>JBBELK010000099.1:2400000-3600000 GCA_037783545.1 Henricia sp. BOLD:AAB3569 | reverse complement strand
ATAGATCATTTTGGATTTGATTGACAACTTATTCTCAATAATGGTGCTTCGTGAAAGAGTGGTTCTTTTTGAATAATTTCTTTTTAAATATTATTTTGTGTCTGAGATGTATTAACATTTTTACACTTTTTACACAGTTTTATTTTTAAACCTCCAACCGTTCGTGCAAATTTTCCCTTTTTTATATATTTGATTGTTTGCATCACCACCAGATGAAAAAGCCTCAAACGTGCTGCTGTGTTTATTTTTTAATTTGATAAATCCTGGTCCACTATTTGTTTTACTTGTGGACATAAATTATTGGTATACTATAACGTCAGTGATGTAAAAAAATAAAATAGCGAGTATCAAGCATGCGTGGTCACATGATTTATCAGGACCTTGGATAATTCGATGTGTGGGGGTGTTATGAAAGAATCGTTTCACTTTCTGTTCTAACACGAAGTGTCTTCCATGCATAGATATATTAAACCATGATTTAATCCAGTTGTTGAAACCAAAATATTAATGTTTGTATATATTACAACCCCATCAGAAGTTACATCGGTGTTAAAATCTGTTGTACGTGTATGATAAACTAACGACTCGCATGTACACTTGCGATTTACATATAGTACAAGAACTCAACTATAGGGGCATTCGAGATGCTTACACCATGGAAAAAGTCTTCCTCCACGCTTACACTGTGTAACACGGGGTTTACACTATAGGGGAAGCCTCCAGAAGATACAACACGAACGACACGGTTTCGCTTTGAATTATGGGAACACGGGTCAAAGGTTATTGCCGGGCGGGGCTTAATAAACACCGTTATCGTTTGACTCACGAGGAACAATTAACTCGGCGCCACGCGAAATTTGTTGTCCAAATGGTGCAGTATAACCGTTACAAACTTCGTGGTCAATGCCCCGAAACATCTATGATTACGCAAAATGTATTTACACCCCTATTCTCTCACGTGTCATAAATCTGTGTTTTCATTTGTTTTACAACTCGCAACTTCCACATGGTTACTAGGTGACGTCATTACAACAAGCCTATTACACCAGAGACCCAGCCGCGAGCTCGGGCAGTGGTGGCTGCCACCGGGGCAGACTCGTGTATCACGTGACGGCTAAAAGAACGCTCCGGTGTAAGTGGGTATTACATGGTGTAAGCATCTCGAACGCCCCTTATATTAAAGTTCGTCTGCGCTGGGTGTCTGCATTATACCTAAGCGACGGTCACAACCCGCCGTGCGTGTTTTAGTCCGTACGTTTTTTGGGGAGGCCACGGCCGCCGCGTTATTCTGAAAACGTGTCAACGCACGTCACCCGCACGGTTGCGCAAGGTGTAAGTACGTGGCCCGCACGCCACGCCTGGCCGTGAGCGTTTGCGTGCATCGTCTGTTGCGCAAGTGGTAAGTGAGTTGTACGTGCTTACAACGTGCTTACAACGTACGATCTCCGTGCGATTGCCATGTTATCGTACGGAGACCGTACTTACACGTGCTGCTCACGTACGGTGTCCTTACTCACTCGCATGTTGTAAGTGCGTGCAAGTGCGATGAACGTGACTTTTCCGCCCCATGTCGGGGGGAGGGGGGTATATATAATAATAATAATAATAATAATAATAATTTAAATTTGTAATGCGCCGGTATCCATTAAAAAGATGCTCAGGGCGCAGAATATGCTCAGGACCTTCCGAGAAGTCCCAGCTGCTGCTGCTGCCTCAAATCAGTGCACACAACGTGCGTTGTAAGTGGGGAGCACGTGCTTACTCGGCACGGTCCACGTGCTCATTTGACAGTTGAACTGGGGAAGTGCCGAGTAAGCACGGACCACGCACTTATCAAGTACGCAGCACGCACGTGCTAAGTGCGCCGTCTGTAGAGCAACTGACCGTGGGAAAAATTTAAATTTAAAATTTAAAAATTTAAAAGACTCACGGAGTCAGTGCGTTGTGCGCTTATTGGCTGTAGACGGCACGCGCGTCACCCGTACTGGGGGTGAATCCGTAGCCCGAACGCAGCGAAAGTTCCTCGTGCACTAAAAGTGCTGCGGCGTGTCTGCGTGCTCCCAAATCCGTACTGAGGCGGTACTCACCACGTACGGATCTCCACGTTTTCGCAAGTAGACAGCACGCACTTGCAAGTACGGTGGGTTGGGACCGTCGCTTAGTCACAATTAAAGCGGAGGCCGGGCGGCGTGTGCGGTTTATAGGCATCGGTTGGCGTGTAGAAGTCGGCGAATTAATGGTCACAGTCACAATTAAAAGTGCCCCGCACGCTGCCATGACGGAATTGGGTCGATTTCTTGGCCCGTTTATCGGCCGGTGTCCGGCAGGCACTCGTCCGATGTCCTGCCGATGTCCTGCCTATGCCACTGCAATACCCCGGCCGATGTCTGGCCGATTTCCGGCCGGGCGCCGCCAAGTCGGTTGGACGCCGGGCGGGGCCCGGCCGGCGTCTGAGCAGCGTCTAGGCGGCGCCTGGACGGCGCCTGGCCGATATATGGATTGTCTGGGTTGTCAAAAATGTGGCCCGGAGCCCGCCCGTATTTTTGCGATGCCCTGGCGATCAGTAACTTGATGCCCGCCCGATGCCCAAAAATGACCCGGCAGCCGCAAGGAGTCCTGTGGGGCCCCGGCCGAAAATGCCAAGAAATCCGCCGCAAACAGCTCGCAAACCCATCGCAAGCTAATTGTGACTGGGGTATTAGCTATTTTTTCCCCTTCAATAAGGCATGAGTAAAATGCAAAACCGTACTTTTTAATTTAACATTCAAGCTTATCATTAACAAAATAAATGTACACTGGCTAGACACTAGAATTCCAATGTCAATATGTTGGACATATAAATTTTGCCCATTAATGAACTCATTGGACCACATGTTTTTAGATCGAGGCTTGGGCGAATTTTGAATATGATGATATTCGCTGGTATTTCCACCTTGAAATAGCGCAGTTTTAATAGACCAGTTGCGCGTATGCCTGATAGATTTGCATAAGTCTTGGAGTCACGCCTTATATTTACATAAATGCTAGAGTCCCGCCTTCGCGCTATACGGCGCTCGCAAACGAGGGACTCAAGCACCATACTATATCTGGCAAATCGGCCCCGTTTCCAGGGGGCATAATTGCAGTTTGGAAAAGTTGTAGCTTTCAAAGTTGACATCGATTTTAAGTCAAAAACACGTTCTATTTAGTTATTTTGACGAAAATTCACGATGACTGTAAACATGTTTCAACCTGTTCATTTCAACATGTAATTTCTGATGGTCAAGCTTTAAAATACATAGAGTATATGTGCGAGGTATTCCAGGTACCGCACAGACTTTCGTGCCGGTTACTGAGGACCAGCTTGCACCCCCTGAATGAAACGGCCCGATTTGCCAGGTAGTCTGGTGCTTGATTCACTGGTATGCGAGCGCAATAGCGTGAAGGCAGGATCGGAGACTAGGATTTATGCAAATCTATCACGCAACTGGTCTATTGTGTAATGTTTCCATATACAGCATTTGCATGTCAAACATTTCTAATCAACCATTTGACCGGAAGGCTTCCTTCAAATGGAAGATAGAAGTGATTTTAACTGTCCTTTACAATGATTCCACCCATAGCAAGATATCTTTTAATGACAAAACGATAAATTTATACAAATGCGTACAACATGCACGCAATGTTTTTACAAGGTTGCCCTCTTGTGAACGAAACTAGGTCCTTGACTTACGTCGTATTATAGCTCCGTGCAGTATAGCCTGCCTGCAGGAACCAGCCTAAATAGATGAGGTACTGAACATAAATTAGGTAGTGAGATTGGCTTTTTATATCAATCAGACATGGAGATAACGCCATTTTTACCAGGTTTCCTATCCTACAATCTAAGAGAGAAAATACATTATTATAGAAACTATAATATCCCTAAACTAATTCCAACGCAATGAACAATTCTACACTCGGGAAGTGACACATGATGTATGGTTATTGGATCCTTTTGTCAAAAATGACGTGGTGTGATGAAACGTGGTCGTCCTTTGTGAGACTGCAATAGGTCTTATTTGTTATTTGTTCCCACAACAGAAACAACAGAATCGCTTGGCGAATTCATAGGCTGGCGCCCTTTGCATGGCTCTGCGAAATTGCTCACTTCGCAAGGAGTAAACCACAGGGTTGACGAAACTGTTCGTGATCGTTAACAGACCCAACAGCCTTCTCAGTCCGAGACTAGCCCTGTATCTCGTGTGAATCTCTAGCAAGAACACTATCGAGAGTGGCATCCACGCCAAACCCGTGAAACTCAGCAAAATGACGAACGTTTTGACCGAGCGAAGGTCTTGTTTCAAGAACCGCCATCGCCTGTTCCCGAACGCCCCTGGCTCGCAGCACCTTCCATCGCGAAGCTTCTCCCGAACCACGATGAAAAGCCTCAGATACATCAGACACATCGAGACAAAGGGTACCATACAGTTCGTGAACATAAACACTTGGAGATGGATCGGGTCGAAAATGCTCGTGAAATCAAGACAGGAGACGTTCGGCGCGAACGAAAAGTTGTTGATCCCAGAAAACGGTAGTATAACGGTCAAGGTAAACGTGTACACCCAGATGACAGCTATCGCCACGGAAGCCCGTCTTTGGTTGATGATGCCATAGTAAGTCAGTGGGTTTGTGATCTTGATATATCGGTCTATAGTGACTAGAAGAAGCGACAATGAACTGCAACCCGTAGCTAACATCAGAGAACCCCAAACTGTCAAACAGACGAACTTTCCATCCATGGTCTTCGGATCCAGCGTAGTCACGATGTCCACAACGAGCGTGACGCCATGCAAGGCATCGGCCGTGGCTAGGCTCACAATGAAAGCGTTCGTCGTCGTTCGGAGCGACCCGGTCTTAGCTACGAGCCAGACTACAGCTGCGTTTCCGAAGAAAATGCACGGAATAAGAAGAGCCTCAATAGCAACGGACAAGGCTACGACGAACCCCAGCGCCGCCGTGGCATCCTCTGAAACTAATTCTGTTGTTGGTTGTTTCGTAGGCGGCGTGTAGTATTCACTCAAATAAAACGAAGAGTTGGTCGAAGACATTGTTTGATCCGTCATGCCGCAATTATTGCTTTTATTACTTTTTGCGTTAATTTGTGAATAGCGTTTAACTACAACAACGTTATACCATTCCGAAGACGGCCCTTGCAACCTGATTGCGCATCGCCCAAATTAAACAGTCACACGCGTTTGCCGTTCATTTACATCAAGCCTCAATAACGCTTTCGTGCGCTCTAGACCGAAAGATGCACTTGGTTGCTAGGCCGGCAGTGCACTGCATGCTGCGCAACAACGACCGTGGCTTTGGTGAGCAAACGCTTTCGTTTTTGTGTTGTCACTTTTTGCTTTGTTATTAAATCCGCCGTGTTTGATGATATGATCTGACTTTTATTACCAGAGGTCTAAAGGCCAACGTCATCGATCGATTTTATTGACAGATGCTCAAATAAAAGGTAGTACACATGATTGATATCTCGAAGAATCAGAAATTATCAGAAATTTTCACAGATTTACACATAACTTACATGATATAAACATGACGACGGCAGAAAACTTTCCCTGAAAATAGTTTTGTCCGAAGTGCGCTAAAGAATGATTTTTCGTCTGGCGAAACGTAAATTCAATACGCCCCAAAACCATTTCGCCCAAGTGCCATTTCGCCCCCAAACCACTTCGCCCAAGTGCCATTCACCTAAAATCACTTCGTCCAAACACTATTACTTCGCCCAAATTCCACTTCGCCCCAAAACCACTTCGTGCACAGGCCGTGGTTCAGGGCGAAATGACTGCAAACCCTTTTTTGACTTTTCTCAAAAGTTAGACGAAGTATACTACGGAGCTGGTTTTTGCTCAAGTTGGTTTTAATCATGTATATCTTCAATCACACAGGAGGATACAACTATTTGTAACAGTTTAAAAATCATGTAGGCCTATACTATCTTTAAAACATTTTAGCACCTTTAAAATGTCTTTATATATAGTCCATAGTTATATTTGGTATGGCTCATTCGGTTTGCTTTAAACACCGTGATACATTTGGCACTTTTATTTGATACATTTGTTTTTAAATGTGTCAACATGACACATCTGGTGTGATTTATATCCCGCGGCACCTGTGACACCTTTTGCGAGTGTTAAACTCCATGCACACGTTAGCATTTGGTCAAGGCGTCCGTGGCGAGGTTTGTTTTGTGCACTGTTTTGCTAGCGCTTGAGGAAAGACTAAGGGTGGATCGGAAATAGTGGCTTTGGCTGTGGCTGTTGCTATGCTGTTGCTAAGGACTGTCATTATCTGCCCATAGCAACAGCCACAGCCAAAGCCACTAATTCGGATCCAGCCTCACATTCGTACTGCAGACTGTTCGCCACGAACGCCTTTACCATCTCGTTGTTGTGACCTCTATGCTGAATAATTTAACAGCAACGGAGGTGATGAATTATTCATAAATTGTAACCAACCAGCAGCGGCGAGCTTCTGGAATCGTCCATATAAATATAGGTAGCATTCACGAAAAAAATTATTATTCGTAAATACAAGAAACATTATTAGTCAAAGTTCTATAGAGTAACTCCACATAAATTGATTAACATTTTTAAATTTATAAACTCGCTAACAATGCTTTTTGTGTGCCAAAAAAAAACACCGCGCGCTACACACATTATGTAGTACGTACATGGAATCCCGTACATGTAAGCGAAACGGGCCCCCGAGTCGTCCCCAGGACAAGTCGTTCTTGCACCCCGTGTACAAAACCTATAGCCAATGTGACAATTTTAACAAAATCTGACTTTTCTCCTATGTTTTTCTCAAGTTGCAAGGATAATAGGTTTGGGCCTGTCGACTACAATATCTTGTATTTCAATTTGGAAGCAAACATTTCAAGATGTACAAACACAAAATCACTGCAATTTTGCTGAGATTATCTGCATCTTTTTATGATTGTCGCAAAGTGGGAGGTTTTCTAGTAAACACAGCTTTTCGAAGGTTGACACGGAGTATCATGAGTGGTCGTGGCTTGTCGCAGATGTTGTAGAATTGTAGGCCTACTAGTCATCGGGAAGAATCGTATCTAAATATTAAGGAATCGTAATAAATCGCATAATCATGATCGCAGACATTCGTATGTTTCTGAACAAGTCGCAGATGTCGTAGATTCATAATGTCATCGTAAGGAATCGTAGATTTGTACTGTGTTATCGTAAGGAATTGTAACAAATCGTAAGGAATCGCACAATGCGTGATCATGATCACAGACATCCGTATGTGTCTGAACAAGTCGCAGATGTCGTAGATTTGTACTGTCATCGTAAGGAATCGTAAAGAATCGCAGACATTCGTCTGTATTTATATTTAAAAATCCATATGGCAACAATACAATAAGCGCTTATTATAGCGTTACGATTTTCTAAGATTTGTTACGTATCTTGTTGTAGAGTTTCGTAAGTTGTGGCTTGTCATGGACATTTGAACAGGATCAAACATTTTCCTGATCGTACCGTGTCATATCTTAAGGAACTGTTGATTGGGAGATCACTATAAGAAAATAAATGCAAACATTTTATGTCTTCGGAATAAATTGCACATTGTAACCATATCGTAAGCGTTAGAATTTGCAAATTAAAAGATATGTTGTGAAGTGGCTGAGAATCCTTACGAAACCATACAATATACTTCCTACTATTGCACATGTCGCAGTCCCAACAAATTGTGGCAAATCATGCAGTGGGTGACCAAAAACTGTACAAAAGTCTGTGACAACCTGCGAGACGCTACGAAAATGTACCTGTATCATATCTTAAGATAATTGCGACGTACTACTACTAGTCGTAAAAAAATATTGCACAGCAGAATACCGGCTTAGCTCTAGACTTGATGTCAAGTCTGTAACTAGACCGGTTGGTTCGTAAACTGCAGCAGCGTAGCCGCGAATGGACTGGGAACAAGTCTAATCGACCTCTAGTAAACGACTGTTGCGTGTGGGGCTTATAGGCGTTAGGCGGACTAAATACGACTGTCTGGTGACTTGACCTCAAGTCTAGCTTAGCTCTCACTGTGCGATACAAAAGTCTCGTCTACACTGGGAAACATTTCACATAAAACATGACCAAACTTCAAGTTTTGTCATGTTTTTCAAAAATGTTTGCAGATGTGGACGGCACATAACACATTAGCAAACAACAGCAAACTTTACCAAACTGTGTTTGCTCGTGTTTGGACATGCTGCTATTGGCAAACATTTGTTTGCTCATGTTTTATGTCTGAACCAATTAGGAACCAGTTTCAGGTCATGTGATTATAGCCAGCCAATCGTGATCACATGATTGTTCCAGAAGTTTGCTTCTGTTTGCCAATGTAGGCACACATAAAAACATCAGCAAACATACCTGTTTGGTGATGTTTGCAAACAAAAGGTTTGCAAGTGTTTGTCAGTGTAGACGAGGCTTTGTTTCATAGGTAATTATATAGTGGTTCTAAAAAAAGACACGAAACCGAGATTGTTACTAAAGTACAGCACATATTTTATATGAGTCAAAGGAAGATATCATCTGTTTGGTTTAGGGTTGAATCTCCTCTTTAACATGACACCCTGATCATCTCACTGTGTTTCCGGTTGACTGAGCAGTGACAAAATAGGCAAGGGTCCTTACAGGGTGGATACAAAAACCGAAACCGAGATATTATTGCTAATTGTAACTAAAGTAGAGCACATATACAGAGCCTATACAGAGAATTGCGCTACTTTCTTTAATGGCAACCAGCAGTTGCCTGTATATTTCATGGTCCGTGATACTCTTGGTACTTTGGTACTTTTTTTATAGCCGATGTATACCTTTGACATATTTTATATGTTTTAGCTATAGTATTTTGGATATACGTGTATTTATAGGTAGTACCAGTGCTTGTAGATAATGCACTTTTTTATTTTATAAATATATGTAAGTGGAATTTTAACATATTTTGTTGCTGTTAGCATGAGATTTTTATTGATATATACCGTGTAGGAAATGTCTATATACAGTTATCTTGCAAATCCACGTTTTATTTTCAAACCTTCAACCGTTCGTGCAAATTGTCCCTTTTTGTTGTTTTATATACCTACATGTATTTGATTTTTTGCATCACCACCGGATGAAAAAGCCTTAAACGTGCTGCTGTGTTTATTTTTAATTTGATAAATCCTGGTCCACTATTTGTTCTACTTGTAGACATAAATTATTGGTGCTATAACGTCAGTGATGTAAAAAAAAAAAAAAAAATAGCGAGTATCAAGCATGCGTGGTCATATGATTTATCAGGACCTTGGATAGTTCGATGTGTGTGGGGGTGTTTATGAAAGAATCGTTTCACTTTCTGTTCTAACACGAATTAGTATCCTGCGTGCACAGAGATATTAAACCATGATTTAATCCAGTTTGTGAAACCAAAATGTTAATGTTTGTATTTATTACAATCCCATCAGAAGTTACATTGGTGTTAAAATCTGTTGTACATGTATGATAAACTAACGACTCGCATGTACACTTGCGATTTACATAGTACAAGAACTCAACTATAGGGGCGTTCAAAATGCTTACATCGTGTAACACGGGGTTTACACTATAGGGGAAGCCTCCAGAAAATACAACACGAACGACACGGGCTTCGCTTTGAATTATGGGAGCACGGGTCAAAGGTTATTACCAGGCGGGGCTAAATAAACACTGTTATCGTTTGACTCACGAGGAACAATTAACCCGGCGCCACGCGGAATTTGTTGTCCAAATGGTACATAACCGTTACAAACTTCGCGGTCAATGCCCCAAAAAATCTATGATTAAGCAAAACGTATTTACACCCCTATTCTCTCACGTGTCATAAATCTGTGTTTTTCTTTGTACTCACGTCACAATTCAAAACTGTCTGCCATGTTTTACAACTTCCACATGGTTACTAGGTGACGTCATTACACCAAGCCTTACACCAGAGACCCAGCCGCCGCGAGCTCGGGCAGTGGTGGCTGCCACCGGGGCAGACTCGTGTATCACGTGACGGCTAAAAGAACGCTCCGGTGTAAGTGGGTATTACATGGTGTAAGCATCTCGAACGCCCCTTATATTAAAGTTCGTCTGCGCTGGGTGTTTGCATTAGCTATTTTTCCCCCTTCAATAAGGCATGAGTAAAATGCAAAACCGTACTTTTTAAATTGACATTCAAGCTGAACAGTAAAAAAATAAATGTACACTGGCTATAGACACCCAAGAATTTCAATGTCAATATGTTGGACATATAAATTTTGCCCATTAATGAACTCATTGGACCACATGTTTTTGGCTCGAGGCTTGGGCGAACTTTGTGCACGCTGGCACAATACCGTGCGGTACCTGGTAGGCATATATCGCGCACATTAGTTTATGTATTTCTAAGCTGGACCATGCTGATTGAACATGTTGATCAGCAACTTCAAACCGGTCACAAAATCTTTTCTCTACTTTCTTGAATGCATAATTGCAGTTTGGAAAAGTTGTAGCTTTCAAAGTTGACATCATCGATTTTAAGTCAAAAACACGTTCTATTTCGTTATTTTGACGAAAATTCACGATGACTATAAACATGTTTCAACCTGTTCATTTCAACATGTAATTTCTAACGGTCAAGCTTTAAAATGCATAAAGTAATGTGCGAGGTATTCCAGGTACCGCACAGACTTTCGTGCCGGTTACTGAGGACCAGCTTGAAATCTGTTGCAGCTTGTCTGTTGTTTCATTCATTCATTTTTTTCCATGCTTCACGGATACAAGAACATGTTTTCATGTAATAACATAATTTATACTTTGGAGTAGACATACAGTTGTAGTCAGAAGTTTACATACAACTGTGTTAAAACTGGGGTGCTTAAATTTTCTTTGTCACCATTTTTATAACAGTCTTTACTAAAGTCGTGATTTTGTGGATTTCCTCACGTGCAAGCAGTACTTAAAACATAACTTGCACACCTTGCAATGGATCGGGTAGTCCTGTTTACCATTTTGGGTGATGATGGTAGTGGTGTACATGTATGTAAACTTCTGACTTCAACTGTACATGTACATTCATGAAATGACTTAGAAAGAGCTTATAATAGTTGACTTTTAAGAAATGTATGCCGTAAGCATGGCAGGTCCTCGGTAGAAAGCCAGAGGCTTGTACAAGACCAAGGGCCCGTTTCACTTCAACGAATAAGGGTCATTCTATAAATTTGGGGTCCAACGTGTGACATTTTCTTGTCCCCGTTACACCTGACATACTGCTATTTGCCATACAAGTATCATTAAAAATGCCTTCAAACAATATTTTTATAAATTGTATTTTATGTAATCACTCTTTGAAATAGAAGACATTTAAAGAATATGTCCTGAATTTACAAAATACAACATTTTACAAGATGTCAGATGTAACGGGGACAGTAAAAGTGAACCCCAAATTTATAGAATGACCCATAATTGTTCCGTTAAACATAATTAAATATGGAGAGAAAGAATTTTTTTAAAATGAAACGGCCCGATTTGCCAGGTAGTCTGGTGCTTGATTCACTGGTATGCGAGCCCCATAGCGTGAAGGCGGGATTGGAGACTATAGATTTATGCAAATCTATCACGCAACTGGTCTATTGTGTAATGTTCCCATATACAATATTTGCATATCAAACCTTTCTAATCAACCATTTGACCGGAAGGCCTCCTTCAAATGGAAGATATAGAAGTGATAATTCTAACTGTCCTTTAAAATGATTCCACCCATAGCAAGATATCTTTTAATGACAACGATAAATTTATATAAATGCGTATAACATGCACGCAATGTTTTTACAAAGTTGCCCTCATGTGAACGAAACTAGGTCCTTGACTTACGTCGTATTATAGCTCCGTGCAGTATATCCTGCCTGGGAACCAGCCTAAATAGATGAGGTACTGAACATAAATTAGGTAGTGAGATTGGCTTTTTATACATCAGTCACACATGGAGATAACGCCATTTTTACCAGGTTTCCTATCCTGCAATCTAAGAGAGAAAATACATTATTATAGAAACTATAATATCCCTAAACTAATTCCAACGCAATGAAAATTTTACACTCGGGAGGTGACACATGATGTATGGTTATTGGATCCTTTTGTCAGAAATGACGTGGTGGTGTGATGAAACGTGGTCGTGCTTTGTGAGACTGCAAGAGGTCTTATTTTTTTATTTGTTCCCAAAACAGAAACAACAGAATCGCTTGGCGAATTCATAGGCTGGCGCCCTGTGCATGGCTCTGCGAAATTGCTCACTTCGCAAAGAGTAAACCACAGGGTTGACGAAACTGTTCGTGAACGTTAACAGACCGAACAGCCTTCTCAGTCCGAGACTAGCCCTGTATCCCGTGTGAATCTCTAGCAAGGCCACTATCGAGAGTGGCATCCACGCCAAACCCGTGAAACTCAGCAAAATGACGAACGTTTTGACCGAGCGAAGGTCTTGTTTCAAGAACCGCCATCGCCCGTTCCCGAACGCCCCTGGCTCGCGGCACCTTCCATCGCGAAGCTTCTCCCGAACCACGATGAAAAGCCTCAGATACATCAGACACATCGAGACAAAGGGTACGATCCCGTTCGTGAACAGAAACACCTGGAGATGGATCGGGTCGAAAACGCTCGTGAAATCAACACAGGAGACGTTCGGCGCGAACGAAAAGTTGTTGATCCCAGAAAACGGTAGTATGACGGTCATGGTGAACGTGTACACCCAGATGACAGCTATCGCCACGGAAGCCCGTCTTTGGTTGATGATGCCGTAGTAAGTCAGTGGGTTTGTGATCTTGATATATCGGTCTATAGTGACTAGAAGAAGCGACAATGAACTGCAACCCGCAGCCAACAAAAGAGAACCCCAATATGTGAAACAGACGAACTGTTTATCCATGGTCTTCGGATCCAGCGTAGCCACGATGACCACAACGAGCGTGACGCCCTGCAAGGCATCGGCCGTGGCTAGGCTCACGATGAAAGCGTTCGTCGTCGTTCGGAGCGACTCGGTCTTAGCTACGAGCCAGACTACAGCTGCGTTTCCGAAGAAAATGCACGGGATAAGAATAGCCTCAATCGCAACGGACAAGACTACAACGAACCCCGGCGCCGCCGTGGCATCCTGTGAAACTAATTCTGTTGTTGGTTCTTTCGTAGGCGGCCTGTAGTATCCACTCAAATAAAACGAAGAGTTGGTCGAAGACACTGTTTGATCCGTCATGCCGCAATCATTGCTTTTATACTTTTTGCGTTAATTTGTGAATAGTGTTTAACTACAACCACGTTATACCATCCCGAAGACGGCCCTTGCCCCCTGAATGCGCATCGCCCAAATTAAACAGTCACACGCGTTTGCCGTTCATTTACATCAAGCCTCAATAACGCTTCCGTGCGCTCGAGACCGAAAGATGTACTCGGTTGCTAGGCCGGCAGTGCACTGCATGCGCAACAACGACCTTGGCTTTAGTGAGCAAACGCTTTCGTTTTTGTGTTGTCGCGTTTTGCTTTGTTATTAAATCCGCCGTGTTTGATGATATGATCTGACTTTTATTACCAGAGTTCTGACGGCCAACGTCATCGATCGATTTTAACGACAGATGCTCATTTAAAGGTAGTACACATGATTGGTATTTCGACGAATCATAAATGTTCACAGATTTACACATAACTTACACGATATAAACATGATGACGGCAGAAAACCTTCCTTTGCTATTGCCTATTGCCTAATCGATGAAACTACCGCTCACTACGAGAAAAAAAACAAACGACAAAGGTCTTGGAGCCAAGACTAAATTACGTAGCGAAAGATCGGGGCTAACTTGAGGAAGCTAATCGAACGCACCGAAACTATTTGATGAATATTCATATATAAAACAATAATTCATACGGAGAGCCAAGAGTGCCATACGATATAGCGAATTCGGCCGTAGCCCAGATGGCGCTCAATGTTCGAATAATCGCAATTTTTCTCTTTAAATGCACAGACTTGTCAACAATGCGCGCGCGCCAAATTCGTGCCACGAAATACGCAGCTCCATGCCTTTGTTATGGTGCTGCGTGTTTCGTGGCACGAATTTGGCGCGCGCGAATTGCTGACGAGCTTGTGCCTTTAACCAAGAGAAACGTCAGACGACATGTATCTGATATTGCAATGCACCCGTTCTATGTATTTGTTAAGCTAACTGGGGCAGCTTATTTATTTAAAGTTATTTTGTGCTAACCACCAGAAGACTGTAACCGTAAACAGTGCTGCAAAACTTTCGCTAGCTTCAGAGGCAAGATTTGCCTGGGACGATGACACAAATTTCAAGTTAAATTTTTAAGCACACGCATGTTTTAGCATGTCGTCGTCGTGAACTAGCAGTAACTTTTTGCTCCAAAACACTCCTTTCATGTGCATTTTGTTTTTACATAACAGTCAGGGTAACATAATGTGCACCTCTCATCGATCGGTCTGGTACACACGTGGTATAAGGCTCACTCTCACTCACTCACTCACTAATCTCTCGACTTCTGCAGTCGTCGGGGGATCTGAGGGCAGAAGAAGCTGACATCCCCCTCTGGGCTGGTCTGTTGGCAGCTGTCGTCAGGAGTTCTGGCGTTGTCAAGTCTGTCCACTACTTGATGTTGTCGGACCAGCTCTTCCGTTGTCGCCCTCGTCTGCGTGCGCCTTCGATGGTGCCTTGCATGATAGTCTTGCAGAGGCTGTCATGCCGCATGGTGTGGCCACACCACGCCAGCTCCTGCCGCTTGATCATGGTGCATGGCAGGGAGAGGTTCCTGTGGGCCCACGAGGTTCTTGTTGTTCCCGTATACGTTGTTTCGCACAAAATCGTTGGTTTTGTGCTCCATGTAGGAGATGCGGAGCAGCTTTCTCGGGCTTTTGGTTTCGAAAGCCTGGGTTCTCCTTTCTGTGTCGGCCAGAAAAGTCCATATCTCACACCCGTAAAGCAAGATGAGGACGACCAGCGACTCGTAGAGCATGAACTTGGTCTGGAAGCTGACGTTGCTCTTCCATACCCTGTTTAGTCTGGCCATCTCTGCTGTGGCTTTGGCGATCCGATTGTGGATTTCTGCTGTGCAGGTGCCATCCTTAGACAAGGTCGCTCCCAAGTACTTGAAGCTGGTCACTTCTTCTAGTGGTTATATCTCCGTTCATAGTTATGGTGGCGTCTATGTTGCTTCTGCTATTCACCATGACCTTGGATTTCTCTGTGCTGACCTCCATGCCGTATGCGCCAGCTCTTGCAACGAGTCTAGCTGTTGGTCAGATCTTCAAATGTTGCTGCCCATATTAGTTCTATGTCATCCGCAAAGCGGAGGTTGCAGACAGGCCTGTCACCGATAAAGATGGAGGTATGGTGGTCATGAAGGGTCTCTTGCATGATTCTCTCCAGAAACAGATTGGAGAGAGTGGGCACCCCTGTCCTGACACTGCATAGGATTATATATATATATAAATTGGTCCTTGGGGTGCACGGGTTGTGCACAAGTCTATAAAGAAGTTAGAGGATTTGGTTCTTGTGGGGTTTGGTCCTTGGGGGTTCGGGTCCTTGGGGGTTCTCGATAGTCCTTAGTTTTCGCACCAAAAACACTAAATTATTTAAGGAAAACTCAAGATTTTCTGTTCACAAATCAAAATTGGGGGTCTCTAGTAACCGCTAAACGTGAGGGTTTAAACAAAATAGGTAAATAAAGTCGAAAAACCATCGTTTTTAGTGTCCAAAAGTGGTCAATTCCAAAACCCCCCAAGGACCAGGCTCCTCCACTTCTCAGCAGCTCAGAGGGGAAGTTGTCCACTCCGGGTGATTTGCCTGGTTTCAGACTTCGCACTGCTGCTTCAACTTCCTCCTTCAGAACTGGCGGACTATATCCTCGCTTTCTGTAGGGGTCTGGCTGGCTTGCAGTATGGATACGTCTGCGTGGAGGTCGTTGTTATACAGGCCATTGCAGTATTCTGTCCACCTGTTCAGGACTTCATCGCTGTCTGTCGGTAGCTTGCCATTCTTGTCTTCGATGACAGCTGCTCTCGGCTCATTGGTTTTAGTGAGGGCTTTGAGGGTGTCGTAGGCCTGTTTGCTGTTACCGGCTTCCATACGTACCCTTTGAATGGCGCTGCACTGCTCCTCTATCCACTCCTTTGGCTGCTTTTATCTTCTTCCTGACCTCTCTGTGCGCCTGCTGGTACTGCACCCTTGCTTCGTCACTTGCATGCTTCTTTCCCCTCAGATTTCGTCTCTTGTCACATAGGTCCAGGACCTCGTTCGTGACCCAGGGCTGGATTTTCTTCCGTTGCCTCCCCAGTACCTCTTCAGTTGTTGTAACAAGCACTTCCTTGATGTCGTTGGCGAGAGTGTCGACTTCGCTGTCAAGGAGGTTGAGGGCGGCAAACTTCCCGCCAACTTGGGCCTTAAACACTTTGAGCTTCTCAAGGTCGAATCGGATGCGAGGGCTCTTGGGACAGCGCTTGGCTTTCAGTTTCAGTTTGATGGTTGCCAGCACAAGATCGTGGTCGCTGCCGATGTCGGCGCCAGGGAAGGTTCTTTTGTTCTCGGCTTGTTGGCGCTTGATTTAAATCGCTGAGGAACCAAAATTAAATCAATCTGGTTGTGGACTTGCCCGTTGGGTGAGTGCCAGGTTGCGGTTCGTGACTAGCTTGTGGGGATGGAGGGTATTGGCTAGGGTGAGGCGATGGCTCTTGGTAAATTCTAGCAATCTGGGGCCTTTGTCGTTGGTTTCTCCAATTCCAAATCTGCCAACTGTTCCTGCCCAGTTCTGGTGTGCATCAGTCTGGGCCTACCTTGGCATTCCAGTCTCCTTGGACTATGAGTATGTCTTTCCTTGGGATTTTTGCTATGATGGAGTTAAACTGCTCGTAAAACTCCTCGATTTCCTCATCTTAATTCGTGGGCTGAAGTTGGTGCATAGGCCTGGATGATGGTCATGTTGTGTGGCCAGAGATGCGGACGGAGATGGTGTACGTGCAGCTGATGACACTGCCGGTGACCTCTTCCCTTACGATGAATGCCACGCCATTCTGATGTTTCTTCTCCTCTCCAGAGAACCAGATCTTGTGTCCATCTTCTGTTGATGTTTCACCGAAGCCAGTCCATCTGACTTCAGATAATCCAATCATGTCCCAGCCATTGGGAAAATTATGTGAGTGCCTAAAATTGTGACACCACAACTCTATTATGTTCATGAAATCGAAAATTTACATTATACATAAAACCCGAAAACATGTACAGTCGAATTCCGTTAATAGGAGGTCTTTTGCAAAACCTTAACCTTGTATTATTAGGAATGAAATGGATCATGAGAAAAAAAGAATTGGAACATGAAAGTTTCCAAATCGAGTTTTGTTATTACGAATTGAATGTCACTTGTGAACCTCCGTAATAGACGTACCTCGCTCGCTGCGCTGCATGCATATTTTTGCACATTGCTTGCTGTGCAGCATTTTTAATCAGAAATGGAAGTAGGTCTAGTACCTCCGTGACATCGAGAAGGATACCTGCAAATGTGTACAGACTTTGGCGATGTAGGCAGCAGGCCTGGCAGACAGGACGGGGAAACGAGATTCAGGCACTGTTTATATAACTGCATTTTCGAGAAATTTGATTACAAATTGGCCACACAGTCACAGTGCAAGCGGTTTCCGTGCGAGCCGCACGTGCGCATATGGTGCACAGCTAGCTCACCGTGTAACAGCATGCATGACAAACGGTGTAGCCGAGTGAGATGCTTACCACAAGTTGAGTGTACCACTTTCCCCATGAGTGTACCATAACCATGGAGCTATAAAAAGGACTGACTGTGTTTGTGACTCTTGGCCCTAGCCACGTGTGAATTATGGAATCTAGTGGAATGCACTCCGATGTGAAAGTTCCACCATTGACAGGTGGGTATCTGCATGGTCATTTAGCATTTTGCAGTTCAGGTATAATGTCTGACCACTGAAATTCTTATTTTGGCCTCTACTTTCTAGAGGCATTTGTTATGTCTGACCTTTTTCAGTATTCTGTCCGTCCCACAACGTCACTTCTGGTAGGGCTGGAGTGAAAACAATGGTGTGCCCATGGTGACAAGTGAAGAAACAAAGCCATTGTCTACGCAACATGTACACGTATCCAAGCATGAACGAATTTGTTTTCACTACAGTCACGGTGCTATGCCCGTATACAAAGACATATGATGACACTGGGTCACAGAAGTACCAGGATGTGCGACCGACAGAATTGTATTTGTAAAATCCCTTTAAATAAATTATTGATGAAGCCGAAAAAAAAAAGAAACAGTTGTTACCGTTTACGGTTAGTTTTTACCTGCCCAAACCCAGAAAATCATGCAGAACCTTTCTTTTGTAAAACATAGCGTACATCGACCTTGCAATTGGAAGCAACTCAACTGTCGATGTGTGCATAGCGCGCTCATCGACAGCAAACTGATCAGTTGCGCAACTAGCGGCAACTGGGAGCATCCAGCCATGTCTACATTTTCAGAGCGCGCACATCGACACGGCAACTTGGTAAAGCCTACAGTACATTGACCTCGCATCTAGAAGCAACTGTTGCTTGCAGTTGCTGTCGATGTGTGCGCACGTGATCAGATGTACGCGAGCAACTGACAGCAACTAGTTGCAAGTACGCCGTACATCGACGCAACTGACCGCAACTGGGTACAACTAGTTGCCAGAAAGTAGAACATGAACTCGTGGCAACTGGGATTTTTCCAGTTGCCAGTAGTCACAAGTGCGCATACATCAACCTTTTTAAGCAACTGATCAGTTGCCGCGAGTTGCTTCCAGTTGCAATGTCGATGTATGCTAGGCTTTAGAACACAAAAATTAAGTTTGGTAAACCTAATTTTTGTTTAGATTGCCTTTGCTTTTAGAGCAATAATAAAAAATATTCCCCATACAGACACCCTAAATTTGTGTAGAGGCAAATAGAAACAACTCGTTTTATTCTTGGCCAAATAAAAACCACAGAAAAATTATCACGTATTTGTGCAAAATTTTGTAAAGATTTTGTAAAGTATTTTTAGACTTGCCTCATAGGTTTGTGTATTTAAGACAGTGGAGTATTTTGTTATGGATTTCTTTTTAACATTTTGAAACATTTTTTTGTACAAACTTAATTGTACAAAAGAAATTCATAAAAAATGTACAAATGGCACAATGGGCCTTTAAAAGTTTAAGGGCTTGTATCAGCTGCAGATGAAGCTTCTTTGTTTTACAAGTTTCTCGAATAACATCATAAAAATTATGGGAAAGCATTGATAAAAATTCATTTAAAAATTCCAATTATTGATTTTAAAAATACTTAGTGCAGAGTAAATTTTTTTCCCCAGAATAAATCGCCTCAACTTTTCTTTTTGAACCCAAATTCCTAAAATAAACTTCCTCTTTTAGATTTGCAGACTTTCTGTCACAAATCAACTTGTATAATTTATGTATGTCTGGCCTTCAGCGACAATTACCATACAAAATGCAAAAGGGGGTCACATGGGAGATGGGCGATATTAGGCCAAGAAAAAAAATAGCCGTGTTTCCTATTACCCGCCCCAACCTAGAATATCATGCAAAACCTATATCTTTTTTCTCAAAAAGTCAATACAAAAATAAAAACGTATTGTGCCTACCTGAAACCTAAATTTTGTGTACATCGCCTTTATTTTTTTAAACCCCCTCTAAGCATGAAAGAGTGGCTCACTCTTGTGTATTTGTAATGTTGTAATGTGCAAGTGGTAAAAAAAATACTGACCGTCATCTCACCCTAATATTTTCGTTTGAAAAAAACTTGGAGCAAAACAAACGGATATTTCCCACCTACCCACCCTGAATATTTTTTTTTATGTAATAGGAAACACAGGTATTTTTTTTCTTGGCCTTATCAAGATCACAATTTACCTTAACTCAATTTAAAGATTGAGTACATGTATGTTAGCAAGCGGCGGTTATTGCACAGAAAATGTAGGTCAAAATAATTGATTAAAATCCAGAGCTGGGGTTCGTTTGGGAAAATGCTGAGGCAAGTTATATATGTGCATTAAAGGCACAGGCTCGTCAGCAATGCGCGCGCGCCTAATTCGTGCCACGAATTACGCAGCTTAATAGCAAAGGCATGGAGCTGCGTATTTCGTGGCACGAATTTGGCGCGTGCACATTGCTGACGAGCCTCTGCCTTTAAAGACGGATTACATGATTGGAAAACTGTTAAAAACGGCTTTATCTCCACGTGCGATTGAGGATATGTTCATGATAAAAACAAGCCTGTGTGTAAGTCAGCTCAGTACCTCGTCTACGTTCTGAGAAAACAATGAAAAACTGTCCATGCTTTCAAGAAATTGTGTGAAACTGCCATCCTATTTAGGCTGGTTCCATGGTTATACTGCATAGACAACAGAGCCATAACACTAGAGTAGTCAGGGGCCCCGTTTCTTTCACACGAGGGTGCACATGTAAAAAAAAAGTGTGTGCACACACATTTATATAAATTATAAATTCATCTTCAATTATTGTTTTCTTATAAAAAGATATAATCTCGGTTGGAATCATTGCATTGGACAGTTGAAACCACATTCCGTTGATTCCCGCTTTTTCTGTTTACTTTCTAGAAATATTTGGCCAAGGAGATCATGGCTACAGCACATTTAGGTAAGGGTTATTCCAAGTTCACTTAACATGCCCAACTGCACAGTATGTACTTGGGTTGTGATTTTTTTGTACAGTATGTACATGTACCACACGTAGCACAGTAAATTTGTCTACCAAATAGGAGCTACTGGCAGCAGACATACGTGTACTACTATGCTACAGGGTGACAAAAAATGCCACCCAACAAATGCATGAATTTTCTTCTTTTTTTATGAGTCACTCTGTATAATTCATTAAATTATGCCCCAGCTAGCTGCCATTTCGCCTCGGTTGTTAATTGTTACATTGAATTTACCATACCAGCAAAAGGATCAGTTCTCTTTCTATTCAAATAATTTTTAAAAAATTGCTTAGTCACAAATGTATACAAGAGTTTTTTATTATATACCTGTGAGTTTAACTGAGCTAAAGTTTATTTTGATTAATTAACAGACTTTTGCAACGTTGGTAGTTGTTTAAATTGTATGCAAATGTTGCTAATTGTTTATCTATTCGGATTTTTTTTCTTCAGAATTCCAGCCATCGTGTACAACAGATGCACTTTTCTGGCCTTCTGCGAAGCCAGGAAGAGTTCATTTCGGGACTGGGGGAGTATGGATCTAGTGCTACGGAGGGGCACATTGAAGGATGACAAAATAATCTGGGGGGATATTCAGGTCATAGCCTCACTACCAGAATTCAGGTGAACCAAAAGCATTCATATTTGGCCAAGGAGATCATGCCTACTTGGCTACTTTGTTTTAGGATATGTCTATTTTGGGATTAAAGGCACAGGCTCGTCAGCAATGCGCGCCCGCCAAATGTGTGCCACGCAATACGCAGCTCCATAGCAAAGGCATGGAGCTGCGTGTTTCGAGCACGAATTTGGCGGGCGCGCATTGCTGACGAGCCTGTGCCTTTAAATGTTAACTTGGCATGTCCAAAAATAGACTTATCTTTAAATGCAAATTTTGCATGCCATACTTGACGCAAAACGCTTATCGTTTGACGCGTATGGGGCCATCCATAAAGTACGTACGCATGGAGAGGGCGATGCGTACACTCAACGTTAATGGGTGACGTCACAAATGTTTGCGTACAGGGGGAAGGGGGGCGGTTGCAGCGCTGAGAAGTCGGCATTTCATGCGTACATACCTAATGGACGGCCGCTATGTGTGACCAGGCCCTTAAACCCATGGCTGTATTGGTTTGTCCAAAGGAATTGTTCAGGGATTTTAAAACCAGCTGTCAAAGACCTTGACATACATGTACAGTGGTCCGCAGTAATATTCATCAAAGATATGAAGCATACATAGTGTTTGAACAATTACCGTGAATCCCGGAGGTAATAAAATTTATTCGCTTGCAGTGAAGTCAATAGTGCACATCTATGCAAACAAAGAGACTATGAGAGATTACGTCTATGGAACACGACTATGGATTACATCTATTCGAACTGGCCATTCAACACCGGCCAGCCTAATGGTTGAGTGGTTAAGACGTCTGCCTTGTTTGCAGGAGGTCGTGGGTTCGAAACCCACCTGAGCACGATATAAAGTTTTTCTCATAGTATCTTTGAAAAGCACCGAGTGTACAGTGTTGATAAATACATTGAGATAAATACATCATATTTTTGAACCCCCAATTTTTCTGTGGGTATTGAGATTTTGATTTGTCATATTTCTCTAATTTATCCAATGGGGCGACACTTTTTGTGTAAAGAGTCATATAAGGGCGACGCGGTCGGTTAGGGCGACAATTTGGTGTAACCCCAATATTTTGGAGGTCAAAAACCATCTTTTAAAAATCAAGAACCATTTTTATTAGGTCTAGAACCGTCTCTCTTGGGTATGGAACCATTTTTGGAAGCTTCGGGTACAGAAATTTGGTGTCCAATTTGGTGGGTCGCCCCTTTGCAGCATTAAGAGATTATTTCTCTATTTTATCCAATGGGTCGACACTTTTTGCGTAGAGAGCCCTATTAGGACGACGCGCCCTATTAGGTCGACAATTTGGTGTAGCCCCAATATTTTAGAACTCAAAATCCATTTTTTAAGGTCAAAATCCATATTTTTCAAATCGAGAACCATTTTTATCAGGTCTAGAACCATCTCTCTTAGGTCTGGAACCATTTTCGGAACCTTTGGGTAACAGAATTTTGGTGTCCAATCGATGTCTTGTAGCCAAAATTTCGGTGGTAGTTTGGCAAAGTCTTACCGGCGTGTCGTTCCTTTGCGGCATTAAGTGATATTATTATTATTTTTCTCATTATCATTCTGAAATTTTGCGTTCACAATCTAGCCTATCTCAATCCATATATTTTCAAGGATATGGTCCAAAAACCACCAATGTTTTGTAAACTATTTGTCTGGTTCCATAAAGCAGTGCAATAATTACACCCACCTTTTTGCTTCCACATCCAAATTGGAGATTTTTAAATTTCCTGTTTTCTTCCCATGGATAATATTTTGGGGAGGTATTTTATATGTTTGTTAGGTTAAAATGACATCCATTTTCTGGAAAAATCTGAACATGTCTCCCTGATGCAAATTAAATCAATTTCTCAGTGCCGTCCTCCTTTATTTTTCTTCCCAGAACTATGAACCCGGTGCCCATAGTCAACAGACGAAATAACACCATCGTTCTAGTCTTCATAGCATTTCCAGAGGATCTCTCTGAGGCCGACCTGATCAAGGGGCAGGAGTACCAGCAGAAAGTGTTGGTAACCAAATCCAGGGACAATGGTTTGACGTGGAGTGAACCGCGTGACATAACGGAATCAACACTAGGCGTGATGGATCCCAAACCTCACATATATGCATCGGGTAATCGCTCATTGAGATAGAAATTTAGCAATTGAACACTTAGGCCCGACCATATTTAACGGAACATGGTTTTTGAGCATTGCACAACATGCAAGACCTGTGGTTTCACATCCCATCTAAAGGACGGAGCACAAGTATTGTACCTGCAGCCGATCTCACGAAAAAGTGCACACAAATAATTTTAAGAATGATTTTAATGTTACAGATCACATCAGTCTTGGATCAAATATTGTTTTTGTGTAATTGTTATAATGCTGTTGTTCTTTGAAACAGGTCCAGGTCATGGAATACAGCTGAGTTCCGGTAGGCTGATTGTTCCTGGCAATGTCTACTGGAAACCTCCCACAGAACCTGGTAAGGCTGGTTTGTCACACTCATATTGGTAATGTGGTTAGCAGTCAAATGGGCATTGGGTTTCAGGCCGCTTACAACTGCTGTGGTCTCTAACACCTTGTTTACACTTGAACCGACAAAGGTAGATCCAGACCCGGCATTTTTAATGCGACCACAAAACATTTGCCGTGTTTACACTACACCTTGATTCGGCTTCTACCCACCTTCAGAAACCGCAAAAGTCACCACTAATTGTGACTGCCGCGCATGTGTGAGCTGTTAGGTATTGCGGAACTGGTGCCAAATTGCCGAATCTGTATTCGGGTACCGTTTACACTACAAGCGACCTTAACAATTGCAGGGTTCAACCCTACCCAAAAGGTGACTTGAAAAAGGCGAAACATACCGTGTCTGATTCACCTTTTTCAAATCACCTTTTTGAGTTTACACTTAGTGCCTACCCTTTTTGGGAATTGCGGAGTTCGATTCGGCAAAGACGAATCGAGTGTAAACAGGCCTTACAAGGTTTAAAAACTAAATGTAGTTACTTTAGAATGGATTGTCAATGTTCTATTCAGGCTTCCTATCGGAACTGAAGAACAAGATTCTGGAGTTCTTTGACTGCTTCTACAGCGCCCAGTGTCGCTCCGTGGTCATATACAGCGATGACGGCGGGGACACGTGGCAGCAAGGCGGGAGGGTTCCAGCAGCATTTGACCAAGAGGGACAGCTAGTCAATGCCAACGAGTGCCAGGTATGTTAAAAATGAATTACGGGATTGGAAAACTGTTACAAACGGCATTGTCTCTATGTGTGATTGAGGAGGTGTATGATTAAAACAAACCTGTGTAAGAGTCAGCTCAGCTACATGTACATGTATGCTCCGAGAAAACATGAAAAACTGTGTGAAAAGTTAATTGAACAAAAATTTCCTAAAATTATAATCTGACCTTTTATTTCCGTCTCTGAGATAAACTGGTAACCCCCATGCTTTCAAAAAATTGTTCAAAGCCACCATCCTATTTAGGCTGGTTCCCTGGCTGTACTGCACAAACAAATGGAGCTGTAATTCCACAGTAGTCAGGGCCTAGTTTCATTTACATGTGGGCATCCTTGTGAAAAATGCGTATGCTCATGTTTAATTTTCATTTTCTCATGTTAAGATATCTCGGGTGAAATTGTTACACTTGACATTTGAAACCACTTCCTGTCTTCCATTTGTGTAAGGTCCTCGGCTAAATGGTTGATTAAAATGTTGGGACATTGTAAATCCTATATCCCCTTCGATCACATGTGTACATTTGTGCATGTTTCTTGGAAAGATTTATTTTTATCTGTCAAAATATCTGTGACGGAAGGAATATACAGGCTTTAAAGGCCCTACCGGTATGTATCATTTGCAAGATAAAACTTTTTACAGATTCGTGGAATAAGAGAGTAACATTTCTAAGGAAGAATGTTGGTAAACTAGCATGAAGAAATGTTATCTACTTAGATGCATCAATGCTTCAGAAAACCTTGAAAATCTATATATGGATTTTGTGTACAAGTGAATGGTAAAAACCACCTTCGGTTGTCAATTTCCAGCATTAAATACCATTTTGGACGGAAATAAATTCATGTGGTGTTTGTTACCATTTCTATCAACACTTTGAGTAAGGTTTTTCTTGTCAACTCATGAAAAACAAAATTGGGTCATTGCAAATGATACAATGGGCCTTTAAAGAAACGTGAATGGTGTTAATCAAAGGTTGGTGTCCATTGTTGTTCCCAAAAACCTTGGTTTAAGGTACACTTGCATGAGAGGCGCACCCATACCTTTCAGGGATAATTAAAAACGGCAAATAATTACTGCAAATGTGCAGCAAACTCACATCAAAATTTTGCCAGTAAATACTGTAGAATGTGAATCTGTGCCAATGGGTCCTTCCCAATAGGGATGGGACGTTTTAATAACTGGTTAACCGTTCAAGCGAATTTTTTTTTGAAAAACCTGTTTTGCCGAACGCTCAAACGAAACCCTATTTTAAATAATTAGTTTTCAGAGGGTTATTTGTAATGACTTCATGAAATTGAAATAAATTTATATGGGGTCCGACAATTAATATGAATATTTTGGGGGCCTGGGGGTATTGTGTACATTGCACATGCATCTATAAACACCAACAACAATCTTTAATGTCGGCTGAACGGTTAACCGACACTTGAAAGAATTGCAAACCGGTTTCTGAATTAACCGTAAATTCCCATCCCTACTTCCCAACACTACAACCTAGTGTGGGTTGGGACTTATGGTGCGCTCAGCATTGCTTTATGAATTCACAGAAACTCTATTGAATTTTGTGCTAAAATTAATGATAAAATCTGAATTTTCTGACTAGGCTTTTTTGCCTCGTTCAGTGTCGGCTGGAGATACTGAATTTTCCCGAGAATAGCTACATGTGTAACCCTGGATAGTGCGATGTACCTGTAATTTGTCATATGATGATTATGAACGTTGCATAAGTACAGGGAAACAGTTCAGCATAGAGTCATCAGTTTGATAACTGACGAAAGGTATTATTATTTGCCTTGACTGCCTATTATATGTAGCATCAATATTGGACACCTGTTAACAAATTAAGTGGCTTTGACACTCATGCGGCAATTTGTTCGTATTTGTATGCATTCCATGGCTTATTAGCTACTTCATACAAATGCACATAATTTATCATGCACCTGTTGTCGGTAACATTAGTCCTAATGTAATGCAAACTTAAATAGATATTGATAATGGGGATTATATTAGTCTGCAATATGCCAGCTGCTGTGAAAATGTCTTTAAAAGGATGGGACAATGAAATTTACAGATACGCAAACAAGATGGCATAAGCGAATGCCTCAAAATATAGGTAAAGTCGCTTCACGAGCCAAGCTTGCTCATACGGCCGGTATTCATCCCCGGTTTCCATGGCATGGAGTGACTCGGAGCATTGTTACTCCCCTTGGATGGGATGCCAGTCCATCGAAGGTTTACCCCCAGCAGTTAGTTGGGTTTCCCAACCAATATTTGCTGGTACCCATTTATACACCTGGGTGGAGAGAGACAGTGTGGAGTAAAGTGTCTTGTCTAAGGATACAACGCGATAGCAGTCACCGGGCTTTGAACCACGGACCTATCACCCGAAAGTCCAATGCGCTATCCACAAGACCACCACGTCTCTCACGCTACCTAAATAAGATGGCAATATTAAACGGGCCTCGACATTAAAGCAACAAGGGGAAGGCACTCTAGCTTTGATTTTGCCAAAATTTCAAAGGGCTCTAATATTTGCCAACTGGAGGGGCACCACAGCCATTTTTGTTCCAAATGTGTACTGATACATGTACAAACCTCGTGGAAATTTTAGAGGATAAGGAATGCTTGAAGGGAAATCAGGGTTATTAACACTCATTTGTGCATCCCTGCAACACCAAGAGAAAGACTTGGTTCATATAGAAAACCTATGGATGTATCTGTACCTCATGGCTTAGCTTGTAGGGTATCTGCCTAGAGAATTTGCAGTCTTGGGTTCGAATCCCGATGAGGACTGCATGATTTTTGTCTCATCCCCTGTTTTGTTAGTGGTTACTAGACTCATGGGATTAAATTTACCGGTACTTTTGTAATGAAAACACTCGCAATTCAATGTGGTACCACAGTTTTAAAAATAACACACAATAAAATAATCTACAGTAAATTTGAGAAGATTTATCACAAAACGCTGTATATCCATTTTTTACAATTTGAGAAAACTGCCATTTTGGATATATAACTAAGCACTTCACGCAATGGCAAATTCCAATAAGTAAAACGTTTTTTTTTGTGGGATATAACACAGTTTGCCAATAATCTATTTGACGAGTGTATACTACCGGTACATGTACATGTAGGACCACCAATCGAGAATGTCCTGACACCATTGTGGTTTTTTGTTGGTATTTATTTATTTATTATTTTTTTTGGGGCATTTTACAGCGTTTCGCGATGAAACTTTTTATTTATTTCCACACAGATCTATTTTTATGCAGAAAATCTTTTTATAGGTTTCTTTGTTTTTCCTTACGATTTTTCTTTCATCCTAAATTTGTTTGTTTCGTTTCAATGGTGATTAGGCACCATACCATACCATATGTTGTGTTCATTACTTTGCCCGGTTGCGCCACCATGCAACACCGAGAGAAGAATTGGGTCTATAGGGAAGCCTGAGGGAGTAATACCAACTGTGCCTTATAGCTCAGCTGGTAGAGCATCTGCCTAGTGAGTCAGAGGTCTCGGATTCGAATCCCGATAAGGCCCTTACGATTTTTCTCTCATCCTAAATTTGTTTGTTTCGTTTCAATGGTGATTAGGCACCATACCATACCATATGTTGTGTTCTTTGTTTTTCCTGCATTTCCCAACTCATTGGCATTCCACTGTGCTCGCCCTTAAATCTCCCTAGACCAGCAAGACGGCACCCTGTGCATGCATAGTGCTCTATCAATTACCCTGCTCAAGATTTTCCTCTTAGGCCTCAAGGGAACATAAAACTCAAGAAAGAAAAACATCCCCCGATAGATCTTGCTAAGACGATTAGGGCACTTAGACTAAATTTCAGAAAACACTCGCCAGCTCGCAATGCACAAAGACCAAATTTTGACTTGGGCTATTTAACTTCGTGGCACATAGAGACTCCCCAAGGGAAATCGACCTGTCCATAGTCGTGCTGCTTGCCATGTGTCAAAATGCCGCTCGGCTAATCCCGTACGTAGTGGCAGATGGACGCAGACTATTCATTGCATATATTGATTTTTCGGTCGAGAGTCGCACCAAGCCATTGACGGATGATGTCTGGTGTATCGTTTCTTAGATTAATTCACGCAACACCGTTTTGCCATTTTTTTAAATGAGCATTTTGAATTTAAAGGAGTATTGCCTGCATTGGCACAATTTAATTTGCTGCCATTTATGAACGGATCATTTTTATGAGCACTGTTTTACTAAAAGTAATTAAATCCTTACTCTAAATTTGATAAATTTTAGAATAGGAAATTGATGTGTTTTAAGTATAGTCGAACCTTGATACATGTACCGGTAATAAGGTTATTATTCCAACATTTTGCATGTAACAAAATGTTAATTAGGGTTTGTTTTGCCATTACCCAAAGTATATTAGCACTGTATACTCAGTGCTTTCCTGAGACACTACGAAAAACTTCATAGCGTGCTCGGGTGGGATTCAAACTCACGACCTCCTTTCCTGATAATACAAGGTTTCTGTTATAACAGTCTACAAGTTACACATCTTCCAAAATCCCAAGGACCTGTTACAATAATTAGACTTGACTGTATGCAAAGCGAGCAGTTTTAATTTCCCTTTTTTCATTATCATATTTTTGGACCCCCATTTTTCCTATGGGTGTCGAGATTTTGATACCATATCATTTGTCATATTTTTCTCATTACCCAGGAGCGGATCCAGGGGGCGTGGGGAGCGCACGCCCCCCCTTTTCCAAAAAAAAAAATCCATCTAGAAGCCGTTAGGGCTTCGCGCTGCGCGCTCGCTATTTCATTGTCATCAGCATTTCATGCTTAAAAATTTCACATTCCCCCTTTTCAAAATCCTGGATCCGCCCCTGCTACCATTATGAAATTTCACACTCTCAATCCGTATATTTCCAAGAATATCGTCAAAAACCACCAATGTTTGGTAAACTAATTTATCCGGTTCCATAATGTAGTGCAGTGATTATACATACCAACCTTTTTGCTTCCACATCCAAATTGGAGATTGCAAATGTCCTGTTTTTTTTTCATGGATAGTATTTTGGGTAGGTATTTTATATGATTCTTGGGTTAAAAAAAAAAATTAAGCTTTGAAAATGAGACTTGTCAAGTCTCAGCTCAAGTCTCTGAAAAAAATTCAAGTCACTAACTGCACAAACATTGTTCACATGTCCTGCTAGTGGTTACAAAAACTTAATCTTTTGATTTTGGGCAACGATTTTCCGCTTCAGCAAAAATTGCTTCATTTGAAAATCACAGAAAATTGCTTTTGTTTGAAATGCTATCTGCTATCTGTACAGATGGTAAATGGCACTGCCTCAAACTGAACTTTAAAAAAATGGATATGTAGCTTGCTACATGTACAGTTGATAGAGGCACCACTAAATTACATATATGTACATGAATCCACCCTGGAAATGTCTATGATTTAATGTTTGCATGAACCTACATGTATGTATAATCATTTGACTTGCGACTTAAAGGAGCTTGTTCAGTTTTTTCCAGAAAATGGATTTTATTCTAACCCAGGCCTTGAAATAACCCACAGCACCACGGCAAATTGCCATCGGTTCCCTATGCTTTTGCCGTGTTGCCCTTAAAAAGTTCTAACACAAATTTTCCATTTCCTCATTCAGGTGCCCTTTACAAAGCGAAAATTGCTGTGCCCTTTTGAAAATGAATTTCGAGGCCTGCTAACCCAACAATCATGTAAAATACCTCCCCAGATATTATCCATGGGAAGAAAATGGAAAATTTGCAATCTCCAATTTGGATGTGGAAGCAAAAAGATTGGTATAATCACTGCCCTGCTTTATGTAACGGATAAACTAGTTGACAAAACATTGGTGGATTTTTGACGATGTCCTTGAAAATATATGGATTGAGGGCACGAAATTTCAGAACGAGAAAAATATGACAAATGATATGGTATCAAAATTTCAACACTCGTGGGAAAAATTGGGGTGTCACAAATGTGATCTGGACACGCTCCTTTAACTTGTCTTGAGAAAAAAAGCCTGGTGTCTGCCCTGAGATTAGGGTGTAGCAGATCCTTTTTAACCAACCAACCGGTCATGTTTGCTTTTTCTGAAAGAGAAACACATTGATTGATATCCTCTTAGACTATTCCCTGGAGCGGCCGTTGTAAAAACAACTGCCGTCTGATGGTTCCGTTGACTTTAAAGAAGGGTGTCGAAGCAGTCATGTGACTTACGAGTATAAGAGGGCTTAGTAGCGAGGAGGGAAGATTACGCTTAGTTCTGCGTGGCTTGATATAATGATTTCACTGACCTGGAAAGGGAGTGTGTCGTTAAAAAAGTGCATTTGTATATGTGCAGATGATTTAAAGTTATGTAAATAATTTTTACCTGACGCATGCATGTCACATGTCAGTGTCGTCGGCGAGATCTTTCTGAGAATGAAAATAATTATGTGATGGCAAAGATATTAAATCGGGAGTGTGAAATCTTGGATTTAAAGATAGAGTACGTGATTGGTAAACTGTTAAAAACTGCATTATTTCCACTCATAATTAAAATCCTATGCCGATAAAACTGCCTTAAGTGGTGTTCCCATTGGACTATTTTTGGTTAAACTCCCGTGGTTGTGCGGGAGAGTAACAAAATGTAGTCCAATGGGGACGCACGGAGAATTACCGCGACCATGATGTAAAACATACAGGGCGAGAGAGGCCGCGGAAACTTTCCGCTCAACCGCGGGAGTTTTACAGGGCCCTCGAAAAGTCCAATGGGAACAGCGCCGCCCTGTAAAACTACCGCTGCCGCTGTGTAAAATGCCAAATGGATGACGTCACTTCCTGCATCGTGCAATCCCACCACACATTGCACGAGAAAATTCAGGTTATTATGTACGGGCCCTGTATGTACGTACGCACGTGTTTTTTCATGCGCTTTTCTTTGCAAATATAATGGCAAGTTTAATCGAAGTTGTTCGAAATTTAATTGGGTTTCGTGCAGCATGCACACAATTAATAATTTCGCGCAAATATGTGTATCGCATGGCATGTCAAACATCCTGTTAGGTCAAAGGTTATGTAAACCCGCCCTCAATTGACCACATATGGCCAGCCGAGTAGCTAAATTTTCCGCTCGCGTCGTGTAAAATATATGGTAAGTGGGAACGCACGGGAGATTTACAGCAAGGAATGTTTACAGGGAGTCGCGGAAAGTTCCCGCGAGGGCGCGGAAAAAGAAGTCCAATGGGAACACGCCTTAAGATGCAGTAATACGTCAGAAAACCTGAAAAATCCATGCATGTTTGTGTGTGTGAATGAATGGTAAAAAGTTGTCCGTAGACAATTTGGTTTTTTTCAAAGCATCTTCAGTTGTTGGCAATTCCTCCCACAAAGGTACCATTTTACATGGGAAAAAAATCATGTGGTGTTTGTTACCATTGATATCAACACTTTTAGTCGGAATTTTCTTGTCAACTCTTGAAGTAAAACTTTAGGTAATTTTTTCGCAAATGATGTATTGGGACAAGTTGAATAAATGAAAAATAATTAGGTGATGTCAAAGATATTAAGTCAAACTTATAACTACAGGGGTGTGAATTCTTAGATTTAAAGCTGATTTTAGCTATTTTTGTTGAACATGCCCAATTTTCTTAGCAGCTTTTTTTTTTATTACCGATGGGCCTGCATGTAATTCTCTTTGGAATTTTATGTACCGTACATGTAGTATTTTAGCTTTTTTTTAATACTGTAAAAAAAAAATTATTTTTAATTACAACAAATTTTGTTGGGGAAAAGGTCTCAGATATTCAGTACAGCAGACATTTAACCAAATAAATAAATGTCCAGTTTATAAATTAAAGTACCGATGTACATGTACATCACTGTATTCATTGCCCCAACCTCATTAAAAAAACTTTTGTTTTAAATTTCAAACCTACCAGCATTTTTTTAAGTTAATGATTATGTGGTTCATGCATTCCATGCTACTAAATTTACCACAGAACAGGAGGTACCGTATTAAATGCTGTCGCTTGGTTCGTAAAAAGTGAATCACGGAATAGCACAGTCAATATGCTGCTGCCCACTGACTAATGATGCAAAATGGTAATTCATATTGAATATATACAGAATGTATTTTTCTTTCCGAGATAAAATAAAAACACCAAAGTTTGGATGCATTGCACACTGCCCCTCAATTTGTTTTCTGTACAACTAGAACCATATTACATACTAGGAATCATTTCGTCGGCCTTTTCGTGAAGTGGCGAATCCGTCAAAAAACTTTTTTTTTGCAATTTCTGTTTTTTGTATAATTTGACTTTATTTGGTGTCCTTAACATTTCTGCGAAGTTTGGAGACTTGACTATTTGTATTTTTTTAATTACAGAATTTGCCTAAAACCACATAACTAATGGGTATGCAAATTTACATTTTCACGAAGTGGCGAATCGTGATATGCCACTCATTGAAAAAGATGGTACAGTATGTGCATGAATTGCTTTTGCACGAAGTGGCGAATAATGTTTTCGCCACTTCGTGAAAATGCCACGCGCATGGCGACGTTGTAAATTACACGTGCAGTGAAATATAGACAGGGGGTGAATTCTGTGGCGAATCACGTATGGTCGGCATTTTGCATTTTCACGAAGATGCTAATAAGTTTTAAGCTAAAGTGTTCTTTAATTAGACAATCAATACAATAAAAAAGTATATTTTTAAGTCATTTAACTCATACTAAACAGTACCACCTAAAAATACTGACGACTTTTCATGGAACAACTGGCGAATTTGGAGTTTTGTTTTAAAAAGTGACCAACTTCAAAAGCGATTTTCTCAAAACATAGTTTTACTATATACTGCATTCACGGATATATGCCACTTTGTGAAAAGGCCGACGATTTATTGCATACAGGATTTAACAAGATTAGCATTTGGCTTTGTCAATTGACAATCTGGGAGGGTTTTTAGATGTTGCAGAATTTTACAGATGAATGATCAATTTCCTGTGAGTATTCTTCAGAAATCAAGAGTTCGTACATGTACTTTGTAACTTTTCAGAGCCATATAATTTTTGTTATACATGTACATGTACTATTTTTGCCAAATATCCATGTACTTGAGCCAAATTCATGGGCCAGACTTGCTAGGATTGTACCAGTATTATGTACAGGTAAATTTTATTTAAAGAGCTACAGTGTAGGATATACTTTAAAGTTAGAACACATCATTGGTAATCTCGAATATAAACATGATGACGGCAGTAAACTTCCCATGGTTTTGTCTAAAGTGCTATAGTCTTTGAGAAATGAGCAAAACAATTATTTTTCGTCTCGCGAGACGTAAATTCACTTAGCCCCAAAACCATTTCGCCCTGCGCCACTTCTTCCAGAACCACTTCGCCCCAAAAGTCACCTTGCCCCCAAACCACTTCGCCCTTACACCACTTCGCCCTTACACCACTTCGTCCGAATACCACTTCGCTCCAAAAACACTTTGTGCACAGGCAGTGGTTCAGGGCGAAGTGGTTCGGGGCGAAATGGTGCAAAGTGACCGTAAAGCCTTTTTTTGACTGTTTTCTCAAAAGTTAGACAAAGTACGAAGCTGATTTTTGCTCAGGTTGGTTTTAATCATTCATATCTTCAATCACACACGGAGATAAAACCGTGTTCTGCCTTCAAATGGCATGCCGCATGTGGCAATATCGGTCATTACTTCTCCACAGCACAGCAAATCCTATAACTTGTGTTCCAAATAACAGCTGTCTTCATCAATATTACTTTATTGATTTAAATGGAGAATTACAAGGGCATTTTCCCTCAAGAAACGGGTAATGAACGTAAAAATTGTGGACATTTTTAATTACAACAAAAAAAAGTTCAAGGATTTAGCTTGCCATTTTATTGCATATTCCAGTAATATAAACAATGGTTGACTTCGTGAATTATACGGACACTGTATTTCAAATTATGAAGGTTGCTGGAATTTTCCATTTTCATATCGGTGTGTATCGTAATTATTTATTTGTGAAATTCATTTTGCAGTTGTATATATCGTCAAATCAAATTTTTGTACTCTTTGCAAAATTTAGACGGCTAAATATTATCTAATTCTCAAAAGTAGTTTTTAATTTGGAGAAACTTTCTGGCATAACATTGTTTCTCTACAAACAATTAACCCCCATGCCAACAAAAACCCATATTTGTACATTTAAAAGTAGAGTGTATGATTGGTAAACTGTTAAAAACCGTGTTATTTCCACTGGTAATTGAATACCTATGTCGAGAAAACTACCTTGTAGAAATTTTAGCCACATGGCTATGCCGTAATACTTCAGAAAACTTAAAAAAATACAAGCATGGTGTTTGTGCATGAATTTATTGGCTCAAAAAATCGCCTTCAGGCAATCTTTGGAGATTCAAAAAGTTCTGACAGTGGGGGCACCTCAGACGAAATAATTTCACAGGATGATTACTATTATTACCTTGATAACTAGTAACCTTTTAGATAACAATTCAGTCATTTCTTTATGGAGGGTAATTACCAAACATTAAGGAAAACAATACTGCAATTTTGTTGAATTTCATATGCACATCCATAAAATAAAAGTTTTAGAATTTCACCACAAATAATAAAAGTTTGAACATTTAGCAAGTGCTCAAAATGTAGTGAGATTGACCAGCGCTATGAACAGAAGAATTGTTTGAATTATAAAACTGTTGCCTTTTGTTGCTACATGTATAAAGAAAATTGACAAAACAATAAGAATTTAAATGTTGAACATCCAAGTTGTCAACATTTTCTCGGTTCTACAAAGCCTAGGAGGCAGGGATTGGGGGCTGCGTAGGACTTTACATGCACTGTAAAATGTTGACATGTCACGCTAGTTTACAAAAAATGTTAAGTAGGATTTTTTGGGGGGGGTGGAGCGGCAGAGGCAGGGTCTTAAAAAATACTACCCTCTGTAGAACCGTGAAAATGTTGACAACTTTGGATGGCCCCCCAAGTGTAGGAAAAATTGTGAAGCTTTTACTTAGACAGTCTTCTATATGTTCTTAACACAAGGCCTAGAGTGACAGCCAGGTACTAAATTCTTTCCAACAAAATCTTTCAAATCTTTCAGGTCGCAGAACTTGAGGATGGCCGAATCTACATCAACAGTAGAACCTTGGGTGTGCAAACACCTCGACAGCAAGCTTTCAGTCAAGATGGCTGCCTAACATTTGACCCCGGTGAGCTAGCTACTCAGCTTCCAGAACCTGGCTACACGCTGCCCAAATGGATTCCTTCGGTGCGGAGCTTTGGTGGGTGTCAGGTAAGCCAGAGGCATATACAGGGTGTCTTAGAAAAAAGAAAACCAAGATTAAAATGCCAATGGGGTAAAAACGGCGTTATTTCCACTCGTAATTAACCACTTGATGCCAAAACAGATGACGTGTAAACAGATGAACAGAAAAAGACCAACAATCTCGTAAGGGATTTTAAAAGTTTGTTTTTGGTCCCTTTTTCATGTTCATACTTTTTAAGCCAATAAACCTATTAATAATCTGGTACAAAGCTCTTTCTGACAGGGTCGCTTTGATCCGTCGATGCTCAGTAATCCATGAAGATACTCTATTTCTTGGTGTCATAAAAAAAGAGGACACTGTGATATAATGCAGGGGGTACTGGCATCGATATGTATATACACTGGATGAAGCAACGACGTCTAAAATTAAAGCCACCGTCCGCCATTGTACACCACCTAATACAATGCATTTCCCAGACTGGTCATACTGTCTTCACTAGTCTACGTCATGGTCCACATGTGTTAAGTGGCATTCAAGCGATCGCATGATCCGGGGAGCAGTCTAGGTCAAGTATTGTTCGTGGGGTACAATGGCGGCCGGTGCGTGGCTTCAATTATTGTATAGCCAACTGCTATTGCATGTACTTCATCCAGTGTATATACATGTGACCGACTCTGGCAAAACCCGACGCTTCTCGGCATTTCCCATTACGTAATATGGGCCCACAACCTTAAAGAATGGCCTCTGGGACCAACTTGAAAATTTGGCAGAATCAACATCGGGATACATTCAAGATTTGTTTTGTTGTTTGAACTGTCTAAAAATTCCTCATATTATTGACAAAAAATTAAATAATCAACTAGTTTAGTCAAACTTTAAAGACCAATAGCTCCATTTCACTTTTTTTGATCTGTCATACTTTGATTGGTCATAACTTCGCCAAAAATTATCAGAATTTCCTCAAACATGTTTTAAAGATACCTTTTTATATGCACACTAAGCTGATACCAAAACCTAAATTTTGAATTTTCATCACAAGTGTTGGGTTTTGCTGGAGCCGGTCACATATATCGATGGGTACTGGTAAGAACATTCGCAGACATCCACTACGGAGGTAGGTCCTATCGTATTCGTGTATAATGTACTAGTTATGCATAGGGTATGTCAGGGCAATTCCATGATAAATACTTACGTTACATTTGTAGGTACCCGGTAGTGTACAATATATTTGGCTGCTATGAAGATGCATTAATATTATTTTTACATTTTTGTGTTGTCAATACATCTGAACCAGACCTACTTCACAATATAAAAAAAAAATCATGAGACGCATTTCAGTGAGTGATATAAAGAACTTTTTTTAGTTACGTTACATGAAGAGTGACTTCTTTTAATCCATTCCAGGCCAGTATTCTCAGTTTTCGTGCTCCAAGTACCGGTAACATACATGTACCCTCGGATGCTTATGACACGACCACGTGGGTCCTATTCTCCAACCCCGCAAGCACAGACACCCGCGTCAACATGTCGGTGCGGCTCAGTCGCAATGGCTGCCGAACCTGGAGTGCCCCGTGGCAGCTGAATTCCGGCTGCAGCGCGTACTCTGACCTCGTCTGCTACGAGACGCGCAGTGCCGACGGGGCACTGCTCACGAACTTTGCCTGTCTGTACGAATGCGGAAGTTTGCATCCGTATGAGAGGATCACGTTTCAAACGTTTACTCTCGAGAAAATGATGGAAGGTATCGGCATGGCAACAAAACCTGAAAGTATACCAAAAACTCCAGAAAGTGAACAAGAGGGGTAATTTATGTCAATTTTCTGACGTTGCTTAATATTTTTTGTTTTGTGAACGTGCATGGTAATGGATGATAAATCATTTGAATGTGTTTCTACTGAGCATGATTACCGTTTTAGAATGATTCAGTACTCATCCATCTAGGAGAAATAACCTTAGGGGCTGTCCAAAGTTGTCGACATTTTAATGGTTCTATAAAGCGTAGGATGGAAGGGGAGAGGGGTTGAGGGCCGCATACAACTTTGCATGCACTGTAAAATGTTGGCATTTCATGGTAGAGACAAAAAATGTTGATAAGTAGTATTTCGGGGGGAGGGAAGGCCGGGTGTCTAGAAAAATACTACGCTCTGTAGAACTGTGAAAATGTTGACAACTTTGGACGGCTCCTTAAACAGTTATTTCATGAAGCGCGCAATAGCAAATTAAAACATGCTCAGATAAGGTTTTTTGCCGATGCGTGCAACGGTATTTTGGCAATAAAAACAGCAAAAAATGCTTTTTCAGCAAAATTTAGGTGACAAAACTCCCCACCCGCGGGTGCAAAACATGCGCGTCTTACTATCAGATGCACATTTTTATTTCAATTGGTCAAAATCCCCACCCGAGGCATAACAAAGTGACAAACCCCCTACCTAAGGGATGGGGCAGTGCGGGGTGGGGGATTGATGTGTGCATTACTGTAGTTGGGAATCATGCGTAAAGGGAATAAACAACATATGGAAACTTACATGTGTCATTGCATTCAGTAGCGCAAAAGCAGCATGTTGTAACGTTATATGGCTAAGCTTTTCTGATACGTGTGAATTTTGGCCCATGTTTAAATGACGATAGTGTGAAAAGGTCTGTTGTTGTATACATGTACATGCTATATGCATAAACCTGGACGCATAGGTTGATACTGAGCTTTTATATTTTTGTGTAAGATAATGGCATTTTAAGCATTTTTAACACAGCCTTTCTTTGTCATACCTTTGTTTACCATGCCTTTGTTTGCCATTTTTACCAGCTTTGGGAATTTTGGGACAATTTTGTAACATTTTGATCAACACACTAGCAGCACTTCCATTGAAACCTTGCCGACAAATGTTCTGCTCTGGCAAAACTAAATGGCTTCTCTCCAGCACACTGTCTATCTTTCTTTCATTTTCTAAGTATACTACTCAGTACTCGCAATAAGTTAGGAATATTGTGGGGTGTACGTAGATATTTTATTGCGGGTATGCATTCTGCTTGAATGAATTTGTATATGATTACAATGCATGGTTCCGAGATTGCCCAATTAACCCCGCCCCCTTGGATATTGTTGCTGTGCCTCACACGCTGTCGTCAAAATGGCGACACACAATGCACAAAGCAATGGGACTTTCAACGGAAAGCACATATTCATTGGAGAAAACTCAAAGGTATTCATGTTTCAGAGAGGACAGTTATCGTAGCACGCACTTAGTTAAAGGCCAGTGATACAGAGATGTCATATGAATATTCATAACAATTCGCTTTCTTACCTTTGAACAGTGAATCGCCCGGCCTTGAAACAAAAAATTAACCCGGAACACCGCATACAACGTATCGGCAGAAAATCGTGTGATGTTGGTTTGTGAGGCAATGCACTTTGACCTATGTGGGCGCTGTCTGCTAGCTCTGTTGTGATTGGTCGGCGGGTTCGGCTTGATTAACAAGTTGGAACTATGCATTGTATCTGCCTGACAGACGCACCTTGTCACAGGAATAGGTGAAAACATTCATTTGAAAACAAATCTAAAATTGAACCACATCCCTAACTTATTGTTAGTAGTGTATATAACTGTGCTTCCTCTAAAAGATTAACCTCCCGGATGTATCTGCAGAGGGGAGGGGCTGGGAAAAGGGGGAGGGGGTTGAAGGCATTATTTGGGTTTTACACATCCTACCCACAGTTTGGTTGACGATTGCATAGCCAGTTCCAAGATTCTAAAATTAGCCCACAAAACAAAAATGACCATATGACTGTAAACGAAACGCTCACTCCTCCTACTCATGGTCCACTACTAGCTGCATAGCCCCTGGTTGGAAAAACTAATTTCTCGTGTTTTGATTGGTCAGAAAACAATACATTTGTTTGCAAAAACATTACAATAGTTTGAGGATGCAGTCAATTTAAACTTGCACATCTACCGGTATATTATTATTATTATTATTATTATTATTTCTTTCTGGTATTCATACCAAGGATTCATACCCATGAAGAATTAGAATTAGAAATGGCCAGAGACCGGGGAATCCCCTTACTCTTCACAAAAGAATGCTCTGGGATCTTTAGTGTGCGTTACCATTACCTAACACACTGGACCAACGGCTTTACATCCCTTCCGAAGGATGGAGCAAGTGTGGTTGAGTGCCTTGCCCAAGGGCACAGGTACCGGATTCAAACCCGCAACCCCAAGTTTTCACCCATGATTGCGAGTTGATGGCCCTAACCACTCGGCCACGGTACCCATAAATAAGTGATCCAACATCATATGCCGTTACAATGAGCACATAAAATGTTAAGACAATCGGCATCTTTCAAATTGTGCATTTTGGAATTAATTTGGGGCTTGGGTACGTCTGAGACACTGCTGTTCAAAGCAAACAATATCAGCTTGCAAATGTCAGCTGGGTAATTAACTCGAGAACCCTGGGGATGATGTTGCCTCCCTTATTTTAACTCTTTCACTACGATAAGCCACTTACAGCAACTCGAGGAATGTCTACCTCCGGACGGAAAGCTGCAGCTAGCGTCTCGTCTTTACACATTAACAAACGGTGGCCTTCAATTAATTACGTCGCAGACTTTAACAAAATTCTGTAGTGAAAAAGTTAAAGGATAGTTTGCGCCATGCCTCATGATCCACACGGATCGAATGGAAAGCCGCTACTAGCAGCTCGCCTTTACACATTAATTACGTCACAGACTTTAACAAAATTCCGTAGTGAAAGGATAGTTTGCGCAATGCCTCATGATCCACACATAATGCAAATTTCTCGTTCGAGACGTAAACCCACCAGATGTCGGTGCATACAGTAGCAGTTACGACTTTTGACATTTCCCCCCCAGACGCAGATAAACCAAAGTAGATACTAGATGAGGCAGAAAGCAACGATGCTTAAAATGGTTTTCATGCTGTGTTAAGCATGAAATCTAACTTAAAGCTGCTTAAAGGTGCACTCTGTTCTGACATCCATGGAGTTTTTGTACCATACATTCATTTCTTGAACTTGCAAGATGGTAAAATGTATAATGTACTCAGAAATTCATAAGTGGTATAATATATTCAGAAATGTTAAAAATGAGAAATATTGCATGTAAATAGTACTGCAGGCACTCGCCAAAGCTAAGATTATGTTTCAGAAACAGACGGCCTTATACAGTTATTTGCCGATGCGCACAATAGCCAATTCAAACCTTTTCGGAGAGGGTCAGTTTTGACGATGCGCTCAATGATATTTTACCAGTAAAAAACGGTCGATAACACTTTTTTAATGGGCGAGCATCATTTCAACTGCCCCATAACGTGCCAAATACCGGTATTTTGTCTAGTAAAAACAGTCAAGATGACAAATGAAGGCATTTCCCAACGCACACCTAAAAACGGGACAAAGCTAGCTTAGCAGTGTTATGAGACAAAAGCTGACATTGTCTCTCGGGTGTAAGCCCCAACTGATACTGTACTATCATTTTAGAGGGTTCATGTACAAGATATGGATTGAATTTGTCTTGCCAATGTCATTTTTTACATTTGCAATTATATAATTTTTTTTTGCATTGTTCTGCAGTTCATAGTGTGTTTATAGTACTGGTTTTTAAACAAGAGACGGTTTGTGTGTGAAATGTGAATAAGCAATAATTTCCTCTATGGACCAAACTTTGCAATATTTCTTTTTGGCATAATATATGTATAGATTGTGAGGAAAAATGGTTTTCCATATAGATCTAAATGTTCATATTTTGCAGTTGTATTGGTGATTTCTTGTATAGGCTAAATGTTTGTCCTGCAAGGTACTCCTGGTGTTATTGCCATTATCACATTCCTAAATAATTCGCAATTACAAATTGGTAATCCGTAATTACGAATTACCTAATTCTTAATTACGAATTACGAATTAATAACATATATGCAGTGGCGCTAATGGTCCTTCGTAGGTTGTGGCATTTCCATGTATATTCTGTACCTTAGTTCCTCCATGCTCTAATGCTTTTAGACTTAAAGGCAGTATACATGATTGGTAATCTCGAAAATCAGAAATGTTCACAGATTTACGCCTAACTTACCGGTATACAATATAAACATGATGACCGTAGAAAACTTCCCTTGAAATGGTTTTGTCTAAAGTGCTATAGTCTTTGAGAAATGAGTAAAACAATTAGTTTTCGTCTCATGAGACGAAAATTCAATTCGCCCCAAAACCATTTCGCCCAAGTGCCATTTCGCCCCCAAACCACTTCGTCCAAACACTACATCGCCCAAATGCTACTTCGCCCCAAAATCACTTGGTGCACAGGCCGTGGTTCAGGGCGAAATGGTTTAGGGCAAAGTGGATTTGGGGCGAAATCACTGCAAACCCTTTTTTGACTGTTTTCTCAAAAGTTAGACGAAGTACGGAGCTGGTTTTTGCACAGGTTAGTTTGAATCATGCTTATCTCCAATCACACAGGGGGATAAAACTATTTGTAACAGTTTACCAATCATGTATACTATCTTTAAGGCTGAAAGCCTCGAGCATGCTAAAAATGTTGGTTGGAGTAACGCGATTGAAGGTGAGGGAAAAAAGTTGTGCATGTATGTTCATTGTGTTAAATTTGGTCTGCAGGAATTTTCATTGAGGAGACAGTTAAACATATGCAGCAGGATATGTGGCAGAGGGTACACATGTACGTCCCTTCCATTGTTCCCCCATTGTGTCTCAAACCAAGGAATTTCAAATAAATTCCTATCAGTTTTTGTGGGTGGGGGGCGGGGGGTGGGGGGGGGGGGTGGGGGGTTGGTGCAGGGGGAGGTAGGTGGTTAACAAAAGGGAAGAGTGTGTTGAAATATAGGGGCGTCCCTTTGCCACATATAGTTCTGTGTTTACTGTTAAATGCAATTTATGTTTTATTAATGTCCCCCAGAAATACTGCAAGAAATTAATTGATCTGGAGTTTCGAGCTGGCTTTAGCAAAACATTTCATCATAAAATCAATTTGTTTGTAATGACTATTGATGGCAAAGCCGTCAGAAGCCATATTGTGTAAGGCAGTTTGGGGAATTTGAAGACTACCTTTTCTTTTTGTATTTCCATATATTTCACAGATTGCATATTGTTTACATACCGGGCAACAAAAGAAACACAAAAATGTTCTACACTTTTTGTTTGAAAAAGCAGTCAATCTGAGAGGGGGAATTTTAAGCACACAGAACCTTTTTGCAGTCATGCTTAATGAGGCTGTTATGTGAATATTTAAAGGGCCGTGAAATGGTGTTTTTATCAATGAAATCTGTGCTATGGAACTAGTCCATTAATTTACAATCATAAAAACCCTACTTGAAAGTTGTTTGGGGGGTTAAAATCAAGGTTTTTGATTTTTATGCTAATGAAAATTTACATATGCATGAGCAAAGTGGTGATGTCACTTTAAGAAAACACAGGGAAATCTCATTCAACTGTGCACAAGTTTCCACAATTTTCTCCAATTTGCTGAAACTTGTGTAACCCATGATGGTGTAGGTTTGTTTTACATGTTGCATGTTGCAAACCATGAAAAAAACTAAGGCTGGAAACTGCAGCATTTTTCCACAATTCCAGTTTGAAGTCTTATGTTTTTTCTTTGCTTTTCTGATGTGTGTTCCTAAAGTGACATGCCCCAAACAGCGCCCTCTGTCTGTGAGTTTATGTGAAGAAATTATCAAAGTTTAAAAATGCCACTTTTTATTCATGGTGCATCAAAATGAACAGTAGTATTGTCTTTCTACACAAGTAATCCTTCATATGCAGCAAAAACTGTGCAGAAAGTTATTGAGCATTTCAGGGGCCCTTTCAGCTTAATTACAAAAGAAAATTTAAAATTTTGATTAAACTGAAAATAACAAAGAAACTGTGCATGGTAAAAATTGCTGTATTTTTTCAAGAAGGTGGAAAATAAACACCAAATTCACAGACAATATTCTCTGACATTGTTAGAAAAAGGTTATGCACTCAAAACTTGCTCATGGCATAGTGCAGGACTTAGGCATGCCTGGGTGTTGATTTCACAATAGGGGTCCTACAGGTTGTTATGTAACAGAATTCCATAAAGTTCAGGTCTCGTTAGCAAGCCGTATAAAAGGACTACCCAAAAGTCAATATTGCACAAGGGGGGCACACTCGATACTGACTTTGTGACTTCAATATTGGCAAGTCAGTTTTCAGCAACCTCTGAGAACACGAATAACACATTTTGTACATTTCAAGTTCGGTTAACCATTTGAAAGATTTCATGGACTTTCATTAACAGTTTATTCCAGCGAGTTATCTGCCATGGCTGAAAAAAATACAGCAATTTTTATCATGCACAGTTTCTTTTGTTGGAGAGTATATGTTTCCTCGTTGGTTTTAGAAAACTTTGCAGATGCCAAATAAAGATTAAAAATAGTGTGTGTTTCGGGGATATACCAAACATTTTTATATTGTAAAAATTTTATCTGTCAAAGAATATGCGTTGAATATCATCGGTACTCACACTATCGACCTCACTTTATTTGTAAAGCAATACAATTATTCTAAAACCATTTTCCTGTGCAAAGCACAAATGAGAATTTTTAATTTGAATTTATAATTGACTTTTGGAGTGTATATCATAGTTGAAACTGTAAATGTTTAACTACTTTGCTGTGTTTGTTACAAATATAAAAACCTTGGGAAATTTATGGTGGTATACCAGTGCAATAAATAAGAATACATCTGTAATTTTAAATATCACCAAATGTTAATTGAATATTTTGCAAGCTCATTGATTGTGTTTGGGCGTCCACCGATTACCGTAATAGACTCTTTGCATCGGTGGCCGTCATGACGGGGCAGGTTTTCATATTTAAATGATGTGACAGTACTCAAAGTGCCTGCACGATGCACGGTGACAATGCCCCCTGTCATGTCCGCCCGTGCAAATGGTCTATATAGGCATCTCATATTGATTTAAGAGTATTTGAATAACGACGGGAGGAAACTGGCCGGCTGAGTTCAATACTTTGAATGTTGTCAAAGTACGTAAACTGGCTTTACACTTAAACCAGCGAACCATTTCCCTGCAATTTAGCAATGGACGTTTCAGATTACCAGTGTTTTCTTGGCAACTGACGTCACACGTTAATTGTCTTCTTATTGGCCCGGGCCGCGTCCTTGCATGCGTGTGTGCCATGTGGGCAAGGCACTTTGCCATGAATTGCCTCTCTCCACTCGGGTAGTAAAATGGGTACTTGTGAGACAGTGTGATAATGTAGGGGAGTGTTTGGGAAAGTAATGTCCTTGCCACTTTCCAAGCCTCATCAAATAAATAGGTTGAGTCTTAAGCGCTGAATGGTGGGCCAAGCACGTAGCTAGCAAACTAGCCACTAATAAAAACGAAAACAATCTGCTATCGTCACTCCTGAGTATAAATACTGGCTAGCCGTCAGCTACTCTTTTCCACATTTCCGGGGCGTTTGGGTTTGCAGTACTTGACCGCGTGGGTTTCCCCCAGGAGATTTCCCCCTGGGGGTTTTCCTCCCACTTCTAAAACTGAATCTCATTCTTCGTCATCTCAAGTTTATAATAAAGTAAACCAAATATAATACCGTATAGTTGATGGCATAAAGGGCCTTAGTATATAGCAGTGTTGTCGAAGCTTAAAGGGCCCCTGAAATGGTGTTTTTATCAATGAAATCTGTGCTATGGATACCAACTAGTCCATTAATTTACAATCATAAAAACCCTACTTGAAAGTTGTTTGGGGGGTTAAAATCAAGGTTTTTGATTTTTATGCTAATGAAAATTTACATATGCATGAGCAAAGTGGTGATGTCACTTTAGGAAAAAACACAGGAAAATCTCATTCAACTGTGCACAAAAGTTTCCACAATTTTCTCCAACTTGCTGAAACTTTTGTAACCCATGATGGTTTAGGTTTGTTTTACATGTTGCCTGTTGCAAACCATGAACAAACCTAAGGCTGGAAACTGCAGCATTTTTCCACAATTCCAGTTTGAAGTCTTATGTTTTTTCTTTGCTTTTCTGCTGTGTGTTCCTAAAATGACATGCCCCAAACAGCGCCCTCTGTCTGTGAGTTTATGCGAAGAAATTTTCAAAGTTGAAAAATGCCACTTTATTCATGGGGCATCAAAATTAACAGTAGTATTGTCTTTCTACACAAGTAATCCTTCATATGAAGCAAAAACTGTGCATAAAGCTATTGAGCATTTCAGGGGCCCTTTAAGATGCCACAAGCTACTCATTTTGGCTGATGTAAATCCCTTCAATTTTACCTTCACTTTTAAAAGCTCGGTTTATAATCACGTTAATGGTTGAATGGTTTATTCATCTCTTCGACCCCACAAAAGAGGGTATGAGAGCCAATAAATTACAGTCAGATAAGAAAAATAAACTAAAGTGAGTTACAGGGATTATACAAATAAACAGTTAATTAATTGAATTTTGACATAATCATCTTAATAAATTTAGCTAAGTTACATAGTTGATTTGAGCTGCGTACATTGAACAAAAGTCCCAGTTTGTCAGCATTTGGTCTAGTCCAATCAAATCTCTTGATAAGGGTGGATCTTTCGTGAGTGAGAGACGGACAAACAAGAACATAATGAAATTCATCACAGTTAACGTGGTTAATGTTCACCCCATTATAGCTGCTGCTGCCAGAAACTGATGCGGTTGAGTCTGTTACGTCACTTACGATATGTTACTATGACAACAGACTGGGGTTACAGTCTGGAGGTGAGATAGAAATTAAATAAATTATTTGATGATTTGTTGGATGGCTATATGGTATGGTTGCAGATTTGGAGTACGTTTTTAAACTCATTTTTAAAGACAGAAAAGATGACTGGAAAACTTTTAAGAACAGGTCAACAGCATCACATATTAAAAACTAAAGATCGATGTTGATAAACTGCCTTGTAGAGGTTTCAGCCACATAGATGCAAGTAATACTTAAAGGCACAGGCTCGTCAGCAATGCGCGCCCGCCAAATGTGTGCTGCGTGTTTCGAGCACGAATTTGGCGGGCGCGCATTGCTGACGAGCCTGTGCCTTTAAGAAAAATCCATGGATGGTCTTAGTGTATGAATGAATGGTACAGTTGTCTGCAGACAACTTTTTAAAAAAAACACATTCAGTTGGCAATTTCCCTCACAAAGGTACCATTTTACAACGGGAAGAATATGTGGTGTTTAGATTGTTAGTTGTTTCCATTATTGCTATCAACACGTTTAGTCGGGTTTTTCTTGTCAACTCGTGAAGTAATTTTTGGGTCACTGCAAATAATGTATTGGGGCTTTAATCAATCTGCGTCGGGCCGGGTTTATAACGGGCGGGCCGTGTGCAAGTTATGGCAAGTTAAAGTTTGCCGACTGTTCCTGCACACGTGAATGTAGGTGTAGACAATAAAAGTTTGCACCGGCGGCGGCCATGACGGGGACAGGTTTTTATATTTAAATGACAATGTAACAGTGACAATGTAATTGCCCCCTCATCAGTCGTGGCCGCCCATGAAATGGGTCTATATACCATCCTGCCTCACTTGTATTGTGACTTGCATGAAAAGTGTAGGCCTACCCTAAACACGGAGATTTTTCTCGGGCCGAGTTTGATAATGGATTGACTTTTGAAATACAATTTTTTTTGTAAGCAATTTGGCACGGTACCCAATCTCCCTTGTCCGTTGAAATAAAACAACGAAACATATAATGAGGAAAAATATATGGTCCTTATCAAGATTCGAACCCGAGACCTCTGACTGGTTTTTGTTCTTTTGTGCAAAAGATTTACTAATCCCACCTTTTCGCATATTCCAATATGGCTCGAATATCCTTTCCCACCTTTTTGCAACTTTTTGTATCCAAAAACCTTTTTGCACCTTTTCGAGAGAAAAGTGGAAAAAGACTATTTATATCATTTTAACACCACACAAGCAATTTCCGAGCTTTTCCACCAAACACTAGTTTTATCTGATGGCAAATCGAAAGCTTACGATTAGCTTACTTGTGTAAGCTAATCGAACCAACGCACTTACTGTTAATGTTGAAGTGCGCCCTCTTGTGGTAATAGATTGATTGAGGAAGGTACCTTGACGTCATATCTATTTGTAAACATTTGGGCGTAAACTAGCAGCATGCGCGAGGATCAGTCTGTTGTTTACCTTCCTCATTTTGTACTTTCGTGCATCGTGATAGAAATTAGAGATCATTTTATGAGCTTTTTAAGTCAGAGAAAGAATTTCTTCAATTTGGAAGTTGAACTAGTAAATGTGAGTATAAAGTATACCAAGCATCAAATGCGACCGACAACATGGACAAAGTTTTGTTTCGAGATAGATTGATCGCGTGCAGGCTGCATGCATATGATGGCATATGCTGCATGCATGGCTGCGTGGGAAAATCTGTTACTGTTATTTAATAGACCTGTTCGGGGTTTTTTCGCACACTATTGAATTAGCATATTCGTTTATTTTTGGTACAGCAGACCTTTGACAGATTGTAGGTCAAGTCGCCGCGCCCCCTGGCCGAGTCACCCCTTATCTCGCCCCTTATCTCGCCCCTTTCATCTCGCCCCTTTCCAAGTTGCCCCCTGACCGACTCACCTCCCTGGCCGACTCGCCCCTTGCCAAGTTGCCCCTGGCCCACTCATCTCCGTGGCCCACTCATCCCCTACTTTTAGAAGGCTAAAAGTGTTGTTTTGGACGTTTATATTGGGACGTTATCATTTTCTGTATAACACTTTTAGCCCCTTAACATTTTAACCCCCTTCGTCGTGTGGACCATTCTTACACGCCCTCAAGAGTCGAAATACACATGTGTATATTCTTACCGTAAATTCCAAATCAGACATTTAAAAGCACACCATGGAGGTCCTTGTAATCTCAAGACTTCTGTACCCTTGTCGTTCATTGTCCATGATGACTCAAACATCAAAAAAGGATAACAGGGAGCAAAATTATGAGTAAAATCGAAAATTTCCAGCAAGGCTGGTACTAGACAGAATGATTCTGTCCCTACGGGTTCCCGTAGGGACAGAAGGTACCCCTTTCATACAGTGGATTGTTGTCATTTTGCCTCGAAATTAGAATCACACCCAACTATTTCCAGCTAGTTGTTTCCTGTAGTGGTTTTATATATTCTTGATTAGAAGACAAATAAAAAGCACTACTTACATTGCCGTTATTGAATCAAAAACGTCTATTTCCGACAATCTTCGACGAAGAAATCTGTTGTCAACTCCTTATCAAGATATCATTTTTACTAACGTGTAGTTGTGCATTGACGGACGCCCAAAGAGAACGTCTAACGAAACTAAACGGTTACGTGCCGCGCTGTATAAATGCGCGTGACATGAGAGCGCCACCATGGGCCTCCCGGACGTTCTCCTTGGGCCTCCGTAGAGTCACACCAACTGTACGTTCAAAAAAAAAACCACGTTGAGCTTTGGGCTCCATTCTACGCTAGCTTGGGCGACTCCACACTGGAATCGATTAGAATGGGTTGTCCTTGACACAATAATAAATCGCAATGTACACGTACGTTTCATACGAAAAATGGAATCGATTTCGAATGGAATTGGGATTCTTTTTTGGAATCGGATACGCGGAGTCGACTCCGAAAATGCTGGAGCGCGCCCAAGCCAACCTTATAGCAGCATGGCAACATCGTAAGGAGATATTTATTCGTGAAAGAGTGTCGGAAATATACGTTTTTGATTGAAAAACGGCAATGTAAGTTGTGCTTTTTATTTGTTTTCTAATCGAGAATATCTAAAACCACTACAGGACACAACCAGCTTGAAATTTGTGGGTGTGATTCTAATTTGGAGGCAAAATGACAACAATCCACTGTATGAAAGGAAAGCTGACTGACTAGGCTGGTACCACAGACTTCTTGCTCTAGCATTGTCTCGCCGCGTCAAAAGGAAAATAGTTCCGCCAACGCGGATAAATTCTGTTGACCGTAGCACCTCAGCTGAAAATGTAGATCACGGCTTTACACGTTGCCCCTATAGAGCGCCCTCTACACCAAGTTTAGAATATCCTCAAGGCCAACGTTCTCCTTGATGTTTGTACAGTATGTACTTTTATTTTAATATAACAGCCGTCGGTATACCCTTTCACTTTGGGGTACGGAACGAACGAGTGGAGTCCAGATTAAACACGGCTGACGGCTGTTATATTAAAATAAAAGTACATGTACAAACATAAAGGCGAACGTACGTTGGTCTTGAGGATATTCTAAACTTGGTGTAGAGGGCGCTCTATAGGGGCAACGTGTAAAGCCGTGATCTACATTTTCAGCTCAGGTGCTACGGTCAACAGAATTTATCCGCGTTGGCGGAACTATTTTCCTTTTGACGCGGCGAGACAATGCTAGAGCAAGAAGTCTGTGGTACCAGCCTTGCTGGAAATTTTCGATTTTACTCATAATTTTGCTCCCTGTTATCCTTTTTTGATGTTTGAGTCATCATGGACAATGAACGACAAGGGTACAGAAGTCTTGAGATTACAAGGACCTCCATGGTGTGCTTTTAAATGTCTGATTTGGAATTTACGGTAAGAATATACACATGTGTATTTCAACTCTTGAGGGCGTGTAAGAATGGTCCACACGACGAAGGGGGTTAAAATGTTAAGGGGCTAAAAGTGTTATACAGAAAATGATAACGTCCCAATATAAACGTCCAAAACAACACTTTTAGCCTTCTAAAAGTACTCATCCCCCTGGCCCACTCAACTCCGTGGCCCACTCATCCCCCTGGCCCTGGCCAACTCATCCTCCTGGCCGAGTCGCTCCCTGGATGGAAAAGCGTCGCAGAAAGTGTAGATTTTTTGCATTCGCATCTTGTGCTCTGTATGCACCATGCATTACGCAGGCAAAACAGAAAAACTAGGATGTCGGGAACCTTTGCACGTTTGATATTTCGAAGTGTAATAGTTTAGAAGTTGACACTTAACAGTCTCAGGGTGTGGGTAAAAAAACGGACCCTCCGGATCCTTCCAGATCTTCCGGATCTTCCGGATCTTTTTCAAAAATGGCTATTTAATGAACAGAAAGTGCCTAGTTTGACTTCTTAATACGCTTTCATACCTTTTACCGCCATGTACGGGCCTTATTTTTAAAGATCCGGCGTGGAAAAAAACCAATTTCTTTTTTCTTACTGTCCTGCACTTCCTACGCCTATTTCTTCGAAAATTTCACTTTGTGGATAGTCAAGGTGGTGTATGATTAGAAATTGATGCAATACATGGTGGTAAAAGGTATGTAAGCGTATTTAGAAGTCAAACTAGGTACTTTCTGTTCGTTAAATATCAATTTTTAACAAAGATCCGAAAGATCCGGAGGGTCCGACTTTCACAAACTGCCACAGTCTCATTATGTCGAAGTTTGTTTTCGCTTTTGGTGTGTTACTGAAGTAAAGTATTAAAATGTTCTAAAGAATGTCTGTCTGTATCATTCTATGGAGTGATTCAGATGCAAACGGATGAAAAACGCAAGATGGATCATAGTGAAAAATTAACCAAAGGAAAGGCGCCTTTACTGCGACGCTCACATACACATTTTCTGGGACGCTTTTCCATCCAGGAGGCGAGTCGGCCAGGGGGCGAGTTGGTCAGGGGGAGACTTGGAAAGAGGCGATTAGGTAAGGGGCGACTCGGTCAGGGGCGACTTGACCTGATTCCCCTTTGACATACATGTACTATGGACCGGTTCCTAATCCAATCGCTATATTGTGGAATGACATCTATTCGGGAACCAATCTATACATGTCAAAGGTCCGCTGTACCAAAATATACATGAGTATGCTAATTGCATTGTGTGCGAAAAACTCCGAACAGGTCTATACCAGGGTTGTAAAGACTCGGACTAGTGACTCGGACTCGAGTCCCGATTTTTCACCGACTTGACTTGACTTGAGACTCGAACCTAAAATGGCTTGACTTGAGACTCGAACCTTAACTTGACTTGATTCAGACTTTTTTGACTTGGTTCTGCAAAAAATGAAATTGAACTTGTATGCATTTTTTTATCATTTTGAGGGCCGAATTGTTTTTGAAAACTAAAGCTTTCTTTTAACATGAAGCATTGTTGGCCAGAACAACAAAAGTACCCTACATGTATGCAAGATTCAGGGTTTACACTTATTTTGAAATTAACTTGAACAGATACTCGTACTTGACTTGGACCGACTTGACCATCATGCCTGACTTGACTTGGGACTCGGAGGACATTTGACTTGACTTGACTTGGGACTCGAAGGCAGTTTGACTTGACTTGGGACTCGAAGGCAGTTTGACTTGACTTGACTTGACTTGGGACTTGAGCAGAGGGAGACTCGTTACAGTTGAATACTAACGTTATATTGTTAGGGCTAGGGGCCGTCCATAAAGTACGTACACACGAAATGCTGACTTTTTTTCTGAGTTACACGTAGGCCTATTCTGAACAGTTAGCTACAACAGAATTGTATTTAGCACTGTGGAAATTATGCAATTGTAAAACAATTGAATTTTTAGCAGAGTTTGGCTATAAATGCATGTATGTGAAATTTGCCAGCTGGAACTCAAGAACAGAGCCCAATTTCATAGAGCTGTTTAACAGCCCATTTTCCGTTAACCGTGCATCAGGCCATTTCGTAGACATCGTTAACGGTAAGCAACTGAAAACCTGCTCTAACCGCAGAGCCAAATTTTGCTTAAGATAGTGACGCAACAATGGCGGTTTCCAAGCGCGCGCATGATTAAGCACGCCGCAGCCGTGAAATAGCCTTAACGTCAGCACAACTTTTCTGCTACAGTAAGCACACGTTTTCAGCTAGCGCTTAAGCAGCTCTATGAAATTGGACCCTGATTTAAGCTTACTATATTACAGAATTTGCGAATGCAATGTCTGGTATTGTTTCTAATCACCATTAAAATGAAACAAGGTATGGAACAAGAGCTGCGTGATATATTTGTATTCACCCAGCAGGAAGTTAGTTTCTTTTCATTATAAAAACAATCTTACTTCCTTTTCTTTCTACTCAAACACCTAGTACAATGCTAGAACTAGCAGTGTAGTCATATGTTTCACTTTGTAACCTGCAAGTAAATTAGTTTGTAGCTTAAAGGAGCGTGTCCAAATTACATTTTTTAGAACCCCATTTTTCCAATAGGTTTTGAGATTTCGATACCACATCATTTGTCATATTTTTCTCAAATACCATTCTAAAATTTTGCGCTCTCAATCTGTGTACTTTCAAGGACATCATAAAAAACCACCAATGTTTTGTAAACTAATTGATCCGTTCCATAGAGCAGTTCAGTGATTACAATTTTCCTGGACAGCAGTTGGCCAGAAAAAGTAACTGGAAAAGTTACTAAGAGGAAAACTTTCTAGGCTGCCTGCATTGGACTTAAAATGGGAAAAGTACCCATCGTCTCAGTAAGTTTGACCAAAAAAAGTCCAATGCGGACTCGCCTAAAGAGATATATACAGTGGTGCATACAGAAAATCTGCTATGGGAGGACATAGAGCATGACAGTGCATTTTGTATGAAACTTTGCCAACCCGTTAGGCCTAAAGTTTTCACTTTTCTTCTGTAACATGGATTTTTGGATCAATATTTCACTTAGATATGTAGGGAAACCAAAAAAGTTAAAGATAGTATACGTGATTGGTAAACTGTTACAAATAGTTTTATCCCCCTGTGTGATTGAAGATATGCATGATTAAAACCAACCTGAGAAAAAAACCAGCTCCGTACTTCGTCTAACTTTTGAGAAAACGGTCAAAAAGGGGTTTGCAGTCATTTCGCCCCAAAACCACTTCGCCCTGAACCATTTCGCCCTGAACCATGGCCTGTGCACGAAGTGGTTTTGGGGCGAAGTGACATTTGGGCGATGTAGTGTTTGGACGAAGTAATTTGGGGCGAAATAGCACTCGGGCGAAGTGGTTTGGGGCGAAATGGCACTTGGGCGAAATGGTTTTGGGGCGAATTGAATTTTCGTCTCATGAGACGAAAACTAATTGTTTTGCTCATTTCTCAAAGACTATAGCACTTCAGACAAAACCATTTCAGGGGAAGTTTTCTACGGTCATCATGTTTATATTGTGTAAGTTTGGCGTAAATCTGTGAACATTTCTGATTTTCGAGATTACCAATGATGTATACTGCCTTTAACCATGGAGCTGGATTTATTCATTTATCAGGTTTGAGACTCGTAATTAATGAATCTCAAAGTTTGCATCTAAATTGGAGATTGGTCACGTTGTCTGCATGCTTGGGGAGTGGACATGTAAGTTGCACACCAAATACTACTTGCTGGTGCACGATGTGAACTGCCTCACCAATACAAGATGGCAGCCACCATAGTGCCTCTTGGAGCCATGTTTGTGACATATGCACCCAATGGCAGTGTAAGACCGGATGTGGACGTGGTCAGTCAGGGGTGTTTCTGTGACTTTGACCCAATTGCCTGCACAAGGTCAGTAACCTTTCTTTTGTTTACAAACACTGAGTATATGAATAGCAATAACGTTGACCCAAAAATTGTAAAGTAAATCAATTTCTAAATAGTGGTATCTGGAAATAACTGATTTTCTTTTACAGAAAATTCTAAAATTTTGCAATATTTCTCTGAACCACGGCACCCACAAAGAAAATTTAAAATAATTTTGTTTTCCTGTTTAGGAATACCCATCAAACACATTGCATATTGTAAGTTGAATAAAATTTATGTGATTACTTTAACATATTTCACGTGAAATGATTGAATTTCATGGTCGTTCAGAGGGAAATTCCATGGCCAAGTGGGAGAGGTTTCCCCGCAAAGTATCCAACAATGGAAATACCAGTTGCAAGAACCTGCCCTTGGCTTTTTTGTAATAACTGTATGCTGCCCGGTATTCAGATTCAAATTCATTTGTGTTTGAACCACGGCACCCACAAAATGTAAATTCCGAATACTGTTTGCACACAAACACAAATGAATTTGAATCTGTGTGCAAACAGTATTCGGAATTTACATTTTACATTGGCAAGTGTGGGCCATTAGACAGTTCAATTCAATGCATTGTCAATGATACAGTATGTCGGCTGCACCTACCACAGCCTTGGTCACAACCAACTAGTTACAAATGGCATTAACAAAATAAAAAATTAACAAAAGTGCAGACAGGTGGCATTGCACTTGGGTTGTGTGGAAGTGGGGCCCTGTGCAAGTTGGGGCAAGGCCATAGGGCAATGCTGGTGATTTTTGATGACTCATTTTGAGCTACTGGTATGTAAGGGGAAAAGGTCCTGTAACCTCGACTTCAAAGAGGCGCATCAATGCTAAAAACAAGGAAATTAAAAAATTTAGATTGAATAATCTATTTCATCTCTAAATGAAAAAACATAAAATCCAGCATTTAGGCTTTTTTCGATAGTCCAAACAACCCTCTTGCCGACGTGGACGTGGATAGTTTTAAGTGGATAAATTGCAAGTAAAAGTGAGCTTTTCGAAAATGAGATTTTCGCGATTTCTGAAATGCTCATTAGGTATTCATGATATGCGCGTGACCCCGTGATGCAATCCTGAGAAAGAGAAGTCGACACGATTGTCAGCTCCATACGTTTACAGTCACGCAAAAAACTTGGAAAACCGTCTTTGTTAGATGTTTTTTTTTAAAGAATTTCTTTCGTCCAATAATCGATTTCATCTCTAAATGAAAAAACATAATATCTGACTGTTTACACACATACTGCATTTAATTTAGGGCCCCTGAAATGCTCAATAACTTTATGCGCAGTTTTTGCTGCATATGAAGGATTACTTGTGTAGAAAGACAATACTACTGTTCATTTTTCAACTGGCATTTTTCAACTTTGAAAATTTCTTCACATAAACTCACAGAAAGAGGGAGCTGTTTGGGGCATGTCACTTTAGGAACACACAGCAGAAAAGCAAAGAAAAAACATAAGACTTCAAACTGGAATTGTGGAAAAATGCTGCAGTTTCCAGCCTTAGTTTTTTCATGGTTTGCAACAGGCAACATGTAAAACAAACCTAAACCGTCATGGGTTACAAAAGTTTCAGCAAGTTTAAGAAAATTTTGGAAACATTTGTACACAGTTGAATGAGTTTTTCCTGTGTTTTCCTAATGTGACATCACCACTTTGCTCATGCATATGTAAATTTTCATTAGCATAAAAATAAAAAACCTTGATTTTAACCCCCCAAACAGCTTCCAAGTAGGGTTTTTATGATTGTAAATTAATGGACTAGTTCCATAGCACAGATTTCATTCATAAAAACACCATTTCAGGGCCCTTTAAAGTACAGTTCATTGTACTGGTAATTCAAACTTGGCGTGGGAAAATTCTTTTCACTCTTTTTTCCCTTGTATGGGAATTGTTTTCCTTTCAAAAAATTTAGAAACTTTTCACTTACAGTGTGTGGAAAAAAAGTGACATCTTTTCTACCTGTGGTCAAAACTGTCCCTCATTTTATTCCTTTCCTCTGCCATTTTCACAACTTTGGAAAAAGAGTGTTTTTACACAAGTTCCCACTTTTGTGAAAATGTTGCCCACTTTGCCTGTTTTCACACTTGTGTGAGAAAATTTCCCGACTTGTTTGAAAACTTTTTCCTGTGGGGTACCGTGGCCGAGTGGTTAGGGCCATTGACTCGCAATCATGAAAATTTGGGGTTGCGGGTTCGAATCCGGCTGCGGTACCTGTGCCCTTGGGCAAGGCACTCAACCACACTTGCTCCATCCTTTGGAAGGGATGTAAAGCCGTTGATCCAGAGCATTCTTTCATGAAGAGCAAGGGAATTCCCTGGTGTCTCTGGCCATTTCTATATATAATTCTTAATAGGTTTCCTCACGCTTACGAGTGACAGTGCAAGGAGCACTATTGAGGAATCCTTGGTATGAATACCAGAAAGAAATAATAATAATAATAATAATAATAATTTAAAGAACGCTGAATGCCGCAATGGGGCGACATTTCGGGAAGACTCTCACCGGAGACCACCGAAATTTCGGCAAGAGTCTCTCAAAATGACACCTTATTTTTTTACCCAAAGCTTCCGGAGATGGTCACAGACCTAAGAGAGACAGTTCCAGACCCAATAAAAATGGTTCTCGATTTAAAAAAAATGGTTTTTGACCTAAAAAAATTAATTTTAAACTCAAAAATATTAGGGCGACACCAAAATGTCGCCCTATTGAGCACGTCGCCCTAATATACCTTTTTTACACACGATTTGTCGCCCTATTCTAGCATTGATAGTAATGTATGAAATCGTTTCCCACTTGTATGAAAATTCCCACTTGGAAAACAGTTGGAAAGGAGAAGCGGAAATGCTTCCCAATTGGCTGTGCTAACTTTTAATTGCAAAAATAGCATACATTGCTACAGAACTGCTCGGAAACTGCTTTGTATAAAATTTATTCAATATTGCAAATTTGCTTTTGTGTTAAAACAAAAGCAAAACTGGAAAAATTTTGTAGTTAGTTTCAGTTTCAGTTTCAGCAGTTTTAATCTGAAATTGTCACACAATTGTTTGGGAACTGCTCAAAAATTCAACTGTACAAAATCCGTGCAAATTAATGTGATGTAAAAATTTGTTCCAAACATCGACTGTTGAAAATATTTAACACCCAAGCACAGTATATTTAAAAGGGCCTCAATAGACTACTAAAGTGTGACGTCAGTTGCCATGGTAATTGGGTCTAAACACTCGCTGGTAATCTGAAACGTGCATTGGTATAGCGCAGGGAAACAGTTCACTGGTTTTAGTGTAGACCCAAAAACCATGGCAACACACAAAGGGTGACGTTTTCACTTTAGTAGTCTATTGCATGGTTCATTCTCAAACTCAATTATTTCCAAATCAAGAAAATATACTGTGCATGTAACCGCCAAAAATATTAACAGTACGTACGTTGCTTGCCTTACTATAATTTCTTAATTTGGGATCTTTGTGAAAAGTAAACAAGCAACCAAGAAAACAATTTTTGTTTTAAAAAATGAAGAGATTGCACCCAACTTTGACAACAAGAATATTTTCTGTGATTATTGAAATGAAACTGAAAGACAGTTTTGTTCCTCTGGTGAACACTGGTGATATCTCAAAACCAAGGAAGTGCCCTTATGGTATATGTAGTTTCTGTTTAGCATCAAAGATAACATTGTCCGAGTAGCAATTTAAAGTGCTTGCATGCCCAAGTGTATTTGGCTGTCCTTATAACTTTTATTATATTTTTGACAATATAAGAAATTTCCTGGAAAAATAAAAATAGGACAAGTACTGTAAGGCCAAATAATATAAATTACATGTTTCTCGTCCCCGCGCGCATCAATTTTAACGCCCGCATCAATATTTTTGATATTTACTATTTTTTTTAAAAATATTTAAAAAACCCCAAAAAACGGATTTACGATTTACAAATTCGATAAAAAGGACTCCTGTATCACATTCTTACATTTTTACAATGGTATAGCCATGGTATCGGGTAGAGTAGTAAACTTTCTTTATATTGTGGATTCATGGCAAATCGTGCGTGTGCCACTGACATAAACATAATACAAAATAAAATCCATCGTAAGAAGAGCGTTGAGCCCCGCGCAGACTTGCAGTCTGTATAAAACATGCATCGTTTTGCGTGTATATACTTCGTTTGTAACGACGGGAATACAAGCGCAGCATGTGAGAGGTTTGCCATGTGTACGGCCATCTTGGAAAAAAATAGCAAAAATAGTAAAGTCCCCCCTCACCGACTTTTGAAAAATGTCCGGACGAGAAACATGTAATTTATATTATTTGGCCTAATACACTGTACATTGTACAAAACACCCCTTGTTTAACATGGGAGTATGCACGGTGTATGTGCGCCTGTGTTGTGTGAAAACATGAGGAACATATACAATGAACACCGACTGGAATTTCCCAACATCGCGCAAGTCATCTTGGAAAGTCCCATTCTAGTCCGCATCATGACTACTAGGTCTAAATGTTCATATCAAGAAGATTTTTTTTTTCTCCACCAAGTAGAATTTGGCAAATCTCCAGCTGTAGTTTTGAAGGTTTAAATTACAGCCCGGAAAATACAACTAGGGTTTGCTTGGAAATGGTTATTTAAAAATGAAAAATTATGTCAACAGTGAAATATCAGACCTCAACGTTATGAAACAAGTGTTCAGTCACTCTGGCCTTGATTCTGTCTAAATTTCAAAGGGCACTGAGGCCAACTAGAGAGCCACCATTGCCAACTATGTTCCAACTATGTACTATAGGGCCAATTTCATAAAGCTGTTTAGCAGACAAATTTGCAAAGGGCCCCTTATTTAAGATTTTTTTCCATGAAATCTATGCTTTAAAACCACTTTACTCAGTTAAAGTCATAAAAATCCTATTTGGAGCTTGCTTTGGGGGTTAAAACAAAGGTTTATAGTTTTTATGCTAATGAAAATATGCATATTCGTGACCAAGGTCACGATGTCAAAAGAGGCAAACACAGGAAAATCTCATTCAACTGTGCACAAAAGATTCCACTTTTTTCTCAATTTTCCTGAAACTTTTGTAATCCATGGCTGTTTGAGTTTGTTTTACATGTTGCCTGCTGTAAGCCATTACAAAACTGGGGGTAGAAACTGTAGCAATTTGCCACAAGTCCAACTTGAAGTCTTATGTTTTTTCTTAACTTTTCCCTTCTGTCTTCCTTATGTGATGCACTCAAAACAGCGCCCTCTGTCTGTGATTTATTGCAATGAAATCTTCAAAGTTGAAAAAGGCCACCTTTTATTGATTTTACATCTAAACGAACAATAGTATGTCTTGCTGAACAAGTAATCCGTCATTATGAAGCAAAGCTTTAGGCACAAAGTTGTTTAGCATGTCACAGGCCCTAAATGAATTGCTATTAAGAATGGTTTTAAGCAGTCAAAATTGCATTTTTGTATTTTGAAAGAGAAGCAGATAATACACATCACCTACAATTTTGACTGCTAACCGATTTTTTAATTCAAAGCAAATTTGCATTATTAAGCAATTATTTCTCCAAAACGTACAACTTTATGAAATTGGTCCCTGGTTATTAGTGTGTATATGTACATGTATACAAGCCTTTTTAAATTTGAGGGAATGTGCATGCTGGCCAAGTTGGCCTCAGAATTAAAGTGTATACCAGCCCGGTCACAAATAGACGACGCACGGGGGACGCACGGCCCGTGCATTGAAAATTTGCAATTTTGGCCAGTGCGTTGTCATTCGTCTAGGGGTGCGTCATTATGCGTTACTCGTTCGTCGAGCGCGTTGGACCAACGTTATGCATTCGACGTCATTCGCTGTGTGCGTCGGGATTTTTTGTGCATGCACAAAAATGTGCGCGGAGCTCGACGTATGAATGTACACGTCAGACACGCCAGACACGCGCAGAGCGCGCTAGACCAACGCCAGACATACGCGGAGCGCACGCTGTGTATTCGTTGTAAGCGAACGCCTAGTGTACACCTAGCGCACACCTAGCGTGCTTCAAACGCATGCCCAGCGTGCTTCAAACGCATGCCCAGCGAACATGTGGCGAATATGAGCGTGCTGAACGGGTCTCTAACGCACCCAACGTTCTTCTTGCGTGTTCCTAGCGTATACCTGGCGTGTACGTAGCGTGTATGTAGCGTGTAGTCATAGGGTAAATAAGCGGGTCCCGCACCACCACCTCATCACTTCTCCTCTGACCCTCATGGGTGATGACAGAGGTTCCTACTGATCGTGTCTAGAAGAACCACCTCAGAAGATGAAATACGATCTACGAGCCGACGCTTTTTATAGGCACAGTCATGTGACCGCTGCCGTTCACGGGCTGTGCGTTGAGCGCGCGGTGCATGCGCAGGCCATTCGTCCCACATGCTAGCAACACGTGATGCATTTGTTGGAGTTTTTGACATGTGAGCTCTGTATATGGTCTGTATGCGCTTTGTATGCGCCCAGTATACGCGCAGCGCGTCAGCAACTTGCTATGCATTCGGTGTCAGCTCGCTAGCCTCTTCCAAATCCTGACAAAAGTTGGGCGCACAACGACGCACTGATCCTATTTTCCATTTTTTGCTGAATTTTCAGTGCGCGGGCCGTGCGTCGTCTTATTGTGTGACCGGGCCAATACCAGTACTGTATATCTTGAAAGGGCATCAGGCCAACTCTGCTACCGGTAGCAGGGCATGATGGCACGTCAAATGGAATACTCTTACATGTACCTCGTTACACTAAAAATGGTTAAAGTGGATACAGATTAATCCTTTTTATTGTGACCACAAATCTCCAAACAGGCTGTTTTTATCCGGTTAGTACCGTAAGTGCTACGTCACACACGCATGCACTGCCATTAGTTTGTACACTAGTTCCGGTTCCAACTGGAACCGGAAGTAATGTACAGACTAAATGGCAGCGCGTGCGCATGTGACGCAGTCACTAACGAACCGGATAGACGGTGTTCATGACCTCTGACGTTGGGGTGTGGCTATCGCTGTGCGCACGCATCGTGCTGTGCATAAATTTGGATACAGAATTAGGTCACCTGTTGGATCGGCTTTGGATTGTGTGACCTTTTACATCATTTCCTAAACAAATTTATGCAAAGCATGATGCTTTGATTTCATTAGAGGGCGCGTTATAAACAAATGTCACACGGTCTATACATGTATCACATCTTGATTCAGGCTCATTCTGCATTTCAAACTGCAATATGCTAAATATGTGCTGCGCATATGTGGATGATGTTTGACGTTTGCGCTTGTGCTGGTTTAGCTTCAATGCTCACCACGTAATGCACACCACGTAATGCCCACCACACAAGACCCTTGCCAGGAAGATAGGGGCCCCTGGATTTGGAAAGCATTACGTGTGGCTTCAAAGGTGAATTGAAACAGGCAAATCACACCCGCGTCTGATCTGCAGATTCACGCAAAATTAGCTTCGAATCGCCTTTAAAAAATTTTTAAAAAAAAAAAGAAAATAAGGCGATTTTATTCTGTTATGAGTATAACTACATGTACATGTACGTATACAGGCTGAAATGTATCAAAACTAATATTAGCTTGAAAAACACTCATAAGTCTCTTTCCTTGCTCACTTGAAAAGCAGAATGGCGGCATAATGTCCAAATGTAATTTATCAACTGTTTTGTTGATCATAATATTTGTTGAACTGTTTTGTTTACATGTTTATAACGAACGTTATCTCGCATTGATAAAAAATGTATATCTTCTTTCTTGAATCTCTTGCAGAAATGGGTTTCTGTCCTTATTTGCTGGTATCCTGACTATCCTGTGTGTATATAAGGTAATGTCGTTGATAATTGTAATTTGTAAAACTAAAAGTGCAGGTACATTTACCTACATGTACCGTATCAAGGAAACGGGATTATGCAAATAATCACTTTTGCTTGTTTTCCTTAAAGGCCTATCATTTGCAAGATAAAACTTTTTGCAGATTCGTGGAATAAGAGTGTAACATATCTAAGTAAGAATGTTAGTAAACTAGCCTGAAGAAATTTTAGCTACTTACATGTACAGGTAGATGCATCAATGCTTCAGAAAATCTTGAAAATCTACATATGGATTTTGTGTACAAGTGATTGGTAAAAAAGTCCCGTGCACGGGACTTTTTTAGAAAACCACCTTCGGTTGTAAATTTCCAGCATGAAATACCATTTTGGACGGAAATAAATTAATGTGGTGTTTGTTACCATTGCTATCAACACTTTGAGTAAGGTTTTTCTTGAAAACCAAAATTGGGTCATTCAAATCAATTACTGGCCTTTCAAAGTTTCTTTTTCCCCCCCAGATTTTTGTGGCAAAAAAATTGTTACAAAATCGATTGTAAATAATATATTGTTGAATTTTAGGTTTTTATATTGTTCAATTTTAGGTTTTTAAAAAGCTAGTAAAGAATGTCACAAAAATAGAAAATTGTTAAAGGTGGTGTTGTGAAAAAAACGAAAGACAGAACAAAACAGAAAAAAACAAATCTGTAAAAATGTTATGAAGAAAACAATTAATCATTTGTAACTTCTGATTCACATTAAAAGCACAGGCTCGTCAGCAATGCGCACGCGCCAAATTCGTGCCACGAAATACGCAGCTCCATGCCTTTGCTATAGAGCTGCGTATTTATTGGCACGAATTTGGCGCGCGCGCATTGCTGACGAGCCTGTGCCTTTAATATCAACAATTTGTGTATGTTCTTGCTTGATTTAGATTGTACGCCTGCATCAGGCTCCACAACAGTACTACCATCAGCTCTTGGTGTTTTACTGTGCAACAGCAGAATGCCTTATAGTGTAAGTAGTGTACCGTAACTCCTTGTAACTCCTTAAACGGAGAGAAAACACTCGTTTAGAATTATTTAACCCATTAGTCCTCAAAGTGCGCCAAAACCTGGGCAAGCAGCTTTCTCCTCAATGTGCCCAAAACTGCCCTGTATTTCTTCCATATTCAACTCGGTCAAATTCAAGTTTCTGTAAACAAACCATCAATTGATAGGCATGTACTCATAGCTTGACTCATCCTCTTTCAGAGCTTGTGTTCAGTAAAGGGTGCTACTATTGGATAACTCTTGTTATTTACCTTAGCAAGGAACATTACCAAAAAGCTCTGAGGAGTAAATAGACACACTACTTTTTACCACTGAGTGCTATTGGGTTAATGACAAGTGCCACCTATGTATTGCCCAATGCATAGTCCCTCATAGGAATCCTGGGCAATTGTTTTCAACGTCGGCAACACAGTTAATCTTGTGATGATGATTAACTTTGAAACCAGTGCCGCTATGCATTGCGCCATATTTCAAATTTTGAAGAGGAAAATGAAGTCAACCATGCAACAGTTGCATGGATGACGTTGGAATTGGGTCTTTCTATAAATTAGGGGTCCAATTTTGGTGTCCCCCGTTACATTTTACATCTCGTTTTTGTAAATTCAGGACACATTCTTTAAATACTTTTCATCTCAAAGAGTGAGTACATAAAGTACCATTCATAAAAAAAATGGTTTAAAAGCCATTTTAATGACTTTTGTACGAAAAATAATACATATCAGGTGTAACGGGGGAGACTAAATGTCACACTTTTGGACCCCTAATTTATAGAAAGACCCAATTGAACGCTTGTTTCCCGACCCCAACAGGGTTGTTATGACTCGGACTCGAGACTTGGGACTCGAGTCATCTGTTGTTAACAGTGCTCTTATTAGTGAGGTTTTGGCGTGCACGGTTAGTGATCACGACTATATTATTTTTTATGTAAACCCCAAAATGTTTAGCTTTTGCTTTCCGTCTTTCACCAAGGTGTGGAAGCGCTGCTACAGGTGTTGACAACAAAACTACACTGAAAAGATTTGTGTATATGCTACAAGTACATAAAAACTGATGGCGCAAAAATCACTAAAAGTCGTCTTTTTGGCTAATCGTGATCGGCCTAATTGTCACTATTATCAAAGTTTGACTATTAAGGAAATAAAAAGTGGGTTTGGCCAGTCTTAACCCACTTTTATTCCCATTCACCTTTTTGTGTAAATCAGTAAAACTGACCAAATTTTGCTTGACATTTTGCCATATTTTGCATTGTATTTTTGTATGCATATCGCGTTCATTCAAACTGCTACCTGTGCGTCGAGTTGTTTTTTTCAGTCGAGCGTATACGTGAAAAAGCAAGCGTGTTGTACGTGGCATGCACACGACGGGATACTTTGCACATTTTGCTTTTGGGCCCGTGCAGTTTGTGTGTACGTGTGCGTGTTTCATATGCACTGACTAGGGCGGGGACACAAACGCGGGCCAGGCAAGAAAGTGTTTAAGACTGGCTGGCCGGTCTTTATCGTCTGTTTAAGATGAGCCACGTGACGTGCTCTCGGCCAATAGGGATGCGTAAACTGTCTAAGGTATTTATGAATGTAAAATAAGATTTGTCCATCTGTGTCTATACAGCATCGTCCATTGGATGTACATGTACATCCGCTACCCACAGCTGGAGTTAGCAGCAGAATACTTAAAGATGCTACAGCTACTCATTGTGTGTCACTTCTACCTGTCACGCTCCGTCAGATTGCTGAGAAGGGACTACCTTGGTGTAAAGTAAGGCCTTGTTCAGATTAATGCCCCAGTACATCGTTTGCAGTTAGCCAAAATTTTACTTTACGAGTTGACGAGAAAAAAAACGAATAAAAGTTCTGATAGCAATGGTAACAAACACCACATGATTTTTTTTCCTGTGTAAAAAGGTACCTCTGTGGAAGAAATTGCCAACTGAAGGCGCTTTTTAAATAATAAAAAATTGTTTGCAAACATTTTACCATTCTTTCAACACAAAAACAATCATTGAATTTTTCAGGTTTTCTGAAGAATTACTGATCTATGTGGTTGAAATTTCTAAAAGGCAGATTATCAACATTATTCTTTGGTTATGTGATGCTGTTATGTGATGCTATTGTTTGTTATGTGATGCTTATTGATTCAATTTTTAGCAACGGACCAGTGACATTTCGCATTCCTGATGCAAAAAGCCACCATTTATTGTTGACCTTGTCACACAGAAACTTGTGTGGTGTAGTGGGTACACAGCCATCTTAATGACTGAGAGGTTGTGGGTTCAAGCCTCACTAGTGCCCAAGTGTTTGAGTTCGTGGGCAAGACACTTAAAGGTACAGGCTCGCAGCAATGCTCGCGAGCCAAATTCGTCCCACGCAATACGCAGCTCCATAGCAAAGGCATGGAGCATGAATTTGGCGCGCATTGCTGACGAGCCTGTGCCTTTAATCTCAATTGCCTCTTCAACCCAAGTGATATTTTGGGAGCTGTTGGGGAAATGCCACAATCTTACTGCTGATAGGGTTGTGTGCCTTGGCCAGGCTGCTGGCCTAGTTGAAGCAAAATGGTTCTGGTGATTCCCTGATGGCAGCGATAATAATGGCAACAGTGCCAGGAGTATCCTGCAGTGAACATGTGCACAATTTAAGAATACACCATTATTATTATTAAAAAATATTCAGAATTTCAATATTTATACATATACCAATACTTGGCAATGCAAAATGTACAATTGCACAACTGCACTCAAACGCTAAACTCAAGTGATGCCATACCAATAAGTGCCCAGTTGCTGGTTTGCATGTGGGTCTTTCAATAAATTAAGGGTCCAATGTTGGTGTACCCTGTTACATTTTAAATCTTGTTTTTGTAAATTCAGGACACATTCTTTAAATACTTTCCATCATAAAGAGTGAGTACATAAAGTACAATTCATACAAAATAGTTTAAAAGCCATTTTAATGATTTTACATCAGATGTAACGGGGAACACTAAATGTCACACATTTGGACCCCTAATGCATAGTTCCGACCTGTCAATCAACCGAACCCGCCGACCAATCACAACAGAGCTAGCAGAGATCACCCACATAGGTCAAAGTGCAATGTTTGCAACAACATATCACGCGATGTTCTGCCCCATACAATTTTTACAGTGTTGTATGCGATGTTCCGGGTGAATTTTTGTTTTCAAGGCCAGTCGTTTCGTTCAAAGCATGTTCAAAGGTACGAAAGCACGTATTTCATGATATGATATCCCTGTATTACTGGCCCTTTACTCGGTGTGTTCTAAGATAACTGTTGACCCTGAAACACGAATACATTTGAGTTTTCTCCAATGAATCTGTGCTTTCCGTTAAAAGTCCCATTGCTTTGTGCGTTGTGTGACGCCATTTTGCAGGATAGCGTGTGAGCCATAGCAACAATATCCAAGGGGGCGGGGTTAACTGGGCAGTATCGGAACTATGCATTTATAGAAAGACCCATGTGATAAAATTGTCTTGTTGATGTTTTACAGATTAGTGCTTCCTGTATTGATCATTTTCATGATCTACTTCAGTGCTGCTGCAGTGGTTGGCATAGTTTTCACTGACGACACAAAAACAGAATGCTTTGGTAAGTTGTCACATGTGACTGCAAGTCACCTATCACATGTATTGAGATAAAAGCGAAGGAAGCTGCGTAGCACTGTTAAACTGTTAAACAATGGTGCAAAGTGCAAGGTGCAAAGTGCAAAGTGCAAATAAAATATTACTAGTGCTCAACTTCAAAATATAACTAGTGCTCGTAAGTTGAGCACTAGTAATATTTTATTTGCACTTTGCACTTTGCACCATTGTTTAACCTATCACATGTAAACTGTTTTGTAAGCTGCCTTCCAGTGCTGGGTCATTCTAGAAGTTTGGGGTCCAAGTTTTGTGTGTCCCTGACTGAGACCTGGTCAAACAGGTTTCGCGAGTTAGTCCGAAGGTGTAAACTGAGACCTGGGGCCAATTTCATAGCATTGTTTAGCACAAAAATTTGCTTTGCACAGAATTTATTTGCCTTGTATTACAAAAATGGGTTGCCGGCCAATATTTTGGTACTGTTTATAAAAACACAATTTGACATACAACTTTGGATTGTAACCCCATTTTACAGAGCAAAGAAATTCTGTGCTAAACAAATTTTTGTGCTAAGCAGCACCATGAAATTGGCCCCTGGTCAAACAGGTTTTGCAAGTTAGTCCGAATGTGTCAACTATCCACTGAGACCTGGGTCCTTTTTCATAAAAGTTAAAAACATTCTTAAGGCAGAGGCTAGTCAGCAATGCGGGCCAAATTCGTGCTACGAAATACGCAGCTCCATGCCTTTGCTGTGGAGCTGCATATTTCGTGGCACGAATTTGGCACGCACGCATTGCTGACGGCTCGTCAAGCCACATAGGCTCTATGCCTTTAAGTGGATTTAGGAACAATAAAATCTAATTTTTCCTATCTTTAAAAACATGAGTTAAGAATGTTTATTTGGGAATGTTTCTAAGTGGGCTTTATGAAATAGGACCCAGGTCAAACAGGTTTCTTGCATATACTGCTTTCATAAGAGGTCCTTGGGATTTCCAGATAACCTTGTTATAACAGGAACCTTGTATTATTGGGATTGGGACCTGATATTTTTCTCATCAGCAGAATGTTGTATTAACAGTGCTCTTATTATCCGGTTTTGGCTCTGTATACCTCTTGTTTTGACTGGCTGCAGATCCTTACTGGATAATGATGTCGTCTGTTGAATGCTTCCTAACCCAATTGTTCCTACTGGCCGGTATCCTAATCACCAAGAAAATGAATGAAGTCACAATGCTGGAGAGTGCCAGATGGCAGCAGAAGCGCAATCTATGGAGGTACGTGTAGTCTGGTTCCTACTTATCTTCGCATGGGTGTCGCTGAGATTTTATCCCGGGAAAAAAGGGGAGGGTTTAAACCCAAATATTGACACTAGCTTTAGATTAAAGGCACATGTGTGTCCATATTTTCCCTTACAAGCATAGATGATTTTTCTGCAAACATCACAAATTAAGGCTGGTTTATACACAAGTCCATTTCTTCCTTTAATGTATGCTGCCATAACTGTGGTGATAGCGCATGGTTTTTGGTCTGCTATTTGTGCCCAAAAGTGTGTGCGCTAGTTCTCCCTTCTAGTGATTTGTTTTATTTTTTTTCAGCATCATCATTGCCTTTGAGTTATCTGCTGTAACAACGGTGCTGTTTGACAGTATCATGCTTGGTCTGAGTAAGTCATATCATGATTGGAGTGTTTCTTGCTTAGTCTGAATTTATTATTAACAAAGGGATACATGTCCATTATAATCTAATTGCGATGGTGGTGTTCGTTATAGTGACTTTCCACTGCATTTTGGCCCAACCCTAGATACACTTGTGCTTCCTCAACTGAACCATGTTGGTGTCATCCCAAAATGCCCACTATCTGTACCCAAGGCAGGCGTGGATACAGAGGGGGCAATTGGGGCTCTGACTCAAAAAATAAATAAATAAAAAATAATTAATGTAATGCATTTTCTGTGTCTCCGCCTGTCCACAACAAGCTGATATAAAAATGACTGGCAACCCCCCCCCCCCCCCCCCCCCCCACACCCCCCTTGCTGGGTGACTTTGTCGGCACTCGCACCGGAAAAACCCCTCCCTAAAATTATTTCTGGAAACTGAAGAAAATACAGACGTACAGTAGTAAATACCTTTGCGGAATCGTTGGTGCCATCTACAACAAACCTTAGGCGCGAGGTCAAAATACAAACGGTCTGTATACCGGTAAACGGTTCGAGTTAATCCCTCTTGGAACCGTTTGTCTGTGGGCAGAAAACCGTTTGTTCAGCGAACACGGGTGGGTTGAACACTGCCAATTATCTACCGTTTGGCCAGACCAGCTGAACCGGTTGCTTGCTCACTCAAAACCCTGCAACGGTGTATCGTTTATGTACCGTTTCCTGGTATACAGACCGTTTTTATTTTGACCTCGCACCTTAGTGAGTTGTTGCTTTTCACCCAAAATATACCTGTACCTGTGTTAACACGAGTATACGCCCGAACGCTGCCAAAAGCCCATAATTTTGCCTGAGACAGGCGAGGGGGAGTAGCAATGCTCCTAGTCACTCCATGCCATGGTAACTAATGACCTGTTGGGGAAACCCAACTAACTGCTGAGGTAAACCTGTGATCGACTGGCATCCCATCCAGGGGGAGTAGCAATGCTTGAGCCATATGAGCCAATAGGCTTGTGAAGTAACTTTACCGAACTCTCTTTTTCCTTTTTATTTGAATTTCTAGATAATGTCCATGACAGATGTAACGATATCTATGTAAGTGCAATTTTGGTAGTGTATTGCTTACTCGAGAGCCCCATTCAAAATATCTCACTTTCCCATCACCCATCCCCTTTCCCAACAAAATGTTTTGCAAAAACAAAGTATTGGTGTCACATGCAGGCTTTGTTCAAAGCCTCCCATGCAATTTTTATTGTTGTTGGCTAAATGTGAATTGATCAAAAAAGTCTGGTCCCTTCGCTCTTTCACTTATGTATACAACTACATGAGGGAACTACAAAGACGGACTTTGGATTTGCTTTCAGATTTGGAGTGACTTTCATACAATGAGTGTATGTGATGAGCATGTGCGATAAACACATGTGCGATAGAACAAGGTTACGTTGCAGCAGATTTTTATGTCTTAGGGTAGATTCGTAAAAAGCCTTTTTGCGCGTAATTGCGCTGCGCGTCGCTATGAGAAAAAATAGCGTGGAGGGAATTTGGAGTGAAACGACGCACTAAAAACAACATCCACAAAAACACACATATCTGATCACGTTGATTCGGTGGTTTTCAGTGCATCCTTTCACTCTAAACTCCTTCCACAACGCTTTTTCTCAAAGCGATGCGCGCCGCAATTACGCGCGAAAAGGCTCAGTGTGAATCCACCCTTACTAGCACAGAACTGCAGTGTTCTCCACTACTTGTTTTGTCCGGGCGCACCGCCCGGACAAAATCAAAGAAGGTATCATTAGTGCCCGGACAAAAATTTGCTGCCCGGACAAAAAAACTTGGCCGCCCGGACAAAAATAATTCATCCCCTCTAAAACACTTAAGAAGTACAGCTGAGGCATTCCAAAATTAGGTGTAAAGTCACCAAACATGTTTCGCTGGCCGCTGGTTTCTTTATCATTTACTAACCACGCATATTTATAGCATCGGCCATGACAGTTGCATGCATCTGTTTTGAACAGCACCCTCACGCGACGAACAGGGGGTTGTTGATCAGTGTTCGCCGTATGAGGGTGCTGCTCAGCGTGCCCGGACAAAATGTTTAGCAGTGGAGAACACTGAACTGGCTCTAGAGACTAAATAATGATCTCTGCATTCATTTTCTCAATAGAATGGGAACCAGACTGTATATAGCTGCATCTATCTATTCCTAATGGTAAGTAATTTATACATTATTATTTTCTTGAATATAAATTATCATATTCTAAATTGCATGATTTCAAAGAATCCGATCAGTAATGCATAGTTCCGACCTGTCAATCAAGCCGAACCCGCCGACCAATCACAACAGAGCTAGCAGACGGCGCCCACATAGGTCAAAGTGATGCAATCCTTACACAATCACGCAATTTTCTGCCCATACAGTTTGTATGTTGTATGCGCCAGTGACCGGGTGAATTTTGGTTTCAATGTCGGGCAATTCGCTGTTCAAAGGTATGAAAGCGCATTTTTATGAATATATGTCATCCCTGCATTACTAGCCCTTCGCTCAGTGTGTGCTACGGTAACTGTCGACCCTAAAACATAAATACCTTTGAGTTTTCTCCAATTAATCCATTTTTGTTGCGATGGCTTGTGAGCACATACATGTAGCAACAATATCTAAGGGGCGGGGTTAACTGGGCAATCTCGGAACTATGCATTAATATGAAAGCATAAAAAGATCCCTGCAGTTATGGATTGGATTTACATCATGTTGTAAACTACAAAGGCAACTACAAAGGCTTTCTCTACTGGTTGTTAGCCGTTTCACGTTATCTGTTTGTGGGGTACCGTGACCAAGTTGTTTAGGTCATTGACTCACAACATTCACGAAAACTTGTTGTTGAATGTTTGATACATGACCATGGTACCTGTGCCCTTGAGCAAGCCATCTTGTACCTACCTCCCACCGCGGACGTCCCATTGTTCATCTTTTGTTTGGAGTTCGTTTTTGTTACGACTTCTCTCATTTGTTTTGTACACGATTCCAAATCGCGGACGTCCTTGGCAATTGCAGACCCTATTGTCCCTCTTGTTAAACGTCCCCCATTTGAATACAGAAACCTGCACACACTTTCTTGAAGAGTAACGGGATTACCCAGTGCCTCTGACTGTCAGCTGCAATGGCGCCACCCGCCTATGCATCCAGTGGCGTACCGAGAAAATTGGCCAGGGGGAGGCCACGCGAGCGCCAAAGTGCTCAGTTGGGGGCTGTGTGCTGCACATGTGCCCTTTTTAAAATTTGGCATATTCAGGGATGTGATTTTTCTAGGTTTTTTCCTGAAATCTGCACACACTTTCTTGAAGAGTAACGGGATTACCCAGTGCCTCTGACTGTCAGCTGCAATGGCGCCACCCGCCTATGCATCCAGTGGCGTACCGAGAAAATTGGCCAGGGGGAGGCCACGCGAGCGCCAAAGTGCTCAGTTGGGGGCTGTGTGCTGTACATGTGCCCTTTTTAAAATTTGGCATATTCAGGGATGTGATTTTTCTAGGTTTTTTCCTGAAATCAGGTTTTTTTAGCCAAAAAAACATGACCCCTGTGAATCGTGTGAATCCCACGCCGTAATAGCTTCATGCTGCACGCTTGCAATTTCTGGGTTTTTTTTCAAACATCCAATCACATCCCTGCATATTTGATTCGCATCATCGTGTTTGATGACAATTCAACCTACAGACTGTGAATTGAACTCCCATAAACCCAGAAATTTAAATTAAAAAATTGAATTAAATATCTTTCATTTTCTCTTCTTTACAGCTGTTCAAGATTGTTATTCCTATCGTCACGCTACTCGCAGTCTTTCATCCTGTCTCCAGAGCTACCGATAATGACAACCAGGAATACTTTAGCAGTGATACGCAGTACGGGGTGAGTTGTCTAGGGCTGGCAAGCCATGAGATTTCACAATAACAAGTGTTTCTGGCACTTGCCACCATTGCAATTCCCGTTGCGAAATGATTCGAACCGGCTATTCAACACCGGCTAGCTCGGTGGTCGAGGGGTTAAGACGTCTGCCTTGTATGCAGGAGGTCGTGGGTTCGAGTCTTACCCGAGCACGCTATGAAGTTTTTCATAGTGTTTCAAGAAAGCACTGAGTATACAGTGTTAATAATTACGTCGGGTAAGGGCAAAAACCACCTTACTTAACATTAAATTTCCCTGACGCAAGTCTAAATCAATTTCTCACCATGTTGTTGGAAGAATTACAGAACTGAAAATGGTTTCAATACATGATAAATGTATACAATCAGGGTTCTCCCCACGTACAAACGTGCGTATCGGCCCGATACGCTGAAATTCCGACCCGATACGCTGAAATTCCGACCCGATACGCAGGAAAAATTGCCGATCAAAAAATTCAGCTCCCGATACAAAAAATCAAAAATATCACACATGGTGCTGCTAAAAAATACAATAAAATTACCAGACATAAATTCTCTCTCGTGAAAAAAGAACCACAGAGAATTCATGGCAAAAAATACTTCATTCTGATTCGCACGGCCGACCAAAAGCAGCTCTCGATACGGTACGGCTGGCCCGGTCCCCCGCCCGGTACGTGCCTAGTCTGGTTTCCGGACCAAAATATTGCCCACTTTAGTGGGGTGGTAACCAGTCCAACTCATGCCGATCACCTTTTGTTAACTTGAACGTCATTGGCCAGAATTTACCAGCAACAGGTCATATTATTTTTATCAGCCAATCAGCACGCGTTTTACAACACGAGTTGGCCTCTTACTCTGAAAGGGAAATTCCCTGAACGTGAAATTCCCTGCTCGGCCCCAGACCAACTTGGCCCCCATTGCCTTGTGTACAAACTCGGCCCCAGACCAACTCGGCCCCTATTGCCTTGTGTACAAACTCGGCCCCAGACTGACTCGGCCCTAATTGCCTTGTGTACAAACTCGTACCCAGACTGACTCGGCCCCCATTACCTGGTGTACAAACTCGGCCCCAGACTGAATCGGCCCTAATTGCCTTGTATACAAACAAGTTGAAAAAATAAAAATGCTGGCGCCCATCTTTTTTTCCTCAGGAGCCAGTGGCTCCTTATTTTATTTTTCTCTCATGAATGGGTGCGGTATGGAAAAGAATTGAGTACATGTACATGATCATGGCTTCAAACCTTGTGTGCAAAACATGAGGCAGACTAAAAAAAAAAAGTGTTTCCACACAAAATATTAAAATTTTCTCACTAAAAAATTTCGAGTTTTTCCATTAAATCTGCACTCACAGATGCTTTATTATATTACATGTACCGTAATTTTCGGAATATAAGCCGCCCGGGGTATAAGCCGCGACGCCCGAAAATTCCAGAAACAAGATTCACCGTCGGCGTATAAGCCGCCCGGCTTATTAGCCGCACCATTTTGTCGGCCACAGATCGATCACAAAGAACTGCCGCCGTATTAAAGTGCCTCACAGCGGGCCATGTGCGCGCGACCACGCACTGCAGTAGTCACACTCTCTGTCGGCGCGGCATGTCGCCTCAAAGAGAGCTTTGTGGTCCAGGCTGTTTTGATGACAGCACACTCAAGAGAAAACTTTATTGAAATCAAGAAGTGGCTTTATCGGAAAAGGCGTTACATGTTTATAATAAGTTATAGCAAGGTGCAATTAATGCACTCAAACTCAAAGTAGGCTAATCTTGTTTCAGTTTGTTTTGTAAATAGATAAGGTACATGTAACTTGACATATTTTTAAAATGCCTTGGAATGTGCATAGGCCTAATAAGAAATCTCCAAAAAATAAAGGAGAGTAGAAGACAACGATGATGAAGGCCGCAAGATATTCGCTGGATTCTCCGACGGCGGCCGCACGGCAGTGCATGCACCAGGCCGGTAGGCCATGCACAAACACGGTAAGTGAAAGCAGGGCTTCGTTCCAAATACACGCACATTGTTAAACGTTTGTGGAACGCAGCCCACGTGTACAAATTGTACACTGCTTTCGCCCGGGCCCGACGCATATATGCTATGCATGTACGATAATAGCCGGCCGAGTCTTTCCATTACGCGCACCGCGATTGGCTATTTTCAATGCACATGGTGACTTGGCGATTTTGATCTCACCGGCCAAAATAAAATATGCCAAACGTTTTATGTTTGATTGCTTCCGTATTGTACTGCCACTACATATTGCATTTGTCATGCGTTTGGGTCCATCACGATTAAACTAAAAACGCAAAGGACAGTGACAAAGAATTAGACATTGTACTAGACCAGACGGACGGGGGTTTAGACAGAAGCTGCAACAATAATTGGACGGTTCATGGGGCCTCTCCATTTTTGCAAAAAGAAAACCAGCTTCACGGTGGTTCTTGCCTGCACGGCCAGCGGCAAAAAACCTGAAGCCGATGGTCATCAATGGGCGTCTCTATTGAGCGGTGCAAACGCTACAGATGCCTTCTTTTTTCCGAATTCACTATACATCATTCAAAATTACTTGAAAAGAAGATTGCAACTGACATAAAGGGGCTTCATGGGGATTGGGTGATTGATATATGTATTAATATTTGTAATTCAGCGGAAAAAGAATGCTACATATCGCTAGTCTATCGTCTTTTGCTTGGTATACACCAATCCGGTAACTAAGATCTCCTCCCTGCATACCCGCCATAGCTGGGGGGCGTCCAGTGCATGGGCTGTGCGTTTTGTGTTGCTGTTAGAACAAAAAGCGCTCATCCATTACATGCACGAACAAGCCTCCTTGGCGTATACGCGATGCGCCCGCCTTTGCGTACACGCGACGCGCCCGCCTTCGCGCGCACACAACCCTACAAAGACGCGCAACTTGTTCGAAGTAAACAAATGCAGCTTCAACAACAGCAAAAACATACAGTTCATTCAGTGGAAGCCCCCCAGCTATGGCGGATGTACAGGGAAGAAGACCTTATTACCGGATTGGTGTATACCGGTATTCCCGATGATTTCTCGCATTTGCGTCCGCCCCATATTTTTGTGCACGACGCCGCTATAGTTCATTCACCCCCATTGTATCAATGGCGGTGAATGAACTATGGCGGCGTCGTGTTCCGAATTTACCTTTGACCTCGCCACCGCGCGCGAGATACCGATAATATTAAAATAGGGGACCGTTTGCCTGCCTAGCCTGCGGACGTACGTACACGTATGCCGCTTGGGCGAAATGGCTTTTGGGCGAAGGGGCTCAAGTTGGGCAAAGCATATAGTGACTGTACATCGTTGGAAAAACATCGTTAATTAAAATTACTTGTAATGATTTTCCATCTAAAACGCACATTTCCACAGACAATGACAAACACATAACTCTTTGGATTTTAAAACAACGCCAACTAAAAGTAAAGAATTGAAGAAAACACGGAAGGAACAGACGCACCAAGCGATTTGTTTGGCGTTGGACGAGTACTCACGACCGATGGCATGGTCCGATGGCGAACTGGTTGCCTGCGCTTGTGCAGTGTCACATCGATGTATGGGTCACCAACGAAGATCGGTACACTCTGCACCTGGAAAAATTGCACACCTTATCTTGCGCGTGCGACGGCCTTCAACATCGTTTTTTGACAATAAAAAATTCCCATAAAAGATTGATAGAATTATTTCAGGAACTACATTACATAATGTATATGAGCATATCATGATTTTTATCTTTAGAGCTCGGCGTATAAACCGCCCGGTTTATAAGCCGCCGGGAACTTTGTTTTTGGCAAAATCAACGTATAAGCCGCGGCTTATATTCCGAAAATTACGGTATTTAGTCCTAGTCTTTTAAATAATTTTTTTTTTAAACAAAAAAATTCATCTGCACAAAAACAATCTTAAACTGAGTTAAAGAATTCATAACAAGCCCTTCAAGTTCAGGACCCCAGGATAGCTCTAAAATGCACCAGAAAGCTTGTAAAGTCACAAGCTTCGCAGTTGGGCCCCCACACATTTTCAAATAACCTGGGGAGAACCCTGACAATTATGTTTGTAACTAGTGTTTAGGTCTTTCTATAAATTAGGGGTCCAATGTTGGTGTCCCCCGTTACATTTTACATCTCGTTTTTGTAAATTCAGGACACATTCTTTAAACACTTTCTATCTCAAAGAGTGAGTACATAAGGTACAATTCATAAAAAATGGTTTAAAAGCCATTTTAATGATTTTTGTACGAAAAATAACACATATCAGGTGTAACGGGGGACATTAAATGTCACACTTTTGGACCCCTAATTTATAGAAAGACCCGTTTCTGAATTGAGAGTTTTAAAACACTGATTCTGTAGCTTGAGCCGCAGGTACCCAGCTTTATGTAAACAAGTTGTGCATGGGACAATAGTTGAAAGCATGTGAGACAAAAGATTGGCTGCGTTCCAAACACGCGAACATTTGTTAACGTTGGCGCCAACGTTTTGCTTAATGTGGAACGGATTGTTTGCCAAAATGGCCAAAATACATTGTCAAGATGGCTGTGCCTACAGTCCCAGTGGTCGCAGTGACGTTGTAATGTGGCTCTCCGCTGCTTACAAAATTTGAGGAAAATATTGATTGTGTATAGCCAGCGATAAGGGAGAAAACCATGAAAGGTGCAATTTATTTGCTATTTTCAAAACTGCAAACCATCGTCTGTCATCTTTCATGTCGCGTGCTCCATTTTGAAATGACTCGCAAACAACTTAAAAGTTTGTTGGCCAATGTTGGTGGCGCACAGTACGCTCCACTCGAAATTGTTGGCCAACGTTTGAACGTTTGCGTATGTGGAACGCAGCTCTGATGTTTCTTTGGTGAATGTTCCATCTAAAATGATACTAACCACCATATTTTCAAAATGGCAAACATGATGGCCAGATCCCAGCGTGAAATGCCGTGGGTTGTTATTCAAAGATGGGTCAGGGCATCAGACTGGTATTTCGGTTTTGAGGTCTGCTTAAGAGCCAGAAGTTCACCAGGTGACCTGGAGCGTGTTCAACAGCACAATACCAAAATACGTATGGCAGCATCGGTATGCTGCAACTGAATTGGCTTATTAAACAACTTCATCCCAAAATGTACGATTAAACATGGCTACTGCAGACAACGCGGTTTGCAAAGCACTACCGCTGCACTTTTAACGCGAAGATTCTGACAATTACATCGAAAATCAAAACTGCTAACTCGGCCGGCAGTGGTCTTCCACAGTCAAACAATAAACACGTTGAAATTCTGCTCTGCATGCCGAATGTTGAAGCAAAATATTGACTTCAAACCCCGAGGTCATAGCCACAATTTATTCGTCCGCCATCTTGGTATGGAAGGCGTACCAACTTCGAGTTCGGATTACTTGGGATGCAATATATGGGCAATACCATGCGTTCAATGTTTTTGGTATGTTGGGATGGCCAATACCGGCGTATGTATTGTGCTGTTGAATGCACCCCAGTTGTTATATCAGAGTTATTAAAGAAAGCCCGGGTAATGTCTGAGGCAGTCATACTACTTTAGGACCATCTATCGGTTATTAAGGGTGCCTAATCTTCCCAAGTGGCTTGAATCTTGCAGGCCTTCCAGCCCCGGTTCTCCTCACCAGGCATCTATCGTCGGCTCTACGAGCCAGGGACCGAGGACCACGGAACCCCCTGGATTGCCCCGTCGCAGTACGCCAGCCCAGCACCACGGTCTCAGTCCTTCCCTAAGATGCCGTGCATCAAGGAAGAACCGGAACCAGCTAGCATGTCGCTCCCGATAAATGCCTGAAATTTTGAAGGGTACACACATCTTGAAAGGAACCGCCGTGATTATCTCGGATAGTGGTGGGTGATTAGTGAATTTTGCCACTCAAGTGCTTGCAAAGAAAATACTTGCAATTAGTTGAGTAATCGCGAGTATTTACCAAAGTTTTTACAACAAAAATGCTGCTTAATTTTTACCATATGCTGACCGTTGAGAAAATGTCTAAAATGCACCGTTATACGTGTCTTAAAGCGAGATATAAATTCCTTGTTTGTTTCTTAAAGGAACGTGTTTAGATTTTTCCAGAAAATGGATTTCGTTTTAACTTATTAAAGGATCACATAACATATGTCTCCAAAATACTATCAATGGGAAGAAAACAGGAAAATTTGCAATCTCCAATTTGGATGTGGAAGCAGAAAGGTGTAATCACTGCACTGCTTTTGGCAGCGATAAATTAGTTTACAAAACAGCGGTGGTTTTTTGACGACATCCTTCAAAATATACGGATTGAGAGGGCGAAATTTTGGATTGGTAATGAGAAAAATATGACAAAATGATATGGTATCAAAATCTGGACACCCATGGGAAAAATGGCGGGCTCAAAAATGTGATTTGGACACGCTCCGTTAAGTACACAAGTCTAATCTCAGAAGTCATATGATGTAGCTGTACTTTTCTTTCCTTCCACCTCCGTGGCCCTGGTTCGAATCCCGTCTGAGTGAGTCGGTATGTTTTGGTGTGTACTTCATGACATCATTGCTTCTCTCCATGACATCCGAGCTTCTTGTCATGATTTTATTCATCCTTGCAAAGTGGAAGTTTATTCACTATTTTGGCTAAAAGAACACCCCCATCCCCCATCAGATAACTAGCCTACAGCACTGACATCGTTTAACGATGCTGTTTGTGAAGTAAATGACATTTTTCATGTACATCAGACGAATCCGGTAACTAAGGACTCCTCTCCTGCACGTCGGCCATAACTGGGGCCATCCAGTGCCATGAACTGTGCGTTCTGTGGTTGTTAACACATGCTTCACAAGCTTTCAACAAAAAACGTGCAAATAGTGTAACAGCTTAATGTAACAGCTTATCATCAACACAAAACATACAGTTCATGCCACTGGATGGCCCCCAGTTATTTCGAGCGTACAAGGAAGGATTGGTGTATAAATGTATATACTGTAAATCAGACGTTTCACAGTACATAGCGCCACCAAGCGTTTCTGTCGGAGAGGGCATTTTCTGACAGAGCGGTCGACATCAGTGTATTTGTTTATTGCACAAACAATTCTTCTTTGATTTGAAAACAAAAACCTGATTTAAAGGTTGAAGTTTTTTTAAGGGAGTTTAGGTTATTTAAACACGGTTAACAATGTTTGTGAAGAAAAGGGCTAAACTAGTGCCCTTTATTCAAGAATAGAAAACATAATAATATGCTTTAAATACCACACGTCTAGCAATGCTCGTGTCGACTTTTCCATGACGCACAGCGGATGGAGTGAATGCTGGCACCTGTATTGTGAAATGGCCGAATTGTTGACAAATCTTGAAATGTTTTCACACCCCTTAAGCTGTTTGTAACACCAGCTCTCCGACACCTTTCTTAGATATCCCAGATCCACCCCTGCTAAAGATTATTTAATAATGATATTTCTTGAAAAGGCCTTTTTTCTCAGCTTAAATGGTGTAAACATCAGTGCCTCATTTAACCACATTCCTGGGCCTTGATGTTGAATTTATAAAATAAAAAAAACTTGAAATTTCCACCGACCAATCATTTTGAAGGACAATGGTGATCCACACGGTCTTTTGGTTATCCAAATAATCTAAAGATTGTACGCACTTTGAAGTTGCTAAATGCATTTCTACATGGCAGGGCTTACTGGATTAGTCTATTCTGGTTCATGTAGCTGGATTTATCTATTGGTAGAAGTTGAAAGACAGTATACATGATTGGTATCTCGAAAATCAGAAATGTTCACAGATTTACACCTAACTTACACAATATAAACATGATGACCGTAGAAAACCTCCCCTGCTATAGTCTTTGAGAAATGAGTAAAACAATTATTTTTTGTCTCATGAGACGAAAATTTAATTCGCCCAAAAACCATTTCGCCCGAGTGCCATTTCGCCCCAAATCACTTCGTCCAAACACTACATCGCCCAAATGCCACTTCGCCCCAAAACCACTTCGTGCACAGGCTGTGGTTCAGGGCGAAATGGTTCAGGGCGAAGTGGTTTTAGGGCGAACTGCAAACCCTTTTTTTTTTACTTTTTTCTCAAAAGTTAGACGAAGTACGGAGCTGGTTTTTGCTCAGGTTGGTTTTAATCATGCATATCTTCAATCACACAGGGGAATAAAACTATTTGTAACAGTTTACCAATCATGTATACTATCTTTAAATAAATCCTGGCTTGGATTTTTATTTACTTGAATTTGACTAAATCAAGGTTTCACTGTATGTTTGCCGTCCAGGCTCTGTTTTTACAGAAATAGTGTCAAAATTACTGCAGTAATTTAATACACTGATAAAACTGTGCTTGTGCGCGCAAATACATGTACTTTTTTTTGTAAGATAAATGTATATAAGCTTATTAGGCAAAATAAGCAACAGGAAGTCTATTTTAAGTTGCCATTAAGCGCACAGTATTTATAATCATGTACAGTTCTTTTATAAACGGCCTCTTATATGTGCAGTAGTTGCTTAGACAATCTGCTTTCAATGAACAGAGTACTCTGAAAAGTAATTTAGAATGATTTATCTGATCAACTGAAAATTTTACATTTTGTTGTAATTATGTACAGTTTGCAAAATTGCAAAATAAAGGAAATATGTACGTGTATATATATATAATATTCTGATAAACTGAAATTAGTTTTGAATATGTGTAAAATTTCAGTTGCATGAACAATTGAAGTCACATATTCTCGTTATACTTTTTTGGCCCACCGCAGCCTTACAAAAATGCTTAGGTACCCATTTACAAGTAGGTACCTATTTACTTCTGAGTAGAGAGAGGCAACTTAAGGCAAAGTGCCTTGCCCAAGGGCACACTCAATGTAAACATGGCCTAGATTCTAATCCACAATTTTAAAATTAAACAAGATCTTTGTTTCAATGTGCCGTGAATGGACTGCTTGGCTAGGTCAACCTTTCAAAAAAACCCAGATGTTCAGTGCAACCATGTGATTAACTGAATTAAATTTATGCATGCATAGAATTAGTTAGAGGAGCGTGACCAGATTCTTCCAAAAATGGATTTTGTTCTAACCTAATAATCATATAAAATACCTTCCCAAAATACTGTCCATTTGCAATCCCCAATTTAGATGTGGAAGCAAAAATGATGGTGTATTCAATGCACTGCTTCATGTAACCGGATAAATTAGTTTGCTAAACTTTAATGGATTTTTGACGATATCATTGAAAATATACTGATTAAGAGCGCGAAATTTGACATGATATGGTATCAAAATCTCAACACCCATGAGAAGAATGGGGGTAAATACGGTAAATACGGAAGTAAATACGGTACTGTTAAATCGCCTGGAATTATGAATTATATATTTTATTTAGGACTTGTTCTGTTGTAACAACATTTGTATTGGCTTACTTTGTAAAATATTTGGCTGATCTAGGGCCGATTTCTTCAAACTGTTTAGCATAAAAATTTGCTCAGCACAAAATATATTTGCTTTGCAAAAATGAGTTACCTGCGAAAATTGTATGTATAATGTGTATTACAATAATAATTTGACTGACATTCTGCTACTTCTGCTAAGAACACAAGTTGGCATACATTTTGACAGTAACTCATTTGTGGAAAGGAAATACATTTTGAGCTAAGTACATTTTTGTGCTAAAAAGCTTTATGAAATTGGCCCCTCCTTTTGGGTACTGTTTCGAGACAATGTTGATGTGTCTGAGACAGGGAACATTTAGTTTTAAAAAAATACCTTTATCACGCTTAAATTGAGGCAAATGATCACAACATGTGATCATAAATTGATCATAACTTGTTGCATATGACTAGCGCCATAAAACCAATATTTCCCCATTTTGACCATTTTAAAAAAGTCCCTTTGTAAAATATAAACAACATTATTATTACTTCTTTCTGGTACTGAAACCAAGGATTCCTCAAAAGTGCCCATTGCACTGTTGCTCGCAAGCTTGAGGAAACCCATGAAGAATTAGAATTAGAAATGGCCAGAGACACCGGGGAATCCCCTTGCTCTTCACGAAATAATGCTCTGTGATCTTTAAAGTGTGTTACCTAACACACTGGACCAACGGCTTTACATCCCTTCCGAAGGATGGAGCAAGTGTGCTTAAGTGCCTTGCTCAATGGCACAGGTATCCCAGCCGTGTATCGAACCTGCAAACATTAAGGAACTTGAAATACCAAAAATGTTGATGACTGGAATATTTTGCATGAGCTTTTATTTTATCCCTTTGGAACAAAATTGCAGTGGGACAAAAACAATAAATCACATAATATGTAAATTTGAATCTGACATCGTAAAATGTTTGAAAATTATCCACTATGAAAATTCTGTTTCCCCTTTTAGTTCTTTTCAGTGTGTGTTTGTATAAATTCCATATTAAAATTATATATTTTAAGATATTTCAGGTCACTCGAGATAAAATTATATTTAAAAGTCCAAGGGTTAAGGCTGTCAGATTTACTAACTTATATTTAGTTCTTTCTTCTTTAAATATCTTAACTTATTAAGGCCTTTTATTTGTACTTGATATATTTGTATTTTTTTATATGCGTGTACTCAGGCGCCGTATTATAATTAAATTAATGATAATGCTGCTACTGAATTTGTTTTAGTTCGATTTACATTTTCCAAAGCTGATTTTAAAAATATGCCTTGCCCTGGTTTCTTTGTGTAAGGTTTTTGCATGTATTTGTAATTAAAAGGCTAGATTTGTCTTAATTGTTAACTGGTAAGTTAACCAACCATGGAGGAAGGAACGAACTGACTAAACATGCGATCTCTGGTTTGAGGCATAAATGCTCAGTTTACCAACAAACCCAGTTTAACCTGTCCCTGTGTTTCTAGTTCTTTAAAGGCAGTATACATGATTGGTATCTCGAAAATCAGAAATGTTCACAGATTCACGCCTAACTTACACAATATAAACATGATGACCGTAGAAAACTTCCCCTGAAATGGTTTTGTCTAAAGTGCTATAGTCTTTGAGAAATTTGTATAAAACAATTAGTTTTCGTCTCATGAGACGAAAATTCAATTCGCCCTAGTGCCATTTCGCCCCATATCACTTCGTTCAAACACTACATCGCCCAAATGCTACTTCAAACATAGTCTTGGCTCAAGACTACTCTAGTCGATATTGGTTTGTGTACGCGTTGGCCATATAGTGCGCCCTCTTGCAGCACTAACGGACCAGTCTTTGCTCACTAGAGTAGTCTTGGGAATTTCTCCCGGAAGTTCAGCATTGGGGGCGGTACCGTTTTATGTAAATAGCTGCAGAGGGTTTTATGATGGCACACAAGGGACATGGCATATCACAGATATCTTTGCAAATATTTGCAATGTCGCAATTATCTTCATAAACAAATGTATTTTGCGATGTCATACGCCTTTGCAAACATGTTTGTAAATATATTCGCAAACATTTGCCAAGAAACTTATGCCACCGAAAATATTAGCAACGATAAAACGGTCATGTTCGATGATTCTTGTAAGCCGCCTTATATTTTTCAAACCATTCGAAGCGCGTGCATATGGGTCACGCTCTGCGGTCGACGCGCTGTATTTGGGTCACTCGCTGCATCCGACGCGCTGCTCTATTTGGGTCACTTGCTGATTGGCTCCCTAGGAAAGCCTAGGCAAAAACAAAGAAAAAGTTAAACCTTCCGGGAGAAATTCCCAAGACTACTCTAGTGAGCAAAGACTGGTCCGTTAGTGCTGCAAGAGGGCGCACTATATGGCCAACGCGTACACAAACCAATATCGACTAGAGTAGTCTTGGGCCAAGACTACTTCAAACACTACATCGCCCCAAAACCACTTCGTGCACAGGCCGTGGTTCAGGGCGAACTGGTTTTGGGGCGAAATTACTGCAAACCCTTTTTGACTTTTCTCAAAAGTTAGACGAAGCACGGAGCTGGTTTTTGCTCAGGTTGGTTTTAATCATGCATATCTTCAATGCACAGGGGGATAACACTATTTGTTTACTAATCATATATACTATCTTTAAAAAAGTATTAAAGGGCCATGAAAATGCCTGAAATTCAGGCTCATTAGATTGCAATTATGTTCAAGATCTTTATGCAAGCAAGACATTGGAATTGTTTACTTTGGTTTGAACATGGAGGAAGGAAAACAACTTTCCTTCATGGTTTGAGATCAAAATGAAGCGGCCGTTTTAATATTTTTTGTCAAGAGAGGGCGCTCTCTATTACGTCACGAGTGTCACTTCAGGGATTAAGGAAAGCATTGAAAAGCATTATGCAGTGAAAAGGAACGGGTTAAACTTGTATTTAAAAAAAAAAAAATATTTGTGCATAAGCTAATGAACCATTCCTGCGAGTTCTTAATGTGACGTAACAACTCTGCTCATGAATATGGAAAACATTAGCATAACAACCAAAAACGTGCAAAAATGCCTTCAGAGCGGGTTTCAAAGTAAGAGAGTGCTAAATCCTATTTCTGGGGCCCTTTGAGGTTGAAGGTCTTGTGCGTTGCTTTATATTACTTATATAGCCATTCAGTAATTTTTTTGCAAATGGTCGTTTTTATTTTATTAGTCTAGCTATAGGAGCCAGTTCGAACAACAAAAATCGACCACTAACAAAGCGTTCTTGTAAACCGAAGGTCGACAAGGTAATTATAAGTAACCATGCAGCTTAAATTGTAGACTCTGAAATAATCAGTTGTAAATCAGAAAAGCTTATTTATAGATAATTTTTATATATTCGTTATTGCGGTGGTGGTTTCTTGTCAGTTAATTCGTTTTTCTCTCCTAAATTGTACTAACCGCGTTGGGTGCTGCATTGCAAAGAAGAATGTAAAATTGTAAAATAAAAGTCGGTATATTACATTATCCCGGAAAGAAAAGTCATGTGTTCTTGTCAGCCATGTCATTGTGTTCCATGTAAAAGACGTTTCAGTTTACCAGCGATTGCGAATGTTTAGATTAGCCCGGTAACTGACGTAACACTTAAAGGAGCGTGTTCAGATTGTTTTCCTAGAAAATTAATTTCGTTCTAATGTAACAGTCATATAAAATACCTCCCCAGAATATTATCCATGGGAAAAAAAAAATGCAATATAATTTGGATGCGGAAGCAAAAGAGTTGGTGTAATCACTGCACTGCTTTATATAACCGAATAGTTTACATGGCGGTTTTTGACGATATCGGTTTCCTCGGAAATGAACGGGTTCTTCTTTCGTATGATCCCCTAAAGGGATCTGGTTGCTGAGATTTGCCGACTTAAGTCGCTGCACTGTAGCGTGTCTGCAAATTAAAATGATGGACAAAAATGTTGGTTACTTTTTTTGTTCAATGGTTTGGTACAAATAGCAGTTTACTCAATGCATTAAAAAAAATACGATTCAGTCACATTTCAGTGATGGTGTATACCAATTGAGACATTCTGAAGAAGTTTAGGTCTTAAGACGGTTAACGTATAAGATATAGAATTTAACGAAGCAGGACTCCACTGTACCCCCCCCCCCCCCCCCCCCCCGTAACCCCCCATCATTCTTGATTTGTTGTGTCATTTATGATAATTATATGGTATGAGCACGCACTTTTTTAAATTTATAAAATAAAAAAACCGGAAACGGAGATGACTTTTTTTGCTGGCATGCCAGCGTATGTAAATCCGTAGCGATATAAGGGTAGCCGCTTGCGGCAAACTATTTCCCTCCAGTCCTTCGGAAGCCGACAAACAGGATGTGAATATTGTCTCCTATATCTGGAGAAAACTGTCGTGCACGGGACAAAACGAAAAACGTAAGTAGGCCTATACAATTTTTACAAGCTGAATAAATATGACAATAATATCTGCTGTTTGTCGCTTTAGAGATGAGTTTTCTTTTTCTTTCCTTTACAGTGGGCACACAATTCGATATATCGTATATATACGTTATTTTGCTTCAACTTCAAAACAAAAGCTTCTGCCAAAATTTGAATGGTTTTTTTCTGGCCAGTGTCACGTTTGGAAAAAGAGCTTTAAATAAAATATTGAAAATTTTCTTGGTTTGTCGAGTAGTTTTTTGGAGAGGGGAATCCGATAGGTGTTTCAGTTGTATTTTATTTCACCTCTATGGCAGGGGTTCGAATTTTGTCCGGGTTCATTGTGTAGATTTGGGATTTCCAATTATACACCCTGGTTGATTGCGTACGTGGGTTTACTCCTAATAAAACAAATCTTTCTATTAAGGCTCTTAAACTACAGTCTGCAAGTCCCAACACATAAATTATGTATATATCATGGATTCCTGGAATAAGGGCAAGACATATTTTTAGAAAAAAATGTTGGTAAACTTGCCTGCAAAACTTTCAGTAACACTCTGGCCTAGATGCACCAATGCTTCAAATAATGTTAAAACTCATGCATGGGTTTTTGTGTTAATTGAATGGTAACAAATATGTGTGCACACATACATTTAAAACAAAATACTTTCAGTTGTTAATTTCTTACAAAAAGTAGGCCTACCATCTTGGATGGTCGTGTTTGGTACCGTTGCCATCAACAATTGGATTAAGGTTTTTCTTTTCAACTCAAGAAGTAAAAATTCGTAATGGTCTTTAAGAAAATGTCTGGAGGTCAAAATCAAAAAAATAAATACAAATAAATAAATATATTTTTCAAGGCAAGTTAAAGAAACCTGATTTATTCAGGAATATTTTACAAACACATGATAATCTTTGTATCAGGCTGCGAGGTATGAAAACAATATGGTATAGCTGCCAAGTTCCAACATTCAAAAGGGTATTTCACAAAAGTGGTTGTATTGCGTCATTAGGGCCTACTACTTATTACGAAATACCGCACATGGTTCGATATCGGGCCATGAGGCGATCATGTTTGCATATCATAATCGAATGTTTTTGAGCAAACAACATTTCTTCCGCAATTGTTTGCACTACTGATCTCATTCTCCTTTATCGCGGCCACTTTCGTACTTTTTTTCAAAGCCATTGCAGAAGATAAAAGTCACCGTGACCATTCAAAATTATTTTTGTTCGTTTCTAGAAAATAATCTTTTGTATGCAGATTGTTTATCATGTTGTTGACATAATAATGTTGACACTGACGTCAACGCCCACAAACCCGGAGCACTGATTGGTCAATCAGAGACACACCTCCAGTGTTCCTGGGCCAGCCGCAACAGCTGTTGTGTTGGAGCTGTTTGTGCTGGTATCCGTGGCATTGCAAAGCACCAGCGGTTACCAAAGCTGCAAAGCGCTGGTAACCGAACACACATTTCTCTGCATAGTGCACGTAGTCATATGACGTGTAGAGCTAGTTGGATAAAAACAACAAATACTGGGCAGTTGCGTTGCGAGTTTGGCAAGTAAATTTTGCGGATATTGAGGTATTATTCCATCACCACTGGACGAAATTTGGTAAATATCCGTATTGTTAGTTACAATCACCAAAAAGTTTAATTTGATAAAAAAATCATGACTTCAGGAATGACAAAATGTGAATGCTTTCCCAGTGTTCGTACTATCGTATTCGTAGGCCTATTCTGAAGAAAAAAATACGCACTAGGCTCGGCTAGCATCATGACATAAAATCTCAAGTGTTTTCAATGTAGACTTGAACTTTTCTCTCTTCTAAAATGTGGTAAGAGTTGAGGAGTTGATCATATATTTTTTCTTCAAGCATTGGTAAGTGCAGATTTGATGGAAAAATTGTAAGATTTTGTGAGGAAAACCTACCCCTAGAACTATGGGGGACTGTATCCCCCATAGGTTATGTTGTTTTTTTCCAATATGGCGGCGCCTGAACTTTAAGATCGGACCGATACGGTTTAAGCTAGCGCAATAATCCGCTCCCCAATCGCCACCAAACTCCGTCTGATAGTTCTTGAGACACTCACCTTGCGTGTGTCTACGGAATTTCGGTACCATTTGTCCATTAAATTCTCCGAAAATAATGTTGGAAAATGAACGGGAACATGTGCGATGCATCCACATGCATCGCACCGAATGCCTCGATCATGCATCCACATGCATCGCACATGTTCCCGTTCATTTTCCAACATTATTTTCGGAGAATTTAATGGACAAATGGTACCGAAATTCCGTAGACACACGCAAGGTGAGTGTCTCAAGAACTATCAGACGGAGTTTGGTGGCGATTGGGGAGCGGATTATTGCGCTAGCTTAAACCGTATCGGTCCGATCTTAAAGTTCAGGCGCCGCCATATTGGAAAAAAACAACATAACCTATGGGGGATACAGTCCCCCATAGTTCTAGGGGTAAGGAAAACCTAAAATTTCAGTCTGTCTCGGTAGTACTATTTTTTAGTATTTACCGGAAAACACCGGAAAACATACTAAATACTGGAAAACACCGAAAAACCACAGGAAAACACAGGAAAGCATACTAAATACCGGAAAACACTGGAAAACATACTAAATACCGGAAAACACCAAAAAGAAAACACAAAAAGGAAAACACTGGAAAACACATTCGGTTTATGTTTTCCAGTGTTTTCCAGTAATTAGTGTGTTTTCCGGTATATAGGCTAGTATGTTTTCCGGTGTATAGTATGTTTTCCGGTATTTAGTGTGTTTTCTGGTATTTAGTGGGCCCCTATGTTTTCCGGTATTTAGTATGTTTTCCGGTGTGTTTTCCGGTAAATAGTATCACCCGTCTGTTTCATATTCATATCATATGTTTTGTACACAAGCAGCCGATTTCATGAAATATTGCGTAGCTTGTGCAACTTTTGAAAATGGCATAAGCCCCAAAGGCTTGCGTGTAATTATCACAGGAATGTTAAGCAGCTTATGCAATAAAAAGTTGCGCAAGCGGGAGTTACGCAGTGCGTTACTTCCAAATACTGAAAGGGAGAGGCCTGTTTTTTACTGATATGCAATGCTTTTTTTTACTGGGCCTATCCCTTTCAATATAAACACTTTTTCTCCCCATCAAAATCGTTGCTCAAAATGGAATCTTTAAGTAAGTATTTTTACATGAAATCGCAATTTTTGTTAAAATACAAATCTCTACACGTTCTGCATACCTCCCTGGCCATAATACTCTCAAAACTGACGTACACACCTTTGTTTTTATCAATTTCACCATCAAATTTACATTCATAAGTACATGTAGAAGTGCTAGCAATGCACGTTTTATTCCTCAAATTTTCCACTTTCGGTGGCTGAAATCTGGAGTCCTGCCTGCGCTATGGCGCTCGCGTATAACAATGTCAAGCACCAGACCAGACTCAGCACGCACCATTTTTGGACGAGGGGGGATTTGTTTTAACGCGCCACTGTGCGGTCAGTGAATGGAGGATTCACGTCAAATTACCACCAAACGGCTTTTTGTCAAAGCGACCCGCGTGGCAACTTTACGAGTAAAAAGTCATTTGAATTTAAAAAAAACATTATGTAAAATGTAACGGGGGGACACCAAAATTGGACACCTAATTTATAGAAATAACCACATGTACGCAGATCATGGAAAATGTTCCAAGCACATGCGCGTGTTGCTCAATATTTGTTCGAAAAATGACGCAGCTGATGTGCATCACAAAAATTGACGCTCAATGTCTTGATGCATATGTTTGGCAATCTAAGGCAGTGATGTTATTTGAGAGAGGTCCATAAAGCAAGTGGCCAGTTGAATATAAAACAGGTGGTCGGTTAAACAAAACAAGTGGCGGGTTAAACAAAACAAGTGGCCGGTTAAACAAAACAAGTGGCCGGTTAAACAAAACAAGTGGCCGGTTAAACAAAACAAGTGGCCGGTTAAACAAAACAAGTGGCCGGTTAAACAAAACAAGTGGCCGGTTAAACAAAACAAGTGGCCGGTTAAACAAAACAAGTGGCCGGTTAAACAAAACAAGTGGCCGGTTAAACAAAACAAGTGGCCGGTTTAACAAAACAAGTGGCCAGTTAAACAAGTGGCCATGCAGCTTAATAAAACAGAGACCACAGCAGCATAATTCACTTTGCTGTATGTATAATACACCATTACATTAGGTCTACTCAGACTACTACTACTACTAGGGCTGCTTTCGAGCGCTCGCCCTGGTGCACCTTGGCGTTGGGAACGTTACGTCACACACATGCGTACACACAATCGCGCTCGAAAGCGTTATTGGGATCCCTGGTTCACCACGGTCATTAAAAATTACATCCCCGCTAATAAAAGCTTAGTTTTCCAAAATAATAATCACAGGTATCTGATGAAAATAAATCATGAAAATATTTACAACATTTGCATTCGATGTGGAAGCTTGAACATTCAAAATATCAACCCAAATTTCCAGAATCATTCTACGACGCGCCAGTCATTTTTGCCGATTCATGCATTCTACGCGCATCTGCGCATGTCTCCCATTGTCCCGACGACTCGGAGGTCGGGAGCAGTTGGTGCCACCATCTGGTGCACCAACACGCTTTCGGGCAAGCACCATGGAGCACCAGGGATCCCTGGTGCCACGCTCGAAAGCAGCCTAGACCATGCAGTCTTGACTATTGATACCCTAATAACCCTATACGTATCACTGCTTTGCATCCAGTCTTGCACATTAACATACGTACAAGAACGAACATGCTGGTAGCAGGTGAAATTGCAGTCTGCAATTTATTCCGCTGTGCATATTGAAAATTAAAAGAAACACTGCCATAAAAATCAATATTGTTATTAACTTTGCTCACCAGTGAGTGAGTTAAAAAAGAAACTGTGTACAAATTTAGACTGGCTTTTCATTCTATGGCCATAATTACAATGGCTGGCTTGCTGCATGGCTACCTTCAACCTTGCCCTTCTGTTACCATTAAAAAGCCTTGATCCCTTGATTTGGAGTTTATAATAAAACTTGAATTCTAATGCCAGACAGTGTTTACAGGAAGATATTTTGTCATACAGATGCAATTCATAAATATTATTGGGTATATTTTCAAAATGTCTGTATTAATTTTAATTTGATATAAGGGGCTGTCCAAAGTTGTGAACATTTTCATGGAACTACAAAGTGTACATGGGCTATTTCACAATAAGTGTACACTTTCAGTCTCACTGGCAAATGGGGGTCAAATTTCAAACTTGTCCAACTCACAAAAACTCTGTTGATCTAAAAACTTCAGGATGTATACTAATAATTCCTAAAATATCAGAGCGTGGCATTATGATTAACATGTTTATTTTGTCCAATGAAATAATGATTTGTAATTGGTTGTCTGGAGAGGACATTTTGTTAAACACAGAATATCACAATATAATGGCCAGACTAAATGTTGAAATGGTAATGCCATGCAATGTCCTGTTAGAAGGAATGGTACTGTTAATTTTACAAACATAACTTAAAATATTTCAATCATGGTTGACATGTTATATTACAATTAACTGCTGTCCTGGAGAGGACAAATTTTTAACGGATTTTCCACAACCCTGAATATGATCTTGATAATATTTACTCAAATTTCTCCCACGATCAAATTGTCATATTTACTCCATCAAATGTGTCCTGTAGATGATACAAACATACTTGTGAGTACATATTTCCAAACTATTCCATTGTCATGAATACCTTGTCCTGGAGAGGACATTACCATATTTTATTTAACGGGAAATCCACTTTATTTTGAAATGTTTATAAAATTACAATTTTTCGACCGATTTACACCAACCCAAGTTTCACAATATTGTTGAACACTATATATCCATGATTGATCACCAAATTCACCACAATAATGCATTATCAACAAAGGATTCCACTTAGAACTAATGAAAACTTGAAATGAGACTCCAAAATGGTGTTAAAAGTGCATGTAAATAGAGAAATTCAAAACGAATAACTCGTAGAATTATGTAAAAATAGTTCTGTAGCTTGTCCTTCATATTACCCATCATATAAAATCACTCATAACATGTATTTGCACTGATAAAGTTATCCAGGATGGGTTATACTGTAATTTACTCAAATGACCACTTATTGTGAAATAGCCCACATGTAGGAAGGGGAGGGGGGTCGACGAGGGCTTTACATGCACTGTAAAACGTTGACATTTCACTGTAGTGACAACAAATGTTGATAAGTAGTATTTCAGAGGGGGTGGGGGTGAGAGATGGAGGGGTGAGAGGGGGAGGGGAGGGGGGTTGGGGGGGTTGGGGGGAGGGGGGGAGGGAGGGCGGGAGGGCGGGCGGGAGGGCGGGGAGCGGAGTCTTAAAAAATAATACGCTCTGTAGAACTTTGGATGGCCCTAAGCAGAGCTGCCAACTCTCCTGGACATGCAGTTGTAAACGTTGAAAATGAACTGAAGTTTTCAACACCAAACAGACAAAAATCTTGCAGAAATCTTTCAAAACAAAGGTATGCTTCATTTTATAACAATTATAATATTGGATGTCTTTTTAGGTGATATGAGAATAGTTGTTCCTCACTGATTGGGATTGGCTATCATGTGAGCTTAGCAAGCCCTACAGAGAAATAACCACCCCTCCCAGAGATCACTTAAGATACGCCCCAAACCCCTGCCCGGCCTGCCCCAGGTCGGAACTATGCATTGCTGCCCAGTGCCCATGGTGACAAGCGAAAGAAACAAAGCTGTTGTCTACGCAACACGTACATGACAACATATACACGTATACTATATAAGCATGAACGAATTTGTTTTTACTCCAGTCACGTTTCAGGATGTGCGACTGAGCTTTGCAAATTTTCAATGTCTCTAGCACAAATGAATGATAAGTGTAACATCCCTGGTCCCCAATACAGCAAATATTTCCCCATGGCTTTCTTCCCAATACACTGCTCTTGCATATTTGAGGCCAGTAGAATGATGCAATACCAGGTATAGGTCAAGGGTTACTGACTCATTCCACATACATATGGTCACTGTCCAGCCTTGGTCAAGCTACATGTACATGTACATGTACATGTACATGTAGGATAACTATTAGGTCACTTGGCATAAATAAACCAGCTACATGTAGCCACTAGTGCAGGTAGGTACATGTATCCTAGCCTGTTGTGTGGATACCAATGTAGATGTACACTGCTGTTTATGTTTTGTTGCTGATTCTAGTTCTGTGCTGATTCAGAGTAGCAGAAGGACAAATTTATGTAATTTTACAAGGTCAAAATGTACTACTATACTGTATCTGTGCACTAATGTTATGCACAGTTATTAAAGGAGTGTGTCCAGGAATACTGTATATAATAAGAACAATAGAAATCAATTATGCATGTATGTATGCATATATGTACATACATGTGCATGTGCGGTTGTCTAATTTGAATGGTACCACTCTACCGGTATTTTCAGTTTCTATTTTTGAGATGTGAATACATGCTTTATTAACTAACAATCATCAATTTTGTCAAGTGAAGCGATTTCCCTGATGTTAACAGCAGGGCTGTAGTCGAGTCCACACTTTCCAAGTCCGAGTCCTTTGTGTCCTGCAATATACATCTGAGTCCTCGGCAGGCCGAGTCCGAGTCTCGAGTCCTTGTTTAATTCAATCTTAAGTGCCAATGTCAAGTGTCAGTGATCTCTGGCGTATGATCTCTGGCAGCTCATAAGTTTGCTTTAGGCCGAGAAAAATATTCCTTTTGGAGGTGAAATACATTTCTAGTGCTCAAAATTATTTTAAGCGGTTGAGATAATTTATTTCACATCCTCAAAATGTTCAAATATTTTTGGGCTTTAAAATAAATTTGTAATAGGCACTTTAAAAAGATTTCGGCGCTCGTCATAATAATGTACTTTTTGTAAAATATTATATATTTATTTTTTTCACTGGATTCAGATGGACTCAGCCCAAATCTCTGAGTCCTTACTGCCCGAGTTCTGACTGGCTGAGTCCAAGTCCTTGCTGCCCGAGTCCGAGTCCTGACTGCCCGAGTCCTGACTGCCCGAGTCCGAGTCTATCATTTATGCTACACATGTACGTGTATTATAATGTCAACCTAAAAAGTGAAACATTTGTCTTTCATTTCACAGAGTATTTATTATCAGCGCAGGATTCACAAGGGAGAGATTGACAGTCCAATGGCAAGAGCTAGGCTACCACCGACCAAAACGCAAGAGTCTGCTTATGATAATACGAACTGTAGACAACGTCATCGAGAATCGTCAGAATCTGACGTGAATAATCGACAGAGTTAATCGACGGAGAGATCAAGACATCGTCAGGGTTATGCACAGAGAAGATTTTCTGAACATTTGGGATCAGGTACGTTAAGAAATTATGCTCATAGTGGCCCCTCCCCATCCCCCTCCCCCTCCCCATCCCCCTCCCCCTCCCCCTCCCCCTCCCCCTCCCCCTCCCCCTCCCCTCCCCATCCCCCTCCCCACTTCTGGAGCATTTGTTTTTTTTAACCATGAAAATGTTGACAACTTTGGAAGACTTCTAAAAACAGTGTATGGTCCTGTGAATCAAACAATGCTCTTATCTGTTGATAAGGGCATTGCAAGAACATAGCAAAAATGATTTTAAAAACTAGTGCAATCTTCTAAATGTAAGTGTGACAAAAATGTCAGAATTTTGCTCCTAATGTATTTTTAATTGATCAATTATTGGTTCTATATAGGGCAGGTAAAAAAATCAAATGGTCAAGTGGAGTCCCCCTTGCACCATTGTTTTGAATATTATCAAAGATATAAGTTGTATAGTATTTGAAAATTATTTTAAATATTCTACAATATTTTAAAATTACATGGGAATTTCTTTCAAACATTTTTGCCATTTTTCCAAATGCATTAATTATGTCACACTTTGGCTCTCATTTTTATGGAAAGCCGACCTACATGTAGACCTTTATCACAGTGCATCCATCTTTGTTTTGTTCCCCACAATCAGTGCGTCTGCGCTACTGCATGATAGCGCGTGTATCTCCTGTTTTAAATCACTGTCCCCGCTGCACGCTCTCTTGATCGCGCAACGCCTGTGCCATTGTGACGCACACAATGAAAGCCTCGCTTTGGTTACGTTCATTTTAATAGGAGAAAAGGGAAGATGGGCTGCACTGTGATAAAGGTCTATACATACTTAGCTCTGGGTGTGTAAATATTCAGAGGCAAAATGGTTGCTGAAATCACCTCACTTTACTTGGGTTACAAGCTAATGCTAATTATCAAAACACAGAGTCAAGGCTTCACTTAAGCTGGAAAAGAGCAATTAAGGAAAAGCTTCTTGGTCCTACTACAGACAAATTAACCACTTCGTGATGGCTAGTCAATTTCCAATTTATTCCCCTGGAGCTGGAGACTGTACTAGCAGTTTTGGTTATGTAGTATGTACATGTCTCTGGGGCTGGAGACTTGTTTTTATTTCAAGTCGTAAATCAATCTTATTTCCCAAGTCACATGTCAAAACCAAAAACTGACTTGACCCCAGTCCAACAAGATAAGAGACAACAGCTCTGCCCTGGTCTAATCCATGGGCTAATTCTGTATAACCCCACCCCCCAAGACACTCACACATGTAGAACTGCATATGCAGTTCCCTGTCTCGAAGTGGTTAAGAAATACCAAGAGAAAAATGTGCGGATTTAATGCAAGTGTGCTACACTGGAATTAAAATACATTGTATTTTTCTCATTTTGTTTTACCTTGCAGGATCAACCGAGATCAGTGCCTCAACAGTGCAATACATTTCTTTTATATCAAAAAATGAATTAAATTTTTCAAGTCTGTTTTCACTGTATTTGTAAAAAAAATTATCAAAAAGGGCCCCTTTTTTGTGGGTTTTCCTAAAATTGTTAAAATCACCAGATAAAAAAAATTCTCTGTGAGAATATTTTTTACGTGTAAACTCTTTGTAAATCGCAAATTTGTACAAAGTAAAATTTTTATTTTTGCTGAAACTATTTAAATCAAAATGGTTGGATTCCAACCTACGGACATACCGCCAACGATTGGCATGAAGTTCATCAGTGCTGGCATGGCAGCCTGTATTGCGGACATGGCCACGTTTCCATTGGACACAGCAAAAGTCAGACTACAGGTGAGTAGTACCCCTTTCACAGTTCAGATTTTTCCAGAAAATGGATTTTGTTTTAAAGGAAATTACACAATGCATAGTTCCGATTTTTCCCAGTTAACCCCGCCCCCTTGGATATTGTTGCTATGGCTCACACGCTATCGTCAAAATGGCTACACACAACGCACAAAGCAATGGGACTTTCAACGGAAAGCACATATTCATTGGAGAAAACTCAAAGGTGTTCATGTTTCAGGGTCGACAATTATCTTATAACACACGGAGTAAAGGGCCAGTAATACAGGGATGTCATATCATGAAATGCGTGCTTTCGTACCTTTGAACAACGAAATGACCGGCCTTGAAACTAAACATTCACCCGGATCATCGCATACAGCACTGTACTTGTATGGGGCTGAACATCGCGTGATGTTGTGAGCGTACAGTGCACTTTGACCTATGTGGGTGATGTCTGCTAGCTCTGTTGTGATTGGTCGGCGGGTTCGGTTGATTGGCAGGTCGGAACTATGCATTACACCCAAGAAACAAAATAGACTTTGTGCTGAACAAGTGCAACTTGTACATTATTTTTAAATACAAAGAACAAGGAATTTGTCTTGCTGAATATCGAACTTCACAAAGAATGGCTTATGGGCACTGCCATTTTTTCCAGAAACTGGGCAAAGAAGGACGTTTTCGCAGACAACTCCTTCGTGTACTCCTTCTGCAGTACTATGGAGCTCTGAGATCCTGACATAATTTATTGGAGGATGACAACATATTTATTGCAAAATGTCTTCATTCTACATTCTGGATGTCGTCTTCCTGAGATATCACGAAATGACGAAATTTTGCACGGAATCTAGGCTTTTTGGATCCTGATAGGGAATCTTTTAAATATATGGAAACAAATAGGAAAAAAATGAAGGCCAGTGACTGCCTATTAACTTATCCAAAACTGGGCGGCCAGTTTTTGTTGTTAAATAATCGGAACTGGTTCATAGACTAGGCTGTAACTTATGCTGCACAAACAATGGCATTAACTCCTGCTTGTTGTGATTGATTTTGATGTATTTTCATGTAAGAAGATTCCCTATCGGGATCCAGGGAAACCTTGTTTCTTAGGTTGTCTAGTTTGGCCTGGATTTGTTTGGGGGGACTCCCTGTTTTTGGTATTGTACTCTTGTCAAATTGCGTCAGAAACTCACAAGGTAAAAAGTAATTTTCGTACATTACCTCTTCAGATCCAAGGAGAAACTGTATCTACACAGAAGGATTCGTTCTCCTTTGCCAAAGCCAAGGAAGCCAAAGCCAACTTCAGGTATCATGGAATCTTTGGAACGATTTCCACGATAGTGCGGCAAGAAGGGCCCCGGAGTCTGTACAACGGTTTGGTGGCGGGACTTCAGCGCCAGATGTGCTTCGCGTCGGTCCGGATAGGCCTGTACGATTCCGTCAAGCAGGTTTACACAGGTAGAAACTACGCAAACTGTGGTGGGTTAAACCTTGTCCTTAATTTTGTTTTTTTCATCTTGCGTCAACCCATGCATCCAGACCGGGTTTTGGTCGTCACACCGGTAGAGGCACACCGAGCCTTTTCACGCGTAAATGCGGCACGCGTCACTTTGAGAAAAAGCGGCGAGGAAGGAATTTGGAATGAAATGACGCACTGAAAACCTCAGAATTAACTTGGGCGAAAAGTGTTTTTGTGATTCTGTGATTTTCAGTGCGTCGTTTCACTCCAAATTCCTTCCACACCGCTTTTTTTTAAACGACGCGCTTCAAAATTACGCGCAAAAAAGCTCGGCGTGAATCCACAATACATTCAAAGGTTTCAACAAAGAACCCATTTCATTTTGCCATTCCTCTGCTGTTCGTGAATAACTTCACCGTTTTATTTCTAACGGTACCATACTGTATGTTCTGTAGAAGATGGATGCCTAATTTCTAGTGTGCAGGAGGTAGTGAGTTCGAGTCCAACCCGAGCATGCTGAGTTATGTTCTTGGGAAATCCACCAAGTGTATGGTGCATATACTACATTGTATATAAGCAAATTACATCCATTTAACAAGATTGTCATTTGTTTAAACCTTTTTGCGCTACATGCATTGCTTCCAATCTGTTCCACACATGTCCATTTGATTCAGTGCACACAAAAAAGGAATAAATTGAAAATTTCACAGACCATTGAACCATCAAATTGGAATGCTGTATTCTGTTCAAACATATGTAATAAGCTTGTGCTTTCAAACATCCATATGTCAATAAATTCATTGTCATGAATTACGTAAAGACATGAAATAAATACAGACAGCTTGTTTCAGTTCATTCATTGCAGTGATGCTTTGTGTTGAGAATTTGCATCAACGTTTGCTGTGCAGTCATTGCAAATCCACCTTTTTGATTTGAAAGCCATATAAAGGGATAATGTGGCGATACAATTGCAAGTAGATGAATCTGTTGCCGGTACAACAAAACTGGTATCACTGCACATTGTTGGCCTCGCTGAAAAACATAGGTGGTACAGTTTAAAAACAGCTAGTGCCTCATGTTTTGAGATCCTCGGAAGTATTTGACAGTCTAGAGACAAATTTTAAGAAGCCACGGAGAAATAAGTACCCCCACCCCCAAGAAAAACCTCGTTCGGATTAATGTTCAGGTGCATGATGGCAAAATGAATGGGAATAAAAGAAACCAAGAGAATATAAAACCCAATCTTTTGTAATGATTAAGGACGTGGACTTAACCCATCAAGTGTTTTAATTTTTTTAAATTTTGCATATATGTGACCTGTCACGACGAAATGAGTTTAAAGTCGCACTCCCCTATTTCCTATAGCGACGGTTTAAAGTCAAAATTTAAGGGGAGGTCAATTTTAGGGTTTTGTAATATTTGGAAAGAGTAACTCTTATTCTATTTGCTTTCAGATTTTTAGGGTAATCCAACAATTAAAAACATCTTTTTGAGACCAAGTTTGACGATAGCTTTCTTCGTGCATCCTAAGAAATTTTGTTTGAAGATTTGTAAGATTTGTTTGTACACTACCACTTCTCCAAGCTGTGTTGCGTTCGGAAATAGTTTTACCTTTAAATATGTTATATATCATTGGGAAGTTCTTTTTCTGCTGAATTCAAAAATACCAATATCCAATTTTTGAAAATTCCGACTTTCAGCTCATTTTGTGGTGACAGGTCACATTGATTACCACTACTGTGTAGGGCTGTAGGCAATCCAGACCTTTTGTTTATAAGAAAATTATGATTGAGGATTAATTTGTACATAATTGTGTGTGCACACATTTTTTTTTACAAGGGTGCTTTTATGTGAATAAAATTAGGGCCTCTAACTACCATTGTATTACGGTATGGCTTTGTTTTCCATGCAAGTATAGCCAGGGAACCAGCCTAAATAAGACAGAAGCTTCGCACAATTTCTGGACAGCATGGACACAGTTTTCATTGTTTTCTCAGAATGTAGATGAGGTACTGAGCTGACTTCTACACGAGCTGCTTTTGTTACACAGATCCTCAATCACAAATAGGGATAATGCTGTTTTTGTAGGTGAAGTGCCATTCTGTGCCCCTGAAGTTTAGTTTTTCATGCACGCTTGGTGGAGTATCTTTAAAACAAAGTGGGTGTTAATTGTAATTTCTGCTATTTTGCATTTAGTATGATGTGCTTTTCTTGCTTGAAACATTCACATGTCCTTCATAGTCATACATTTCAATGATTTGATTTTACAACTTTCCAATTACATGTACATGTACAATGTACACTACAAGTTAATATTGATCTTTACAATGTGGACCTATCATTGGATAGACACCAACATTGTTGTAGATTTTGCGTGACCAGATTTTTCAACCAAAAATAATTATGAATTTAGTTCTAACCTAACAATCATATAAAATACAATGTACCTTGAAGTTCCCAAAATACTATCCATTGGAAGAAAATGAAAAATTTGCAATCGCCAATTTGGATGTGGAAACAAAAAAGGTTGGTGTAATTACTGCACTGCTTTAAACCGGATAAATTATAGTGTATTAAACTTCGGTAGATTTTTGAGATATCCCTGGATGTATACGGATCGAGAGCACAACATTTCAGAATGGTAATGAGAAAAATATGACACACGATATAATATCAAAATCTCAACACCCATGGGGAAAATGGCGCCTCAAAATGTGATCTGGTCAATAGATTTAATAGATTCTGTTTGGGGGAAAAAGAATTTCATTTTGTTTTATCGTGGGCAATGGCAGTTGACGTTTTGGGATGTCAACAATAGTGACTGTAGTTCAGTTGGTAAGATAGATTGTCTATGCTCTGGAACAATTTCATCGCCAAAAATGAATAAAAATTCATTTTCCTGCAAATTTTTTGACTTTCTTAGCTTTTTGTGGGAAAAAAGCACCTAGCAAGATTTTAAGTGAAAAGGTTCCGCCAGATTCTTTTCTTTCTCTAAACCGTCTTTTTCGTTTCTATTTTGTTTTATTGTATGAATCTACAGGGTACATGGGATCCAACATTTTAACGAGAATCCTTGCCGGCATAACAACTGGTGCCATGGCAGTAACTATAGCCCAGCCGACCGATGTCGTCAAGGTTCGTATGCAAGCACAGACCGGTCTGGACCCCTCCAAGCCCAAACGATACACCGGGGCGGTGCACGCATATCGTACAATCGCTCGGACTGAAGGTGTGAGAGGATTGTGGAAGGGTAAGTCTTGCCAATTCTGTTTTGGAAATTAAATTAACAACTGTCAAATCTGAAGAAGAGATATTTTTGCCGCAAATACAGTATCACTTAAAGGCCCACTGTATCATTTGCAATTACCCCAAAAGTAAGTCAACGAGTTGACAAGGGAAAACCTTCCTCAAAGTAAAGATTTAATTAGTAGCAACTATCTAATGAAATGTAGCCGCCCGTGATGATATAATTTTGCCAGAAAATAATCCATGAGGATGAAATTATTTAGACCGTTGCAAACGATTTACTTAGTTGGTTCTCATCTGAGCAGTATAAAAATGGGCGCTGTGTACTGCGTGTGTGCTGTTCCAACGCGATGCATTTCTTAACTCTATGGGTACGCAGTATGACGCGCGTCACAGAGTGCATTACGAGAGCCACAGAGTATGCGACCGACTGCGAACGAATATTTGAAACGCCCCGCCAAGACCGGCAAAATGCATATGGATTTTCATGTTTTTGGAAAACGTGGTACATTTGCTAAAATTTCTTCGGATGAGTATGTTGATGTCTTTCTTTTGATTTATAATGGTTTTATTACCAGAATCACTCGAAAACGGATCATCTATAGGGCCTTTAAAGCTACTGAATTTTCCTACTGCAGTAGCAAGTCTCTACTGCAGTAGGCATCAGCATTAAACGCTTGATAAAATACTGATTATTTGGCATGCTCATGTGGCAGTTGAGATGACGCGCTCCACTAAAAATGTGTCAACTGTTTCTACTGCTAAAGCACTGCTGCGTACAAAATAATCCACTGCAAATAATCCACTTAAGCCTTTAAGATACCTTTTTACATTACAGGTACGATGCCCAACATTGCGCGGAATGCCATCGTCAACGCTAGCGAGTTGGTAGCCTACGACACCATCAAGGAACGCATTCTACGAGCCGGTCTCATGGAAGACATGTTCCCGTGTCATTTTGTCTCGGCATTCGGTGCAGGGTTTGTCACTACGTGTGTCGCCTCGCCAGTCGACGTGGTTAAGACTAGATACATGAACTCCCCACCGGGACAGTACAAAGGTGCCATTGACGTTGCCCTCAAGATGTTCAGAGAAGGGGGACCAACGGCGTTTTATAAAGGGTGAGTTGTGACCAATAGTCCGTATTCACATGGAAGGACAGTTCAATAGGCTGTATTTCTGAACAAGTGAGGGCACTGTCAAGTGGCTCGCGCCCATCGCGCGGTATGTTCGAACACACAATGCGCTATGCGCGCACACCTTCCAAACGTTTACTTTTAATGGAAATCTGTGCCCGCACTAGCCTTGGTTAGGCGTTCATCGATAGTCCAGGCAGGGTGTGAGCTAACAGCGACCTCATGTGTCTGCACGAGTTTAATGCAAATTACCTTCAGCGGTATGAACGCCTTGTGTCAAGCGCGACGATCACCTTATGTTTTTCCTGCACAATCGATGAACGCCTAACGAAGGCTATACCCGCACGTGTTACAGGCCCGCGTTCTGCGTACGCGATTTTTCCTACGTACGGACGTATTCCCCCCATTTTCCACTGTCAGCTGTGGCCATTTTCCCCCAAATCACCTAGTTCGACCGCCCTCATCACGCATTCAGGAATACGGGCTATTCCTTTTTTTTTCCATTCATTTTAGCACTTTGGTCACTTAAATTTAGAGTGCATTCTTTGCATTTCCTACTCCATGAAAGCCTATAAATGTTCCGGGTATTTTTGCATTTTCTTGTTAAATATTCGTTTAGATCCAATGGCAAAATATGGCTGTCGATGCTGGAGTTCAGAGAGGCAGATAAAACAAGCTTTGAAATGCGGATAGAAAACCGTAATGACTGAATTTACCAGAAACGAAATGTAAAAACCAAAGTGCTAAAATGAATGACATAAGACGATTTCACTTTTCCAATACAATGCCGATCACCGCACGAGATGAAATCCATGCAATCAGGATGAATTAGAAAGCTGTCATTTGAATTATACTGCATAGCACATGAAATCCATTGGTGACTTGTCTAAATTGAAATCGAGAAGTGAGCTCGTCACTGTTCGTTCGGGGACGAAATTAAAGTAGTATCGTGCTAGGGAATTTGCTTGATATAAGTGCTAAAATAACCTGGAAATCCTATATTATGTCCTCTGTATCACTTATGGCTGGTACTTTGCAAAGTGTCATGCAAATTGGGCCTAGGAGTTGACAGATGAATCGAGTGCAAATCATCTGGTAAAAATTTTGTGGACAAAATTTACCAAGACGCGACTTTTGGTGTTGTAATTCAAGTTAGTTGAAAAGATGGATTTTGTCTTAAACTCTCATTAATCATTTCACATTTTCCCGTTTTTGACCATCTGTTGTCGTTTCTGTTTCCAGATTCATGCCAAATTTTGTACGTCTGGGCTCTTGGAACATCGCAATGTTTGTTTTCTACGAACAACTGAAGCGAGGCTGCGTGATCATGTTCAACTAGGTTGCATTGGCTGGTAAAATGTCCTTAATTTGCTTGGCACAGTACATTTGTTGTGCTGAGCAGAGGGTATCCGCCGAATTGTTCTGTGGTGTTGGTTGAATGTGGGTTTAGTAGGATTGTGACATAAAATAGAATATTCAGTTTTAATTTTAGGCCAAGAAAAAAGTACAAATGTAGCTGTTTTTCCAGTTACCTGCCCCAACCTAGAAAATCATGCAGAACTTATCAAATCCAGTTTCAAATTTGAGACTGAATATTCGAAACGGAATGGTACTAAATATCAATCCCCCATTTTCAACTTGAGGCATAATTGATAAAAAGTGTGTGATGGTGTTGTGGCTGCAGAACTATGAAAGCAGAATCGATCCAAACAAAAGGCATATTTATTGTAATTATTAATTCTTTCTGGTATTGAAACCAAGGATTCCTCAAAAGCGCCCGAGGCACTGTCCGAATAAACCTGTGAACAGAAGACGATGAAGAAATTATCAGTTTTTTAGGGGTGGGAGGAAAACCCCCTGCCCAATTCTGTATAGGGGAAACCCACAGAATCAAGCAGGGACTGAGAACCAAATCTACATACTGACCCGGACGGGATTCGAACCAGGGCCACAGAGGTAGAAGGCGAGGAAAGCATGCAAAGAACAAGATCAAAGAGACAATACTTCTTTTGCGGGCAAAGTTCTGATCTTGTTTCTGAATCTCCAATTTTTGAAATTTGCATGTGTCAGTGCAGCAGGTGGTGCACTTGTGAATTGTTTTTTCCTTTGGCACTCGCGTGCAGAATAAGATTTGCAAAGCTGGAGGATCGAATATTCACATCTTGAGATCTTGGGTTTGTCTCATTCATAGTGTGGGTATTAAAGTCGAACCTTGTTAATGAGAGATTCTTGAGACTTAGCAGATTACTTTGCTGTAAGAAGTACTCGTACGTGTCAAAAGACAACATTTTATATTTTTGATCATTAATACACAAAACTGTTGCAAACTGCTCACCAACCAGCACAGGGATGTGATTGTTCTGATTTTTCCCGGAACTTTCTTTTGTCTCATTGGTTTGTGACAAAGATTATTCCGGGAAAAACCGGAACAAATCACATACCTGCCAGCAGGACCTGTTGTAAAATCACACTGTAAACTCGACCCTAGCAGGGTGTTCTTCGATGGCAGAATGACTAGGACATACAGAAAACAGCACATTAAAACACGATGCTATTGGTAAACACAAAGGAAGGCAGTCATGCAGAAAGAGGGGTCGTGATGAGTGAACGAAGCTGAGTGGTTGCATCATGTCTGCTGGGATAGAAAGCTCGGGAACCAAAGAGGGATTAATGGTACATGTAACCAGGAAAGAGGAACAAACCAAAGAAAATTTTTGATCCTGAATAACTGTCATTTTCCAATGGATTCAAACCAAATTTTCAGATTATTATTACTTTTATTATTATTATTATTTCTTTCTGGTATTCATAACAAGGATTCCTCAATAGTGCTCATTGCACTGTCACTCGTAAGCGTGAGGAAATGGCCAGAGACACCAGGGAATCCCCTTGCTCTTCACGAAAGAATGCTCTGGGATCTTCAGAGTGCGTTACCATTACCTAACACACTGGACCAATGGCTTTACATCCCTTCCGAAGGATGAAGCAAGTGTGGTTGAGTGCCTTGCCCAAGAGCACAGGTACCGCAGCCGGATTCGAACCCGCAACCCCAAGTTTTCACCCATGTAAAAATCATGTAAACAAGGCTTTACAAATTCTATTGAACAACTGGCATCAGCTTTGACTGAGAGGGTGAGATTTAAAAGCCTTACGTTAAAAAAAAACACCTTAATTTCAGAATCGGCCACTTAATTGCGACTGGCGTCCTCCAATGTCAATGAAATTGTCTGTCAGAGGTCCCTTTGCATTTCTTGATGAGTTGCACAAAAATGATCAAGGAGGTGTGTAATGACGTAAAGAGTGTTCCTGCATTCCTTCAGAAGCTTTTGGCTGCAGCATGCGCTTTCCGCACCCCCCGTCTCCAGCGGTGCATCGACATTGGAGGACACCAAGTCAAAAGTGGAAGATTCTTGTTTGAGTTTTTTTTTCATAAGGCTTTTAAATCTCACTCTCTGATGCAAGTTGCTAGATAAAATGTGTCGGGCCTTGTTTACATGATCTGAAATTTTGGTTTAAATCCGTTGGCAAACGACAGAGTAATTTGTGTTATCGGGAAACAGTGAAGAAATATATTTATTGGGACCTAACATTTTGCTTGTTGTAAGCAGAATAATGGCTCTTGTTGTCTGGGTTTGACTGTGCTTGTTAAACATTGTAAGGTAGTGCTGGCTTGAATTTAAATCAGACTTGATAATATTCACATGTGAATTATGTAAATACAATAACATAAAGTTTGCACCATATTGGTGCCAATCCCTATGCCCTGTTTAGAGTTACATACTTATGTACGTGTATGAATAATATTCATGTGTATACCACTGCATAAAGGCTGCCAATTTCGAAAATCACTTTGTTGTTGGACTGAGCTAACAATTTCATATTTTAGTCTGTTTGCAGTACTGGAGTGACAGAGATCATATCTCCGTACAATGGCTTTGATCTTTTCTCAAAATAACAAAGTCTTTGTAAGTTTGTACAGAGCTGCCAGATTTCTTAATTGTTATTGTGCAAAGAAGGTTTTATGAAGCTGAGGAATTACAGCAAGGTAGTGGTGTCTTGGAATTTATATTCCAAGTGCAAATTTGAGTGTAACATCAACATGTCTAATGTAGATTCGAAATATTTTTCTACTTGGTAATTAATTAGATTTTTAATGTTAAAGGAGCGCGTCCAGATTTTTCAAAAAAATGGATTTTGTTCTCGACCTAACAAACATACAAAATACATCCCCAAAATACTATCCATGGGAAGAAAACAGGAAATTTGCAATCTCTGATTTGGACGAGGTAGCAAAATGGTTTGCGTAATTACTGCACTGCTTTTATATATGGAACCAGATAAATTAGTTTACAAAACATTGGTGGGTTTTTGACGATATCCTTGAAAATATACAGATTGAGATCGCAAGATTTCAGAATGGTAATGAGAAAAATATGACAAATAAGATGGTATCAAAATCTCAACACCCATTGAAAAAATGGGGGGTGCGGTCAAAAATGTGATCCGGTTACGCTCCTTTAATCAATTGAAAAATTGTAGTGTTACTTCTTGTCGTCCAGCTTGTTTTGTATTAAACTTCGGAGTATTAATGGAGTACCTCCCAAGTGCCTGCAATTTGCATAAACTGGTCGGAAACTGATCAGAAAATTTCATTTAAAGTAAGTGTTAGTATTTAACAAGGTACCCGCAGGAGTTTTGTAGATTTTTACTCAATATTTACTGAGGTGTAAATTATGCTTCCGGGACTACGCATTATGATCATGTTGACTGTGATTTATAGATCTGTGGTATTATTTTTGTTTTGACTTGCCAGTGACAAAGTAATGAATTTTTATTGAGGAATTACACACATCAACTTTTTAGACCCTATTTGTAGTACCTTTTGCATATGGGTCTTTCCACACTAATGGGCCTATTTGAAAGATAAGTCAATAATTCCTTTCGAATGTCTTTAGTTTATCTTAAACTTAAAGAAATTTCCTTGTACTATTGTCAGGAGATAACTTTTGCCCAAAAAGGTAAGAAATTGCGGCCAAAACATACATTTCTGAAAAGCTTGTGTACAAATTTTCCTATTACGTATGTAACGTGGACAGACCAATTTGTGACATTTTTTTCTGTCTTTGTTACATACGTAATAGGAAAATTTGTGACGGGGTTTTCAGAAATGTATGTTGTAGGACTATTTTTCTTACTCCTTGGGGTAAAAGTTATTTCCTCAGTTTAGCTGGATAATGTAAAGATAAAATTAAGACATTTGAAGTGAACTCGGACCTAAGATCTTGTATGTCACAGAAATGTACCCCATTACTGTGGAAAGACCCATATGTAAATACATGTATGATCAATTAATACGCACATGCATTTATAGCAACTTATTTCTAAACCGTAGGTGGGATGGTACATGTAGATAGAATTACGAATGCATGGCATTCGTAAGTTCAATGTTTAAATTTGACAGACGGTGATAGACCGAAGGTTAAACTTGCTTTGAAATGAGTTCTCTGTTGATAGTTATGATCGGTAAAACATTGCTGCTTTTCAATTTTGTTACTTATAACCCTGTCACTGAGTTACAGTTGGCACAGATTTCGATTTATGATACGGTAGGCCTACACCTATATTTTTTAATCCTGGGAAAATGTTTAATTTCCCTGCCCAAATTTCAAACATATGGGACCCGAATTTACGAAAGGTGTTTTTCGCTTAATTACGTGTAACTTTCAAAAACGGACGACGATCATGCGTTTATAAATAATAATCGAATTACGAAACACGAAGAAGTTACTCAAGTCTAAATCGCGGCAAAACGTTAAACACCCGAGTGCAAATGACAATGAACTCCTTACTAACTCTCAAGTTATTCGCGGACAACAAATCTGTCTTGGTAATAAACGATAATCACGGGTGTTTATCCACACGTCGTTAAGTCGCCAGTTATTACACGCGTTTATCGTTCGCACGCGTGTTATTTCAACGTGCGATGATCACCTTTCGTAAATTCGGGCCATGGTGTCTATACACAACACCTTTTCATTTTCCTGACATTATCCTGTTTTAGTTGGGTTTTCATTTTTGGGACTGAGTTGGGGTTGTGGTGTATATTTTGTTTTGGTTTTGATTTTTTTCCCCTTGAAAGTTGTCTTCCTGTATAAAAATGTAATTGAATTTTATTTCATTTATGTATTAAATTGTACAGATGGTTTCACGACAGTATCTTTAATTTCTTTGTAAACAATGAATTTTATCTAGAAGAAAGTAGACAAATGTATAGATAGAAATTAATTGTTAATTCTGTTTCTTTTTGAATACATTAAATGAGGAATACTGAATATGTAGCGCTGTGTATGTTCATTTTGTTTTTGCACTTCGATTAGCCTTTTGCGTGTATTTTTGTATATTATCTTCAAGCAAAATGTAGGCCTACATATTTTATTTGCAATGATTATGATTTTTTTTCTGTTCAACCTCTCGGATAAAATTACAGAAACTCTCTTTTCGGTCCATTTGTCGTGATGTGTGCGTTAAAATTAATGTCGATATTAAATATTCCTAGGATACCTCCTCTTCCTCGGACATTACTCCTCGGACATTTCTAGGACCAATTTCATTTAGCTGTTAAGTAATGCAAAATTTGTTTGCTTTATAAAAATGGGTTAGCATTCAAAATATTATGTGGTGTGTACTACAATTCAATTGACTGGTGTTCTGCTATTTTTGCTAATATTAGAACACAAAATGAGATACAAATCTTATAAAGCAAACAAATTTTGGATTAAAGACACAGGCTCGTCAGCAATGCACGCGCGCCAAATTCGTGCCACGAAATACGCAGCTCCATAGCAAAGGCGTATTTCGTGGCACGAATTTGGCGTGCGCACATTGCTGACGAGCAAATTTTTCTGCTAAACAGCTTTATGAAATTGGCCCCTGGCAAAGTTTTCGGCATGCACGATTATTGTGTGGGGGCGGGAAGGAACGTGAGTATAATTAAGTTGACCACTTGATCGCCTAACAAAGCATAGGACAGGCTCCAATTGTTCTGGTCAGTAGATTTGATCAAAATATTAAAATTAATGTGTTTTTGCTATTAAAAAATTTACTTGAAAGTGCAGTTTAAACAAGTTATGGTACATGAATATTAATTAACCCCTCCAGATTAAATGGTACCACCTTGCAAGTTGAGTCTAGTTCCTGCTGTTAAATTGTGCAATCTCATAGTCCGTTCAGCTGGGCGCCAGCCGCTGCGCTTCATCGCACATGCATGACATGTGTGCAGATTTCCGTGACAGCTCTCCTATAAAAAGCCGCTAATTTCCGGATTCTGCATAATGTCCTCACCTAAGCGACAGAAAATGGCTTCGTTGCTCGATCAGCTCAAAGATTTCTCAACCGTGGTCGCAGACACTGGGGATGTGGAGCGTAAGTGTTGGTGTAATGTGAAGTGTTTGTTGAACCTCATTCAAGACTCAAGTCATTCATTGCATTTTAATATCAATACCATTCATTTCATGTATGATGTAGTCCTAGGCCTATATCAATGTTCATTCTACTTCTAGACGGAATGATTCTGTCCGTACATGCCGTATGGGTTACCGTAGGGACAGAACACACTCTTTTCATGTAGTGGCTGGTTGTCATTTTGCCTCGAAATTGGAACCACACGCAAACTCCCAGCTAGTTGTGTCTTGTAGTGGTTTTACATGTCCATGGCATGATTGGGAAAAGAATGAAAAGGAATACTTACATTTACAACACGGTTTTTAAAGGAAAGATATTCTCTCGCCCGAAATCCCGTCCGCAGATTTTGTGTACATATGCCGAACGTCAATGCCGGAATGCTAGCACAACTACGATCAAGCGGCTGTAACAGAAATGATCAGTTATTCAAGGGACTCTAGTCGACTATAGTCGCTTGATCGAAGTTGTGCTAGCTTGCTGTATAGCGCCCTCACCGACGTACAGAACAATTTGCGGAGAAAAAGCTTCGTTGGAAATTCACGTGAGAGAAAATCTTTGCTTCAAAAATGGTGTTGTAAGTATTCCTTTTTAATTATTTTCCAGTCATGGACATCTAAAACCACTAGATGACACAACCAGCTGGGAATTATTGTGTTATTCCAATTTCGAGGCAAAATGAGAAACGGCCACTACATGAAAAGGGTGTGCACAGACTATGTTCATTCCAGATCCACAGTCGGTGCTTAGCAGTCCCGTTTCGTGTCCGTTTACTCGGCCCAAAATAGCCAATAAACCTGGTAATATTATTGCAAAGTCATAGTTCGAGTAAATCGGACATGGGTGATTCCATAAATTAGGGTACCAACTTGTGACATGCACATTTTAGGCCCTAAATCCATAAATCATCACCATTCATCCTTTATTTTGTAAAACCATTTATTAAATTTGCATATTTACTCAGTTTCCTAAAAGTTATGGTATATAAGTTCTTTTCAGGGGTTAAGAATCATGTATACCCTCTAAATATCTACATTCATAGAAAAATTATTGGTTTCTCGCGTAAGGGGGAACACCAAAATGCCTTTTTCTCATTAGAACCAGTGTAATATTGGTTTCATACCATTTATGTGTTTATTTTTGAAGATGTAGTCAATTCCAAGCTAAAAACTCAATTTATTAGTCTGTCAGTGTTTTCATTACACTTTTATGGCACAAAAACAAATGTTTCACGTGTAAGGATTTTTTAGGGACACCAAAGTTGTTTTGCCTAAATTTTCAAATTCTGAAACAAGTTTACAAAATGTTTTGTGCTGTATGTTTAAAAGGCTCCACGAAAATAAATTTTTGCTAGAAAAGTCCGTATGTTAAGCTAAGCAAATATTGTTATAGTAACTGTAAAGTGTCACAACGTAAATATTAGGGGGACACCAAAGTGGTCTGACGAAAATCAAAATGACCATATTTTTATTGTTTGCCTAAATTTCCATGTCCAAACATTTAAGTGATTTGAAACTAAGTACAGGCTTACATTATGCATGGAAATTGAAAAGTTGTGGCAGTCGATGTGGCCAGAACACTTAAAAGTTACGTACACATGTTTCACGCGTAAGAGGGGACACCAAATCTTACACGTGAAACCATTTTTTGCCAAGGCTTTTGTATTACGAAAATATCAATTTGTTCATCAAATGTGGGTTTTATTGTCAAAAGCAATGTGTTATCAATCATTTCAGTTTACAAATAACCAAGCTAACCCACCGAAAACAAGGAAAATCTTAGTTTTAAAATGATGTGTTTAAATGTCACAAATTTTTGCCTAAAAAGTGATAATTTTAGCCTATTTTTAGTCAGAATTAGGACAACGCATATTCATGATACCAATTTTAAAGGTTTTGTTTAGTACAAATTGATGTTGGTGACACAAGCAAAACTAAAAAATAAACATGTGGACTAAAGTAACTTGACAATTCGACATGAAAGTACAATCTACCCATTCATGCCATTGGGGCCCGAATTTATGGAATCACCCACATCAACTGTTTCAGAACAAAAATGCCATACACATGGATTTGTATGCGACCTGGCCTGGACTAATTTGGAACTGTTTTTAATTTTAGTTTAGTAGAGTGCGGATGAATTCCGTTAACTTGTCGTCACTGAGACGTCGAGTGTTAAGTCTATAGAACAGGGCAAAACAAGTTTTAAGTATTTTCGAGGAAATTGTTAAATGTTTTTCATTCTTAAAATTACTTCCCTTCAAAATGTAGACACGTTTTAGTGGTTATCAAGTCATTATAAGAAAGATAAGTGGCGACCAGTAAACCGAATGGTATTTTTTTTTAGTTTATGCCACAACTCGAATTTAAGGAAAATAATTATTGGAATCGATAGCTTGGATGATTTTGAAATACCTTTTCCATTGACATTTCCGTTGCAAATGTTGCATTTACATGAAAATTATGTGTTTTTGTCATGCCGGCCTCCATACAAAAGTGTGTGAAACTGCTGCCGGCCGAGGCAGTGTGTGAAACTGCTGCCGGCCGAGGCAGTGTGTGAAACTGCTGCCGGCCGAGGCAGTGTGTGAAGCGCGCGAAGGAGGGCGTGTGCATGATGATCCGTTTGGTTTCTGGCCGGCCGCTTTGCGTGCAATCATATGCAATATTCTTTCCGTGATTTTTCTCTAAAACTAAGCCTTTGCGACAGAAATGCATGTAAGTATTCCTTTTCTAAAATCATCCAAGCTATCGATTCCAATAATTATTTTCCTTAAATTCGAGTTGTGGCATCAACTAAAAAAATACCAACCAAATTCTTTCCTACATATATTCCCCTATAGGTAAAAGCGTAATTTTGTAATATATGGTTGTGCAGCAACTTTAACAGGCGGACATTAAAACATGGCTAGCACCAAAAAAAATAATGCCCAATTTCCACCAAACTTTGTCCGATGGTTCTTGGGAACCTTATCTTGCATGTCTACATGTATGTACTTTTAGAAGGCTAAAAGTGAATTTGACGTAAAATGGTGAGCGTGAATTGCAATATTCACACTTGCATGTACATGTACCTATAAAATAACTCTTAATGTTTCCTACTACTCCTCCTACTACCAGTGCTACTTTTTTTTAAATTTTGAAAACATTTCCTGGTACAAAGAAATGCAAATTTCATATGTGTACATGTACCTCATAAATTTCGGGCACAACATTTTTCGGGACATGCACCTCTTTGGCCATGGGGAAACTATTTATTTGTTAAGTTAAAAGGGCAAAGTGGCCACAAAAAAAATGTGTCGTGATGGAATGTCATAATGTGTCTTGGAATGTCTGTGCTTCATGCAGGCTATGAGTCCGGTGGTCAAAGTTTTAGTGCAAAAATGGCTTAAATTCATCTTGACTTGCTTTTTCTTTTGGGAGTTGGGACTTTGGAACCATTCAAAACTGGGAGGGGTTAATTTAAACATCTAGCACATGTACGCTGCTTCCCGGGTTACACTGCAGTAGATTTTCAATGAAACTTCCTGATCCGTTTTGGCATAAATTGTATATTTTAATAAAATTGTAACATATTTCAAACTCGTAATAAAGCTAGTATGCTAGTATACTGAGAAATAAAATGAAACGGTTGCAGTTGCCTAGATGCCTAATGTGGGATATTTCAAAATCAGACATTTGGCACTTATGTGTACTGGTTAACAAAGCATAGGGCAGTATGCAGGAGGTCTTGGGTTCAAGTCCTATCTAAGAACATATAAAGAGTGGCAAGAACACGTACATTGACGCAAATGACCGCAACTGGGTACAACTAGTTGCCAGAAAGTAGAACATGAGCAATTCGCGGCAACTGGCATTTGTCCAGTTGCCAGTAGTTGCAAGTGTGCATACATCGACCCTTTTTAAGCAACTGATCAGTTGCTGCGAGTTGCTTCCAGTTGCCGAAAACACCAGTTGCCACTACTGTAAGGTCGATGTACGCTAGGCTCTACTTTCTGCTTAATATTTTCTGAAATGTGCAACAAAAATCATGAGGTGTAGAAAAACAAATTAAATGGCGCTTAAAGGCACAGCCTCGTCAGCAATGCGCGCCCGCCAAATGTGTGCCACGCAATACGCAGCTCCATAGCAAAGGCATGGAGCTGCGTGTTTCGAGCACGAATTTGGCGGGCGCGCATTGCTGACGAGCCTGTGCCTTTAATACTCTTCTGTTCATATAAAAGGACTTATTTTTCATGTCCTGGGAACAGCACTTGGTATAGCCATACATGTACAGTATAGTGCATGTAAGGGCAAATGTCAAGTTTCCTGAATATTTTGGGATGAGAAATTCAGAGGTGCAGTGTACCAATAATCAAAAACACATCAATTGTGCAGTGGCCCCGAGTTTCATTGACCATGCAATGACAAAGCAAAAATGGTGCACTTCAGTAAAAAGTACTGAATTCAGTTGTGCATTTATACAAAACGGGTTTTGGAGTGCCAGTAAATGGGTACATATGCAGGCTTGTAGCTTAGATAAATTTTACTGGTATCTGAATAAATTAAAGTTGACGTGTATAAAGGTGCTCTATGACCATCATTCTCAGCTTTACCAATTCAAAGAATACAGGATTCGATTGTTATAAACTTAATGAAATCTCTTGTAATGAAGTCTTAATTTTTTTGTTTAGTAAATTTGTTTTATTTTAAGAAACTAAGTTTTCCCTCTTTAAAGGTAGAGTACATGATTGGTAAACTGTGAAAGGGTGTTATTTGCACTAGTGGTTAAAAAGCCCATGTTGATAAAACTGCCCTGTAGAAATTTCAGCCACATACATGTAGAGGCAGTAATACTTCAGAAAACTTGAAAAATCCATTCATGGGTTTTGTGTTGAGCTGAATGGTAAATGTCTCAATGGCAAAATACTTTTTCTAGAAAGCCACCTTCAGTTGTTAATTTCTCACACAAAATACCATTTTGGACAGAAATAAATTCATGTTTGGTACCATATTGTTAACTCTTCTAGGAAGGTTTTTCTTGTCAACTCATGAACGAAACATTGACGTCACTGCTGAGACCAATTGCCATTTACCGATTCAGTTACAACCCAATGCGTACTTTATGTGTAGGAACATGTATACTTTATGTACAGATCCTACATTTATAAATGTACATGTATTTGTTGTTCATGATGTTTAGTGAAGCATGAAGTCCCTTGTACACTGGTGTGTATTGTACACGCTATATAAACAAAATCTACATGGTAAAACTACAGCAGCTAACTTTGACCTTTATTTTAAGTACTGTTTGCTGTTTGTTCATGCTTGGTCGATCAACCAGTATGGTGGCAGGCTACGGTACGTAGCTAGGGTGCTATAGAAAGTGGGGCAGGGTGGGAGGGAAGCGGGAATTTGACGGCCCACCCAAATGCCCAAAGTTCCATTTTTCCATCATGGTTGCTTTCTCTAATGCATTTCCGTGTGATGGGTTTTACGGCATTTGCTACATGTACATGTAGCTTCACTTCCCAGAACACGTTTCCTTCTGTTCACTTCCATATTTTGTTACCTTGTGAACTTCCCTAGGATTTCCTGAGTTCATGATAATTGACATTTGCTGCAGGTGGATTGTATACATGGTATACATGTGGATTGTTCCTTTTCCTGTTTATGCTTTGGTTCCACTTTGCTTCACACCACATGTAAAAAAACAAAACCCCAAACTAGATACTTTGCATTTACAGTATTGTGCATTGTACATGTACACCACCGCATAGGGTTGCTTTTACGTGCAGGTCCCAATTGCTGCCATCTTCCAACATGTCCAAATCAAACACATGGCACAATGAGTCTTTGTACTTGTGAATAGCAAGTCAAAGTGTATGTAAAGCGGTGCGCAGAAAGAAGAAGAATCTAAACTCATTTATTCACAGTAAAACCCATAACTCTGGGATCATGAAGGAATTTTTTTCCCACGATCAAATAGACCATATGTCATCTTGTAGGGCAGTTGTTTTGTTCCTTGGCGACATGCATGGTTGCACAATTCGTACTTACAATGTTGAACGATTTAAAGATACAGCCCGTGGTTTGATTTATTGGCGAATTGCCAATAATTTGAAATATTGACAGTAATTGTTCGATAACTAAACTTCTTTTTCGTTTTGAAAGCGAATAACTCTTGTTTCTAGCAAATTATCAATTAAAAACAAATCTTTTCAGGGTGCCACACCCAAAATGCACGGACTGTATATCTTTAAGTAACAAATGTTGCCCTACAAGATGGCAGCTATTCAATATGGTCATTAAGAAAAATTGACAATTTTGTTTTCCTCTTCAGTAATCCACCAGTACCTGCCCACCGATGCCACTACCAATCCCTCGCTGCTTCTTGCGGCAGCCAAGATGACCAAATATGATGCCCTCTTTAGTGATGCAATCGACTATGGCAAGGCTATCGAAGGGTAATTAGGCAATTTTCTTAATATATAAAGTCTTGATCAGAAGTACGTGTATATTAAATACAGTGAACTTGTGGATAACAACTTGTTGCACTGATTGACCAATAACTTTGGAAATCAACAAACTCATCCAAAGAAATTTCAGCTCTTTCAAATGTACCACGTTTTCCAAAAACATGAAAATCCATATGCGTTTTGCTGGTCTTGGCGGGGTGTTTCAAATATTCGTTCTCAGTCGGTCGCGTACTCTGTGGCTCGCGTCATGCACTCTGTGGCGTGCTTCATACTGCGTGCGTGCGACCCATAGTTAGAAAATGCAACACACACGCGGTACACAGCGCTTATTTCGGACCACCCAGATAAGAACCAACTACGTAAATAATTTGCAAACGATCTAAATAATTCTTATGGATTATTTTTTGGTAAAATTATTTTCATCTCGGGCGGAAACATTTCATTGGATAGTTGCTACTAATTCAATCTTTACTTTGGGAAGGTTTTCCCTGTGGACTCGTTGATTAACTTTTGGGGTCATTGCAAGTGATACAGTGGGCCTTAAAGTGATTTTGTCCAGAGGCTGGTGCAGTCAGTCTTGTTCACAATAGGATCTTTTCGTCGGAGTACAATTTGCTTTTTTTTAACCGTATATATTTCTTTAAAAAAATTAAGCTAACACAAATGTGTACAGTAAAGTTGCTGATAACCTCGCGTCTGGCTTGCTTTATATTTTACAGTACATGTATGAATGTGATTGCATTTGACAGATCCAAAGAGGAAAAAGTGACTGCCATACTGGACAAACTCTTCATCAATTTTGGCAGAGAGATCTTGAAGGTCATTCCTGGACGAGTCTCCACAGAAGTTGATGCTCGGTTAGTTGATAAACATTTGTGCTTGTAATTCATTTTGAAAGGAAAAGACTGTTGAAGCTGTGTAAAATCTGATAGTCCATTTATTTTATCGGTTTAATCCTTATACATGTGTAGATATAGATTCTCAGAAACATGTAGTAGTGCTTAAGAGCAATTATATAATATTGGATGGCTTTGAGGGTGATACGTGTATGAGAATATTCTGCACAAGTCATGAAAATACTGAATGAGCCGAAGGTGCTTATACCTTCGATTTGCAAGATTTTTGTCTGTGTGGTGTAAAAACATCAGTTCATTTCTGATGTTTACAAATGCATGCATTTTTGTTACTGTTGTACAGTATTATTTGATATCGTACTCAAGCGCGCGTTGCATGCATGTGCGCATGTGTTTTGGTGTGCCCCTTTTTGAACGCACAATGGATTGGGGCTCTGTAGTGCACAGTATCAGAAACGCATGGTATATCCGCAAAAACTTAATTTTATATAAGAATAAGAGATACCAGTTATCATAACAGATGGGATGAAAAGAGGAGGGGAAAAATGATATGCAAACAAATTGCACCCCCGCCCCCTTCTCCATATTTCACTTTATATATACTGATTTGCTTTGTCAAAAAAAAAAACCAATCTTTGTTAAAAGAAAGTTGATTTTCCTATAAATGTGAATAAGGTCATACATATTAGGAGTGATTCTGCACTTTATTTACCGTAAATCTTTGTTTTCTGTTACAGGTTGTCTTTTGACAAGGAAGAGCAGATTGCCAGAGCCGTGAAGCTGATTGAGATGTATAAGAAGGAAGGAATTGCCAAGGAACGCATCCTGATCAAGCTGAGCTCCTCCTGGGAAGGCATTCAGGCAGCTAGGTAACACACTCTTGAACTTTATCCAGTTGACGCTGGGATTATTTGTTGCCAATTACCATGGCAACCCACGTCACACTTCGGCTGTCTATTCCTGTGACAAGGTGTCTAATCATATACAGTACCGGCCAAAGGTTTGAGTACACTTGTTGAAAACTATGTATTTGCAATTTGTCTGTAAGATTGACCCTCATTTGGTAGAGTAATCACAGCTTGCCCTTTTCTTTACTCAACTGGGGTCCTTTTGCCATTTTACAACAGTTGTGTATGCAAGAAAGGCAAATATAGACTAGATAGCTATTTGATAGTGGTCAAGAACTGACTGGTGCCAATACTAGTACAAAGTGATTTGACACGCTCCAGGGACATCAGAGAACACATGCAAAATAACCTATTACACATAATCTGTTACATATATTGTATTCGTTGTGTAATTCTTAAAACTTGTGACCTTCAGAGGCTACTTTTTTTAATATATATATATGAAGCCAGAGGTGGCTATTTTGAGGAATGAAAGATAAAGAGACATTTCTGAAGTTTCAAGGACATTTCTATGACATGCATTGAATATATTGGTTGCATAATGGGCATAAAATGCTGTAAAATGTTACTAAACATAGTTTTCAACAGGTGTACTCAAACGTTTGGCCAGTACTGTACAAAATCATTCAAGCGGAATGCATACATGTACCCTCAAAATATCTGCGTACACTTTACAATATCCCTAACTTATTGTGATGGTGTATTTGTTTATGCGAAGGGCATTGGGGACAATTTCTTTGAACATATTGACATAGTTTTTCATTGTTTTCTCGGAACATGAATGTAGATGTACTGTCAACTGTACTGTCAACTGTACTGTACCATTGTAACAGTTTTCCAATCGTGTATTCTTCATCGTCTCTTTTCCATGGTGTAGGATACTAGAGGATAAACATGGCATCCATTGCAACCTTACTCTTCTCTTCTCGTTTGCTCAGGTGGGTTTTGGTTGTGACTTGTTGGAACATGTCTTGAGCTTATGCACCTATTAATTATCCCCCTCCACCCCCCCCCCCCCCCCCCCCCCCAGCTATCCCACCTATCCCACCTAAGAGGTGGGGATTGTCACTTTTTGCATGACAAAATCCCAACCCCTGGGGCAACATTTAGGTGACCCAAATCCACACCCTCGGGTGCAAAACATGCGCGTCTTGTATACAAATTTTATTTCAAAGGGTCAAATGCACCACCCTGGGGCATGAAAATCGTGACCAAACAGTGGTACACGCTACGCGCTGCTATAAATCTGTAAAAGTATGAGTTTATATTACAAATGTTATGATAGATTATTTTGATCTGTATTCTTTCTTGGAAATAAATAGAGATGTACAATTCAAATCAAACAGTTGCTGTTTTGGTACTGACGGGATGGACCTCCGTCTGGGCCGAGTGTGATTAAATGATCAAACTTATGTTCTGTGTGACATATTTATAGTATTCGCTGGAGACAAACCCAATAAAATATTTTGTTTCTCTTGTTTGTTTCAGGCTGTTGCTTGTGCTGAAGCAGGCGTGACTCTAATTTCACCGTTTGTTGGTCGTATCTTGGATTGGTACAAAGCCAGTACGGGCAAGTCGGGGTACGAGTCCGCCGAAGATCCAGGTGAGTCGGGTTGGGTCGAGCGTGGCTCTGATTTCACCAATTGTGGATTGGTACATAAACATAATTCCCCTTGCTACCTTGGCAATGCATAGTTCCGAGATTGCCCAGTTAACCCCGCCCCTTAGATATTGTTGCTATGTGCTCACAAGCCATCGCAAAAAATGGCGACACCACGTACAAAGCAACGGGACTCGGCATGAAAAGCACAGATTCATTGGAGAAAACTCAAAGGTATTTATGTTTTAGGGTCGACAGCTACCGTAGCACACATTGAGCGAAGGGCTAGTAATGCAGGGATGACATATATTCATAAAAATGCGCTTTCCTACCGAACAGCGAATCGCCGGACATTAAAACCAAAATTCACCCGGTCACTGGCGCGTACAACATACGAACTGTATGGGCAAAAAATCGCGTGATGACTGCATCACTTTGACTTATGTGGGCGCCGTCTGCTAGCTCTGTTGTGATTGGTCGGCGGGTTCGGCTTGATTGACAGGTCGGAACTATGCATTGAACTGCAGGTCTATCCTTCCTTCACGCAAACAGTATTTGGTGTGGTACATATTCCAGAGATGCCAACATTTGTGACCTGCCACGGCAAAATGAGGAATGTCCCCCAAATATCAAAACGAGCCCCTGATCACAAGGACTTTTAACAGAAAGATATTTTATTTTACCAAGTTCAGCTTTGCAGTTTTATAAGAACGCTGTGTAGATTTGCTCACTATTTTTTGTTTGAATTTTGCTACAGGTGTCGTAAGTGTGAAAAAGATCTTCAACTATTACAAGAAGTTTGGGTATCCAACAGTGGTAATGGGAGCATCATTCCGGAACATTGGAGAAATCACTGAACTGGCAGGCATTGATTTCATCACCATCAGGTAAGTACATCATCTGTGGTCGGGAACAATATCTTTTTTTCTTTCAATTCTTATTTTTTGTTTTAATATGCCAACGTATTTCAAAAACAAAAGGTGAACATATGTTAAGCCATCCACTTTATATTCCGATGTATCTTTCAAGATAAAGTACAATTTTTATCACTTAAATCCAAAGATATTTCTTGTATTTTGAGAGAAGATCTTAAAAAGCCATTGTACTGTTTTAGGATCTCGATTGCCAAAGTCTCTGTAGTACATGTGCTGTGAAACAGGCAGAAATGCAATCCGTTCGTCTCATTCACATAACTCAACAAAATATCGCAAATCCGAGCGTAAACAAAATCAAGTGGTACAAAATAACTCCCACCAAAGATTTAGCAGAATTTCAACACAATCGCATCCTTTCTGCACACCAGCCAAAAGCGTTCTGACCAGAGACAATATAGAGACTCGTTTGCATTTCCCATAATTCCGCACCTATGTCCTAATCCTTTGAATTTTTCCCCGCGACTAGACCCAGTCGCTTATAAAATAAGCCACTTTGTGACACAGACTCGCAAAGGAAAGATTTTGTCTCGTTTCTTTGCAGTCCCAAATTACTGGAGGAATTAAAGACGACGAAGGAAAAGTTAACAAGAAAATTGTCTCCCGAAACAGGTAAGTTATAATTTTTTAATTTAAAAAAAAAATTAATACTTAAACTACAAACCAATGTTGATTTGCATTGGGAAAACCAATGCAAACAGTTTCTACACTTGCAAACGAGTACAACTAAACGTTCTTCCAGAGTATGAAGCTAAACAATTGTATTGAAAAACATTTATAGCTCAATGAAATTGTGGCCATACTTTTATTAAATGGAAAGGTAGCATTTGATGTTCAGCCAGCTAATCAAGTAAGGTAAAAATTTGTACACAAAACTATGGGAACAGAAATTTTTCCCATCAATTGTGAGACGGCCAAAGGGACCCGGTGACTAGACCATCATTTATTCCTACGCCCACTCGTTTGAGAGTTTAAAGGCCCTGTAGATGATCTGTTATTGAGCGATTCTGCGAATAAAACCATCATAAATCAAAAGAAAGACATCAACAAACTCATCCGAAGAAATTTCAACCTTGTCAAATGTACCACGTTTAAAAACCCCATGAAAATCCATGTGCATTTTCCTGGTCTTGGCGGGGTGTTTCAAATTTTCGTTCTCAGTTGATCGGTTACTATGTGGCTTGCGTCATGCACTCTGTGGCGCACATACTGAGTGTGCGCGCGATCCATAAAAATGCATCGCGTTGGAACACGCACACGCAGTACTCAGCGCCCATGCATTTTGGACCGCGTAGATGCGAACCAAAAATAAGTGAATCGTTTGTAAACGATCTAAATAATTTCATCCTTACGAATTATTTTCTGGTAAAATTATATCATTTTGAGCGAAAACCATTCAATCTTTACTTTCAGAACTTTTCCCCTGTAAACTCGTCGATTACTTTTTGGGGTCATTGCAAATGATCTACTGGGCCTTTAAAGGTACTTTCTGTTGTAGCATTCCTGAAATGTTTGTTCTAATGTTAACGCAGCTTAACTCAGTCTTTCAACCCCAACCCCCCTCCCCTATTTAGCTAAAGATTCCCCTATGGAGAAGATCTCGTTGAATGAAGCACAGTTCCGCTGGATGATGAACGAAGACAAGATGGCCAACGACAAACTAGCTGAAGGAATCCGAAACTTTGCTGCTGACGCCGTCAAATTGGAGAACATAATCAAGGAAAGACTTGGTTAATAATGAGATGGTCGGCCAATCACAAAGGGGAATCGGTTACAGGCGAGATTACTATACCTCATAAATATTCATCAGGCATCAACGGTATTTCATTGGTCTATTTCAGCAACTGGGCTGTGTGTGTTAGTGTACTAAAGATGCATGCGCTTGGCATGTGTAATCATGGATTAGTTATGGGTACATAACTAATAGCGGTTTGGATCTATTAAATACTGCGGCAGTCTGACAATATTTGAGGTATAATAAAACAAATACAACATGGTTTTATGGGATAAACAGTGAACTCTCGTTACAACGCGCCCTGATAGTGCGCTCTTTCCGATATAACGCTCAATTTTTCAAGTCCCGGCCATTCCCCTATTGAATTGTGTACATTTTCTTTGGTTACAGCGCTCAAAATTTCAAGTCCCTGGATTGATACATTATGTGTAAAATGACTCCTGTTATAACGCTCCTAACCTAATAACAACACAAGCAGTCCAAGAACACGACAGTAAAAATCTCCTGATTGTGCGACGCACGTCATACGTTCGATGTCCTTACTGTACATGTACCGTGCATTATGTGTACATGTACTGCATGTACATGCATCGCTTACTGCTCTATCTAGATATAGCACTCACAAAAGTTCGGTCCCTCGGAGAGCGCTATAACGAGAGTTTACTGTAGTGAAAACTAATGACCCCTTGGTGTTGAAAGATTGTGCCTCGGGAGTTGGTCCCAATCATCCAACAACATGGGGTCAATTCTCATTATATACCTCATGCATAGATTCCTGTCATCTGATTGATTAAAAGTGGGGGCATTGAATCGGCTAAACCTGGAGCGTGTAGAATTCTGACTATGCCCACGGGCATAGTCTTTGCTACGCCCAGCTTCCGCCTCGTGGCATAGTTATGGTTTCGAGATCACCTTGGGCCTTTAATCTTAACCATGCCCCTCATTGCAGTCAAAATTTGTATACTATTTCCCATTAAACCATGTTGTATTTCTATACTACTGCCGGTTTGAAATAAGACGGCAGAAAATTGGGGATTTTCATAATATATGCAAATTCCATCCATCCATACTTGGGTTGCTATTAACTACAAAGCTTTTTTGGGGCTTCTCCTACCTAGCAACAACTAATGTAAGCAAAATGAATCCCAACCATAGAAATCAAATTTAAAGTAACAGGTGAATGAAATAGTTCATCACTGGGCAATGTCACAAGAAACATTCATGAATTTGGATACATTATGAAAACTGCCTTTTTAATTTGTTTGTAGAACATTTTAGACAATTGGGGTACTATTTGTAGTTTATGCTGGCCAGGTATTGATTGGTTTCCGTGACGTAAAACATCCGGGAATGTTTGGTGGTCAACGGTCAAGTGCGTACACTCACGCGCCACTAGACGCACATGGGCACGCGTAAAATATACTCACCAGCGTACTTTCATTCGAAGATGCCGCACGCGCGCATTGCGATACATTCAAATTAATGAGCATGCACTGCAGCTTGTAAAAACGAAAGTGCTTTTGCTTGGTCACAATTTTTAGCCTGAAGATACAATAGCCATGACGCAACAACATAAAGCAAGGTTAAAGGCACAGGCTCGTCAGCAATGCGCACGTGCCAATTTCGTGCCACGAAATACGCAGCTCCATAGCAAAGGCATGGAGCTGCGTGTTTCGTGGGACGATTTTAACGCGCGCGCATTGCTGACAAGCCTGTGCCTTTTTAAGTAAGTGCAACCACTGCGCTTTTATTGCCTTTTTGGCCGGTTATCACTCGAGCCACGTGGGTCATGAAAAATGACAACCAAAATGGTGGATGGAAGAGGTGACGTCACCAGAAAGCAATCGATACCACTGAAGAAAATTAATGTAATAAACAAATTTTGTACGGTGTACATATCATGTATGAACACTTATAAGATAGCTTGTGGGGATTTGTTTGGTAGTGAATTGATGTAAGATAGTGTTGAAGCATGGAGGAACGATGGTTGAAGTAATCCCCTCATTAGTGTACTGAATACTCTGCATTTGTTCTACAATAATATTTTTGTTAGATGCTTGCCTAGTTTTTTAATATTATTGATCTATTTACCCCAGGTAAAATATTGAGAAAAAATACATATGTAACATTAGCAGCTGTCCAGGGCCCAATTTAATTTTAAGAAGCATGGACGGTGGCGTTCAGAAACGACCAAGGACTCGTACATTGAAGACTCGAGGAAAGTAGGCTGAAAGTGTCAATGAATCTAAGTATCTAAAATTGTACCGTTTATTATAATTGAGTAACAACAAAGATTGCAGTAACTAATTCGAAAAGAAAGCAATAAATTGTTAATAATGAAAGCACTTCCGCACATGGCCCGTTCTTTGGTTTTTACTTGGGAGGGAACAATTTTGTCCACTTCGCGCTTGGCCTCAAGATCGGTGCTCCCCAAAACGGTGTGTATTACCCATGGTATTATTAACGTAGTTTTCTTTTGCAGGGTGTTTCTACAGTAGTTGGGCGTATGAGACCATATTTTATTCACGTTCGAAAGGTGTGCGCTAAAACAATTCGGGCCGGTCTGACCATAGACCGGAGCAAATCAAACTTGTTTGATTTTTCTGGATCCGGTGTCCGATGGGCCGGTAAATCGCAAAGGTGTGCGGCGGGCTTAAGGGTAAACAATTCCATGAAATTGGGCCCAGTAGCCGCTTTCACGAACAATAATTGCGTGTAATTATCACAGAAATGTTGCGCAGCTTACGCAATAACAAGTTGCGCGAGTGGGCTTACGCAGTGCGTAAGGTTTCGTGAAATCGGCGCTGACTTGTCTGTCAAAAGATTGAACATTCAGACAAAATGAATAAGTTTTTGGTACTGCAAAATCGGAATATAGAATTAAGTAACGACAAATAGGAACATGCTAAAGCTTTTCTACTTGCACTCGTCAGCAAACGCAAGAATGGCCTGGGTACGCTATCCGATTCAGACAAAAGATGCACATTCCGTCAGAACGACAGTACGTATACACATGTATGTAGTTTAGCACAATTTGCCAATTACATGCAGTATAGAACGTACTTAAGAAAACCCCATGATTGTCTTCTTGTACTTGAATTAAGATGTTATGATTGACATTGTAGCTCAGATAATATTATGGAAATAATTCTAGTGCCATAAAAGTAACATAGCAAATGATTTTTGTTAGCAGTATGTTGTTTTTGTTAAAGACTTTTAGTTTAATAGTTTATGCAAAGTTAATTTCTTGTTATGTGTCGAGCCTTCATTAGATGGAGCCGTTTTGGTATCGCATTCAAGAAAATGTTGAAATCTTATTAATATGAGACAATGACCCCGTTCTCACTAAAGAAATTGCTTGTTCGACGAAGATCAGTTAATTATGTGCGTCGCACTGCAAGCGTCTAGACGCGCTGTGTGGTTTTCCAGCGGCGCGTCAACAATTATTGCTATAGGCACACCATGAGCTTGTGCAACGTACAGGCCTGCCAAATCGTTTCGTTACGTTAATTAAACTAAGGGAGCCGTTCACATTACAAATTTGCTTCATTGAATGAAGCGATCTCTTCGTCGAATCATGGAGGAAGGAAACAAGATGGTCGAATGAAGCTACATTGTATTTGCTTCGTAGAATGAAGCGATTCTAATCATCGTCTAATGAAGAGGCGTGCGTTCACATCAGGAAATCTCTTCGTCGAATCATCATCATCGTCGAACGAAGCGATTTCTCTAGTGAGAACGGGCTCAATGACTTAAATTTAGAGTGATCATTTTAGTTTATTTTCTGATTGCTTATTTGCTGTAAAACACAATAATGCCTATTATCCAGATTGTACCGTTACATTGTTTTAAATTGTTACAAATTTAAATAAAGAAATTTATATTGATAAAATGTCTTTCTCACCTTGTCTGTTTTGTTAGTTTGCTTTATTTTTTATTCTTCCTCATTTTATTTCTTATTACGAACAAACAGCCCAACAAGAAAGAAAGAAACAACCAGTGGTTATCCATGACCAATTAAAAGCTCCGTTTTAGCTCATTTACTTTTTTGAAAATGTCTCAGAAATGACTGAACAAAAAACACCCCGTTTGGAACCTATTTTGGCAGTTTTCCCAAGCTAATTTCTAAGAAAAATAAACAATTCAACAAAAAAATTATTTTTTCTTAAAGAGGAAGAATCCCCCTTGACAAAAATCCAGCATTTAGGCTTTTTTCGATAGTCCAAACATACCTCTTGCCGACGTGGATTTTTATATTTTTTAATTGTCGGTTTTAAGTGGATAAATTGCAAGCAAAAGTGCGCTTTTCAAAAATGAGATTTTCGCGATTTCTGAAACGCTCATTAGGTATTCATGATATGCGCGTGACGCAATCCTGAGAAAGAAGTCAACACGATTGTTAGCTCCATACGTTTACACGCCAAAAACTTGGAAAACCGTCTCTGTTAGATGGTGTTTTTTTTGGTCCAAAAAGCCAGAGATATGCCATGTAGCTGCGTAGTTGTATGTTTTACCAGACACTATGAAAAAAAAAGAGCAGAAAGATTTTCTTTTCTATTACCAAGAGAGAGAAAAATGAGTCACTCATTCTAACTTGTACCGGGCGATGTTCAAACACGTCAACTCGACCGTTTACCAACTCGACCGTTTACCAACTCGACTTGTACCAACTCGACCGTGTACCAACTCGACCGCAAACCAACTCGACCGCGCCGCGTACCGGTACCAAACAAACTCGACAGTCACCGCGCCGCCGACAGCAACCCGGCGCCAGCAAAGTCAAGACATGCCGACAAACCCGCGGCCGGCCGCGTGTCATGTTCAGTGTGCGAGCGAGCCGACATTCACCGGCCGAATCCAGCAACGCGACACGGCTTCTCCTGTTTTGCATTTGTATGGTCGAGTTGGTTTGCGGTCCAGTTGGTACGCGGTCGAGTTGGTTGACGATATAATTTTTTCCCGGTCGAGTTGTTCGGAGTCGCGTTTGTATTCGGTCGACTTGACTGACACACCTTTTGTTACTTTAAGGCAGTATACATCATTGGTAATCTCGAAATTCAGAAATTTTCACAGATTTACGCCTAACTTAAACAATATAAACATAATGACCGTAGAAAACTTCCCCTGAAATGGTTTTGTCTGAAGGTGAAGTGCTATATAGTCTTTGAGAAGTGAGTAAAACAATTAGTTTTCGTCTCGTGAGACACAAATTCAATTCGCCCCTAAACCATTTCGCCCAATTGCCATTTCGCCCCAAAACTTCCCCACGAAATGGTGGCTATTCGATACGGTCTAGGCAGATTTTGTAACCTGGTAACTGCTGATGGCCGGTCATGATGCTGGTAAATGGGTAGTAAATGTACGGGACGTCCTCGACGATCTACGCTAGCCTAGTGGGATTTTTAGGTACGTAAACTGACTTTGTTATATTAATATTCGAGGATTGTGAAGGTTTTTATGCTATATGTGAGAATGGTAAAGATTAAATTTTGTTCTTGGTTATTTACCTACTTCTGCGGGATTTGTGGGTCGAGTAAAATGGGTGAATTTGGGAAAAGGAGACTTGTTTTGAGATTCCTTCCTTGGAGGGGGCGGGGTCCTTAAAGGCAGAGGCTCGTCAGCAATGCGCGCGCGCCAAATTCGTGCTACGAAATACGCAGCTCCATATGCCTCTGCAATGGAGCTGCGTATTTCGTGGCACGAATTTGACGCGCGCGTATTGCTGACGAGCCTCTGCCTTTAAAGGAACAATTAAGAATTGAGTAACCATCTTTCTAATGCAAATGTTGTTTTCTCTTTCAGACTGGAGGAGTCGTGTCCTGGATAACGGCGGCTTTTTGGAACAGGTAAATCCGTTGAAACTGTTGGATTTCATGAAAGATTTTTGTTGCGAATTTGAGGGGGAAACTTGTGATTCCTTGCTTGAAGGGGCTTTGAACCATCTTAAGAATCAGTAACCATCCTTCTAATCTGGTTGTTCTTTTGTCTTTCAGAATTGACTAGTGTGACGGTAGCCCCGCGAGCAGTGCATCGATCCGATGTCTAGTTTCGGTGAAATCGTGGGGACAGTTTGAGACTTTCACCATGCGCAAGAGCGGAGAGGTCAACACAATCTAGACTGGTTCACTGTCCTCATATTTACTTCCCTTCATCTTACGATGAAGGGAAGTAAATTGAGGATGTGGAACCAGTCTAGTGTTGACCTCTCCGCTCTCGCGCATTTGATTTTTGGTGAAAGTCGGTGTTTCATCGCACAGGGTCTCAAACGTTCCCCACGATTTCACCGAAACTAGACATCGGATCGATGCGTACTCTTCGGAATATTTATAAACTGGGGTGAGTGTAGACTTGATGTCAAGTCTGTAACTAGACCGGTTGTTTCGTAAACGGCAGCAGCGTAGTCGTGAATGGACTGGGAACAAGTCTAATCGACCTCTAGTTACAGACTTGAGAAACCTGTTTCCGTTTTGTACACGGTCTATGGAGATTGCTACCAGAATTGGACGTAGAGAGCTGATTGGTCGAAACGCAGGACGACATTAATATTCATGTTACTCCTTTAAAAGGATGTGTTTTTGTGAATTTTGAATTGGGTTTCATACTAAGCACGCACGCCACTTGTGGGTATTAATGCTGGCCATTTTAGCCACCAGCAACACGTTTTAAAAACCAACTAGTCGAAGAAGAATGTTACAAACAAAAACAAAAATCCAATTTGTAGTAAACAAAAAAAAACACCGGGCAAAATATTACTGACCCGCTAGCTCACATCGTTTACGCGTTCCACATCTTAGTCCGTGGTGCGTTAACTGGACTGCAGTGCCACGAAAGTTGGAAAACGATAAAGCAAAAGAACGTAAAAGTAGTTTTAATACATTCTGCTCAGCTTCATTTGTTTTCTGCGACGTGATCTAGGCTGTGCAGTTTAATTTATCGATGTGTTTAGCACTTGACACAAGTATTAAATTGGCGCAATCACATCTAAAGGGACTGATACCGATTTAATACTTGAATATACTGTTAGAACACATTCGTCAAAATAAGCTGATACAAGATCTCCCATAATCATTATAGGGGAGATCTTTTGTATGAATATTGTTGTACATTTATTTGTACATCATAAATGCTCTTGACTGTAACTTAACATACTATTTTTCACTAAACGCTTAACACAGTTTCTCTAAATAACAATATGAAGTTTTAAAACACGCATTAATCGAATCAGATAACATTACATCCCCTCTGGTAGAAGTGGACGTTACCACGGCACGATGGACGAAATGTTATTGGCTGGTTCTATGGCAACAGCGTGATTATATATTACGCGCCATGAAGCAATAATATTGGCGCGAAAACAGGTTTCTCAAGTCTCTAGACAGGTACTATTCATAACAACGACTGTTGCGTGTGGGGATTATAGGCGTCAGGCGGACCAAATACGACTGTCTAGAGACTTGACCTCAAGTCTAGGGTGAGTGCACCTATTGAGCAAATATCAGAGCCATGGGACAAATTTCATTTGCGTGAGTTTGCCACAGATTTGGTGTATATTAGAAGACAGGGCTGAGGGTTTCCCCACCCGAAGCACTGCTCGCGGGGCTAGTGTGACGGTAGCTTTTTAGATCAGGTAAATTGCAGATCTGTTAAAACCCTAAAGAAATTCCCAGAAAAATATATGTAAAGAAATGGGAAGTTGATCATGGCTTCAGACCCACTAAATTTTTCCCACTAAAAATATTGGGTTTTTACATCAAATTTGCACTTACGATGCTTAGTAAGTCATTTAAAAAACAAAATAATTCTGATCAACTTCTCAACTCTTACCTAGAATTCTCTTATTTAATCCACATAGGAACAATTAAATTACCACAAAACAATAATTCAACAAAATGAAGCCCTTTTGAACGATCACGGTTTAAGGTTTTGGGAACCTTTTATTTATTTCATTAACAATAACAGCAATACTTTGTCTTTTCTCCTCAGGTTTTGATCACCAGCCAAGGGTCCAGTTTAAATGTAAGTACCGGTATAGTCTCTCTCTTGTAACTTTAAAGGTGTATTGTTTGTGCTTGGAGCCAATTTTACCATGAATATCTGGGCAATTCTCAGTTTGATGTTAATGATAACAGTACTGGAGTACATTCGCTACTAAAGTAGGTCCATATTTTTCTGTGTGGAGAGAGGCAATTTATGGTAAAATGCCTTGCCCAAAGGCACATCTACAACCTTTTGAATTAACCAAGGTATTGAAGACATGACACTAGACTGTTTGGATATCAAAATTTCATAGTAAAATTGGCCCTGAGCACGTAATTTTTTAAAGGAAAAACTGACCTCTATAAATTTAAATCCTGTTGCAAATATTAAAACTAAAACAAAATTGGAATACGTGGCCAGTGACATTTAAGAAACTTGGCTTGAGAGTTGAACATTTATCCATACATAAGGCCAAACAAAATAAATAGTGTGTTTACGGTAACCCGACCTACCTGGAATTTTTTAGGCCAAATTGCCGACCTAAAACTTTTTATTGCCAATTTTCAAGTTGATAATTTTAGATGAGCACTATTTGCAATAATTTACAACAAACATAACATTTTCTGAACTTGTACATGAACATGGTTAATAGTGTTAATAGTGAGTTTCAAACACTGCCAAACAACCCGCAAATGCATGAACTGATGAAATGTAAAACAAAAAAAATGACAAAATAAAATTATTTTCCTACCTACCTACCTACCTACCTGGATTTATTTTAGGCCGTTACCGTAAACGCATCATTTATTTTGTTTGGCCTAAACTGCATTTTTTTGGGCATTTTTTTCGTATACATTGAACAAAGATTTTAAGGAAATTACCTTTCTGGAATCAACACATAATGTAATTTTAAGATATACTTCCCACTTGCACTTTTGTCGCAAATGTTGCTTTTCTGTAGAAAAATCACGTTTTCTTATTCAAAAATTGCCTTCAGTTAGTGCACAAGATAACCATTCCTGCTCGCACGCAGCGCCCTCTGTTGTCGCGCTTACGCACAGACCGCTCACCACGTCATTTTGTGCATTACTTTATGCAGTAATTTTATCATTTATTTATCTCAGAAATGCAACATTTGCGACGGAAGTGTCAGTGGGAATTATATCTTAAAATTGAATAAGCTATCGATTCCAATATATAAATTCACCCAAATCCGTGTTCAATGTATATGAGAAAAAAATCCTTTTTTGGAAACCATTATTTTTGAAAAATTTAAAGCTAAGTAAAATTCATTGCTTGAGAAAGTGGTGGCAAAATCAGTGTACACAAATTTCTGGTATCCTTCAATAATAGCGCATTTCATGTCTCTTGACATCTCAATGCGTTTTACAACTATCGGGAACCACCTCAATATTGATACATGTATAGGCTAGGTCGGCGAGTGGCGGCTAAGCCAGAGACACTGGGGAAAATTCCCCTTCTCTTCTAAAAGAATATTCTAGGATCTTTAAGGTGCATTACACAACACTGGACCTACAGTAGGGCTTTACATCCTATCCACAGGATGGAGCAAGTGCCTTGCTCAAGGGCATAAATACCTCAAGTAGTCTGAAAACCACAACCTTCCGGTGTTTCCACCTGAAGTTTGTGAGTGAATGACCCAAACTGCTCAGCCATGATACTTATAACTCATTCTGCAAACTACCTGCACTATGCTAATGGAGAAATTGCATTGTATTTTTATCCGTATATCATCGTGAAGACGAAATCTGTGCATATCAAGTTGAATTTGTGAAAAGGCTACATGAATAAGTACATCGTACAGACTTGACCTACTCATCTGTGTAAATAGTCGGAAGGTTCCATGTTTTTTTTCCCCCTTATTTTTGGCATGTAAGGTTAAAACAAACTTTACTTTTTGCATATTTGTGCCGAATTTACTTGCTGAAGTGGTTAAAATTGGAGGTCAGTTGAATTCCTTATTTTTAACTTGTGCTACAGACATTCCATTATGCTCTTTCCAGCCGATTACAAACTGCATGTTACAACATGAACTTATGTTGGCCATTATTCCAGCAAACGCATCAACATTCACTGTCAGTATAGGTACCCATTTACTCCTGGGTGCTTAATTTGCGCAATCATCTAAACACCACAAACAAATTTTCAAAGATTAACTAAAATAACCTGGTTTATGACGAAAGAATTTAGTACTCAATTATCACTTAGACCTGTAGAAAACCAGAGCTGCCAACACTCTGGGAAAACAGGTTCATTCCGTGACTCCAAACACATCTAAAAATCCCCAAGGTTGTTAATTGACAATCCAGGAGTGTTTTTATCCATGTCAGGACTCACAAAATTAGCAATTTTCCGAAGAATCTGTTGCAAAATCTGGGAGGGTTGGCAGCTCTCAGAAAACCTATGAGATGGGCTAAACAAAATGTAATTTTTTAAGGAAAATGTGTCTGTCCATAGCTTGGGCCGAGTTTTTGTGATCATGACTAGAAATCGGCAGTGGATCCAGGCACTATATGGGTAGTGCTTGAAATGTCCATGAGCCTAGATCCGCCACCGATTTGCAAAAACTTGACCTGGGCTGTGAAACATCCAACTCGGTCTTAATTTTCAGTTTTGGTGTGAAACGAAAGCCATTGTAAAATGTGTTGATATGGCATTATTTTTATTTTTCAGATATGGCAGCTCACAAGGCCGCAAGCAGTTCGGTTCCAGACGGAATACACGTCTTTGGTACGTCGTAATCGGGAATAAATTGTTTTGTCAATTGGGTATGTAGACGGAAAACTTAAGAAAGTTAATTTGCAGCTTATCGTCATGTTGTTACTGACAATCTGTGACTTAATTGTGATTTACCAAGTTACAAATGTTGCGTTTTACTGATTTGTTTCTTGAAATTGCTGTTATCGATTGTAATTATATTTTCTTGTTTTACAGTGGATGTTTAATAAATCATTTTAATTGCATTTCTTTGTACACCATTTTTATTAATGTTTTATTTAACAGGTAGAAGAGGGAAACCTCCACTTCAATACATTAGAAAATCGGACAGGGGGTAACCTCTGTGCGATTTTCTGTGTTTAATTTCTGCTGAGCGCGCAGAACCTATCTGTAAAGACAATGGCAATTAGGACCTTGCATAAATTAAGTTAATGAACATATTACTTGGTTTACTTATTGGAGTACAGAATAAAATGAGACTTGTTTACAAATGAAACTTTGGTTGTCAGTGACTTTTATTTTGACTTTGGAAGTTACTTTAACTATATAACACTATTTAAATAAGATTGTTTACAAACAACTTACTACATTTGTTAAAGTACATTTATAACAATGCTACAAGAGAAATAAATACAATTGGTTGTTGCTAAATGAAGACAAGAATATTAAGTCAATGTTTCTAAACTGTTAGTCAACATTTTGAGAGAATAATTTGAGCAAGTTTTGGTTTGTTTACAAACCGATAGTAATTTTTGAGACACTGAAGAGTTGTGTGCTTAGGAACTAATAGAAGGTTCAGTTGAATTGATTCAATGTTTACAAACTGTCATTTTTTTGAGAGAGGCTTGAACAAATTTAGGACTGCTTGTTTGTTTACAAACTGTTAGTCATATTTTGATACTTAATTGAATTACTTGAGAACTGACTGTTAGATTCAGGAACTATGTGGTAGGTTGAGCAGAAGGTTCAGTCCACTCGATATCTTCAACATGTGTCACCTGTCACAATTAAAGAAAATATATCATTAGAAAATTCTGCAAGTTTAGAGAAAATTAAAATGTGGATAGTTTCTGAATTCATAAATAAATTTACAATTTTTGAGTTCGACTGGAAATATGAAGACAAATTGCCGACAAATAAAGATTCACATCTGATTTTGTTTACAATAGTGGATTGCCTCACGCACGGTAGAGTTTACAAATAAACAATGCTTTTGGAGAAATTGAAGTGTGGAGCAAGTAAAATACAAGATGAGAAGCATTTTCGCAAATTCTTGAATGTGGAATCTTCCCCAAAATGTAGTCACTGTAAAAACTGCAGGCGATTGTTGGTAAAACATGGAACGGTGGAACGCACGCGGTGTATGCGTTCTGTGTTCCGTTCCGCATTTTACCAACATTCACTGCAGGCTACATTCCCAATCAGAGTTGATCGGGATGGTGAAGACGAACCTACATCGGTATGGATTTGCAGCAAAGATGAACATAACAATAGACTGTGACTTACCTATACTTTAGGTCAACACTGGCCAGATTTCTTCTCCCAGCGAATCTTAAGATGATGGTTGGTGCATATGAACAGCAGCCGCAGACTGAAAGAAAGGGAACAAAAATCTATAATTTAACTCGGTTACAGTACTTAGAAATTAGAGCCGAGACTTGAAACCAAATATCCAACACTGAACAGTAAAACAAACAAAAATAAATGAATCTCCATTTTCAAGTGGAATATGTGTGGAGCTATGAATGTACTTAATGCATTTTATGAAAGCAGATTTGATCCAAACAAAAGACAGCTTATTTTAGCTAGTTCATCCACACTGGTACAATTGCAGCAATGCTATCATCTAACTACACTGAACAAAATTATAAATGCCCCATGTGACACTTTGAAACTGTTATTAGCCTTAGGTGTTGCAAAATATATTAAATTTCATGTTACATAAATAATTTACATGGGGGCGTTTATATATTTTTGCTCAGTGTAAATATGACGGTGCCAAATCGGCATCCAAGAATAAACAGACAACAGGCCTGAAACTTATATGGAGTTTAAGTAAAATTGGCCAAAATATGTTTTAGTAATTGAAAAAAAAATACAAAAATGTGCCAAAGTACAAAAGTGCCCATTGTTCCAGAAGCTTGAAACATCTGCTCTAGAATACAGAAGGCTGTGGGTTCGAGTCCCACCCAAGCACAAGGCTTTTAACATAGTTCTTGGGAAAGCTCTGGGCATAGAGTGCTGATAAATTGTGCCACCAACTGGCCCCTTTGACACCAGGGGCCAATTTCATAGCGCTGCTAAGCACAAGTCAACAATTTGCTTAGCACAGGATTTATTTGCTTTATAAAATTATATGCCAACTTGTGTTCTTCGCAAAAGTAGGAGAATACCTTTCAATATACATCACTTACGATTTTGGCTGGCAATCCATTTTTGCAAAATAAAGCAAACAAATCCTGTGCTAAGCAAATGTTTGTGCTTAGCAGCACCTAATGGTTAAGACAACGGCTTCAGGTTCAAGTCCACCCAAGCACAGGTTTGTAACATATATTTCTTGGGAAAGTTCTGAGCATAAAGTGCTGATAAATTAAGTAGGCAAAGGGATTAGTAGTGGGTTACCAACTTTTCAATGATTCAAATTGGCCCTTTGACACCTGCACAATGATTGGTTGAATGGTTGACAACTGCTCTAGAATGCAGAAGGTTGTGGGTTCGAGTCCCACCCACGCGCAAATTATTGACATAGTTCTTGGGAAAGCACTGAGCAAAAGTGCTGACAGATTATATTGGGAAAGACCAAGCTGTTCCTAATTTAGAGAAGTAGTAACAAGCTGATCATTACAATACCTGAAAGCTGGTCATGGTGGCAAATGAATTCCAACAGGAGAGAGATATGTATGTGGAGTCCAATAGTCCAGGTGAGGCCAAGCATGGGCAGCAACACAAGGGGATTCACAAACTGGTCCTGTTAAAAGGAAATCAAATAAAATGCATGAGTATGTAAAGAAGTTACTCCTTAAAGGTTTGGATATTTGTTTTCAATCGCCTCTAGATCTCAATTATTTGTGACCTGTTCATATCATGTAGCATATCAATGGAAAGCTCATTCATTGCCTTTCACAATGACATCATATTTGTAACAGTCACTTGTTTGAAGGCTCAACAACTCTGTTGTGAATGCGGGTGGGTCTTTAACAGAATGTGCCAATACATGTGTTCAACAGAACAATCAACTTTTTATCCGTAACGGAGAATAAGGAAAACATGTTTATAACAAATGGGACATATTGTTAGAGAAATTAACAGGCTTTCCAATGATATAACACACAATGCTAATAATACAGTAACAAAGACATGATCGACCAAACACATTTTGCAAAAGTCTTTGAAAGGAGTATTTATCTCTTTCAGCTTTCTGGCTGGAAGTAAACATTTCTCAAGCTACTGTGAGTGGCATGCGGTAGTGAAAGACTTTATCTAGAACAAATGAAATAAATTAAAGAGAAAGAATACCCCTTGACGAAAATCCAGCATTTAGGCTTTTTTCGATAGTCCAAACATCCCTCTTGCCGACGTGGATTTTTATTATTTTTTAATTGTCGGTTTTAAGTGGATAAATTGCAAGCAAAAGTGCGCTTTTCAAAAATGAGATTTTCGCGATTTCTGAAACGCTCATTAGGTATTCATGATATGCGCGTGACCCCATCCTGAGAAAGAGAAGTCAACACGATTGTTAGCTCCATACGTTTACACGCAAAAAACTCTAACATCTGTTAGATGGTGTTTTTTAAAGAATTTTGTTGGTCCAAAAAACCATAGATATGCCCCGTAGCTGCGTGGTTGTATGTTTTACCAGACACTATGAAAAAAAAAGAGCAGAAAGATTTTCTTTTCTATTACCAAGAGAGAGAAAAATAAGTGGCTCATTCTAACTTGTACCGGCCGATGTTCAAACACGTGGGGCTACGGCCTGCAGGGAACCGTTCCATGCTGTAGACAGACCGCTGTGAATGCCGTTCGTTCCGTGACAAAACCACCCGTCGCAATACACCAGTATTTACTACCAGTGTGAAGTTGGTTACTTATTCGACGTTCGACGTTCAATATCCAATAAGGAGCTGTTACTTATTCAACATTCAATAAGGAGCTGTTACTTATGCATCTATCAATTGGTTCCCCCCCCCCAGCTCCTTATTGAAAGTTGAATAAGTAACAGCTCCTTATTGAATATTGAACGTCGAACGTCGAATAAGTAACCAACTTCATACCGGTGTTTTACTTCAAAAGAGCTTCATTGTGAGCCACAATTTCACCGTTTTTTCACAAAACAGGTAATAGTAGATTGTTGTCATATTACATGAAGTGTTTTTCACGTTTGTATTTTGAATTACAAGGACAAAACAGGCATGATAAACATTCACTTCGTGTATTTTCCATTCAATACTGCACAGGTCGTTTTGTATGTTTCTCCGGATGATGTCAAAACCCTGTTGATAAACAAACCAAGTGACCTCGAGCGTTTCAGAATTTCGGGTGAAGAGGGTCGGAACTGCTTTGCGTTTTAAGCAAAAGCCTGTCAATTTTTTTGTGAAAAACAAGTTGTGATGGTGTTGTAGACACATACACCTCCATGATAAACATAAAAACTTAAAAAATGTGGACGGGGGGATTCTAGCTGTTTAAGCCTTTGCAGAAGCAAATATGAGATAACATGTTGCAGTAATACAAGTATGAAACTGGAACTCAGCTTCAGGGAAACACCATTCATGAATAAACATGAGAAAATATTGGGGCATTCTGGGTAACATCATGATGAAACCATGGCCATTATGTGACTTCTAAAAAATAAAACTGGAACTCAGCTTCAGGGAAAAACCATTCATGAATAAACATGAGAAAATGTTGGGGCATTCTGGGTAACATCATGATGAAACCATGGCCATTATGTGACTTCTAAAAAATAAAACTGGAACTCAGCTTCAAGGAAACACCATTCATAAATAAACATGAGAAAATATTGGGGCATTCTGGGTAACATCATGATGAAACCATGGCCATTGTGTGACTTCTAAAAAATAAAACTGGAACTCAGCTTCAGGGAAACACCATTCATAAATTAACATGAGAAAATATTGGGGCATTCTGGGTAACATCATGATGAAACCATGGCCACTACGTGACTTCTAAAACACAAAACTGGAACTCAGCTTCAGGGAAACACCATTCATGAATAAACATGAGAAAGGGCAAAAGAGTAAATTTAGCATACAGATTTGCATAATTTTGATTATTAGGCAAGAATAGTGCTTTTAGATGTCAGTATTAATTAATGATGCAGTAACATGTAAATTGAGCAGTTATTTGCATAAATTTGAATACGGAAAATTGAATATTACACAAACTATCAAAGTTAAATGCCAACTAGTAGAAAATTTGGTTTTTTAACCACTTTTGTAAAAATGAATTTAATTTGACAGGATATTTTGATTAGAGATAAGACACCAACATGTCAGTAATGCATAGTTCCGAGATTGCCCAATTAACCCCGTCCCCTTGGATATTGTTGCTATGCCTCACACGCTATCATCAAAATGTCCACACACACTGCACAAACCAATGGGACTTTCAACGGAAAGCACAGATTCATTGGAGAAAACTCAAAGGTATTCATGTTTCAGGGTCGACAGTTACCGTAGCACGCACTTAGTAAAAGGCCAGTGATACAGAGATGTCATATATTCATAACAATACGCTTTCTTACCTTTGAACAGCGAATTGCCCGGCCTTGAAACCAAAAATTCACCCCGAACGCCACATACAACTTATGGGCAGAAAATCGTGTGATGTTAGTTTGTATTAAGGCAATGCACTTTGACCTATGTGGGCGCTGTCTGCTAGCCCTGTTGTGATTGGTCGGCGGGTTCGGTTGATTGACAGGTCGGAACTATGCATTTATTCCTAAGGGTCGGTTCACACAGCCATTTCAAGCGTAAATTTGATGTGCATCAATTTGTGAAAAAAGCGATGTGGAGGGAATTTGGAGTAAAAATATAGAGCGAAAACCACAGAATGAACTTGGACAGAAAGTGTTTTTGTGATTGTGCGTCATTTACCCCAAACTCCCTCCACATCACTTTTTCTCAAAGCGACGCGCATCAAAAATTATGCATGAAAAAGCAGTGTGAATACAACCTAAATGTGGCCAAACCTTGCACCAGCCCCAGACGACTAGAGACATTGTGTCACTCCCAAAAATGAAACTCGTCCTGCAGCCAATTTCACGAAAAAGTGCATGGCTTTCACAACTTTTGAAATGGCATATGGGTTTGTCCATGAAGTTGGGGCACAAAATACAGTGGTGTCCATGTAGCATCGGTATAAGTTGTATCAATTACATACTGAAGATGTACTTGTTCATTCAAAATGTTATGGGATTGGATATTTGGTAGTGCTCTGCTACATTCATTCATGTTTTCATTAGGCAGTCGCACGCCAATTATGAGATTCTTGTAGTACCGATGCTACATGGACACCACATAAGTTTAACACTGTACAGACATTTTCATGGGTCTGTACTGTAGTTTGTTACACTTTAATGTAGGTACTTTTACTGCAGTGGTTTTTTTTTTCTGAAATGAACATTGACTGACATTTCTAGGCTGGAAATGAGACATAGTTTTTGAGATATGGTATGTCACAAAATGTGATCCAACTTCATGGACATACCCATATGTGAAATCAGCTGCAGGATTTGAAACCCAAAGATATAGCGCCGTAGGGCAAGATAGACTACTCTACCCTGACCTCCGTAGAAATTCAAGGCGCCATTTTAGTAAGCAAACTAGATGCGCCTAATGTCTGTTTGACATGCCTCTCGTGGATGCTGATTTTTCTCTCATCCCAAGTTTGGTTGTTTTATTTCAATGGTGATTAGGCACCATACCAAATATTGTGTTGGTTACTTTCCCAATTGCACTCCCATGCAACACCAATAGAACGATTTGGGTTCCTGAAGGAGTATACCAACTGTGCCTTATAGCTCAGCTGGTAGAGCATCTGTCTGGTGAGTCAGAGGTCTTGGGGGAAACCCGAGGGAGAATACCACTGTGCCTCGTAACTCAGCTGATAGAGCATTTTCCCGGTGTGTCAGGCGTCTTGGGAAAAACCTGAGGGAGAATACCACTGTGCCTCATAGCTCAGCTGGTAGAGCATCTGCTCGATGTGTCAGACGTCTTGGGGGGAAACCTGAGGGAGTATACCACTGTGCCTTATAGCTCAGCTTGTAGAGCATCTGCTCGATGTGTCAGACGTCTTGGGGGAAACCTGAGGAAGTATACCACTGTGCCTTATAGCTCAGCTGGTAGAGCATCTGCCCGGTGTGTCAGAGGTCTCAGGTTTGAATCCTGGGTGTGGAAGCTGCTGTTACTATTTGCCACAACACAGATTACACCACAAGAGGCATGTCAAACAGACACAAGGCGCATCTAGTTTGTTTACTAAAATAGTGCCTTTACATACTTCACTTTATTGAATTGATTTCGCATGGGTGGGCTATCTTGCACTTTTGCTGCTATATCATCTTTGAGGAAGTCCTACCCATGCATACCTATAAGCGGAAGCTAGACAAGTTTTACAACAGTGGAAAGTCACCATAAATGAGCATCGTATCTGAACCATAACGGGTGTTTATTTTGGTGGTGTTTGATGCGAACAAATATAATATTTAAAATACTATAATAGTTGGGAGCCATGAGTGATGTTCACTGTAACAGAATGTTCTTTATGGTGTTCATTATAGCAAATTTCCACTGTAATAAAATTGGAATGATGGCCAAAAACTCACCTCTCCTGTGTTTTCAGTATCCATGGCAAACACGTCCATTTTTGTAGTGTGTAATATCAAGCTCCACAGTCTGTGGGCCCAATCTCCAATCTGTGAATACAGAAAAAAAAATTAGCAACTGAAAAAAATGCAACCAATCCAGGCCTTGACATTAACCAAGGCCACCGAGGTCAATGGCCTTATGCAATGCTGAGTTGGCCCTGATGCCCTATACACACTTTGAGGCCAAATTTCACGAGGCTTGCCTACACCAATAACCAGTGCATATTAGAATGTTGGCCGTTGTGCCCCTCCAGTTGAAATTGTGTAGAAATCAAACCTCAATACCCATTTGTTTCTCAGATGTTATATGTTGTGTCGTGCCATTTTGAGGGTGAAAACTGTTGCTTATTTGGGGCATGTGAGAGCTGGGAATTAATATACTTTTTAAGATTCCCTTGGACCCTACAATATCGCACATCACGTCCCCATGAAAAAAATAACGATATTTTTAGGCATCCAAGTTACTCAGACTAGCAACTATGACCCCGTTCTCACTAGAGAAATCGCTTCGTTCGACGATGATAATAATAATAAATTTATATTGCGCCCTTTCCAAAATAAAATAGTTCAAAAGCGCATTACATATAGTAAAAACTTGCATACAATAACAAAATACACGTTAAAAATTGTCTAAAAACTACTACAAATTACTAGACAATCAGCTAGTGTACACAAAAACAGCAAGACAACTAACAAAAACAAGACTCAAGACTCGGGTACTAGGTAAGCACGACACCACCTTTAAGAAAAAGCAGACCTAAATAAGTAAGTTTTCAATTTAACTTTAAAAGAATTCATAGAAACAGCGTTTCTGTTATCGACAGGAAGCGCATTCCAGAGCTTTGGTGCTGCAACTAAAAATGACCGGCTGCCAAGAGTAGCAAGAAATCTGCCATTGGAATATTCCAACAATAACTGATTAGATGATCTTAAGTTATAATGCGACTGTGTTCTAATTATAACAATATCCGACAGATAACTTGGTGCCTGTGAATGAATACATTTATAAACCAGCAACAGTATTTTGAAGTTAATACGAAACTTAACAGGCAATCAATGTAGTTCCTTTAATACCGGTGTGAGAAAGCAAAACCTATTGTTGTGTGTAACCAGTCTAGCTGCTGCATTTTGAATACGTTGCAACTTGTCAAGCTGTGTCTTTGGGATGTCATAGTACAGACTGTTACAATAGTCAAGCCGACTGGTAATAAATGCATGAATTAAAATAACAAGCTATTTTTGACTCAAATGTTTACTAATACGTTGAAGATTGTGTAAATAATAAAATCCCGAAGAGCATACTTTATTTATTTGCGTGTCCATGGATAGTTTAGAGTCAAACCAAAACCCAAGATTTTTGATATGCCAACTGAAATATGCGGAATTGTAACTTTTGCTAATTGTGTTTTCGTCCCTAAAACCAAAAATTCAGTTTTATCTGTATTCAACATCAACCTACCGGTATCTTGAGATAACCAATTTCGAATGTCAAATAGGCAGTTCTCCATAGCAGTTATTGCTTCATCCTGATGGAGTGAAACACCTGGCTTAAAAGAAAGATACAGTTGTGTATCGTCTGCATAACAGTGCACTTCTGGGAGATGAGGATGAATGACGTCAAAAAGCTTAGATGCATACAAAGTAAATAGTAACGGACCAAGACATGACCCTTGTGGAACCCCACATGTCAAATCAAAATAATCAGAAAGTGCGTTATTTATGAGAATTCTCTGGGTACGGCCTCTCAGGTATGACTTAAACCAGTCTAGGGCTGTGCCAGAAATACTAAACCTATATTCAAGCTGATCGAGCATTATGTCGTAGTTCACCGTATCAAATGCAGCGCTCAGATCGAGCAGAACTAACAAAACAACATGTTGATTATTCATTTTCATGAGAATATCATTTTTGATTCTGAGCAAAACTGTTTCCGTACTAAAATGATTTAACGATGATTCGACAAAGAGTTTTCCTGATGTGAACGCACGCCTCTTCATTCGACGATGATTAGAATCGCTTCATTCAATGAAGCAAATAGCTTCATCCGATGAAGCAAATTTGTAATGAGAATGCTCCCTTCGTTCGACAAAGCAATTTGGCAGGCCTGGGGCCAATTTCATAAAGCTGTTTAGCAGAAACGTTTGCTTAATTAATCCAAAATTTGTTTACTTTATAAAAATGGATTAAATAGTCAAAATTGTATGTGAACCTGTGTTTTTAGCAAGAATAGCAAAACACCAGTCAATTGTAATACACGTCATAAGATTTTGACTATTTACCCATTTTTATAAAGCATACAAATTTTGGATTAAGCAAACTTTTCTGCTAAACAGCTTTATGAAATTGGCCCCAGGTTGCATAAGCGTATTGTGTGTCAAGCGCCTATGACATAATGACGTCACGCAATGATTACCGCGGTGCATTATGGGTGAAAAGTGGGACGAAATCTCTGCATCTCTAGTTTGCGTGCGTTGTATGCATAGCGCCTAGCGTATTATAGTCTAATTTACGATTTGACCTAGAACTAATTGCAATAGAAATCATTTTAACATGAATCTAGGCCGAAACATTCAAATAAACAACATATTAAAAAGCTAATTGTTTAGTGGAAAGGTGTTTTTGAAGCAGTTTTTGTAGACAAACATTAAGAATTAAAATTTAGTCTGGTAACGTTCCTCAGTCTGTATGTTTCGTAATAGTGGATGCGTAGTAATACGACCACTTGCGAGCAGACGACGACGTCTCAGAAACTAGTCTGGTAACGTACTCCAACCTACATGTTTTGCGATGGTAGGTGCATGGTAATCACGACCACTTAAGCGAGCACCTGATTTGGACACTGCCGTCTGCTCGCAAATGGTCGTTGGTTTGTCGTACAGGAGAGCAAATGTCTCCTATTTTTGACTCTCACGTCTGTCTGCAGGAAGTCTTCAGTGAAGAAAACAAAAACACATGCATATATTATACTATAAAAATCCCACGTGCCCCTACACTCCTTTCACAGTGGTTTTTGCGCCGTAATAGTTCATCCGCTCAACCACTGCTCAACTTAGCTGGGTTTTCTGTGAAGCACGTATGTAAACGTCATCCGAGACCATGCCTTGATAACACTTATTTATTTATTCCATTTATTTACCCAGGGTGTGCCCAAACAGTTTACAAAAACTGGTTTCCATTGGGGCCCTGCAAACACACATAGAACAAATATACTAAATTGAACAACTTCATAATTACTAACAAACTAGAATAAGATACATTTGTACAACATTTTAAGAGAAAACAAAATTTTAAAAATGGGAAAATTCCCCTCCGGCTCCAAAATTAAAGTTTGATTTTATGGCAACCAAGTCATACAACTCCGTAAATTAGCATTTCTCACTTGAAGTTGATTATGTGAATATTATGTGTATGTTTGGCGAAGTGCCGATTTGAATGAGCTCAAAGAAGACATAGTTCTAAGGTGAGCACTAAGGCTGTTCCAAATTGCGGCGCCAGTTACAGCAAAACTCGAGGCGTAAGACCCCTTTCGTGCAAAGGGAATTTTCAGTGTCTTTTCGGCAGATTGACGAGTTTCTCGAGTTTGTACGTAAGGTGTAAATAGACTTGCCATATACTGCAGGGCCAAGGAATTGATGCTTTTAAAGACAAATATAGCTTTCTTGTATTTAACTCTCTCTGGATAGGCAAGCCAGTCGAGATTTTTAAACATGTCAGCTGATGGCGTTAGGAAATCGCATTTCAGTATTATTCTGGCTGCACGTTTGAGGCATTTGTTCAAGACATTGTTGTTATGAGATGCGTAACGGTCACCCCATACTGTGCAACAATAATCTAGACTAGGCATGACTAAGCTTAACATAAGGGTGTTCATGTGCTGTTGAGTTACACAGTCGCGAATTCTTTTTAACATAGCTAATTTCGAGAAAACTGTCTTCTTTACATATTTGACATGTTGGTTTCAACTTAAGGTTTTGTCAATAATAACACCCAAGCATTTAAACGATTTAACGTTATGCACTTGATTATTATTAATGTGTACTCATGCGCGCTTATCTTTTTCTTTGAGCCAATTAGCATACATTTAGTTTTACTGGCATTAATTTTGATTTGATTTTTAACGGACCACTTGCCATGATTGGCCAGGTTCTGTCACCCGAGACCAGGCCTGGTCTCGGGTGATGTCACGCACACGCTTCGCAGGAAACCTTGCCAAGTTGAATAGCGGTTGAGCAAAGTTCAGACAATTTTGAAAAATAGAGATCTTAATTTATCACAATTGATGGACTTCACTTTTGAGAGGCACATTTTGCCGATCATTGTTTATGCTCTCTTTTTCTGCTCAACAGCTTTATGAAATTGGCCACTGGTACTGCCCACCGCGTGAAAATACAGATATTTCATAACTGACGATCTCATACTACATGGACATGCACATACAGCTAGTTTATTTGTAGAAAGAATGGTGGGAAATTAAAGCCTCCATGCAAATACAAACAGTATCACTTACCTCCATGTGATGGTGCCATCCTTTTTTTCGCTGTATTTGGTGTAGGAGTATCCCCTAGTGTCTACGAGTTTGTTTATTCTTCGTTGTGATGATCCATTGACAATAGTGTACTGCACTTCCTGTCATCAGTAACCACAGGATCAATCAATGACTCCTCAAGCACCTCTTGGACGGGTTGAATTGGGATGTCATCCAGTGAGTCAGTGGTGTCTAGGATCCTAGAGCTCTCTCCAATGGGACTCCCAAGCTATACAAGTTAGAAAAACACAAATTACAGGGTCGAGTTGGTTGACGATCGATTTGTTTTCCCGGTCGAGTTGGTACGAGTCGAGTTGGTATTCGATCGACTTGACTGACACCCGAAGCTTCCCCCGCAGTGAACCGTCCAATGCTGTAGACAGACCGCTGTGAATGCCGTTCGTTCCGTGACAAAACCACCCGTCGCAATGCACCAGTATTTACTTCAAAAGAGCTTCATTGTGAGCGACAATTTCACCGTTTTTTTCACACAACAGGTAATAGTAGAGTGTTGTCATATTACATGAAGTGTTTTTCACGTTTGTATTTTGAATTACATGGACAAAACAGGCATGATAAACATTAACTTCGTGTATTTTCCATTCAATACTGCACAGGCCGTTTTGTATGTTTCTCAGGATGACGTCAAAACCCTGTTGATAAACAAGCCAAGTGACCTCGAGCGTTTCAGAATTCGGGTGAAGAGGGTCGGAACTGCTTTACGTTTTAAGCAAAAGCCTGTCGATTTTTTGTGAAAAACAAGTTGTCATGGTGTTGTAGACTCATACACCTCCATGATACACAGAAAAACTAAAAAAATGTGGACGGGGGGATTCCAGCTGTTTAAAAACAGATAGGCCTCGGCCTATTTTAGAATTTCATTTACGGGATGAACAGTCAAGGTCAAATTTTAGGAATATCATTCTGTGGGTTCTAAGCAACATTTCCTGTAATTTTGAAGAAAATCTGAATCATTAATTGTTGGTCATACATTTTCATAAGGGGTTAGTCCAGCAATTCTTCTCAAAATTGGCCAAAAATTGACTTTTTGCTGTGCATCTCAAAAACGGCCCTGGAAGTGCAGGTTCTTAGGGAGCTCTTCCGACAAAGTGGTGCACCCTGCCTCGGCGGCTCGCGCAGTTAGGCTTGCCACAAGGTGTTTATACAATTTACTAAACCTAGACCCGATGTCAAGTCTGTAACTAGACCGGTTGGTACGTAAACCAAAGAAGCGTAGTCGCGAGTGGACTGGGAACAAGTCTAATCAACCTCTAGACTGTTGCGCGTGGGGATTATAGGCGTCAGACGGACCAAATACGACTGTCTAGCGACTTGACCTCAAGTCTATACTAAACCGATAAAATTAACTACAGTAACATCTATCAGCCTCCTCGATTTGTGTGTGTGGGTTTTTTTTAACAGTAGGGCATATATAATACAAAATACATGTACATCTTCAGTCAATTACAGAATACATCATGCAATCCTTGTAATCCAAAATAATATTCACTCATGCACATACATTTAAAAAAACACCCCAACTTTTTTAAAAGGCATCCCTGACTGGACCCAGTTTTCTGGCATTGCTTAGCAGAAAATACTGCTTAACACAGATTATTGTGCTGAGCAAAAACAAGTTACAACAAAACTTTTAGGTTAGTACTCTAATTTTTGCTAAGCAAACAATTTGCTAAGCAAACAATTTGCAAAGCAGTGTTTTCTTGCAAGCATCACCTTAAATTTTGGTTATGGGCAAAGATAATATAGACCATTCATGCAAGATAAGACAGACCACTCGCGCAATAAAGTACAAACAGGTGTCATTTGAGTAAAGCCGTGCATGGTTACACATTTTGTCGGCCGACAAAATTGGCGTGATTGGCCGTAAAACCGGTGGACAAGCAAGTTGCGAGTGCCATCCTACTTGATTAGATACCAAGATGACTTATAAGGTGGGTTATGTCGACTTAGCGAGATAATTTATATTGCAAAGTCGACCTTCTGAATTCAGTAAGTCCACTTGGTAGAATAATTTGTTGACAACTCGAACTGATTTATATCTCACCAAGTTGACTTAGTATAGATTTAGAAAAACAACTTGGCAACCAAACTATCTCTTGATTTCAGGAAGTCGACGATTTATTGGTTAATTCAGGAAGTCGACTTGGCAATATAAAATATCTCGCCAAGTCGACTTATTCCACGTTATGCGAGTCTCGGTATCTAAACAATTAAAGTGGGATAGCACTCACAGGCCGCAGAGCGCCGTATTCGGCAGTGTTTTTCTCGTAATCGGCTGACAAAAACAGCCGACTCACAAAAATCAGCCCGTGTAACCACGGCTTAAGCAAACTAGACGTGCCTTGTGCCCGTTTGACATGCCTTCATGGTGTAGTCTGTGTTGTGGCGATAAGTTACAGCAGCATCCAAGACAGGCATGTCAAACAGACACGAGACTGTCTTGTTTGGTTACTCAAATGGAGCCTTTTTGTTCTCACTTTACTGAATTGATTTTATTTCAATCTTGCACCTATGGCGCTTTATTATCTTTGGTCATGGGGCCAATTTCATGGCACTATAGCACACATTTAGGTCAACTTGAGTTCTTAGCAAGAACTTGTTTAAACTAAACTCCTCAAAAAAGGTTCGGAAAGTCAAGTTTGACTGACGATTTCTCTCTTGTTACTAAATCATTTCCCTTGAATTTTGTATCATTGGAAAGCCCCGTTATTCCTCTATGCAGTGCATTCCCCTTTTGCTTGGAGGATGGGAATGTGTCAATGCACTTTTTGACAATAGCAATGCATTTTGTGACATTTCACTTTACACCCGCTCCCGTATTCAGCTGTGCTGCACATCCCCCAATTGCAAAATCATAACAAATAACACATCATCGTAAAGAGGAATAACGGGGCTTTCCAATGATATAAAATTCAAGGAAAATTATTTTGCAACAAGAGAGAAATCGTCAGTCAAACTTGCCTTTCCGAACTTTTTTGAGGAGTTTACATGCAGTTTGTCATTTTGTGCTGCCTAATTATATAATATTAGATGGCTTTTTGGGGGCGATATGAGAATATACCGCATGAGTCATGAAAATACTGAACGAGCCAAAGGCAAGTTAGGTATTTTCATGATGAGTGCGGGATATTCTCATATAATTATTGTTATAAAAAAAGGAAGCTTATACCTTCTTTGTTTTCCGCAAGAAACGTTAGTTCTTTTCCAAAGTCTGCATGTTAATACTGTTGTACAGTAGGTTTTGTTACTGTACTCAGGCACGCGTTGCGCACACAACCACATGCAGAGCATTCACTCGATGCATGATGATGCTCGTGCGTGCGTGCGCTTTGGTGCGCCCAGCGTGCACGCGCATCAGATTGGGGCTATGTGCTGCATGCACAGTATCAGAAACGCATGGTATCCGCAAAAGCTTCATTTTATATAATAATACTGAATACAGTCGTTTGGATAATCAATAATCAATAACATTTTCAGACATTAACAACCATATAAATTGCAATACTTTCCAGCATAAATCTTGATAATTTAAATTTTGCTAAATCACCCCTCAAAGAAACTCAACATCGCAATAAAGCAGAGTAAAATAAATGGTTAATTTTGTCATGGGAATGGATTTATCTAGATTTTACTATAATATTTTCTGTTGGCATCACAATGGAAAAATAGTCATCTAACTCACCATCAAATTAACAGATTATTACCTGAATACAATATTTGCAGAGCTGCCAACCCTGCCGGATTTTGCAACAGATTCTTCGAACTAATTTTGTGAGTCCTGTCATGGATAAAAACCCTCCTGGATTGTCAATTAACAACCTTGGGGATTTTTATATGTGTTTGGAGTCACGGAATGAACCTGTTTTCCCAGATGTCCTCCCCAAAATCCGAGAGGGTTAGCAGCTCTGTATTTGGATTAAACAAAATCTCCCTTCCCTGCACATTTATGTCCAATTCGTAAAACTTGACTTCAATGCATTGTAAAAAAAGTAAAAGCTACTATATAAATTAAACCAATCTTTATTTCTTGCCAAATATACAGTACATGCACGCACATAGGAGATAAAAAGTTAGCTCGTAAACAAATCTCAACCACTGCAAATTGGTTTTCAATAAAATCTTTCATTTTAAACACACTGACGTTTGCTTATAATTTAAACATGACAGAATTATCCTGAATATCTAATACTTGGTGATTTAATCAATGATTTTCTGTGGTGAATGTCTTTCGTAACCACGGTCACATACAGGGTTGTAATGACTCGGACTCGAGACTCGGACTTAAGTCCCGATTCTCACCCAATTGACTTGACTTGAGACTCGAACCTCAAATAACTCGACTTGATTTGAGACTCAACCTCAAAAGACTTGACTCGGACTTTTGTTGACTCGGGTCTGCCAAAAATGAAATTAAACTCCGATGCATTTTTTTGTCATTTTGAGGACCGAACTGTATTTCAGCACTAAGCTATTTTTTAACATGGAGCATTCTTGGCCATAACAACAGAGATACCCTACACAAATGCAAGTTTCAGCGTTTCTACCCATTTTTAAATTAGCTTGAACAAATTTATTGTTGTGACTACTTGACTTGAACCGACTTGACCAACATGCCTGACTTGACTTGACTTGACTTGACTCTCGAAGGCCATTTGACTTGACTTGACTTGACACTTGAAGGCAGTTTGACCCGACTCGAGCAGAGAGAACTGGTTACAACCCTGGACTTACATCACCCTGTTGCTATTGTTGGCATTTTCATTGATAACGTCTGTTCGTCTCTTCTTAGGAAGATCTTCCTGGACTGCGCCCCCAGCGGGGTTGACCTCGTGACCCCGTTTTCTAACAACGCTTTCGGAATTTGAAGCAGGACACAAATCACCGGATGCTGTCTCAATATCCACGGACTGCGTGATTTCATGATCAGTAGACGCGGCGTGACCTTGTGTGACCTTTAGACCCTTGTCTGTACTTTCTCTGGATGTTCCATTGGGCACATCTGAAGCTTGTTGCGACCTCTTCCTCGCAGTTACCTGTGCTCTTTTTTCATTCAGCCTCTCAACCTAGATGATCCAAAATTGAATAAAATAACATGCAAATATAGACGGTATTGAATAGCTGTCATCTTTTGCCATTTAAATTTGTCAACAATGTAAGCCCAAAATGTGCAACCATGCATACCCTCAAGACACAAAGGCTGCGTTCGGGCGTGCAGTTCTCGCTACTCCGGAGTAATGCGTGCGCATTGCACTGGGTCACATTACGCGAACGGCAAGTCCGTAGTTCGCATGCGCGAATGGCCATATGTCAAGATGGCCGTCTCTTGCCATGACTACACAAAAAACACCTTTTCACTGCTCACAAGAAATTGAAGAAAATACAGACCAAAAGTCGTGAGAACCTTTGATACCGTGTAAAACAAACCTTAGTGAGTTGTTGTTTCAGTTATCCAGTTGACACGTTGAGCAAATTCACCAAAAATCCAACCTATATCCCGCCATCTTCGTACAAATCACATGGCACTTGTCAGGAATAAGAGCACACTCCCCTTTTGTTGGGGAGTACCGAGAGCATACTCTCACTGACCCGAGTGTCGTTAATCTTGCCGTTCACGCGCGCAGGAGTATGCTCGTGTTATCTACAAACTCCATGTCTTATACATGAACCTTCAAGAATAAACCCACTTGAGCGAGACTGAAAAGTGTTATTTAACTTTGCAAGTGCGCGACGGCTATTTACGTGATGCAGACGCAGACAAATTGCTTCGGATGGAGGATAAATTGTGTTGTTTCACAACCACTGATATGTACGATCTACAGACTGAGCTTCACATTGGCACAGAAATTTATGGATAACATTGATGAGTTGCGTTGTAGGTAGTACATCTTTACGACGGCTGGAAGTACCTTACATGCAGTGAAGCTTACGTGTGGCTCAACGACGTAGTAGGTACACAGGTTTTCTTTCCATGGCAATTTCAGATACACAGGGCATCTGTTTGGTCCGCGAGGTTGCGGTTTAGAGTGATTTGCGAGGGAATGATCGAGCTACTTGTTTGCTGTTTAAGGGTAACCGTGGATGTTCATGATCAAGGCTATATACATTCACTTTACAGAAATTGTTGTCGGAAAGATTTTGTGCACATGCTTCATGTAATCTGGCTTGCACGTGCACTGTAGTACGTTTCGTGCTAAGCATATTGAACATGTGTTACCCGCCTTCAGCCTTAAAGGCCAATTGTATTATTTGCAATGACCCAATTTTGTTTTTCATGAGTTGACACAAAAAAAAACTACTCAAATTGTTGATAGCAATGGTAACAAACACCACATGAATTTATTTCTGTCCAAAATGGTATTTCATATTGGAAATTTATAACCGAAGGTGGTTTTCTAATTTGTTACCATTCACTTGTACACAAAATCCATATATAGATTTTCAAGGTTTTCTGAAGCATTGATGCATCCATGTAGCTAAAATTTCTTCAGGCTAGTTTACCAACATTCTTCCTTAGATATGTTACACTCTTGATCCACGAATCTGTAAAAAGTTCTATCTTGCAAATGATAGGGCCTTTAAACCATTGCCCATTGCCCATTAGCGAATGAAGTCGACTCATTCGTGCATAATGCTCTGATGAGTGCAAGTCATAAAGTGCCTAAAGTGGTGTTCCCATTGGACCAATTTTGGTAAAACTCCCGTGGTTGTGCGGGAGAGTAACAAAATTTAGTCCAATGGGGACGCACAGAGAATTAGCGTACCTGTAAAGCTACCGCGACCACGATGTAAAACTTACAGGGTGAGAGAGACCGCGGAAACTTTCCGCTCAGCCTCGGGAGTTTTACAGGGCCATCGAAAAGTCCAATGGGAACAGTTTCGCCCTGTAAAATGAACACGACCCTGCAGTAAACTATGGGCCTGCACGGCAAAAGTTTACTGCAAGGTCGCGGTAGCTTTCCGCATGGGCACTGAAAACAATTGCAAATAGGAACGCATGGGAAGATTACACGAAGGAATGTTACTGAAGGTCGCGGTAACTTCCCGCGAGGCAGCGGAAAAGAAAGTCCAATGGGAACATGCCTTTAGCATGTCTTTGTTGTTACTTAATTGTACATATCACAGTATCGCATGCTTTTTACCACTATTTTTTTGATAGCAACACCGACTGTGCCTCACCTCGTCATCAATGCATTTGAACTGCCAGGACCACGTGGTGTTGTAAAGAATCTGCCTCAAATCAAAGCGATTGTCGTCAGTGGCATAGTTCTCTGCGTGGTAGGCTGGTGTGAGTGTCGTCATCTTGTGGCGGTTGATTGAGTAGCAACGGAAGAAATGTTTGACCTTCACAGCAACCTGTTCAGGAGAAAATGATGCAGAGTGTACAAATATCACTGCAGGTTTAAAAAAGCGCATCCAGATAACATTTTTGATCACCTCCCCCCAATTTTTACCATGTGTTGAGATTTTAATACCACATAATTTGTCATATGATGCAGAGTGTACATGTGTCACTGCAGATCGATGTCTTTTGTGACGATAACAAAGCGCCTGGAAACAAGGTCCATTAATTCACCTGTTCTGGAGTACACGTATCTCCCCATTCATGGACCAGCTTACAGAACATGCTGAAAGGTCCACACATGGCAATCTTACGCAGTCGGCCGAATGTTGACAACTCGGAATATGTCATTCCCATGTCCTCCTGCAAATATTAAAGAAAAATCAAAAATCTGAATTTTTTTCTCACGACTTGATATGGCACCACTCACAATAAGTTAGGAATATTGAATGATTTTGCATATGATTAGACATGACAGACACACCTTGCCACAGGAATAGGTGAAAAAAGTCATTTGAAGAAAAAAAAAATCAAAAATTTACAACACATCAATATCCCTAATTTATTATGAGTAGTGTATATCATGAAGATGTTATGATGCATGTTCGCTGCCACGCTGCATGGCCAAAGCTGGCTATCATAAGAACATATGATATATATGCAAGGTCGCAGCAAGTTGTGAGACATGCGCGCATTGATTATTGTCTACATTTGAAAAGGGGAGGTTAACTGTTGACCAAGATTGCATGCAGGAGATCAAGGACTGTGCGAATGAATCCTGAAATTTCAATTTTCTTTAGAAAATTACGTGGAGGACGTGTGGTCTAGTGGGTATGAAGCGGGACTCCCAGTCAGAGGTTGGGGGTTCGAGCCCCACTTCGACCAACGTGTCTGTGTCCCTGGGCAAGGCACTTAATCCCAGTTGCCTCGTCAACCCAAGCGATATATGGGAAGCTGTTATGGGGAATGCCACAATCTAACTGCTGATAGGATTGTGCGCCTTGGCCGGGTTGCACACCTAGTTGAAGCGAAATGGTTCTGGTGATTTCCTGATGGCAGCGGTAATAATGGCAACAGCCGCCTCGGAATATGTTTACATAGATAGATGGCGCTTTACAAATGCATGTGTTATTATTATTATTATTATTATGTAAGTATTTAGGGGCTGCCAAAGTTGTCAACATGTTCAAAGGAGGGGAGGGGAGGGGAGGAGGGGAGGGGGAGGGTCAAGGACCGCGTACAAATTCACCTGCACTGTAAAATGTTGACATTTTACGGTACTGACAAAAAATATTGATAAGTAGTATTTCGGAGGAAAGGGGAGTCTTGAAAAATACTTCGTAAATTACAGTGTCACAATCTTAAATGTGGACATCTTCTAGTACCTCGGATAGCGTGTCATGTCAATATATAGCCATTCTGAGGGTGAAAATGGATGCATTTGTTGGGCATGGGTGATTCAGGAAAGAAAGAAGGTGCCTACTAATGCACTTAGACCTTGTACATCCCACCCCAATATAGGGCTCAAGTTTTTCGGATTAGCCCTGGAACCTCCCCCTAGGCAACGGTGTACCAAATTGATACACAGAAAAAAGCAGATAACAGTGTGAAGTCATACCTCATCCGTCTGCGATATCTGGCCTTCCTTGAGTGGTTCCAACTCAGCTGTTGGGGGTGCATCCATGATCCTTTGAAAAATAATTCCAACAAATAATCATTTTTTATTACATTATTTTCAGTTTTCCAGAAAATCTTGACAACAGTCTTTGGGTCATTCCATGTCAGATCACTGAATGTGGTAAACCAGACCTAGTTTAAAAGAACGTGTCCAGATTGAGAAATAATTGTTTAAGCACGATAGTTTTGCGTCAACCGAAGAGTGTTCCATGCGCAACACCACTTTGCTGATTTGTCACTTTGAATCTATTTAAAGGGCCCCTTATTTGGGATTTTTATCAATGAAATATATGCTATAAAACCAATATACTCAGTTACATTCATAAAAATCCTATTTGGAGCTTGTTTTGGGGGTTAAAACAAAAGTTTAGTTTTTATGCTAATTCAAATATGCATATTCATGACCAAGGTTCATGATGTCACAAGAGGCAAACACAGGAAAATCACATTCAACTGTGCACAAAAGATTCCACTTTTTTCTCAAACGTCCTGAAACTTTTGTAATCCATGATTGTTTGAGTTTGTTCTACATGTTTCCTGTTGTAAGCCATGACGAAACTGGGGGAGAAAACTGCAGCAACTTGCCACAAGTCCAACTTGAAGTCTTTTTCTTAACTTTTCCCTTCCGTCTTCCTTACGTGATACACTCCAAACAGCGCCCTCTGTCTGTAGTTTATTGCAATGAAATCTTCAAAGTTGAAAAAGGCTACCGTTTATTGATTTTACATCCAAACGAACAATAGCATGTCTTGCTGAACAAGTAATCCATCATATGAAGCAAAGATTAGGCAAAAAGTTGTTTAGCATGTCATAGGCCCTTTAACTGACATAATGACTCTGCTGAAAAGTACTTCATAACACGGTATGGTGTACACCGGTTCAGAATCTGTAGAGATATGGTTATTTCGGGTCAGTTGAAATTTGGAAACTCTGGTTGGCAGATATTTCATGTTATTTTGAAACATCTTACTTACCCTCTGAGAGATGGTAAATTGAACTCGTCCACTGCATACATGATAAACCTACGTAGGTCTGTCTTACTGATTCCACCAATAGGATTAATGTCAGCACTGGAGCAGTCATACTTGGTCAAGTAACCACGTAAACTGCAATACAAGGAATTAGCAATAGTTACTTTATTTTGAATTTACAAAGACGGGTTACATTTGTACAGGATTGGAAAACTGTTACAAACGGCATTATCTATTTTTATTCTTCATTTTTTATTCTTTTTTATTTTTTAATGTGTATTTTTTTTCTGGTCAGACACATCTTTTGATGAGTTTTAATGAGCTTTGGTCTTGACCAGGACAAAATGTTTTTGTTTACATGTATTGTCCGATGATTAAAAATAAAATTAAAAAAATCCCCATGTGTGTATGACAAAAACCAACCTGTATATAACTCAGCTTAGTGCCTCATCCAAGTTCTATGAAAACAATGAAAAAAAAAAAAAACTGTGTCCATGCCTTCAGGAAATTATGCAAACCCAGTTTCGTATGTAGGCTTGTTCTCTGGCTTTATACTGTTGAATACAGTGAACTTGCAGATAACAAGGCACTGATCGACTAATCACTTTGGAATTGCTTTCAAGACCGTTCTACTTCAGTGATTTTCTCCCAGACCGAAGCGATTCTCAGAGACAAAGCAAATTTGCAGATGTAGGCAGTAATATACACGAACCGCCAATATCTCATGATCGGTCCACACCTGGTACTGCCCTCATGCTATCACAGGATAAGCATGATGTGTTACTCTTGGTCACCAGTGTAACTTGCTCACTGTGGTGGTTAAACTGCCACAGCAAAATCTAGTACACGGACCACTTTAGAATTACACATTTCGATTCCTTTAGAAATTTATCTTTAAAAAGTTCTGATAGTAAATTCTTTAAATTTAAAGAATTTATTAAGTTTAATGGTTAAGATATTTTGGGGTAAGTGCAAATGCCTAATACATTGAAAATGTTGTCATATTCAAAGGTTTATGTTCAGATGAAATAAGTACACGAACCACTTCAGAATTACACCTGTCGATTCCTTTAGAACTTGATCTTTAAAAACTTCCGAAAGTGAATTAAGTTAAACACTTTTTAAGTACCAAGTAATTTTCCAGTCCTAGAACCTTGAATTCCTACAAATTTTTCCGAGAAGTCCATAAAGTTAAAAACATAGAAAGATATAAATCATGAAAAGGACTTGCTGAGTATCTTTCGACCGAGTGCTATTGTCATTTCAAAAGACCAAAGTACTTTTGGAAGTCAAAAATATATGATTTTTTTTATAATGTGGAAAACCACCGCCAGCCGAGTTAGCAGCTTTGATTTGCAATCTTCGCGTTTAGCGTGCAGCCGTAGTGCTTTGCAAACCGCGTTGCCTACAGTGGCCATGTTTGATCGTACGTTTTGGGATGTAGTCGTTCAATAATCCGTTTCGGTTGCAGCATACCGACGCTGCCATACGTATTTCGGTATTGTGCTGTTAAAGGCCCTGTAGATGATCTGTTTTTGAGCGATTCTGCGAATAAAACCATTATAAATCAAAAGAAAGACATCAACAAACTCATCCTAAGAAATTTCAGCTTTGTCAAATGTACCACGTTTAAAAAACCCATGAAAATCCATATGCATTTTCCTGGTCTTGGCGGGGTGTTTCAAATATTCGTTCTCAGTTGATCGGGTACTATGTGGCTTGCGTCATGCACTCTGTGGCGCACATACTGCGTGTGCGCGCGATCCATAAAAATGCATCGCGTTGGAACACGCACACGGAGTACACAGCGCCCATGCATTTTGGACCGCGTAGATGCGAACCAAAAATAAGTAAATCGTTTGCAAACGATCTAAATAATTTCATCTTTACGGATTATTTTCTGGTACAATTATATCATTTTGAGCGAAAACCTTTCATTGGATAGTTGCTATTAATTCAATCTTTACTTTTAGAACTTTTCCCCTGTAAACTCGTCGATTACTTTTTGGGGTCATTGCAAATGATCCACTGGGCCTTTAAACACGTAAATCACACAAATCATGAAAACAAATTAATTATAATTACAAATTTAGATGGAATGGTAAAACAAACGCAAAATAACAATGACCCACCTCTCATCAATATTAGCCGATCCCAGCACCAGCAGGCCTCCGGGTTTATCCAACCCCCATAGACTGAGCTGTGCAAACACGTAGGACAGCACCATGCGGGTACGTGCCTGGACGTTCTGTAAAGCGAGGTTCTCTCTGGTACTACCGCCTTCTGCTTGGAATCTGGGAGCCTTGCCGCTAGCTTGGTTAAAGATGTCCACGGTGGAGTTTACTGCAGTGTCAATGGTGATGGCGGTGTGGTTACTGGGAACAGGAACAGTAGAGTTTGCAAAAAAAGAGTTGCTTTATGTTTAACATTATAGATTGTATACATGATTGTGCGACTGAAGATATGCATGATTAAAACCAACCTGAGCAAAAACCAGCTCCGTACTTAGAAAACGGTCAAAAAAGGGTATGCAGTCATTTCACCCCAAATCCATTTCGCCCTGAACCACGGTCTGTGCACGAAGTGGTTTTGGGGCGAAGTGGCATTTGGGCGATGTAGTGTTTGGACAAAGTGATTTAGGGCGAAATGGCACTCGGGAGAAGTGGTTTGGGGGTGAAATGGCACTTGGGCGAAATGGTTTTGGGGCGAATTGAGTTAGTAAGTTTTTCATAGTGTCTCGGAAAAGCACCAAGCATACAGTGTTAATAATTACGTCGGGTAAGGGCAAAACAGACCCTAATTAACAGAACAGAAGTTTGTTGAATACAGTGAACTTGTGGATAACAAGGCACTGATCGACTAATCACTTTAGAATTGCTTTCAAGACTGTTCTACTTCAGTGATTTTCTCCCAGACCAAGAGGACCTGTTTGAACAAAGTGAGTCCTAAAAATATCCCACAACACTTCAAATCCCAAAGCAAAATTGCAGATGTAGGCAGTAATATACACGAACCGCCAATATCTTATGATCGGTCCACACCTGGTACTGCCCTCATGCTATCACAGGATAAGCATGACGTGTTACTCTTGGTCACCAGTGTAACTTGCTCACTGTGGTGGTGAAATGCCACAGCAAAATCTAGTACACCGACCACTTTAGAATTACACTCGTCGATTCCTTTAGAAATTAATCTGTTATAAACACAGGAAAAGGGTTTAAAATACGCACAAGTTTGGAGTCAGGACTCTGAAGCAAGAGGGGGAAGGTGGGGGAAAAGAAGGCAATAATACCTTCCAATTTCTTGGGCCAATATCTTGGCTCTGTTGTTGGTATCTTCCGAGGAATTGACGGTACCCATGTAGCAAGTGAAGAAGATCCTTCCAGCAAGCTCGTGTGGGTCGGTTGGTGTATAGGACGGGTTGGCTGTGATACGACGAATATCAGCCAAGACTTGCTCATCTGAAACGGGAATATTTGAAGGTATTTTACAGCCTTGGCAAACATGTAGTAACTTTAAAACAAGTCTGTGAAATACCATGGGCTACAAACCAGTAAACCTTACATTGAATCATCTTCCAATAATACAACAAATAGAAATATTGTGTGACATACAGTTTAAAAAAAATAGCAAATTATAATCCAACTGAAAGATCGAGAAGGCTGAGATATTAAAGGGACACACCGGCTTTGTTGGGCTCGAAATAGACCCATACATTATTCTGAAGCACTTTCCAGAGTAAATTAGATATATCCTGGAAAAGCGCCGTCAAATTTGGCCGTTTGAGCATTTTTCAAAATTTAAAGGTCACATGACTTTTCGGAACCAGATTCTGGTTCCGAAAAGTCACGTGGTCTTGTGAGTTAGTAGTATTTGATTTTTGTTTTTCACAACGACCATCGAAATATTCGATAGATTGCTACATTATGTAAACAGTAAGCCTTCAACATATTTTATCAGTCTGTAATGTGTATGAAAACATCTTGTGGCAAGGCTGACTGCACCAGCCTTCGTAATAGCCACCGAGACAGGGTGTCACACTCCGCCTGAAGTAGCTCTCTGAGCTCCGTAACTTACAGGGGTGTTTTTGAGACGTGTGGCTCCAGAGGTCAACTCATCCCATGCAGGTTCAATCAGGTTGAAAACCCAACAAAATGTTTTTTTTGTGTGCTCTCAACTACAGGATTCTCCCAGAAATAGAAAATGTCACATTTCATTCCGGTAAACACTTCCAACAGGTCCACTTAGACTTGGACAAAACACTGAAGCGGAACAGTCTTGAAAGTGATTCCAAAGTGATTGGTCGATCAATGCCTTGTTATCCACAAGTTCACTGTATTCAACAAACTTCTGTTCTTTTTTTAAAGAGTATATTTTTGATAGGGATGATCCGTGATTTAGCAAATTTGTGGTCTGCTTACAACATTCAATCGAAAAACATTGCAGTACTGACCCCTCTCACAGACAACCATCTTTGTAGGAAAAATACAACTGCGTATTAAGCACCATCAGGTATGCGTACGCACATGGAAAATGTTCCAAACATGAACACACGAGGCCTATGCGCGTCACAAACATTTACTACACTCAAGATCCTGATCTGCAGAAAGTGACATCACTTGAGAAAAGTAAATTGATTAAATTCTGGTGTAATCAAGCAAAATCAGTCGGTCAATTTTGGGATTTTTACATATTCCTTTTTAATGAAAACCTCATGTGAACACACCACTTCAAATACAGGCTTCTTTTGGAAATAGTTTCACATTTTTTGACAATCATCAAATTAGATGGGGTGAAAGAAAAAGTCAATTTTTACCACTTTCTTTCTGAATTTCATTAAAAGTTTATTTTTATGTGAAAAGAGAATGTTTTTTCCTTCAGTGTTTGAAAAAAAATAAAATCAATTTTATTTTTTGCAAAACCTACAAAATTTTGGCCCATCTCTCAAAACAAGGAATGCCAAATTCCTACATATTTTGCTTGATCACATTACATTTGTTGGGAACAGGGAACCAATTTCCACAGAATACATACCGCCATCTTTTATTGCTGCACACACAAGTCTGCACATTGAGGCAACAACGCATGCTGTAGCCGAGCTGTCGATCCCTCCACTTAGTGGTAAGAAGAATCCTGCCTACAACATGATGATAACATGAGGCAAAGTGTGACATTTTGATGCATTTGTAAAATGGGTTTTCAACATTACCAAATTTTTAAAAGAAACTTATGTGTAATTTCTCAACAGGGTAGTATACATGTAATGTATTTAAAATAATTATGGGACAAGAGGGCCTTTCCATGACGTTTAGACACAGTGTCCCTGTTGCATCCGAGACGTTTTGGACCCTACATGTTTGTACTTATGAATTTCATGAGCCAATAGTACTCCGAAATACTACCAGTTAAAACCTCAATACATCATTTGCAGTGACCCAAAATTTTACTTCACAAGTTGACAAGAAAAACCTGACTCAAAGTGTTTATAGCATCGGTAACAAACACCACATGATTTTACTCTCGTGTAAAATTGTACCTTTGTGGGGGAAATTGCAAACTGAAGGTGCCCTTTTTTAAATTACCATTCATTCAACACAAAAAAAAAAAGGAAGGATTGTTTAGGTTTTCTGAAGTATTACTGCATCTACGGTACGTGGCTGAAATTTCTACAATGCAGTTTATCAACATTATTTTTTAGTTCTGTAATGCTGTAGTTCCCATTTTCAACTGTTTTCCAATCATGTAATCTGGCTTTAAATGAGATAAATTACAAACATTGAGAACCGAGTTCATTTCAAATTCAACAATAGAACTTTCAGGGTCAGAGTGAAATGGATAAATTGGTGTGGTGTCCCAGTTACATCGACAACCCCCATTTTATCAAGTAATTGAAAACTGCCAACCCATCAAGACTGAAGACCCAAAAATTATCACAGAACAGGGAAAGCAACCATTTCATGCAACATCATAAATAACAACTCGCTCCTCACTTATTGACTATTTTGTATAAATAAAGAAATGCCACACTTTATGCCTCAACTTCCCGGAATATTTTACCTGTCTACTTCGGCGTAAGTAATCCCAGAGCCAACAGGCCGGGGCTCTGGCGATTTCCTCCTCTGGCGTAGGCAAGTTACACTGGATGGGTTTGGTGACAGTGTGGTTAAAGTCAGAGTCGTCGGACAGGGCAAATTCTACCTTGATGCGGGGATAGGATTTGGCAAAACTTGCCTGCAAGCAAAATCATGAAATAGCTTAGAAGCTTGAAAGGAAATGCCTGATTATTCAAAACGAGAATTTAACTAAATCATGCAAAAACTGGTGGAATTTACTGATTATTTCAACGTAACATGAGACGTTTTGTAGTGTATGTAACATGAAATATCTGTCAACTAGAGTGTCAATTTCAAGTGACCTAAATAACCATATCTCTACAGATTTTGAACCTCATTTTGAACTTCACTTTTGCAAAGTGGCAATGTTAAGAAGTACTTTTCAGCAAGGTCATTAATTGTTTTAGTTAATACATATGAAAGTAATAAATAATCCAAGTTGGTGTTACGCATGGAACACTCATCAACTGATGCAAACAACATTATGCATGTAATACATTCTATAACAACCATAAGCTTTGTAATGCCCAACACACGAAACAATGCATAGTTCCAAAATTGCCCAGTTAACCCCCGCCCCTTAGATACTGTTGCTATGTGCTCACAAGCAATCGCAAAAAAATGGCGACACACAACGTACAAAGCAACGGAACTTGGCATGGAAAGCACAGATTCATTAAAGAAAACTCAAAGGTATTTATGTTTTAGGGTCGACAGTTACCGTAGCACACACTGAGCAAAGGGCTAGTAATGCAGGGATGCCATACATTCATAAAAATACGCTTTCCTACCATTGAACAGCGAATCGCCCGACATTGAAACCAAAATTTACCCGGATCACCGCATACAACACTGTACAAACTGTATGGGGCAGAAAATCGCGTGATGTTGTGAGGCAATGCACTTTGACCTATGTGGGCGCTTTCTGCTAGCTCTGTTGTGATTGGTCGGCGAGTTTGGCTTGATTGACAGGTCGGAACTATGCATTTATGAAACATGTGAAATAATTGATAGAGTTATTGCTCAGAAGCCATTGCTTACAAGACCTGAATTTGAATTCATGTTGTTTTTTTTAACACCCCAACGATAATCGCCAATAACATTAAAAATGGTAAAAGGAGACGAAATACATTCAACTGACTGTGTATTGGTTGTTACTGCTGATCTGAGCTCTGTACGACCGGACATCTTCCAGATCTAGGGTGGCTACATTGACATCCTGAAGACACAAAGAAAAATAAAGATGTCTTTAAAGACAAGAGACTGGAAAAAGTACACATAAAAGACATGTTCAGCATTCTACCCGTTTTCTTGAAAGGAAAAGGCAGCTTATTACTGACAGCGATAATATTTACCGCAATAGGAACACAGATTCATTTTACTGTAGTTCAAATGTGACCCTCAAGCACAAAACCAGTCACATGGGTAATTTTTTGAAAAATGAGATTTGGGGATCTCCTGAAAAGGAATCATGAGCCAAACGTATTGTTTAAGACTGGCCAAACCCACTTTTATTCCCATTTATAAAAACCTTTTTGTGTAAATCAGTAGAACTCACCAAAATTTGTTTGCCGTTTTGCCGTATTTTTGTATTCATATCGCATTTGTTCAAACTGCTAGCTGTGCATTGAGTTGTTTTTGTTTGATCGCGCGTGTTACGCGTAATGCAGGCATGTTGAACATGTACGCACATGATGGGGTATTTTGCAAATTTTGCTTTCAGGTGCGTGCAGTTTCTGTGTACATGTGCCATACACGCTGACTACGGCGCGGGCACGTGACGTGCTCTCAGCCAAGAGGGATGTGTAAACTGTCTAAGGTATTTATGAATGTGATGTAACTGTAAAACACAGAGCTCTAAATGTCATGAATGTGGGTTTTAGGTGTAATTTGGAAAATTTCCTGTCTAGGACAAAGCCCAACAGCAATTTGATCTTTCAATGTTGGTATCTTTGCAACTGATAATCGCAAACCTTCAGAGAAATTACTTAGAGCACTTTTAAGATTGGGATACTGATGTCTGGCAGCATTTTCTGTGACTAGTCCTGTAACAGCCCAACATTTTGCAGAAACAGAAGTGGTTCTTGCAGACATATCGAGCTATTCTTTTCAAGATTCCACGCCAAGCAACAAAAGAAACACAAATTTTCTTTTAATCAAGTTTAATCAAAATTTGAAACTAATTACATTGCCACTGAAACTAATCCAAACAAAATTGAAATGTTTGGTATGGCTTAGTTTTAGTTGCCATGTGGTCAGTATGGTGTGTGAAGACATTTGTTACGTCTCTTTTGTTGCGTGGTATGGATGGACTCACTGTCAACTCACAACATCACGGAGCGAGAAGTCGTCGCTTCTCGTCATGATGCTACCATTGATGCCAATTAGCGACCCTCCCTGATAATAGACTCTTTCACCATCGCAGCCGCGGAGGTTGGAATACATGTATATGCCACCACACTGGGTATAACCAAAGAATACAAAAACATGTAAGTAACCTACTGTGAGATTAGTATGTTTATTGTGTTAAATGCAATCATGCAAGTTAGACGTTTGTCCACCATCAGGTTCATGCGACATGTGAAGTCACAACAACTTTCCCCACGCAAATATTACCATACCGGTCCCGTTGGTGTTGATGACCCCGGTCCTATATACAATTTTATTTTTCTCAAAAATTCACTTTAAAAAACTGCCAAAATAGTTTCGAGACAGGCTTATTTTTCTTTAAGGTTCAATTTGGAGACATTTTCAAAAAAGTAAATTTTTCAACAAATTTGACTATACCGGTCCTAGCGGTGCCGATGACCCCGGACCTGTATAAAATTAAATTTTTCTTAAAATTTTACTTTGAAAACGGCCAAAACAGTTTTAGGACAGGCTTCATTTTCCTTTTGCCTCGTGATTACATTTGGATTTGTTTCCCTTTCTAAACATAAAATAATTTTTCAAGAATTAGAAAAATATCTCGCAAACCTGATAAAAACAAAACACTGCCAAATTCCTGGAATTGTTTAATTTCTGCATTAATTAACATTTAGAATCGTCGGGTACTTTCTGATTTGCCAAAAATTGGGAATCGATTCTTCCCAAATATGAAATTGTGATACTAATTCCAACTTAGAGTCCATTAGAGTGAGGATTAGCTCAAACCCAGAACACAGTGACTAAATATGGGTAGAGGGAAAATAATACGACACCACACTAAAGTTTGTTATACTCGAAAGCAACGGTCCATGTTTCAACGTGGAAATGGCATACCTTGATCATAGCAACTTTGACCAAGTCTATCACCAAGTAACCCTTGCGGAGTTCGTGATGACAGCCGCTACCATTTGTGATAATTTCAACTCCATCTAAGCTCATGCCGATATGAGGGCTACAATAAAAACAAGACTACAATAAAGATCACACAAAAATAAGAATCAAGCAAAGTTTTTCCGAAAATCTTTTTCAAACTTATTTTAGTGTTTTATTTTAGTGTTTATGTTTTGTTTTATGGTAAAGGGGTATTAGGCTTCAGGCCGCTTATGCCAGGCTGCTGTATGGTCTCTAAAAGGTTAAGAAAGAAATAGCGATGTCCGACTTGTATATTCTTTTACCAAAATAAATATCAAGATTAGTAGATGATACCAGCCAATTTCGAGTAGTACGTAAGGACACATATAGTCTTGGCCCAAGACTACTGTAGTCGATATTGGTTTGTGTACGCGTTGGCCATTCACAGTAGTGCGCCCTCTTGCAGCACTAACAGACCAGCCCTTTGCTCACTAGAGTAGTCTTGGGAATCTCTCCCGGAAGTTCAGCATTGGGGGCGGTACTGTTTTATGTAAATAGCTGCACAGGGTTTTATGATGGCACACAAGGGACATGGCATACCACAGAAATCTTTGCAAATATTTGCAATGTCGCAATTATCTTCATAAACAAGTGTATTTTGCGATGTCATACGCCTTTGCAAACTTGTTTGTAAATAGATTCGCAAACATTTGCCAAGGAAATTATGCCACCTAAAATATTAGCAACGATAAAACGGTCATGTTCGATGATTCTTGTAAGCCGCCTTATATTTTTCAAACCATTCGAAGCGCGTGCACGCGGTGTATTTGGGTCACGCGCTGCATCCGACGCGCTGTATTTGGGTCGCTCACTGCATTCCGACGCGCTGCTGTATTTGGGTCACTTGCTGATTGGTTCCCTAGGAAAGCCTAGGCAAAAACAAAGAAAAAGTTAAACCTTCCGGGAGAGATTCCCAAGACTACTCTAGTGAGCAAAGGGCTGGTCTGTTAGTGCTGCAAGAGGGCGCACTACTGGGAATGGCCAACGCGTACACAAACCAATATCGACTAGAGTAGTCTTGGGCCAAGACTAGGACACATACTGACCCAAGAGGTGGGCGAGGGCCGAGGGGAGGGATGTGACGTGGATGCAAAAATTAGACAGCATTCATAAATTTAGGAGAACATGTTTAGTTTTTACCTGTGAGCTGTCCAGAGCCCTTCGCAAATCTCTGCCCCTATGCATGTATCTCTTGTTGCAATCACTGCATCTCCAATTGGCACCGTTGTCTGAAATTTAATTTTGCAAGAGAAATCTATTTGCAAGAAAATTAATAAAAGTGATAACTAGGAAATTTGTTTGAAGCATGAGAAAGGCTTAAAAATTCACAGAGAAAGAAAGAGCCAACTTTGGCAAAATTACCTTCAAATGCATTTATCTTCTTTCAAATTAAAAAGATATTTTAAAGGAAGGGACAACACTTGTTTGAAGTTATTGACAAATTTAATTAAAAATATTACCGATGTATTGCCCGGTGCATAAACCCTTCATGAGAATCAGAGAATCTTGTTTTCAATAAGAATCTCGTTTTCAACCTGCAACTAATAATGCAACTATGTGCTGCGCCATATTTGAAATTTTGAAAGGGATGATGACGTCAACCATGCAACGATTGCATGGATGACGTCAAGATTGATGCCTTGTTTCCCCCGACTCCCATACGCCGTGAAGTATGTAAAAATCTGTTGTGTCCGACTCACGCTCTCTCAAGTCCGAGCGCCAAACTGCAAAAAATGGCGACCTACATGCAATTGTTGTCCCTTCCTTTAAAAAGGCACAGGCTCGTCAGCAATGCGCACACGCCAAATTCGTGCCTCGAAATACGCAGCTCCATGCCTTTGCTATGGAGTTGCGTATTTTGTGGGATGAATTTGGCGTGAGCGCATTGCTGACGAGCCTGTGCCTTTAAGCCCCAACACCTGTCTAAAAAGAATGGCAAAAGGAACATTGCAACACATACCTGGTTAGTGATACGTGTAATCATTCTAGGCAAAAAGAACTCCTCCGTTGTACACTCCTTGGTCCATCCCTTGAACCAGCGCAACTCACGGTAATTTCCGTGGTTTGCCATGTGTGTCTTGGGTTTAATCAGCAGGATTTTTCTGAGGAACAAAAAGTGGTAACTAAGTTCTAGCCGGAAAACTTTTTTTATACAATGCCAATTACATTTTTCATATAACTTAAATGTTCAGAATTATAGTCGAATTTCTAAAAATGTTATGCGATCAGGCAAGAATTTTACACCACTTCATGCTCCATATTAGTGAAAAACTCCATGTGAATATGACCCTTGGTTAAACAATTAAAAAGAAACAAATCAGTTTAAAGTTACGGTACATTGAGTCGTTTTTAGCACGTGTAATAAAAGTCGGGGGTGGATTGCAATAAGAAAGTTAGGACGTCCTAACTCTTAGGACGTCCTGGCTGCGTTCGGGCGTGTACTCGTGTTAACACGAGTTATACTCCTGCACGCGTGAACGGCAAGAATAACGACACTCGGGTCAGTGAGAGTATGCTCTCACTACTCCCCAACAAATGGGGAGTGTGCTCGTACTCCTGTCAAGTGTCATGTGATTTGTACGAAGATGGTGGAGTATGGATGGGATTTTTTGTGAATTTGCTCAACGTGTCAACTCAATAACTGAAACAATAACTCACTAAGGTAGTAAGGTTTGTTTTAGACGGCATCAAAGGTTCTCACGACTTACAGCCTGTATTTCCTCAGTTTCTTGTGAGCAATGAAACGGCATTTTTTTTGTGCAGTGATGGCAAGAGACGTCCATCTTCACTGATTGCCATTCGCGCACGCGGACTGCGGATTTGCCGTTCGCGTTATGTGACCCGAGTGCAATGCGCACGCATTACTCCCGAGTAACGAGAACTGCACGCCCGAACGCAGCCCCTAACTCTAACATTACTATGACATCATAGATTATTTTGCCTTGCAATAAAAAATTGTGTCCTAACTTGTGTCCTAGGACGCATCAAATTTAAGACACCTAATATGTGTCCTAAGTTATGTCTATAGAAAATTGTTTGAAATTTCCTGGCCAATTCCGACACAAGGAGCCTTGTGACTAGGATCAAAAGTTAATTTGTTTTGATAGTTTGATTTCTTAAACTCAGTTTTCACTGAAAGGTAATTACGATTCAACCTGGGCCTATGTTAATTATGAAAATTTTCATGACTTTTCACGCCATTGTCACACATACGTACATGTACGGCAGCAACGCATACAACGACCGGCTAGTAATGTAATGCGCATGCGCGATGGTATGCAAATACATGTACACTGATTACGATTGAAACGCCATTCGCAACAGTAAAGACATACAAACATTTATGTCTTACATGTACGTCCTAACTTTTGGATATTGCAAGATATTTTTCAATGTGTCGTAGGTAAGATGTCATAAATTCAGTTAGGACATACAATGTGTCTCAGACTTAAGACGGTTATATTGCAATCCACCCGAGTTCTTTATATTATACCTCACCTGTTCAGAAAGATCACCCTGGTATTGTATCGTACACCTTTGTGTAGGATGGGCCTGGGGAAAACAAGACAAAACAGAATATTTATCAGTTCTACACAGTGGGATTATTTACTTTCCATGGAACCTACACACACACATTTGGTACCTCTAAAATCTCTCATCATCAACTACTATTTTACATGGAATTACTTGAGTCTAAACTTCCATTTGAGGCTACGGAAATGACATTTAATTAGGGAATAAAAGTAGGTTTGGGGCCTGGATGTGTGATAATGGCCCAAGCCGCAGGCAAGGGCCATTATCACTCGTCCAGCCCCTAGCCGGTTTAAAAAAATGCACTTTTATTCCCAATTCATAAATACCTTTTTTTGTTGAAATCGGTAAAACTCACCAAAATTATACGATAATTGTTGTTTTTCCATGTTTTGCAACGGTACTTTCAGTACATGCATGACCGCGTTCGTTCAAACGTTCGTGTATCGAGTAGTTTTTGTTCAATCGTGCGTAATGCTAGCGTGTTGTATGCGCACACACACGACCGGGGTACTGTGCACATTTTGCTTTCGGGCGCGTGTAGTTTCTGTGTGTGTGCGCGTGTTCCATATAAGTACTGAATAGGGCACGGGCCAGGCTAAAAAGTGTTTAAGACTGACCGGTCTTTATCATCCATTTAAGACTGGCCACGTGACGTACTCTCAGCCAATAGGGGTGCGGTAAACTGTCTAAGGTATTTATGAATTGTGAATTCACAAGTTTACACCTTTATTTGACTTTTCTGCTTAAAAAAAATTGCTGGAAAATTCATCACGCCCAATTCATAATTCATGTGAAAGCGAATTATATGCACATTTAACATCGCAAATGTTCGACATAAGACATGTAAGATTTAGGTCAGTTTGAACCTGGCTTTACATTAATACAGCAAATAATACAGCAAACTGAAATTATATGCACGTAATACTCACATGCCGACATCGCAAATGATGTCCTCCGTGACTTTTGACTTAAGAAGTTCGCCAAGAACTTGGAATGAATGCAAGCAGGTATCAGACTCATAGAAATGATCATTACATCCATAGCCACTGTTAATAAGAAATATAAACAAAGTGTACATCATGTCATGTCATTATCAAACCTCAAAACAATTCAGACCGGTAATCGAGTATATAAGTCACATCACAAATAGGTCTGGTAGGGGTTTCACACTATGCTATTACCCGGGTTCTCTTGGGGTTAACGAAAAATTCAACCCCAAGATTACCCGGGTAATTTGGAGCAAGTTTTGCCGCGCATGCGCAAACCTTGACACAGCCCCTTTACAAATCTGTATCTGGTGTGTTTCCACAGACCCCTTTTCCGGATTGTTTTCCAGGTCGACCCTGATCGACCCCGAATTTTAGGTTCTGTGGAAACACACCGATTGTTCCATAAAATTGAAATCATAAAGCCTCACCATATTTCAAGTTCTGGTCCCAGACGATACTTAGCACCCATGGATTTGGCAATTTCTATGCCTGCAATTAAAAATAACACAACAAACAATATTGTCTTTTTGGGATATGATAGCAACAGTCAGCACAGCTACGTACTTGTACACTGGTAGGCCTCTTGAAAAATACTCAAGTAACTCTTTTCAGATAAAGGAACTGTTGAAAAAAATAACAGCATGCTCCATTAAAAGCTCTACTTATTATGTGCAAGATGCAAAGTATTCAGTAATTGATTTAGTTTGCGTCGGGGAGACTGAATGTTAAATAGGGTTTGTTTTGCCCTTACCCGACGTAATTATCAACACTGTAATACTCCGTGCTTTCCCGAGACACTATGAAAAACCTCATAGCATGCTCGGGTGGGATTCGAACCCACGACCTCCTGCAGACAAGGCAGACGTCTTTCAGTCTCCCGGACGCAAGCTAAATCAATTACTGATTAATTCTCCGTTGCGAAATGATTCAAACCGCCCATTCAACACCGGCTAGCTTTGAAGGTCAAGTGGTTAAGACATCTGCCTTGTTTGCAGGATGTCGTGGGTTCGAGTCCCACCCGAACACGCTATGAAGTTTTTCATAGTGTCGTCTCAGGAAAGCACCGAGTATACAGTGTTAATAATTACGTCGGGTAACGGCAAAACAGACTCTAATTAACATGAAAAGTATTACAATTTGCTGAAATAACAGCTTTACATATTTCAAGAAAAAATTTGTAAGCTAGCCTACAGAAATTTCAGACACAAATGCAGCAATGCTTCAGAAAACCTTTTTGTGTTAAGTGAATGCTAAACAAATAACAGTGTACGCTATTTTTTAAACCACTTTCAGTTATTATTAATGTAATTTTCTAACAGTAAGGTATTATTTTGGAGAGAAATAAATTCATGTGGTGTTTGTTACCATTGCCATCAACACTTTTCGTCAACTCAAGAAGTAAAATTGTGGGTAATTGTAATCGATACAATGGGCCTGTACATCACTGTTTGGGACTTGCTCACATCTTATTGTGCACGTACATGTAAGAGGAAACAACTTAAGTATGTTATTCTGACTTCCCCTTATTTTGCCCACATCACCTGGGCAAGAGACCACAGATTGACGTCAAAGGAAATGACCGTTGCAAATATAATTTACATTTGCCACAATCCTTCAGTGACACACCCACGATACTTTCCCAAGTAAACAGTATTTTGAAACCAAGTTAGTACCCCAGAGCTACCTTTCGGATTTTGCAACAGATTCTTCGGAAAATAACTTTAAATTTTGTGAGTCCTGACATGGACAAAAGCACTCCTGGATTGTCAATTAAAGGCGGAGGCTCGTCAGCAATGAGCGCACGCCAAATTCGTGCCACGAAATACGTAGCTCCATGCCTTTGCTATGGAGCTGCGTATTTCATGGTACGAATTTGGTGCGTGCGCATTGCTGACGAGCCTCTGCCTTTAACAACCTTGGGGATTTTTAGATGTGTTTGGAGTCACGGAATGAACCTGTTTTCCCAGATGTATCCCCAAAAATCAGGAAGGGTTGGCAGCTCTGGTTTCCCAAAAGTGAATTCATACTCGAAGACAAAAAGAATTGCCATAGATGTAGTTTGACAGTTAAAGCCCCAATACAACATTTGCAGTTAACCAAGTTGACATGAAAAATCCAACTAAAAGTGTCAATAGCAACGCCTACGGTAACAAACACAACATAATTTTATTTTGATCACGTAAAATGGTACCTTTGTGGGAGAAATTGCCTACTGAAGGTGCTTAAAAAATAAATTTCTGCAGACAATTTGTTTACCATTCATTCAACACAAAAAAAAACTTGCATCTATGTGGCTGAAATTTACACAAGGCAGTTTATCAACATTCTTTAGTTATACACATGTAATGCCGTTTTTTTCCTCCTGTTTTAAAAAGTTTTCCACTCATGTAATCTGTCTTTGCGCCAAAGAAAACAATATATAATGTAGCTGTGTTTCCTATTACATCAGTATTTAGGGTGGGTAGGTGGGAATCATGCTTTAAAGTTTTGCTCTAAATTTTCTCAACCAAAAATATGGTATTTTTTCCTTATACATTGAACAAAGATTTGAATGAAATTACCTCCTGGAATCAACAGATATAGATATAGTTCCCACTTGCACTTTTGTCGCAAATGTTGCATTTCTGAGATAAATAAATGATAAAATTACTGCATAAACTAATGCACAAAATTATGGCGCGTGCGGTCCGTGCGACAACAGGGGGCTCTGCGCACCCGCGGAAATGATTATCTTGTGCACTAACTGAATGCAATTTTTGAAGCAGAAAATGATATTTGCGACAAAAGTGCAAATGGGAAGTAGATCTTCAAATAAGATTATCTGTTGATTCCAGGAGGTAATTTCCTTCAAATATTTTGTTCAATGTATACGGAAAAAATACCAAAAATATTAGGTTGCTAAAAGATGGCCCCAATTCTACAAAAATACAAGGGACATTTTTGCATTTTTTAGCATTTTGTGAAAATAAGAATAAAGTTTAAATGTCAGTACCCTGCTGTAGTAACAGGGTACTGACCATGGTCCAACTGAATTCACTGAACATTTGTGCTGGGCATTTGTGACAATTACATAATTTGTGTGTCTCTATTCCGTTTCTTATATTTGCATTTTGTTGCGATTTGTATAGATCTTCCAATTAGACATGTTTGGTGCACATCAAGACTAGTTACAAAAACAACCTTCCCCAGCAGGAAAAAAAACAACAACAGAAGAGCACTGCAACAAATTATAAGAGCTAGAAACAGTGTTTGTTATCTATAGAGGTTATTAGCCTTGTGGTTATTCTTCTAAGCGAACAAATAAAAAACATTTCAATGGTTGAGATCCAATTAGGGTACGTTGCTTCAGGATTCTGTCCAGGATTTTATTGTCCCTAATACCCTAGGCTTGGCGGTTCAAACACTTTTGGAATTTATTCCGATTCCACTGAGGAATCATATCCATTCAGATTCAGTTCCATTTTCAAAAAGAAAAGTTTGGATTAAAAATGTTGAAAAAAATCTTGCAAACCCGACACAGAACATTGCCAAATTCTCAGAATTTGGAATCGTCAGGTTACTTCCCATCCTCTTAAAACAGTACCCCTTTAACGCACTCCCCGATCGTGCATACCGAGGCCCTGTTGAAACCGGCTCCACTTCGCTGGGGAACAAGCGACAGAAATCTTGCCGCCTCCTCTGGACCAATCAGGAAATTTGGCAGTGCATTGCAGGCATTCAAATGTAACGCGCGCAGATTGTAAGTACTGTGCATGCATGTGATACATGTACTCGGTAATGCTGGCCATTGTCCGCGTCGGCGATTGGCTGCTATTTAAAGCATACTGGGGAATCCGTTCTATTAAATTCATCAGCATGTATCCCTGTTATTAATTTGAAAAGCTGCGGAGTAAATAAGATCGTCGCCGGGAATTTTGGTGGGAATGGGACAGTCATAAGGAACAGAACGCAATACAATTTCTGGAAAGTATAGAAATCGTTTCTTTTCGGCATAACATGACTAAATAGATTCCTGGGGCGTGCTTGCTAGACGCAACAGCCATGTAACTTCGCAGATTTGTGTGGATTTCCTCAGGGTATTGTAACGTCGCTTTGCAGAGTGGAAAATTCCTGAGATCTCAGGATGGTTACTTCCTAGTCCGAGTAACTTGGACCCTACAATATCGCTTGTAGTTATGGAATTTACAGGAGATCACATTTTCAGTCAAAATCAAACTTTAAATGTTTTTTCCAAGTCCCTATCCATTCTATTCTGTACCGGACATTGGAATCATCAGAGATAGTCAAATTTCTACATGTCTGGAGCCCAGACTGATAACCGATCTAGTAATACACTACTTGTAGGTGGATGACTAATGAATGACGTTGTTAATGTTGGTAGGATATGTACAATTACATGCACATTCAGGCACCCTAAAGCAGGATGTATGTAAATGGTTTATATGACAATTTTCCTCTGGGACAAAAAAGAGGTTGTCCAAATGAAGAACGAGCGCATCAACGTTGACTTGGGCTTGGGGTCCCAACATAAATTTTAGGGAAAACACAAATTAAAGGAAGACACAAATTTGTATCCAGTGTGTACATAAACTGTTGGGTGCAAACTTTATGCTCGGCGCAAATCTTAAACTTGCACGCACAGAGTTAAACTTTCCCGAGTGCAAAGTTTGCACAGTGCAAAGTTTGCACAGCGCAAACTTAGTTTGCGGGCGCAATTTAAAATCTGCCAGGGGTAAGTTCGATGCAAACTTCACGCAGTGCACACATTTTAAACCAGCATCATACCGGTACGTATGCATACCTAGTTGGCGGATGCATGCTTCACAATGTTGACAGAATTAAGGATTTGACCCCGGACCGACTCATCGCGATAATCTTTCTGATACGAATTTGGCTCATATTCAAATGATGTGACAATAGACCCACAAAGTGCCTACTCGTGCATGACGCACTGTGACAATGTGACTGCCCTCTATCATGGCCACCATGCATAACGTCTATTGATAAGTTTCACTTGTTGCATTTTAGTGGGGGGTGCGTGGACAAGTAGTTGACCCATCGACTTCAGACCTTTTGTTCGAAACATATACAAAATGTTAACGTGTGTGCCATTGCACCGGTAGCGTCGTGTCCCTGCATCATGTGAGCAAATGCCCACAAACCGGTTTTACCGGTAATTTGCATGCGAATTTTTTTTTCAACCTCTAGCTTAAAATTTGCATGCTCAGGTTGTAAATCTGCGTGCGCAATTTTAAAGACCGCGTAAGCATAACATTTGCACCCGTGCCCAACAGATTCTTACCAGCTTATTCTTCATCTGTAAAAAAGATGGTATTTTTTTCATATACATTGAACACGGATTTGGGTAAATTTATATATTGGAATCGATAGCTTATTCAATTCTAAGATATACTTTCCACTGACACTTCCGTCGCCAATGTTGCATTTCTGAGATAAATAAATGATAAAATTACTGCATAAAGTAATGCACAAAATGATGCGGCGAGCGGTCTGTGCGTAAGCGCGACAACAGAGGGCGCAGCGCGCGCACGTGAATGGTTATCTTGTGCACTAACTGAAGGCAATTTTTGAAGAAGAAAACGTGACTTTTCTACAGAAAAGCAACATTTGCGACAAAAGTGCAAGTGGGAAGTATATCTTATACATTATGTGTTGATTCCAGGAGGTAATTTCCTTAAAATCTTTGTTCAATGTATACGAAAAAAATACCAAAAAGATAATTAAAATTTTACCTTCAACAAAGTCTATCATTAGGCGAGTGTTTCTCCGACAGTTATTCCATGGGACAAAAACTACGATATAAATATTGTACACGTTCCCAATTAATTCTTCCTAATAATATGACATGATAATGCCACGGAATTTAGTGTAAATCTGGTTAGGAAACATGATTTTAGCAATGAGAAAATATCAAGTTTTTCTTTAAAAACACAGGATTTGTTTATGTCATGCTCCATAGATAGACTTGTATGGAGTCTCAACTGGCGAACGAGGATGGTAGTTTTTCCCAAAAAACTAGGCCTATATTAGCGAAGATAATCTCAGCTCTTGTTTTATCATTTTTCATTGGGATGTGGTCTTTTTACTGCTAAAAAGACCACATCCCAATGAAAAATGATAAAACAAGAGCTGAGATTATCTTAGCTAGGCCTATATATAAAATGAAAAATCACTTTTAATTTCAGTTTTACCATGTTTACTGCTAGACCCAGTAACTGAGTCGTTGGCCCCGTTTTTTACGAATGTTTTGGTTTTTTTTGGCCTAAAAAAAAAAAAAAAATCGTAAAAAACAGAGCCAACGACTCAGTTACTGTGTCTAGTTTACTGCTTACTTTTCAAGATCCGTTTGCAGTTGCCTTCGAAGTCCATTGCCCACTGGTTTAACGTGCACGTTGCAAGGGTTACTTTCCTCCCCATCTTTTAGTTTCCTTGGCTAAATTATATGATGAACCAGGATGAACAAGGTGAAATTGACCGGCGATTGATAGAGCACCTTCGTTCACGTCCGTCCCGATGCCGCGTCGCGTGTTGATGATATAAGAAAGTTGAGAATTTGCACCTGTCCTGCATGCAGTTTTTCCCAGCATCAAAATAAAGGTTGATCTTTGACCCGAAGATGCCTGCGCATGGGCCACTTCATTTTTCTTCAGGGGTAGTAGCCTTACATGCAGTGGAAAGGCTAGATTGGTTCCCGATCCCTATAGATTGGTTCGCTTATTGCGAACATATAGGGATCGGTAAAGGGTAGACTGGTTCCCTTGTCCACATATTTACTTCCCCTCCGTCGTATATGAGGACAGGTACACGCCGCCATGTTTGGCATAAATATCCAGGAATTCCTGGATGTTTATGCAAATTAAAAGGACTTGTCACGGTTTGCGCAAGCGCCAAGCAGGCGCCCAGAATACAGCGTGTTGCGCGCCTTCGTTCGATTTGGCATCGCGCGCTACGCACTCAATGTCTGGGAAAATAACAGCGGCGGCAGCAGCGGTATTTTTGCATCGACAGCAGAAGATATGCCTGTAAAATTGCTGTCAGAACCAAATAAACATACTGGTTTCGGTGGGAATCAAGGTTGAACAAATAGCTCTATATCCAACCATGTCATTCATATCATTCGATGGGGTTTCTGTCATGTTTTGTCGAGTTTGTTTATGCGATGAAAAACTTTTTTTGAACAACGGCCGCACTGTGATATTGATGTTTGGCGGCTTAAAAATACGGCAAACAGCGCCATTTCAAGTAAAAAGTAATGTATCAGTACAAACCTGGGCGTTGACGAGTACACCACTGCCAAAATTACTAAATAATTATAAGGGATGGCAAAGATTGAATAGGATATGCAAAACCCAGCGACAAAATTAACGATTGCAAAATTCACTCGTTGTTGAGCAAACTCTAAAAATAGATCATGCATATATTTAATACAACGACCAATCACGCGTGGTAATACAACAGCCAATCACCCGTGGTTATTGCTCGGCTTGTGCCTGTCCTTGTATAGCGAGAGCAGCGTAGTGCACATGGACAGGGGACCAGTCTAGGTAAAGGGCAGCCATGACGGGCAGAATTCTGCCCGTCACGTGGTTATTATTATTATTTTTTTGTTTAGTAAGTGCGCGGATTTTGCATTGACATTTGTACTTGGCCGTGCGTGTCGAACATATCTAATTATGTAAATAAAGTACATTGCCTAAAACAAAGGGCTTGGCCAATTTTTAAATATAAAAAACACAATGCGCACGCGCAAAGACGACCAATTACAGATCAAGATGAAGCGCACTTTACCTGTCCTTATATTCTCCTGTGTGGAATATGTGGACGGGAACCAGTCTATGGAAAGGCAAAATCCGTCGCAGGAAACAGCATATTGCTAAAATATGATTGCACTTTGGCGATCGTTTATTCTGCTTAAACAAAAAGTAGAAATGTCTTCTACTCGTATTCGCGCTGTAAATTACCCCACTAGGTTTTTCCCCTCGAGGGTGAATGGCTAAGTACCCGTATAATCGATCGTCCCAATTCCCAAACTCCAACTTTTGAGGCGAGGGAGGGCGTTGTTAAACTTTGGGCTGCGTTCTTGCTGTGCACTCGCGTTAACGTACACGAACATACACCTGATGTGCGCTCGATCGAACGGCCAAGAATATTAAAGGTGTTTAGATTTTTCCAGAAAATGGATTTCGTTTTGCCCTACCCGACGTGACTTGATTAGCACTGTAAGGTTGTTATAATCTTTTCCTACCTCCATGTTATAATTATACTGCACTGCTTTATGGAACCAGATAAATTAGTTTACAAAACATCAGTGTTTTTTTACGATATCCTTGAAAATATAGGGATTGGGGACACGAAATTTCAGAACGGTAATGAGAGAAATGATATGGTACCAAAATCTCAATACCCGTAGGAAAAATGGTGGGGGGGGGGGGAGGGGGAGGGGGAGGGGGGGGGGGGGGGGGTGAGGGGAGGGAGGGGCGGTGCCTCATAACAAAATTAATACGTCCAAAACGCACAAACACACAAAATAAAAAATAAATAAAAATAAGTGACACTTTGCATAGAAACTGATAATATAGTTTATTTTACAATGCAAGTACTACAGCATATAGTATAAAAGCACCGCAAACTCTTTAAAGAATATATACAAAGGTCACACTTTTAGCAGTTTTGTGGAAACCTTTTATGGGAGCGGGCATGACATTGACCTCTATGCAATGGATAGGTTGTACATCAGCAGATGGACATGCGAGAATAGACTGCCGAAGTGAATACGTCACCTTTTGTTGGTTGCCTAGGCGATTGGCTCTAAACTAAAAATCACTGAACCGTGTTCCTGTGCTTTTGCAATGGTACTTTTTCCGACGGCCATGTTAGTTCAGAGCCAATTGTCATGGCAACACGTCACACTTCGGCTGTCTATTGGAACAGCACATTGATCACTCTCAAATGACGTCACTTCCTACAATTTCCCACGTGCATCGGGCTCTTGTGTAAATATTTTGAACAAATTTTTAGCAAAACACGCACGCATGTTTGCATCCTCTTGCAACAGTGCCCCTTTAACGCACTCCCTAACTCCTGGGTATTGTATCGTCTCTTCGCAGAGTGGAAATTCCCTGAGATCTCAGGATGGCATGTTTGCAACATTTTCCAGGGTGTGCGTGCGCGTACATAACATTTAATACGCAGTAGCATTTTCCTACAAAAATGGCGTCTGTGAGAGTGGTCAATTGGCCATGTTATGCTAGGAAAGGCAATGGTTTGCCTAGACTGCTCTCCTGTCCATACGATCACTTGTATTCCACTTAACACATGTACTCCAATAAAAGCAGTATAACCAGTCTAGGCAAGGCATTGACTTGCCTGGAGTTAGATGGTGGAATGTTGCTTCGTTTGGAGAGTCGCATACCCAGTCCATTGTATATAGTTCAGTGCTGCCTTTGCATCGCCCCTCCCCTTTACACACAAAAATAGAGAATTTCTTAATGTTGGGACACCCTTTAAAAACTTGATGAATTTGAACTTGGGAAACTTTGATAAGGGGAGGAACCCTTCCCTCCTAAAAATATATAAAATGTAGACATTATGTCAACTGGCATTTGTTGTTTGAAGTCATTTTACATGTTTATAACATAATATCTGGTATGGTGCCTAACCACCATTAAAATGAAAACTTGGATCAGAGAAAAATTGTAAGGGCCTTATCGGGATTCAAACCCAAGACCTCTGACTCACCAGGCAGACGCTCTACCAACTGAGTTATAAGGTACAGTGTATACTCCCCCTCAGGTTTTCCCAATGTTTTTCTCGGTGTTGCATAGTAGTGCAACTGGGCCAAGTTATAGCTCAGCTGGTAGAGCATCTGCCCGGTGAATCAGAGGTCTCGGGTTCTCTCATCCAAGTTTGGATGTTTACAACATGCTTGTGTAATGAAATAAATAAATGAAAACAAGATATGACAATAACTAAAGTTTGAGAGAACTAGTACCTCTCGGGTAACCTTTAGTTGGCAAGATAAAGAAATGACTATCAAATAACTGTTCCAGGAAAATGGTAACATACAAAATAAACAAAATATCTCCAAAGGTATTGTGCAGGTGGAATACTGATTTTGAAAAAAAAAATTAAGAAAAGACCTAGTTTAAATTGTATAATTTTATACACACACGTGAGTGTCCCAATTTACTACACTTGGTTTAGCCCTCTAAAAAAACAAGTGCAATCATTCAAATGAAACGGGTTTTATCGTATTAAAATTTAAAAAAAATTCTTATTAGCAATACATTTATAATTGGGTTTATCCATGGTAAAGGGTTCAATTATGTTTGTACACCGAGCGACAACAGAAATTTTCAGTTTAATCAAAATTTGAAAATTTCTTTTGTAATTAAGTTGAAATTGAAATATTCACATAACAGCTTCATTATGCATGACTGCATAAAGCTTCCGTGTGCTGAAAATTCCCACTCTCAAACCGAGTGCTTTTTTAATTTAAAAAAAAGTGGAGAAAGTTTTAGCATTTCTTTTGGTGCTCAGTATAGTTCATGTTTCAGAAATGATGTAAATAAACTCCTCAAAAAAAGTTCAGAAACTCAAGTGTGACTGACAATTTCTCTCTTGTTACCAAGTCATTTTCCTTGAATTTGGTATCATTGAAAAGCCCCGTTATTCCTCTTTTAATACAATTATTCCTCTTTACATTTGTTATGATTAAGCAATCAGCGGATGTGCAGTACAGCTGAATATGGGGGTGGGTGTAAAGTGAAATGTCACAAAATTCACTGCTATAGTCATACAGTGAATTACCCTTTTGCTTGGGGGATGGGAATGTGTCAATACACTTTTGTGACATTTCACTTTACACCCACCCCGTATTCACCTGTGCTGCACATCTCCCAATTGCTTAATCATAACAAATGACACATCATTGTAAAGAGTAATAACAGGGCTTTCCAATGATACCAAATGACTTGGTAACAAGAGAGAAATTGTCAGTCAAACTTGAGTTTCCGAACATTTTTTGAGGAGTTTATCTTTTCTGAAAATTAAAAGAGATAATAAAAAACCCAAGGGATAGCCAAAATGGAAATAGCAGACGTTTCTAAAACGTCCCTGCACACATTTCCAATTTAACATACGTAACAGGTGTTACATATTTTGTCCGTCCTGTTATGTATGTATGCTATGGAAAATATGTACAGGGTTTTTTGGCCAACTGGTTGCGTGGGGCCTTTTCTCCGGTATATTAGCGAGTGGTGTGCTTAGTACGAGCCATTACAATTTTGTTACAATTCTTGTGCAAGCCCTTTGTGCAAAACCAACAGTACAAAAACATTACATCTGTCAATTTTTAACACGATTCCTTAAGTTGTCAAAATTGATTAATTTTGATAAAAATACTGCCAAAAACTATTTTATTCAAAGATATATTGTTTATTGGAAGATTTTACCTTCAAAATTGAGCACAATTTGAAATTGAGCACAAACAAGTTACACAATATAACTGTACCAAAAAAAATACGCAGTACAAAAGATCGAATAATAGCAATAAAATGCTTACAAATTTAATAGCTACTTTGTAAAAAAGCCCAAACTAACCGAGGCTTGTATGCAACTACAAGCATAAGATGGCCACAAGCAAACCATCCAACTCATTCTGTACGTATCAGCGTGGCAAGTTGAACAGAAAGAGCAAAATCAGAATATTGCTTGCTTATTGAACTGAATAAAAAGTGAAGGCCAGTCTACACGAGCCAACATTTGTTGGCCAACAAGGACCAACATTTGTCTGATGATGTCGGCCGACCAAAAGTTGGATGGTGCGGACACCACTCCAGACAACTTCCAAAATCATCCAACAAGTTGACTGAGCCATGTAGCTATCGCCCAACTTTGTTGGACCTTGTTGGATGAGACGTACCAATAGACCTTTATCACGGTGCAGCCATCTTCCCTTTTCCCCTATTAAAATAAACATAACGAAAGCGAGGCTTGCCGAAATAAAATAGTTTGGCCCCGTGTTGAAAATGTTCATTGTGTGCATCACAATAACATGCGCGCGGTGCGATCAAGAAAACGCGCAGCACGAACAGTGATTCTTTCAAAACAACAACGGAAGACTGCATGCGCTGTCGCGCAGACACGCACACGCACTGATCATGCCCGACACGTACACGTACTATGCAGTGGGGAACAAGACAAAGATGAACGCACCGTGATAAAGGTCTATAGCAGAGTAGAATGCCTGTCACGTGAAGGCAGCAGCCAACTGCAGTCGAGATATTTTGGATCATGTTGGGTCGTGTGGATGAGCGCACCCATGCAATACCCAACAAGTTCCGACTTTATGTTGGTCAGTGTTGGCTGACAAATTTTGGTTCGTGTAGACAGGCCTTAAAGGAGCGTGTCCAGATCACATTTTTGAGCCTCCATTTTCCCATGGGTGTTGAGATTTTGATACAATATCATCTGTCATATTATTCTCATTATCATTCTGAAATTTCGCGCTCTCAGTCCGTATATTTTCAAGGATATCATCAAAAATCCACCTATGTTTTGTAAACTAATTTATTCGTTCCATAAAGCAGTGCAGTGATTACACCAACCTTTTTGCTTCCACATCCAAATTAGATATTGAAAATTTCCTGTTTTCTTCCTATGGATAGTATTTTGGGGAGGTATTTTTTATGATTGTTAGGTTAGAACGAAATCCATTTTGTGGAAAAATCTGGACAAGCTCCTTTAAGAAGTGGCATGTTTTCAGCACTCTGTTTCCGATCCGCACACCCTTTCTTCTTTTCTGGGGCTGCATGGCTGGCCTATGCCTCGCGGCTTCTTCTTGATCTTTCTCATCCGTATTTGGGTGCCGTCGTTGCCGCAGGTAACGCTGCATGGTGCCCAGGCTCCCCATTCTGTCATCATGCAATCACGCGCTAAAAAGAAATTAATTATCAAAGACAATTATACAGTTATAACCAAACATGGACTGAGAGAAAACCATATGGGCCTCATCACGATTTAAACCCGAGACCTCCAGGCAGATGCTCTACCAGCTGAGCTATAAGGAACGGTAGAATATTCCCTCAGATTTTCATTACGAATCAAATTTGCATGGGAGTGCAACTATTTGGTACCAATGCCTAATCACCATCGAAATCATATGGGCTTCATCAGAATCTGACTCTTTGAGCAAATGCTCTTCCAGCTGAGCTATAAGGCACGGTGGTATAATCCCTCAGATTTTCCCATGGAACACATTTCTTTCGGTGTCATGTCCTCAGGACTTTGCAGATTACCTTATTATAACAAGAACCTTGTATTATCAGGAAAGAAAAATATGAACAACAAGTGGAGACTTAAAATTTGTATAAGCAGAATTTTGCATCAATAAAGCTGCATAAATTTTGGTGAGACAAACTGTCTAAACTGGACTTTTGACTCCTTTTGGTTGTTAAGTGGGTACACATCTCTGCTCATGATCATGAGGTTGTGGGTTCGAGCCTCACTAGTGCCAACGTGTTTGTCTGTGCCCACAACATTTAATCTCAATTGCCTCATCAACCTGAACGATACTTAGGGAGCTGTTAGGGGAATGCCACAATCTAAGTGCTCATAGGGTTGTGCGCCTTGGACGGGCAACCACCTAGTTGAAACAAAATGGTTCTGGTGATTCCATGGTGGTAGCGGTAATAATGGAGACAGTGCCAGGAGTATCCTGCACGATAGTATGCACCATTAAAGGTGCTGAAATTCTTTGTTTTGTCGGACTGGCATTCAAGAAATAGAAATACTTCTTTTGCAGATATACCCGCAATGTGTCAACACAACGGGCAGTGGTTTTAATGTTTATTTGGTGCTTTTGTACTCGCACAAAATTGTGAAATCAGACAATCGACAATTCAGTTTGTAATAATCCAAACATTCGGAATTCAAAATCTTTGGTTTCTCTAAACACTGATACAGCTCTCGTAACTTACGGCAAGGTCCCATTTCGCATCGCTTCCTCTGTTTCCTCTGCCCACACTGCTGGCCGCCATGTTGTGGTCTCCGCTTGACCATGCGCAGTCGATGCATGGTTCCTTTGCCGCAGGTTCGCGTGCATTCCGTCCATTCACTCCATGGTGTCATCATGCAATCTATCGGCTCACGTCCTGACAAAAAAATGTTACTAAATGTTGTCATATTTTGTTCTCAATATTACTACACTAGATTCAACACCAGAACCTAATATAAAGAATGCAATATCCGGTACGGTGCCTATTAACTACTGAAATGAAACGACCAAACTTGTGATGAGAGAAAAATGAGAGATACGGCCTTATCGGGATTCGAACCCGAGACCTATGACTCACCAGGCAGAAGCTCTACCAGTATACCACTGTGCCTTATAGCTCAGCTGGTAGAGCGTCTGCCCGGTGAGTAAGAGGTCTTCGGGTTCGAATCCTGATAAGGCCCATACGATTTTTTTTCTCATCACAAGTTTGGTTAGAATCTAATATACAAATTATACAGCATGGTTTGAGGGGAAATAGTGAAAAATAATGACTCTGATGTGTTGTATGATACCCTAAAATTGGCATTTGGGGTAATATGGCTAAGCATTCCAGCGAATAAAACTCAAGACCTTGGTTAATTCTGCAGGTCATGGGTTCATATCCACGCCTGCCCACATCCATAGCGTGTGTGCCCTTGGGTAAGGCACTTTGCCATAAATTGCCTTTCTCCACCTAGGAGAAAATGGGTACCTGTGAGGGTAGTAAAAGGAGTGTTCGTGCGCATAAGCTGCACGGACTGTATTCTCTCCGTGGAATTGAGGTAATATAAAGGAATATTATTGAGCCCAATGACCAGGGGTAATAGACCGTATTGAATAGCCGCCATTTCGTGGGGCAGTTTCTTTGTTCCTTGAGGACATGCATGGTTGCACACATTGTGCTTCCATTGTTGAACGGTTTAAGTAACAAAAGGTGCCCCACGAAATGGCGGCTATTTGATACGGTCTATAGTGGCTCTCTGCTATTACCAAGGCTCTCCAGATGAAATGGTAAAAGAAAACTGACTGTAACCTTCTTAATAAGAGGTTCTTGGGACTTTGCACTTTACCTTGTTATAACGGAAACATTGTATCATCAAGAATGAAATTAACGAAGAGCATGGTGTAGTTAGATACTCAGTGAACTATTGAGTCCCCTGGTTTAACTTCAAAAACTCATTGGAAATTAATTTTAGTTCAAATGATAAAAGTAAAACTTGACAAGTAATATAAACATTAACAGACAAAAATACCTCCTTTCTTTGGTGGCATAGTAACAAAGATGTCAGGTAGATCTGGGTTTGGCACTGAAAATAAAGAAAAAAAGCCATGACAACGTGAAAATAATTTCCCCTCTATTCAAATATTTGATTATCGGTAGGTTTAGCTAGTCATGAAACATGAAACATTGGAAATATGTGGGGCAATCTCACAAAATGAGATGAACTGGGCTCAGATCGGAAGCGAGGTCTTAATACATTCTCTTTTAAATATTGTCAGCACACAATTTGGCACACTAAGTAATCGAGCAAAAACACTTAAGTTGACAGGTTTTATGAAAAGAAAATACAGCTTCTACGCACTGTTTAAAGCGTGAGACACAAGCTTGCGATTATAATCAACTGTTGTTGCCTGTTTGGGAACAAAAGCCATTTATATGTATTATTAGCATTAACTTTACTTTATTATCAACTGAAAGGGGCTATGTCACGGTTTGCGCATGCGCCAAATCCTTTCATATTTTGACATACGTGAGGGCTCAGATGAATGTAGTGCAATTTCGTTACACAACGCCATTGGTACGTGTGCTATAGTTGTGTACATCGTGTACTTAGCACGTGCCGCATGGGCAGTGTGTTCGTTCATGAGTGTTTACAATACGCAGAATTCAACTACATTGTGCATCGTGTGCGCGCATTTGTTCGATTTGGCATCGCACGATTGCGCGATCAGTGTCTGGAAAAACAAAATCGTGCAGCGGTGGCAGCCACTGTGTCTTTCCAAGGACCGAAGGTATGCTGTAAAATTGCTGTCAGGACCAAATAAGCATGTCAGTTTTGATGGAAAACAAGGTTAAGTAAATTGCTGTATCCAACCATGTCATTCATATCATTCGATGCCGTTTCTGTCATGTTTTGTAGAGTTTTTTGATGAGATGAAAAAACCCTTTTTAACGACGGCCGCACACACGGTGATGTCGATGTTTGGCGGCTTAAAAATATGGCAAACAGTGCGATTCCAAGTAAAAAGTAATGCATCAGGACATCCTGGATGTTGACAAGTACACCACTGCCAAAATTACCAAAGAATTATAAGGGATGGCAAAGATTGAATAGGATATGCAAAACCTGGCGACAAAACTTGAAAAAGTTAGCCACACTTTTTCAAGTTTTGCTGCGCATGCGCAAGCCGTGACATAGCCCCTTTAAGATGAAGGAGATGCAGTTTTAGAAGTGGGATGGAAATCTCATGGGGGAAAACCCACGCGGTCAAGTAGGGACTGCAAATCCAATACATACGCACATTCAGGAATCAAACTCGGGACACCGAGGCGAAAAGACGGAAAAAAACACCACTACATCAAATGTTCTTGACTCATGGATTTTATCCCATGTGACTCTAGAACATCAAAAACATTTGAACAAATCCACTTACTGACTTTGGGTGGCATGGACACAGACTCATCTGGCACAGGTTTCTTCATCATTGGTGTTGGGTTGCTATCTTCACTGCCACCCTTATTCATCATACCTCCTTTGGGAGGTATTACCCCTTCTTTAGGGGGCATTACCCCTCCATCGGGGGATGGTGTCATACCTCCTTTGGGGGGCATTACCCCTTCTTTGGGGGGCATTACCCCTTCTTTGGGGGGCATCACACCTCCACCTATGGAAAATAAAAGTTGTGATTTAGAGGGCAATTCGTCTAGTCCCAACAGGCATGGATAGACAGAACAATAAAATGCTATTTTCCCTCTGCGGCCTCGGGGAAAATAGCAGGCCTGCCGTCACCTTGGGACGATAGTTTGCACCATCACCCTCATGAACAGTCAATATTTGTATAATATTCCTTATAGTGGTGACTTTCTACTGTACACGGTACCTGTATTTGTTGTGTGCGAGTCACCATCATCCGTTTCGCATACCACCTCCCCTTGGTCATCATATTCAGTTCTGTCTGTTCTCTCAAAGATCAGCTTAGCCATTGGAGGAATTGGTCGTCCTAAGGGGTTGTAGAAGGCACCACGTGGGAAGGAACTAGAGATGGGGTGAATGGGCTCCCTGGGGACGGTGGCATTGTTGGCTGACTGTGGGGGGGAAGCAAATGATATTTGGTGTGGAGCAATTCGGGCGTTTAACAATACAGGTGCCCTTTGATGCGTGTGTGCGCGCATTTCTGTATTCAAATGGGGGACGTTCAACAATAGGAATAGTGTGCGCGATTGCCAAGGGGGTCTGCGATTTGCCCAAAAAAGTCCAAACAAACGAGGAACAATGGGACGTCCGCGTGGAAGAAATTGTGGTTTTCTATTAAATAAAATCGTTTGCAAACAATTTTTGTTTACCCTTCATTTAACACAAACAAAACATGCATGGATTTTTAAGGTTTTCTAAAGTATTACTGCAGAGCGTGATCCAAAACTGGTAAACACTAGATGAAGATTTCAACATTTCTTAAATTAATTAAAATAATACCTCGAACAGTAAAAAAATTTCCTTATTTCACGATCACATTACAAAAATTAACAGAATAATTTTGACTGGGCACACTGTGCCATTACATTTTCAAGAAATAGTTAAAAATGCATGTAAAAAAATTGCATTTTTTGTCAATTTTATTGATTATCTGTCCCTCACGCATAAAAACAACCTCCGCACAAAACTGTAAAGTCAATTTCAAAATGTGATAAACTGGGTGTGTGTATTAACATCAGTAAAAGGTAAACAAACGGGTTCACTTTAGTTTTCATTTGTTGTTGACTAAGGAAAGGCATTTGTCTCTTGATTTCCGTCCCTCACGCGTAATGCTGTTCCTGTTTTTAAAAGTTTTCCACTCATGTAATATGTCTTTAACCATCAGTGGTGTTAACAAAATGGAATGACCCATATCAGTCAAGAGGCGAAAAATCCGTACCCTGAAAGAAATCCCATTGTCCGTTCCCGCGTCCCACGGCAACAAGTCAATTTCCCGAAACTGCATCCAGTCGCAATCTTCTGTGCACAGGTTGACGCGCGACACCCCGACGCACCAGTCTGGACTTGGACCAATCATGGACAGCATGGATACCAGGTTGTGGGTGCGATTTACGCTGAGGACGGCCGACATGTTGCCCCGTGCAGGCCACAACCCTCGACTGCGGATTACTGTTTTGATGTTTCGCGTCTGAAGCAAAATAAGAAAACAGTTCTTGCAAAGTGAACTACTTTTCGAGGCATTTCAAAATAATGTAAATTCAAATTCCTGCCGTGTAGCAGGCTGCTCAGCAATATTAAGTATCAGTTATTTCACATGTTTCATGAAATGTCTCGTGTGTTATGCATTACCAAGCTTATATGCACCCACAACTTTCATTCTGGAATGGCTTTTTTAGAAATATGAGGCATTTCAAAATACAATGTAACATGAAATAAACTCTTCAAAAAAAGTTTGGAAGGTCAAGTTTGACTGACGATTGCTCTCTTGTTGCAAAATACTTTTCCTTGAATTTTATATCATTGGAAAGCCCTGTTATTTCTCTTTAAGATGATGTGTCATTTGTTATGATTAAGCAATTGGGGGATGTGCAGCACAGCTGAATACGGGGGCGGGTGTAAAGTGAAATGTCACAAAATGCATTGCTATTGTCAAAAAGTGCATTGACACATTCCCATCCTCCAAGCAAAAGGGGAATGCACTGCATGACAATAGCAGTGAATTTTGTGACATTTCACTTTCCACCCACCCCTGTCTTCCGCTATACTGCACATCCCCCAATTGATTAATCATAACAAATGACACATCACTGTAAAGAGAAATAACAGGGCTTTCCAATGATACCAAATTCAAGAGAAATGATTTAGTAACAAGAGAGAAATCGTCAGTCAAACTTGACTTTCCAAACTTTTTTTGAGGAGTTTATCTGTCAACCACAGCTTCACATTTTCAAGTGACCTGAAATAACCATATCATGCGTAATGCTTTTTATCAACTGAAGATTGTCTCATGCGTAAAACCAATTTTGCTGATCTGTCACTTTGATACGTATTAAACAGAAAGAATCAATGACCCTACCGAGAAATACATTATAACATTGCCACTTCTCAAAGGTATAGACCTCTATCACGGTGCGGCCATGTTTTCATTTTTCCAATTTAAATGCACGTAACCAAAGCGAGGCTTGCAAAATAGTTTTGCCCCGTGTTCAAAATGTTCATTATCTGTATCACAATGACACACGCGTGGCGTGATCAAGAAAAACAGTAATTCTAGATCTCTTAAAACAACAACAGTAGATTACACGCGCTATTGCGTGGACGCTCTGGTCGTGCCCGACACGTACCATGGGGAACAAGACAAAGATGGACGCACTGCACAGAATGTACACTTCACAGAATCTGCACAGATATAGTTATTTCATGTTACTTTTTCATGTTACTATTTCATATTTTAAAAATTTTGAAAATCCGATTGACAGATTATAAAATACCCCTTCCAAATTTGTTCAAAGAGGGAGAACAAGTGTGACCAGTTCTCTGAAAAGCAGACGCTTCTGGGCAGATTTTGAAATGGAGAGAGGGCCAAAAAAAAAAGCAGTGGGGTGATTTTCATTGTATTCAAGTATTAGGTGTTTTGAAAAAATGAACATGTTTTAAACTATCACCTGCAAAGAGTCTAAAAAAAAAATACCCCAAACTTTACTTGTCATTTTCTCCGTTTTCTACTTTTCGACACAATGAATTTCAAAATAGCATAACTTTGCCCAGGAATGACCGATTTATAAATTTAAAATGCCAATGGATTGGGAAATTTACATATTTTAACAATATGTAAAAATCTCATTTTCGACCTTATACCCAAAAAAGTTTGCTTTTGACAGAACGGGTCACAAAAGGGGAACAATATATCCAAAAACCACGGCCAGTCTGCAGTTAATGACTGAAATAAATCAAAGTAGTTACCTGCGCCAGAATTTCTCTTTCCAATGTTGTTGGTGATCCCCACTCTGCAACTCTTTGCACGCCCAAAGATGCATAGCCCCCGTACTTCCAAATGGTGTAGTCCTTTGTGTGGGATGCACCAATCAGATCGGACCAATGATCCCCGTGGCCTATTATGAAAAAAACAGAAAAGGGGTAATTTTCAAAAACATTTAGGGAATAAATACAAATATGTAAGAATGCTTAAAGTACATGTACAGTGTATTTATCGTTTCAGAGATTGACTTTAAAAATTCAATTTTTTTTGCAACAATTAATTGAAAATCAGTTTTTGACTTTTCAAGTGTCCAATTTTGACTTGTTAAAGTAACAGGTGTGTGATTCTGTGTAATTTTTGTTTTATATTTGTAGTATGCTCTAGTATAAAAATACAACATGGTTTGATGGGAAATAGTGAAAACTAATGGCCCCGAGGTGTTGGATGATTGGGACTACATGTATCTCCCGAGGCACAAGTTGAGGGAGATAGTCCCAATCATCCAACACAGAGTAAGAACAAATATCCAGGCAAGTTTTGGAGATATAAATTAACGAAACAATGACCATTTTTGTTTCCGACTCGTCCTGTAATACAAAGAATGAGCCTAAATTTACTGACCACTTCACACATTCTCTGTATGTTTATGCACACCATCCAGTTTTTGTTGGCGTACGTAGTGGCATTTAAATTCCCTTTACGCCTGAAGTAGCCTTGTGTGATTGGATGGTCACGTCAGTTATTTAATCCAATGACATCATCAATTTGTGGTTCATTTATGAATAAATATGTTAGTGGAATCTAGACTCTAATACAAGTCGTCATTTGATGGATCAGTTGGAAAATAGGGTCAAATTTGGTCTAAAATTATAATTTCTTTTACTAAACTCAACAGCAATTTTTCGGAGTAAACAGGAGTTTTCTTGAGTTTTTTTTTCTGACGATATCCTATAATTAGTAACTGCATAACACCTCAAGGGTGGACAAATTACAGCTACATTTCGCTACATTTTTCTTTTTAAATGATGACAAAGTCATCGGAAAATTTGTGTACTAGCTGTTTGCATTACACAATTAGTCTTGAGCATTGACGACTGCAGGTGCATTGCGCAATATAGAAAACCTAATGCACATACAGCCAGTTTGCTGCAAACATATGTGCATGTTCAGACACCTTTAATAAAATGAGATGCCAGTAACCATGTCATTATGCTGTTTTCATGAAATTTCCCTGAATGCCACCAACCTCCGGGGAAGTCTTTAGGGTGAGTCTCTCTGGACCACAGTCCGCGCATTGTGACTGTGTACTTGGCGGTGTGACACGCGCAGCAATCGACGTTTTCTAAATTATTGTCGTTCCCAGTGATGCCCGTTGATGGTACTGAGCTGAGATCTAAGGAAAGATTAGGGCAGAAATAAGAAATAGGTCTTTCCACAGTAAAGGGGACATTTTGGCAACACGGACCATATTTTCGAGGAAATACCTTCATCTGGTCTCAAAATAAAAGAAATAAGTTGTTCTGAAGAGATAACTTAGGCCCAGAAAGGGTTACAAATAGTGTGACAACATGCCTTTCTAAAAACCCTGTGTACAAATTTCCAATATACGCTCGTAGCCGGGACGGACACTTGTGTTACATTTTAGGCCGTCCCGGTTACGAGCGTATATTGGAAATTTGTACACAGGGTTTTTAGAAAGGCATGAATTCACACTATTTGTAACACTTTTTTGGGCCCAAGTTATCTCTTCAGAACAACTGGAACTTTTTTCTTTTATTTTGAGACCAGACAAAGGTATTTTTTGGAAAATATGGTCTGTGTTGCCAAAATGCCCCCTTTACCATGGAAAGACTCGCATACAATCGCATACTTAATTGCTTGTTAATTCATTATTAACAGAATCCCACAGTATCTGCAAAGTTATTTACACTGTCAAAATCAGTGGCTTCATTTTCCGATCCTAGCACAGTCTTCTTCAAATGGAAAATCATTTTGCCTCTGTTGGGGCGGAATATGAGGCCACTAATTGTACAGTGATGTGTTTTTAGTACAGATCCTGCTGATTGGTAAGTAGTTTGCAACAGTTTTGTGTATGCAAACATTTCGTTATTTTGTAAAGTGTAGAATGCCTTATTTACATGTAGGCTTGAAGGTACATGTACATTGGCTGTAACGAATGTTATGGGATCTGCTAAGGTGTTCGTTACAGTGATCGTTTATTATAATGAACATTATAATTCAATAGCCATCTTGTTGGTCAGTTTCTTTGTTCCTTGAGAAGCAGTTTCTTTGTTTCTTGAGGACATGCATGATTGCTGACCAACAAACAGATATAAAGACCTGAGGAGCTGCATATGTACCAATTGAGTCAGAGCATGCCACAATTGTCCCTGGGCAAGGCACTTAATCCCAGTTGCCTCGTCAACTTAAGTGATATTTGGGAAGCTGTTGGGGGGAATGCCACAATCTAACTGCTGATAGGGTTGAGCGTCTGGCCAGCAGCCACCTAGTTGAAGCGAAATGGTTCTGGTTATTCCCTGATGGCAGCAGTAATAATGGCAACAGCACCAGGAGCACCCCGCAGGGTGGACATGTGCGCTATATAAGAATCCACCATTATTATACAGTATATTCCAATCTTTGTCGCATTGGATGTGGCATTGTGCTCTGCTATAGACCTTTATCACGGTGCGGCCATCTTCCCTTTCCCCTATTAAAAAAAACATATCCAAATCAAGGCTTGCAGAAAAAATAGTTTGGTCCGGGTTGAAAATGTTCATTGTGTGCATCACAATGACATGCGCACAGCGCGATCAAGAAAATGGGCAGCGTGGACAGTGATTCTCTCAAAACAACAACTACCGCGCAGTCGCCCACACGCACTGATTGTGCTATGGGGAACAGGACAAAGATGGACACACCGTGATAAAGGTCTATAGACAGTATCAAATACATGTAGCTTTTGACATTTAAGAGCAAGTTCAATTCATGATTATAGTTATGCAGTCTAGTCAACAGACAGGACACATGCATTTGTTCAACACAGGCACTCTCAACTCCAAAATGTGTTGCACTGGTTCAGTGACCGCAGATACCAAGGACTCAACTGAATATGAAATACATTTAAGTGTCTGTAAGTAATTACAGTTCTGATGAGATTTTAATATAAGGATGCATCCAATTTAATAGCCAAGGCTGAAAACAATGCAGCCATAAGTCTATGGAACGTTATTTAGCCAGCTACCATTGACTCCTGCATGTTTGAGCCTTAGCCATGTAATTTAGACGAAGCCTACGAGTTTCCATACATGTACATGTACCTTCTTCGCATAGCCATAACGTCAATCCCTGCTCATCCATATACCAGATTTGCTTTCTCTGTGCGACCGCAGCCCTGTAAACAGACAATTGCAGTGGGAATATGGATACAATGAATTGAATGCACACCTTTTTTTAACATTTAAGCTAAGGTTTTCTTGAAACAAAATGAATGTAACTTCATCTGTTGCTATCCTCAAACTGGAAAGCTTCTAATTAAAGCTTGGATACAGGATTTGCAATGTCCCAAAATTGTATTCAACCATTTGACTGAAAAAAGAAAGCTTTAGGCCAAATAAAAAGAATTATGTTTAGCGTAAGTTGAAGTCTCCCAGAATGAGGCGGTGACACGGCTTTTTTTTTTCGCTTAGTGGATTCCAAGCAATAAAGTCAAGTTGACATGAAGCAAACACGCATGTTTTTAATCGAAATGCTCAAATTAAAAAAATAAAATTAAAAAAAGCTTTGACGCGCAAGGTTGAAAGTGACACCAAGAAATCCAGAGTACATGTGAAAGTACCTTCATGGATGACTGAGCACTGTTGGTTCAGAAATGGCTTTGCACCAGATAAAAAAAGATGAACTAAAAAAACAAAAAGACCAATATTCACTTTTAAAATCCTTAACATGATGTTCCTATTGGAAATATGAAAGGTTATGATTGAATCAAAGATTTTAAAAAGTGATTGTCTTTTTTTCTGTTTATCCTTTTTAACCGATAAACCTATCTGGTACAAAGCTAATTCTGCCAGTATACCCAGCACGATATGTGGCAGAGGGACTGCTCCCTAACATGTACCCCAACACACTCTTCCCTTTTGTTAACGCACCAATCCCCCTAAAAACTGAAAGGAATTCCTTGGAAATTCCTTGGATGTTTGAGACACAATATGGGAACAATGGTAGGGGGAAGTCCGTTTGCCACATATGTGCTGCATATGTCTGCCAGGGTCTCTTTGAACCATTGGTGCTTAGTCATCCATAAAGGAACTCCAGATTTGTTGATGTCATAAGAAAGAGGACACGGTGATCGAATAGATAGTGTTTGCCCTGTATCTTTTAGTGGTAATTTTACACAGATTACTAGACAAGTAATGGTATTACTTGAATGCCACACAGCCAGTTCCCGGTGGAGGTGCAATCCATCTGAAGTAAACTGCTGTCTTGGAATCTTTGGAAGCATGTTGGATGATATGAGGACACTCTGGCTTCAATCGGCTTAACCTCTGGTCCAGAATCTGAAATTATTTATTTTAACAAATGCATGTTGGTATCATCAATCAGCATAAATAGCAATGGTCATGCTTGTATTTCTTAATAACTAGAGCAAGAGACGTTTGAATGCCCGCTCAAATGTTATTCGCCCAACACCCGATCAATTTTTTTTCACAATAATGAAAGAGCCTATTGGATAATAACTGAATAGTATACAAATAGACCGTATCTAATAGCCGCCATTTTGTTGGGCAGTTTCTTTGTTCCTTGAAGACATGCATGGTTGCACATATTGTGCTTCCATTGTTGAACGGTTTAAGTAACAAAAGGTGCCCCACAAAATGGCGGCTATTTGATACGGTCTATAATGAATGTTTATTAGTTTAATGGTATAAAAATGTTAATAATAATTATTTGTATCATTGAATGAATGAAACACATTTTGTCACCTTAAATTTTTGATTTTTACAAAAATCCGCTCTTAATGAGAGATGTGTGCTGACCCATTATTGAAGGTTCACACACTTAAATGCAAAAAGCGGTTTTTGCCTAGTCCAAAAATAATTGCCTAATTGAAACATGTGACCTCGACAGTTTTCTTAAAACTAGTAAAAGGTATGAATTTTGTTTACTGGTCACCACTGAGATGTCATGTGTTAAGTCTATGGAACAGGGCAGAAAAAGTATTTTCAAGGAAATTGTTGAAAATTACTTCCCTTCAAATAATTTACACGTTTTGGTGGTTATCATTGCAAGTCATCATAAGGAGAATAAGTGGCAACCAGTAAACGGAATTCATTCCCTAGTAAATACCGGTATGACTTCGGTAAAATACATGTAGGTTATGAAGGTGACGATTTATCATTTCTTTTATGTAATGCGCAAGTAGATATCAGGACTTGAATTACATGTAGAAGTTAAGGAGGGCACTGCAAAGAAATGCTTTCGATACATCTGAAAATATTTTATAGAGCACCAAGAGATTTTCCATATTTAAAAGAGGGGCATGAAGGCAATTGCAATCATTGCAATAATGGAATTCAAGCTGAGATTTTTCTCATTTGAAGGACATCTGGGAATGTGAAAAAGTAGGGTCTAGAACACCCCTCGCATCACAACTATCGCGGAATTCGCCTGATCTACATGTACCACATTTTACAGAAATGATACAAACATTTTACGGGAACGTGTCAGCGTCCTCGTTTATACGAAGATGTTCAATGGCCATTTGCGTATTCCTAAATAGCGTGCACGGATGCCATATGCAACAGTACACAGCATGCAATGGAGCGAAATATTCAATGTCATGTGACCCACCATCCTCCAATCAAAAGACTTGGCATTATATTTTAAAAATTCCAATCATACTTGCCATACTCAGGTGTACAAACCTGGCACACACATTTTTGCATTTGTTCAACCTAGATTCCAAATTTGCAATCAGAAATCAAAATATTTCAGTAATTACTACAACGTGGGAAAACAACAGGGTGTCGTTACACGATCGCCGTGGTGTGAGCAAAACAAGTGTCAAGATTGTGATGAGGTGCACAAGTGTGTGAAATGGTACACCACTTGCTTCTAGCACAAGTCGTCCTACAAGGGCCGCTGACGACATGTGAGAAATTTTTTTTTGTTTTTTTTAATCTAAGAAATACCAGTAAAATACACAAGAAGTTCCCAAGATTATATTACATGTAGCTTTAAAATACTGTACGTAATCAGTTAAAATAGACAGGAAGTTATGGGGTAAAATGGAGGGATTTGTAGAATTTTGGTATCCTCAAAATACCAAAATTTTATAAATTTCAGCACTTCTTGGTTCAAAGTTTCCCTCTGATGAAAAATCAATGAACTGTCAAGATCAAGAAATATGCAAAAACCAAGTATGCAACAATAGACCTTATCACGGTGCGTCCATCTTTGTCTTGTTCCCCATAGTACATGCCGGGTACGATCAGTGCGCCTGCGGTTGAGAATCACTGTCCACGCTGCACGCTCTCTTGATCGCGCAACGCCTGTGCCATTGTGATGCACACAATGAACAATTTCAAAACGGGACAAAACTATTTTTTCTGCAAGCCTCGCTTTGCTTGACGGGGAACTGCATTAGCCCATGAATTAGACCAGGGCAGAGAGTCTGGTCTCTTATCTTTTTGGTTTGGGGTCAAGTCAGTTATTGGTTTTTAACCTGTGACTTGACTCTGGAGAAAATGTCTTGTGACTGGACTTGGGAAATAAGATTGATTTACATACTTAACTGCATAACCAAAACTGCTAGTGCAGTCTCCCGCTCCAGGGGAATGAATTGGAAAATGCCTAGCCGTCGCGAAATGGTTAGAGAAAAGGGAAGATGGCCGCACCGTGATAAAGTTTTACACTGCTCCATGAGTTTCATTTACAAAAATATCATTTACAGTGTACAGTACAGTCTTGCAAATTATACATTGGGCCTTTAAAGCCCTGATACTGTACAACATCAGACAAAGTGTTGATAGCAATGGTAACAAACACCACATGATATTTTCCCCGCGTAAAATGGTACCTTTGTGGGGGAAATTGCCAACTGAAGGTGCTTTTTTTTCTTTTACTCTTCATTCAACACAAAAGACATATGAATTTTTAATGTTTTCTGAAGTACATGTATTACTGCATCTATGAGGCTGAAATTTCTATAAGGCAGTTTATCAACATTATTCTTTATATACATGTATGTAATTCTGAATTCCTTGAATTCGTAAAAAAGTTTCATCTGCAAATGATATAATGGCCTTTAAAGACACAGGCTCGTCAATGCGCGAGAAACACATTTTTGCCACGAAATTCACCGCGCTCCATACTAGTTTCATACGCGCTCCATACTAGCAGTCAGCTGTTACGATCCCGGACGGTGTAGGCTCATTGGTTTACGGTACGTACACGTACATACAAACACACGTACACGCGCGTGATTGGCCTGCACCCTCCGGGATCATAAGAGCTCGGGCAAGGTATGTAGCGTGGTGAAATTCGTGGCACGAATTAGCTCGTCGAGCATTGACGAGCCTTTGCTTTAAGGAAATAATCTCAAGTTGAGTTTCAAAGAAGAGTTTTGAGTTGAACAGATGGAAATTATGCATTTCTAGTCTAGTTTGAGTTAACGGGGATTTTGAGTTGAACAAGTTCAGCAGGATTTCACTGTATGTGCAGTTATTTATCATTCATGACGAATCAGAGTGGGAATCAATGCAGCATTAAGCAAGAGGTTCTATTCCGTATGCATTGACATTTCTAGTCAATGCATGTAAAGCGTACTGCCAATCATTGTGCTGTATGATGTGAGTTGGTAATCCTTGACTGCACTTACTGGATCTACACAGGATAATGGGATTTGAATTTAAAAGGGGGAAATCATCCCTCAATGGTATATTGTCCGAGTTTAGGGCTGATTTATGCAGCTTTCAAATGTCATGAAAATAGAAAAAAAATGCATTTTTTTCAACAGTAATCACTAAAAAAATAACAAGTGCAGGAGGCAGATTACAAATTTGAGTGCTACTTGAGTTTCACAATTCTGAGAGTAGATTGATGTAAAACATGGAACACCTTCTGTTAAGTTGTTTACTCAGGCTGATTGTCTTGCGGTTTCTTAAAGCCCCAATACATCATTTGCAGTTACTTCATGAAATGTTACTTCATGAAATGTTACTTCATAAAATGTTACTTAATGAACCGACAAGAAAAACCCGACTAAAAGTGTTGATACATGTAGCAATGGTTACAAACACCACATGATTTTTCCCCTGTAATAGACTTTTATCACGGTGCGTCCATCTTTGTCTCGTTTCCCACTGCATAGTACGTGTATGTGTCGGGCATGATCAGTGCGTGTGCGTGTCTGCGCGATAGCGCGTGCAGTCTTCCGTTGTTGTTTTGAGAGAATCACTGTCCGCGCTGCACGTTTTCTTGATCGCACTGCGCGCATGTCATTGTGATGCACACAATAAACATTTTCAACACGGGGCCAAACTATTTTATTTCGGCAAGCCTCGCTTTCGTTACGTTCATTTTAATAGGGGAAAAGGGAAGATGGCCGCAGCGTGTTAAAGGTCTATATGGTACCTTTGTGGGAGAAATTGCCAACTGAAGGTGTTTTTTTAAAAACTGTCTGCAAACAACTTTTTTACTATTCGTTTAATTTAAAAACCATGCATGGATTTGTCAGGTTTTTCTAAAGTATTACTGTATCTATGTGGCTGAAATTTCTACAAGGCAGTTGATCAACACTATTCTTTAGCTATGTAATACTGTTCCTGTTTTTAAAAGTTTTCCAATCATGTAATATGTCTTTAAAGTGGAATGGAAGTACCAATTTAAAAGCTGCATTAGCAAAGCAAACAAGTTGAGCACAGCGGTGGTGCTAGCAATGCAAACGTCTTACAATGTGTAGATGATTCCTGGACAAAAAATGGTTTATGAAGACCGACAGTGCTTGTAAGAACTCTGGCTGCAGCAATAGGGCGACATTTCGGGAAGCCTCTCCCCGGGGACCACCAAAATTTCGGCAAGAGTCACTCAAAATGACACCTTATTTTTTTTACCCAAAGCTTCCAAAAATGGTTCCAGACCTAAGAGAATTGGTTCTAGACCTAATAAAAATGGTTCTCGATTTTTAAAAAAATGGTTTTTGACCTAAAAAAATGATCTTTAATCTCAAAAATATTAGGGCGACACCAAAATGTCGCCCTATTGAGCGTGTCGCCCTAATATAGCTTTTTTACACACAAATTGTCGCCCTATCCTAGCATTCATAGTTTTTGACCACTGTACAAAATGTGGTGTAGATAATAAGAAAAAAAATTCATAGCGTACATCGACATTGCAACTGGAAGCAACTCAACTGATCAGTTGCTGTTGACAGCAACTGGGCCCAATTTCATGGAACCTATTAGCACAAAAAAATTGTTTAGCACAGAATTTCTTTGCTTTGATTTGCAAAACTGGGTTGCCAGCCAAAATCGTAAGTGATGTGTATTAACTGATATTTTGCTCCTGTTCCTAAAAATACAATTTGACATACAATTTTGGCTGGTGACCCATTTTACAGAGCAAAGAAATTCTGTGCTAAAACAAATTTTTGTGCTAACAGGTTCCATGAAATTGGGCCCTGATCAGTTGCACAACTAGCGGCAACTGGGAAAATTTTCCGAGCGCGCACATCGACACGGCAACTCGGTAAAGCCTACAGTACATTGACCTTTCAACTTGAAGCAACTGTTGCTTTCAGTTGCTGTCGATGTGCGTGCTTGTATTCAGACACACACGTGCAACGGACAGCAACTAGTTGCAACTACGCGTACATCGACGCAACTGACCGCAACTGGGTACAACCATGGTACAACTAGTTGCCAGAAAGTAGAACATGAGTAACTCGCGGCAACTGGGATTTTTCCAGTTGTTGCAAGTACGCGCACATCGACCTTTTTGAGCAACTGATCAGTTGCTCCCAGTTGCCGCGAGTTGTTACCAGTTGCCGAAAACACCAGTTGCCACTAGTTGTTTCCAGTTGCAATGTCGATGTACGCTAGGCTTAATACACATGCAGTGTGATTTTCTATTTTTGTCACGTACATGTAGGAGTAACTCCGAGACTCGCCACACACCTTTGCGATTTATTGGCTTGCCAAGAGTAGCTTGGACTTTTGTTCACCAGTTTAGTTGCGACAAATCACAACACCACCCATGCACATTTGCAGTGAATCACAATTCTGCTTGCACATCTCTGTGGTGGTATATGCTTGAAATGACAATAGAGCTTTTGCACTGGCGGCCATGACAGAGGGCAGGTTTTCATATTTAAATGTGTTACAATAGATCCACAAAGTGACTACTCGTGCTTGACGTGCTGTGACAATGTGACTGCCCCCTGTCATGGCCGCCGTGCAAAGGCTCTATACTTGCTGTGAAATAAAACAAGTTTGATCGGTTGCGCTGGTCCTGCCAGTGGCGGATCCAGCCTCATTAGAATACAGGAATACAACGGATTTCAGTAGATGGATTTCAGTGGATGCTGTAGCCCCCGCTTTTCCTTTGTATTCCTGTATTTTAATGAGGTTGGATCCGCCACTGTCCTGCAGTATAATGCCCCAAAATGTCAGCTCACAAGAAAGTACCCGAATGATCTGCAGCCGATTTCACACACAAAAATTCCCAGCTTGCGAAACTTTTGAAAATAACAATATGCATGCAATTATTGCCAGGCTGTAGTCGAGTGGTTGAAAGGTGGTTGAAAGGTTGAAATGATTTATTTCACATTCTCAATTTCATTTCAATAATTTTGGGCTCAAACACATATTATCAATAGAACTTGAAATGAAATAATTTTCGGCACTCTTAATAAAATACTTTTTGTAAAGTGTATTATCTTATTGTAGATGTATGTTTGTTCAACTGACTCGGATGGACTTTTTACCGACTGAGTCCGAGTCCTGACTGGCCGAGTCCAAATCCAAGTCCTTAAAAATCGGGGTCCGAACTCGAGTCCCACAGCACTGATTATTGCAAGATTGTTGAGAACCATGCGCAATAGAATGTTGCACAGGTGGACTTGGGCAAACAAGGCTTCGTGAAATCAGCTTTTGTACTTGTGATGCTACAGCAACGTAGTATAAAGCTGGTATAAATTGATGGCTTTTTGGTGCACAGCGTGCCTAATCGTGATGCCCACAATATCAGACCAATTTCAGTGCAAAACCTCTGCACTCAAATGGTTTGTATGTGACATTGTAGCCTTCCGGCCGACTGAAAGCAATCAGTATGGTATGTCACACTAGAGCATTGTCAACACTCAGAGCAAACTCACCCTGGAGTCGCCGCTGGTCAAGTTTAAATTAAATTTTACCTCCACATTCAGCCTCATATGTGAACCAATTGGATATGGCCATATTTTTAGATATAGCTACTAATGCAATGGGTAAAAATTATGGAGATTCAGAGTTTTGCGTTAAAAGCAAGAAAAATATGGTATTTCTCTTCAAGTTCATTTTTTAAAAATCATACCAAAAATATCTTTAAAAACTTCTATTTAATGAGGGTGTAGCAAATTCCACGACAAAATCTCCCGGTAACATCAAAAATGTGTCAAAACAATTGAACTTCCTTTGTCCATTTCTCGGCCAAATTTTTTCCCATCACCAAAATTAATATCACCAAAATTAATACAGCCTATTTAATGCCCTTTCAGGAAATCCCACTTTTTTTCCCTTCAAAACTTGACCCATGTGACTGCTTTTTGATGGGCCATTTAATGTTGTTTTAACCCTAACCCTGCTCAATCCTCCAAAATCAATATGATTTTACATACACCCTAGGGCGTTAGGGTTAAACTAGTTTCGTACAAACTGAGCTTGTCCCACCTTGGCACAATCCACTACTGCTTAGAATTAAATGAGGTGTGCGCCTGCTTGCTATGCACAGATACGGATAAAAAAAAAGATAACGCAAATTATACTCTGACCGACAGAGAGGTTGAGAGATATCATATTTCATTGGTCAGAAACATGTTCGAACACCTCTTGTGGCAAGGCCGACTGCAGCAGCAGTGGCAGATCCAGCCTCATTAAAATACAGAAATACAAAGGAAAAGCCGGGGCTACAGCCCCCTGAAATCCATTGTATTCCTGTATTTTAATGAGGCTGGATCTGCCACTGAGCAGCCTCTGAAGAGCTGCTGAGGCAGGGTGCACCACTCTGCCTAAAATGCCTCTTGAGCTCCTGCTGTTTTTGAGACATGCAGCCCCAGATATCAGCTAGTTCCATGCAAGTTTAAACAGGTAAAGTGCCTAACTAGAGGATTCTCCCCAAAACATGTCAGCAATGCGCGCGCGCCAAATTCGTGCCACGAAATACGCAGCTCCATGGCTTTGAGAAAATCACTGAAGCAGAACAGTCTACATGAAAGCGATTCCAAAGTGATTGGCCAATCAGTGCCTTGTTATCCACAAGTTCAATGTATTTAACGTACTTCTGCTCTGATCAATCATTGATACAGTATGTATTTCAAGAAAACTGTGTTTCTTTTTGTGCATTAATGGATGGCATAGCCCTAGGTAAAATGTTCACGAGTCAATCATGGCTTATTTTCACACCGCATCCCCCCTCCAGGCTATCCCGAGATTTTGTCCAAGCGTAATAAACTTTACTACAGCGTGGTAAAATGCGTCGTCGAACCTGAAAAGACCTCTACATCATTTTGGCAGTTGGGGGCTTGCATCATGTCAAATGCAGTGACACCCTCTATAGCCAAAAAGGATCTGACAATCTTCGCCTCATTTGACAGCGTTTGTTTTTCTCAGTGACTATGTTTATCTGCCACCGAGTAGGGAAAATGTCAGTGACATTCCGCAGTCTCTAAGAGCAGAGAGCTAGAGGAGTGTTAAAATACACAACCTTGGCCTTTCTGGAGTATTAGGCCCAGCCATGCATGACAGCGTGCATCATTAAGGACCTGCTGAAAACATGGTTTCCTTATCGATTTCAAATTGGGGGAGGGGGAGGCGGGAGCGGGGAGCGGGGAGCATTATAAGATCCTGATTATTTATGACAAAGTGTTAAAATATGCAAGATGAAACCGTGGGAGAGCATGCGCAGTTTCCATTAGCGGGATGACCCTCACTGCCCGGACGTACGGTTCCAGAGCGCTTTTACCGACTCGATGTGTCTGCAATGGACTTATGGTCTCGGGAAAAGTTACCTGGTCAATTTTCCTGGGCAGCAGTTGGCCAGGAAAAGTAACCGGTGGACTCGTGAAAAGTTACTGAGAGGAAATCTTTCCAGGCTGTCCCGCACTGGATTAAAAATGGAAAAGTACCCATGTTGTGTTGGGGCTTTAAATTAAATCACATGCCGTATTACCTGAAATGTTCCAACAGGAGTTGTGTCATCTGACACCAAAAGGCAGGCGAAGGTAAACTCTCGAAACGAGTCAGGCGGGGTGCTCCTTAGGATCACTACAGAAGGCAAAACAAGACAGTTAACTGCATTAATTACGAGAATAAATTGAAATTTACCAATTAAAAATGGTCTTTTGCTTTATTTTCTGTGAATAGATTTGGGGTTGTAGCAAGTGTTACTGAACTAAATAAACTGAGCTGTTGAAGGCTTTATGCTTTATCTGGCAAAGTCTGTGCGATATTACTATTACGTTTGATATACATGTAGGTACTGAAACATGAACAACTGCTGTTCGTGTAGGCAGGTTCGGGGCCGTCCATAAAGTACGTATGCATGGAGGGAGAGTTATAGCCAATGCGTAGACCCAATGTTAAAGTATATGGGTGACGTCACAAATTTTGCGTACAGGGGGAGGGGGGGGGGGGGAAGGAGGGGGAGGGGGTGCTCTAAAAAGTCGCCATTTCGCGCGTACGTACTTTATGGACAGCCCATTTTATTTATTTTATTTATTTATTTATATACCACATCCAACAGCGGAGGGACCGCCAATTACAGGAATGGGAGCAAGTGTGGTTGAGTGCCTTGCTCAAGGGCACAGGTGCCACAACCTGTCACGGCCAGGAATCGAACCTACATTCTAGTACTAGCACAGGAACTTAAGTTCGACGCACTAGACCGCTCGGCCATAACACTCCTCCTGGCTGTACTGCATGCAAAATGGAGCCATAGTCAGGGGCCTTATTTCAACCATATGAAGGTGCCCTTGTAAAAATATTTATACAAATTAATCTTTAGTGATCGTTTTCTTATAAAAAGATAACATCTCGGGCAGAATCATTCCATTGGACAGTTACTTCCACTTCTAACTTCACTTTGAGTCAAGTTTTCCCGGTCAGCTCGATACTGAGGAATTTTTTCAGGGTCAGAAGTAGACATTTTCTCAAACTGCTGTTTGCGGCACGCCATAGTGGAAGTGTTAACATTTTGTGTCACTGCAAATTCGGTATGCTACCTTTAACAATTGTTCATTTTTATATAGCACATTTCCATGGCTGCTAACATCTCAAAGGTACTAGTACTACGGTACCCGAACAAGATACACAACACAGGCAGGGTGGCACCTTTAGCAGTTGGCCTGGGACCAATTTCATAAAGCTATTGAGCAAAAGAATTGCTTAATCAAAAATTTGTTCGCTTTATAAAATGGGGTTAATGTCAAAATTGTATGTCAACTTGTGTTTTTAGCAAGAATAGCAAGTCGGGTGTGGGAGCATGTGCCGCAGCGGCACTTTGCCACGTTTACCCTCTTTTCCCACCCCTCCGGTCTCCTTATAGCGATCGATCGGGCCTGCGGCGGACCCATCCCCCACACCTCCAGGTGGTCCCCCAGCTGCGCCAACCACGACGCACGGGGTCGACCGACAGATCGCCTCCACCCCGGCCCCTTAGGGTCCTTAGCCATGTTAGCACTGAGGATCCGATTCGCCGGATCCAACGGGGAGAAGCGAACCACGTGGCCGTAGAGGCGCAACTGAACACCCATCAATTGTAATACACATCATATAGATTTTGAATGAAAACCCATTTTTTTTAAGCAAACAAATTTTGGATTAAGCAATTGTTTTTGCTTAAACAGCTTTATGAAATTGGCCCCTGAAGACACCAGAGAAAACCCACCTCTCTCGCAAACAAATGTTTTGCGTTTTTTTTTAATGTGGATTACTTCACACACTGAACCTACGGCCTAACATCCCATCCAAAGGATGGGGCATAGGTCATTAGCATACTGAATCACGAACCCACAACACTCAGTAATGGTGAGGTTGCCACCACACCTGGTAATCATCAATGACACCAGTGGTTTAAGCTAATGCAAAGAAATTGCAATGTGATCAATTGACGAATGAGTGATTACCATCAGTGGAAGAAATGAGTTTAAGTGCACTGGTGCATGGTATATTATTACTAGATTGTGGATAACACCCTGCATATTGTGTACTGAACCTTGGGAATTCCTAAATTGTGACGTGATCAAGCAAAATCAAATCGGCAATCTTGTTTTGAGACACGGCCAAAATATGTTAGTAGAAATTGAAAAGTCAAAATTACAAAAACAAGGGAAAAACACTCTTCTTTCACACTGAAATAATGTTTTTACCAAAAGGAAAATGGTAAACAAAATATCAAAATGTCAAAAACCTGAAATTGTTTCCAAAAAGAAGCCTGTATTTTACTCAGTGTTCAAATGATTGTAACATTTTTAAAAAATGTTGTATTGACATGAGATTTTTATTTGTATGGAAAATGATGTACACTAACAAATAAAATTCAAAATTGACCAGGGTCTACATGTACTTCAGACTGACTTTGCTTGATGACGCATCACAATTATGAGCTTTGAAAATGTTCTGGAAGTAGACATTCCATTTTAGTTTATTTTACCACTTTCCTTTTAACTAAACAAAATCCTGTGTACTCCTTGTCACACACTACACACATGCACCATAACAACATTCAGAAGTTATGCATATTGCACTTCACGCCTCTAAAAGCAGAAAGAGAAGCTACCTCGGTCCCGGAAACAAGCCCCGGAAAATCCTACGAGACAACACATGCGGTATTTAATCAATGGCATATTACCCGCACTGCATTCCATATTCGCATCGCCGAATACAAGCACGTTTTCCCACGTTTTCCGGACGAAAGCCGGAACTCTCGGTGGAAATCAGAAATACAAACGCGCTCCCCTGGGTGGGATATTTTATTTAGAGAGGGGAAAAATTGAAGTTCCTGAGCCGAGCGATTACTGCTACCACGGCACTTAAGTTAATAACTGCCACTCAGATGCTGGTTTGCCGTTGGGAGTTGGTATATTGTGTGACCGCGAATAAGCTCCTCTTCCAGGCATGAGTTGATCTCTGGTGTATTTCAGCTCTAAAGTAATCAAACAGCTGCGGTGAACCTTTGTGTCAAGCTCCAGCAAAATATCGAGGGACAGATAAAACAAAATTGACGAGAATGACATGTTTTAATAAGAATGTGCAAAACTTGTATGCCTTAAACTCGGAGGTAACATTAAAGTAGGCCCACAGGTGATACAAAACTTACTCTGCAAACATTTTATAAATCTATCTCCAATTGGCCATAAATTTCCGTTCAGAAATTCACGTTGTGTCCTTAGACAAGACACCTTCTTTACTCCACATCATGTCTCTCCACCCAGGTGCATAAGGCCATACAAAATAAATGGTGTGTTTACGGTAACCTGACCTACCTGGAATTTTCGAGGCCAAATTGCCGACCTCAAACCTTTTATTGCTAATTTTCAAGTTGATAATTTTAAATGAGCACTACATGTACAGTATTTGCAATAATTTTCCAACGAACATAACATTTTCTACACAAACATGGTTAATAGTGTTAATAGTGAGTTTCAAACATTGCAGAACACGCAAATGCATGAACTAAAATGTAAAAAGAAATGATAAAATAAAATTATTTTCCTACCTACCTACATGGATTTCTTTTAGGCCGTTACCGTAAATGCACCATTTATTTTGTTTGGCATAAATACTGTAGGTACTGGACAAATACTGTTACTTAGGAAAACCAACTATTTGCTGGAGGTAAACCTGGGGTATGGTATCCAGGGGGCATAGCAATGCTGCTAGTCACTCCATGCCATGGAAACTGACAACCTGTTGGGGAAACCCAACTAACTGCTGGGGGTAAACCTGCGATGGACTGGCATCCCATCCAGGGGAATAGTAATGCTCCTAGTCACTCCATGCTTTAGAAACAAGAGATGAGTGTTGGCCGTATGAGCCTATGTAGGCTTGTGAAATGACTTTTCCTTACCTGCCACTGTTCCTGATGAACATCATTATTGAGGGCGACCAAATGATAATTGGACCAACTTGTTGAGTGAATGGTAAACAAACAAAAACATTTTTTTAAAAACACCTTCAGTTGATAATTTGTCCTAAATGGTTGAGGAAATTTAGAGACATTGCAAATTCTGCTTAAAAAATTGTGGAAAACGATGTCATTTTTCTTTTCGTTTTTTTAAGGCGACTATTGCCTTTTTCCAGGAAAAGTGTTCTTAAGATTACCACCTCTAAAATAAGCACTTTTCCACACAACCAAGAGGAAAAAATCACTCCACTTTAAGTCCAAAAATAATTTTTCATGTTTACAAAATGTATGTACAGTCATTGACAACAGAGCTATTCATATAAAGGAGCTTGTCCAGATTTTTCCAATAAATGAATTTCATTCTAACCTAACAATCATATAAAATACCTCCCCAAAATACTATCCATGGGAAGAAAACAGGAAATTTGCAATCTCCAATTTGGATGTGGAAGCACTGCTTTATGGAACCAAATAAATTAGTTTACAAAACATCGGTGGTTTTTAGACAACATCCTTGAAAATATACAGATTGAAAGCAGAAAGGTAATGAGAATAATATGACAAATAATATATCAAAATCTCAACATCCATGGGGAGAATAGGGGCGCTCAAAATGTGATCTGGGCACAATCCTTTAAATGGGCATCTCTGGTATTGCAGGTTGAGTTTCGTGTCCAAACATCTCGCCACTCAATTGGCCGTCTTGATACCGGATGCATAGTCACAACCTTTTTTCTCCTCACTATTTCCTACAAGTACTGAAGTGTCATCTTTCTATTGCCAGCCGATTCTCTGAGCAGATCTTGACAGAATCTTGCCATGCGCTGGATCAACTGCCACTTAAAGTGGCTTTTCTGCAAATTCACCACGTGCGAGGGATGGATCATGTTACAATCTCTTTTCTTTCTCGTAGCATTACTGCAGATGCGGAAAAGATGCATACTGACAAGTCGGCTATGGATCATGTGAATCCGATACCAGCAGATGGCTCTATATGACCGGACATAGAAAAGAAATGAAGGCTGTCAGAAACCATTCTACATGTAGCCGTCAGTAGCCAAATGGCTATTTTTTGCAAGTTTTACTATAATTCTCAGCAATAGACTACCAACGTGTGGCATCAACTGCCAGGGTAAATTGAAAAATTAATTGGCACTACAAAATTTTACTACGGGAGAAACATCACTCAAAGTATTTATACATGCAGCAATGGTATATACATTTTTTTCTGTTCAAAATGGTACATCTACATTTACCTCTAAATTAACAACTAAGATCTTTTCATGAACATGCACACCGTTTTAGCACTCATTTACAAATACAAAGCCTATAGATAAATTAAATTTTAAAGGTTTTCTTAAAGATAGTATACATGATTGGTAAACTGTTACAAATAGTTTTATCCCATGTGTGATTGAAGATATTCATGATAAAAACCAACCTGAGCAAAAACCAGCTACATACTTCGTCTAAAGGCATGTTCCCATTGGACTTCTTTTTCCGCTCCCTCGCGGGAACTTTCCGCGACTCCCTGTAAACATGCCTTCCTGTAAATCTCCCGTGCGTTCCCACTAACCATATATTTTACACGACGCGAGCGGAAAATTTAGCTACTCGGCTGGCCATACATGTATGTGGTCAATTGAGGACGTGGTTTACATAACCTTTGACCTAACAGGATGTTTGACATGCCATGCGATACACATATTGGCGCGAAATTATTAATTGTGTGCATGCTGCACGAAACCCAATCAAATTTCGAACAACTTCGATTAAACTTGCCATTATATTTGCAAAGAAAAGACCATGAAAAAACATGTGCGTACGTACATACAGGGCCCGTACATAATAACCAGAATTTTCTCGCGCAATGTGTGGTGGGATTGCACGATGCAGGAAGTGACGTCATCCATTTGGCATTTTACACAGCGGCAGCGGTAGTTCTACAGGGCGGCGCTGTTCCCATTGGACTTTTTGAGGTCCCTGTAAAACTCCCGCGGTTGAGCGGAAAGTTTCCTCGGCCTCTCTCGCCCTGTATGTTTTACATCATGGTCGCGGTAACTTTACAGGGACGCTAATTCTCCGTGCATCCCCATTGGACTAAATTTTGTTACTCTCCCGCACAACCACGGGAGTTTAACCAAAAATAGTCCAATGGGAACACCACTTAACTGTTGAGAAAACAGTCAAAAAAGGGTTTGCAGTCATTTCGCCCTGAACCACTTTGCCCTGAACCACGGCCTGTGCAGGAGGTTGTTTTGGGGTGAAGTTTGGATGAAGTTTCGGTAGTGTTTGGATAATGTGGCTTGGGGCGAAATGGTCGGGGGCGAAATGGTTTTGGGGCGAATTGAATTTACGTCTCGCGAGATGAAAAATAATTGTTTTGCTCATTTCTCAAATACTATAGCACTTCATACAAAACCATTTCAGGGGAAGTTTTCTGCCATCATCATGTTTATATCGTGTAAGTTATGTGTAAATCTGTGAACATTTCTGATTCTCCAAGATACCAATCATGAGCACTGCCTTTTAAAAATGCTGCATGTACCGGTAGCTGAATTTTCTGCATGCTAGTCAATTGTCTTTAGATACATGTACCGGTACAGTATAATGCCATTGATCCAAACATCATAAAATGATTCATCTTCTAATGATACAATAGGCCTTTAATGAAACATGTCCAAATAATGCCATGCACTGAAATTAATTGTGTAATAAAAAACATATCCAAGGCCGAGTGAGCTGAGGCATCTATTACATGTGGCCTATTCAATTCAAAACAGCGGGGCTTCATTTGTCATATTCCTTGAATTATTAGTAAGATAATTTCACACTTGAGTGAAAACTGATTACTACTCGTGGAGCACAAGGACTAGATTATCAGCAGAGTGTTTCCCAATCTGCTTGCCAAGAAGGGAGGTGGGCAATGGGGTGTGGTGATGGATGGAAGGGGGGCGATGGGGAGGAACTGTCAAAATACACGTAGCCAAGCATGACATTCACAGACTTGTACAGATCCAAAGAATGTCACCGTCTAGAAAACAAATTAAAGCCGCAATACATTATTTGCAGTGACCCAAGATTTTACTTCACGAGTCGACAAACAAAACCAGACAAAGTGAAATAGCAATAGTAACAAACACCATATGATTTTTTCCTGTGTAAAATTTCATTTCATTTCATTTCATTTATTATTTCTCAGGAGAACAACAAACGTGACAAAGTACAATACAAGCAATAAAACAAAGTAATTTAGAAAAAAGAAAAAAAAAGGGGGTAGTGGGGAGGAAACAGAGGAAAAACAGTACATGAAAAAAAAGTACAAAACGAGAATGATACACGTAACACCCCTGAAGGATTGCCAAAAAGCGAACTTAATCACTATCTGGTGGCTCTCCCATAATGCTATCAATTACAGCGACAGGCTTTAAGTACGGCGATCATTAAATGAATGTGCATATTAAAAAAATAAAATAAATTTGTTTACCTTTGTGGGAAAAATTAACAACTGAAGGAGCTTCTTTAAAACAAGTTTTCTGCAGACAACGTTCATTCATGCTGATTCATGCACAAAAACATGCATGGATTTTTTAGTAATACCGTACTGCATCTACCGGTATGTGGCTGAAATTTCTACAAGGCAGTTTTATCAAAATATGCTTTTAGTCACAGGTGGAAATAACGCCGTTTTTAACAGTTTACCAATGATGTATTCCTACTAGGACAGATTCAATTTGATAGTGTAAACATTATTTAGGCCTACGGTACACATGTACAATACAGCAAGTATTTTGTTCTCATCTTAAATATTTGTATATAATAAAACAATAATTGAACCTGAATTTATGTGTGCGCACATATTTTATTACAAAGGCGCCCTCGTGTGGAAGAAACTAGGGCCCTGACTACCGAGGTATTATGGATCAGCATTCAATGCAGTACAGCCAGGGAACCAGCCTAAATACATGTAGGATGGTGGCTTTGCACAATTTCTTGAAAGCACTGACAGTTTGTGTAAGTTAATATTAGTATTGAGCCGACTTATACACAGGTTGGTTTTTAGCATACACATCCTCAATTACACATGGAGATAATGCTGTTTGTAACATTCGTTTAATAATGTACCGGTACATGTACATGTAAGGCCAATAAGTTTTTAATTTTTTATTGATTTTTTTGAAAAAAGATATAGGTTCTGCAGGATTTTCTAGGTTGGGGCGGGTAAAAGGAAACGGCTATTTTTTTCTTGACCTAATCTATCTTTAAATAATGTTACACTGTAGGCAATTTGCCTGTTAAAAATTACCCGACAGAGGTCATGTGCATATTCATGAAAGTAGAGCTTTTCAGAAGTTAGCCGTCAATAAAAACTGTAAACATTTGAATTTTAAATCCTCTCTCTCACACTCACAGGAATGAAGACAAAAAGACGCCATTGATTGTTTATCTTTTCCACTGAACACTTAATCCAAAATTAAACTTACAATTTTGCATGCATATTTTGGTTGTGGTTGACCACAATTGCTAACACATTCAGAGAATTGCAGGAGACTTCCCAGCAACTTCCCCCAGAGACAAGTTCTAGGTCACTTGGCAATGCATGTCACATGTCATTTTCCACATGAGGGATATTTTGTTACAGTCTGCCCCAGGTCTTGTAATGTAAGCCTGTCTGTAATTGCAAGGTGCATGCCCGCAACGCTTTATCATGTTTAGGACCAAAGGTTAAGGAAGTAAAACTATTTGATGTTTCTATAGAAACAAGTGGAAAATTCATAGCTGATGCTCGGCAAATTTACAATGTACCAAAAAACCTCTCGCCAATTTTTTTTTCCGAAGTAAATATCTCTTCAAATGATCATTAATGCAATGAAAAATTCAACCATATTGAAATGCCCCTAGTTGTCACTCTTCTGCAAATTCAAAACCAGTCAAGCGCGCTTTCCAGGGTCTTGAATGCTTATTACATCGTCGCATTTTTCGCATAGTGGCGAATAAGTAATTTTTCCAAAATTGAGATTTGTCATATTTTAAGTTCTGAAGATGCAAATTTTTATTTCTGAAGGTTTTAAATCGAAATTTTGAGTGGTTTTTTAGTTATTAAAAACCGTAGAATGGCGAATAAGCTCATGATTTGCGCAACGTTTTTTGGCATAGTGACGAATACCGACATTACGCTGGTGACCGGTGGCGCCTTGCGCATTAAAAGGCAATGCCTCCTGCTGGGAACCAACAAACATTGCGTGAACCAAACACTACTAACTTAGGGGAAAAAATCAACCACACTGTGGAATTTGCAGCGTTTAAGAAGGAATTAATTGATGAATCAAATGCTAAAATAACCACGTGTCCACGTGTTTTGTTTTTCGCATAGTTTGTGACATCAATATCCCTCCGAGATTACCCTTACTCGTACCCAAAACTCAACATAATTTTAGTAAAACTATTCACTAATAAAATTATTCTAATAAAAATATATATTTTTTACGAAAAGAAAACAAAATCTAATAACCAGAATATGCATTACTAAAAAAAACATATTACTCGAAAGTGGAATTTTGCTGATTCGCCACTATGCAAAGCGACGACATGGGGGTGGGGATTTTGAGTTTGAAATAACCAGGATTTACTCGACTGTAAATTGAAAAACGGTTAAGTGCAATAGAGCATCTTGTAGGGTGAGGTGTGAATTTGTGAAAAGCACATTTGAAGGCCTATGTACATTGATTCAACCGAATCAGAATTCAACGAAAAACACTGTTAGCCAACAGCATGCATCCACAGTACAATGTATGTGCCATGGCTCACACAGGACTAATCAAATAAACTACCAGTATTCACTACAAAAGCATTCTGGACACTGATGCAATCTCCTTAACTGATGGAGCCCAAACCTAATCAAATCTAATCAAATCTAATCTAATAATGAACTATTTACCAGCCAAATTCAATCAATATCCCTTGTGCAGAAAACCTGCCCCTGTCATGGCTGCTGGTGCAAAGAGTCTATTGACCCCCGTTTTCATTTTGTTGTGAATTCAAAACCAGTCAAGCCTGCTTTTGCAGGTCTTGAATGCTTACATGGGGGAGGTGGCTATTTTGATTTTGAAATAAAGATTATTTATTTGACTGTGAATTCAAAACCAGTTACAGAGAGTCTTGTATGAGGGGAGGAGGTGAATTTGTAAAAATAGGTCTTTCTATAAATTGGGGGTCCAATGTTGGTGTCCCCCGTTACATTTTACATCTCGTTTTTGTAAATTCAGGACACATTCTTTAAATACTTTCCATCTCTGAGACCGTGTTTACACTTGATCCCGAGCTCGGGATCGAACACCGAGCTCGGGATCAGCCCCGGATCACAAATAGGTGTAAACACTCTCGGAACCAAACTGGCCCCGGATCAGACCCCGAGATTTTGGTCTCGCGATGGCGGAGGGTTCGATCCCGAGCTCGGGATCAGTTTGCGGTTAGCTGGGCAATAAATCTTCCTCACACAGCCCCACATCCTGTTGCGGGCTAAAGCGCGCGAAAATTCCAGGAGAGCCCGCGCTCTTATTATGTACACGTGTACACGTAGTACATGTATACACGCACACAGGTACCACTGGTTCCATGCATTGTGTGCAGGCATATATGCCATGACAAAATGCATGATACCCCGACGCGATCGACTCATGTGATGCAACGCTGAGAATCTCGCTGGCGTCCGTTACGAAAACACAACGTACTACAAACGTAATTGGTATCCTGCATTCAGCAATCTCTTTTGCGTGTCCGATACAAACTTCACACGTTGAGAAAAAATGTTTCTGTATTTCCTCTACTTTCTGCATTTTCTCTACTTTCTGCAACTATCTAGAGTATGGCAAACGAAGTTCGCGGGCGCTCGTGGAGCAACGACGAACTGGCGAAGTTTTTGGACATTTGGGCCAGCGCAGAAATAATGGCTAAACTGGACGGAACATCTCGGAATTCTGCTGCATTAGCTTGACCTTTGACTGCAACTTCTGGCCCCGCGCTCGGGATCAACAACAGATATAAACGCGGCACTCGAGGCCATTGCGGTTAACCTCAACACATTCTTATCAGGGGGTCAATCTTGATCCCGAGCTCGGGACCAGTGTAAACACGGTCAAAGAGGGAGTACATAAAGTACAATTCATACAAAACAGTTTAAAAGCCATTTTAATGATTTTTGTACGAAAAGTAACACATATCAGGTGTAACGGGGGACACTAAATGTCACACTTTTGGACCCCTAATTGATAGAAAGACCCAAATGCGTATTGGTTTTTAAGGCCTACATATACATACATATATACATATACCAGTACCGAGCAACAAAAAAACTGAAAATTTTCAGTTTAATTAAAATTTGAAAATTTCATTTGTAAATACTTTTACATTGAAATATTCACATAACTGCTTCATTACAAAATGCATTTGCACAAAGCTTCTGTATGTTGAAAATTCCCATTTTCAAATTGACTGTATTTTTTCCAATCAAAAGTGTAGAAAAATTTGCAGTTTTTTTTCTCGGTATACATCGACTCAACTGCAGCAACAGAATTCAAGAAAAGACACTAAATTGGCCGACAGCATGCATGCACTGTACGTGCCATAGCTCACACAGGCCTAATCAAATAAACTATTCACTACCAAAGCATTCTGGACACTGATGCAATCTCCTTAACTGATGGAGCCCAAATCAAATCAAAATCTAATAAAATCCGATCTAATGAACTCTTAACCAGCCAAATTTAATCAATAACCATTGTGCAGTAAAATGAGACAGACAGCCCAGTTATACCGGTACTAAACCCAAAAATGTTGATTTCATTTTTGCTTCAAGTATATTACTGTGCCTAATAATACTAGCCTAGCTATTACACGTAAAACATCTGAACAGTGTGCTACCATACATTAGACATCTTGGGTTCAAATCCTGATGAGGATCATATGTTTTTTTCCAATCTCGCATTTGTAAATTTATTTATCTGGTTCCATATAAAAAGCAGTGCAGTGATTACTCCAACTTTTTTGCTTCCACATCCAAATAAGAGATTTCACATTTCCTGTTTTCTTCCCATAGACGGTATTTTGGGGAGGTACGGTATGTATTTTATCTCACTGTTACAACAAAACCATTTTCTTGAAAAATCTGAACAAGCTCCTTTAATGTACAGTAAACAAAACAAGAGAGCACACAAATAAAAAATGACCAATCAACTATGGGGCGCCGTTCGTCAACTAATTATTTAGGCGAATTATAGCATGTTTTTTCCATGGTTTATCTTAATTCTGTGTAAATAATGCATTTGTGTCAAAGGCCGTTTATGGTTTACAAACAACTCGATTCTTTACAAAACAGGAAATATACTTGTAGCTGTGCAAATTCATTATTTACAAATAATGAAAATTACCTCGGCGTTCCATACTTTATTAATGAAACCGACCAGTGTACATTTCAATGGTTTACAAACAAGAGAATTGTATCGTTCATAGACAATTCCATGGTTTATAAATAATGAATACTGCACATTGCTGCACGTTTTTCTGGTTTACAAATAATACAAAACTATCCAGTGCGCAATTACATGGTTTATAAACCAAGAAACTTGCACCGGGGTCTGATTTTCTATGGTTTATAAATAATGAAAATTGGTTAGTGCCGGGACGTACAATTCCATGGTTTATAAACAATCTAAACTGCGCCGTTCTAATCAATTTTGTGGATTCTGTGGTTTGTAAACAATTACAAATAGTCAATAGGCGTGCATTTTGATGGTTTGTAAATAATTGAAAGTGATCGTTGGCTCACAATTTCATGGTTTATAAATAATGAAAATGAACTAGTTAGTGTGTCGCAAAATTTCATGGTTTACAAACAGAAAAAAATAAAGCTTTATACACTTGTCTGTCGTTTGTAAAGGTTGACTATCGATAATATAAGAAGTATTATGCACTCGGTACATCTCAAAATACGATCATTGACGAAAAATTGAAGGGTTTGTAAATAATGAAAATGGACTAGTTAGTGTGTCGCAAAATTTCATGGTTTACAAACAGAGAAAATTAAAGCTTTATACACGTTTCTGTCGTTTGTAAAGGTTGACTATCGATAAAATAAGAAGTATTATGCACTCGGTACATCTCAAAATACGATCATTGACGAAAAATTGAAGGGTTTGTAAATAATGAAAATGGGTTTGTAAACCATGAAAAACACGCTTCATAAACGTTTATTATAATCCAGTAACGTTGCGAGAGCAATGGGTGCGTTCAATTAGCTATCGTCGAGTCATAGGGGTGCTCGTTCATAGTGTGAACAGTCCGGCAGACCATGGCAACAAAGGTATTTATGTGTACAGCTCATCGAACGCCACGGCACAGCCTTCAGCGCGCGCGCGGGAAATTCCAGGTTCATTACCCGACTAAACCTAGCCGCGTATTGGGCCCAAAATCCAGCCGCGGTCTTAAAATCTCAAACGGATGTAGTAAAAGGTGATAAAATCTTATTTTTTATTACACGAGTTCTGAGACTCTGGCAATGAAATTGTTAAAATTCTCATAGAAATGTATTTCTTTTCACGGTGTTACCTAACTCAGTCATCTACCGGGCTGATTAAATTTTAAATGGTAATTTTAATTAATAAATTTTTAATTAATGAGGAGTCTCCATTTTCCACCCCAAAAGTGCCGAAAACTTAATACTGCCGACAAAATGGTCCCTTTAAAAGAAAATGTACACCACATAGTTTCAAAAATTAGCATTTTTATTACATAATCTGTTTGATCCGTCAATGGGGCACATCAAATTTTGGATGAAGCCAAATCGGTCCACAAATTAGTGCTTAATTAAATGGCTAATAAGGAGTCTGGTTTCCACTATAAAAGTGTCGAAAACTTAATACTGCTGACAAAATGTCCCTTTAAAAGTAAATGTACACCACATAGTTTGAAAAATTTGCATTTTTATTACATATTCCGTTTGTTCCGTCCATGGGGCAGATCAAATTTTGGAGGAAGCCAAATCGGTCCACAAATTAGTGCTTAATTAAAGGGCTAATGAGAAGTCTCCATTTTCCACCCCAAAAGTGCCGAAAACTGAATACTGCTGACAAAATGGTCCCTTTAAAAGAAAATGTACACTACATAGTTTCAAACGGATTATGTAATAAAAATGCAAATTTTTCAAACTATGTGGTGTACATTTTATTTTAAAGGGACCATTTTGTCAGCAGTATTAAGTTTTCGGCACTTTTTTAGTGGAAACCAGACTCCTTATTATCCCTTTAATTAAGCACTAATTAGTGTACCGATTTGGCTTCCTCCAAAATTTGATCTGCCCCATGGACGGAACAAACGGAATATGTAATAAAAATGCAAATTTTTCAAACTATGTGGTGTACATTTACTTTTAAAGGGACATTTTGTCAGCAGTATTAAGTTTTCGACACTTTTATAGTGGAAACCAGACTCCTTATTAGCCATTTAATTAAGCACTAATTTGTGGACCGATTTGGCTTCATCCAAAATTTGATGTGCCCCATTGACGGATCAAACAGATTATGTAATAAAAATGCTAATTTTTGAAACTATGTGGTGTACATTTTCTTTTAAAGGGACCATTTTGTCGGCAGTATTAAGTTTTCGGCACTTTTGGGGTGGAAAATGGAGACTCCTCATTAATTAAAAATTAATTAATTAAAATTACCATTTAAAATTTAATCAGCCCGGTAGATGACTGAGTTAGGTAACACCGTGAAAAGAAATACATTTCTATGAGAATTTTAACAATTTCATTGCCAGAGTCTCAGAACTCGTGTAATAAAAAATAAGATTTTATCACCTTTTACTACATCCGTTTGAGATTTTAAGACCGCGGCTGGATTTTGGGCCCAATACGCGGCTAGGTTTAGTCGGGTAATGAACCTGGAATTTCCCGCGCGCGCGCTGAAGGCTGTGCCGTGGCGTTCGATGAGCTGTACACATAAATACCTTTGTTGCCATGGTCTGCCGGACTGTTCACACTATGAACGAGCACCCCTATGACTCGACGATAGCTAATTGAACGCACCCATTGCTCTCGCAACGTTACTGGATTATAATAAACGTTTATGAAGCGTGTTTTTCATGGTTTACAAACCCATTTTCATTATTTACAAACCCTTCAATTTTTCGTCAATGATCGTATTTTGAGATGTACCGAGTGCATAATACTTCTTATTTTATCGATAGTCAACCTTTACAAACGACAGAAACGTGTATAAAGCTTTAATTTTCTCTGTTTGTAAACCATGAAATTTTGCGACACACTAACTAGTCCATTTTCATTATTTACAAACCCTTCAATTTTTCGTCAATGATCGTATTTTGAGATGTACCGAGTGCATAATACTTCTTATATTATCGATAGTCAACCTTTACAAACGACAGACAAGTGTATAAAGCTTTATTTTTTTCTGTTTGTAAACCATGAAATTTTGCGACACACTAACTAGTTCATTTTCATTATTTATAAACCATGAAATTGTGAGCCAACGATCACTTTCAATTATTTACAAACCATCAAAATGCACGCCTATTGACTATTTGTAATTGTTTACAAACCACAGAATCCACAAAATTGATTAGAACGGCGCAGTTTAGATTGTTTATAAACCATGGAATTGTACGTCCCGGCACTAACCAATTTTCATTATTTATAAACCATAGAAAATCAGACCCCGGTGCAAGTTTCTTGGTTTATAAACCATGTAATTGCGCACTGGATAGTTTTGTATTATTTGTAAACCAGAAAAACGTGCAGCAATGTGCAGTATTCATTATTTATAAACCATGGAATTGTCTATGAACGATACAATTCTCTTGTTTGTAAACCATTGAAATGTACACTGGTCGGTTTCATTAATAAAGTATGGAACGCCGAGGTAATTTTCATTATTTGTAAATAATGAATTTGCACAGCTACAAGTATATTTCCTGTTTTGTAAAGAATCGAGTTGTTTGTAAACCATAAACGGCCTTTGACACAAATGCATTATTTACACAGAATTAAGATAAACCATGGAAAAAACATGCTATAATTCGCCTAAATAATTAGTTGACGAACGGCGCCCCATAATCAACTGTCCTTGAGTGTCGTTTACTCAGGAAGAGGATCTTCTATAAAATCTATACTCGACTCAATGGGAGGATTGTTGGCAGGGACAATGACAAGGATTTCCACCATAAAACATGATGGATCAAGGTGCATTTACAGTACAACAAATTCACATTTTGAATTGAGTCGAGGCATGAAACTGTATTTAAATGGCCCCAGAAATGCTAAATAACTTTATGCACGGCTTTTGCTGCATATAAAGGATTGCTTGTTCAGGAAGACACTACTACTGTTCATTTTGATGTTAAATGAATTTAAAAGGATAGCATTATCAACTTTGAAAATTTCTTTCTATACAGTGTGTAAACTCACAGAAATAGAGCGCTGTTTGGGGCATGTCACTTTAGCAACACTCAAAAGAAAAGTACAGAAAATACATAAAAATACAAACCTGAATTGTAGCAAACTGCTCTAGTTTATATGTACCCCGGTGTTTTTTTGTGTGTGTTTTACAACAGGCAAAATGTCAATCATAACCAAACAGCCAAAGGTATTACTAAAGTTTCTTTTTTCATGATTTTCGTGTTTGGGTCCTCAAGTACCGGATTTTTTCATTATTTCATTATTCACATCTTCCCCCTTGCATGGAATTTGTCTGCACCTTGCACTTTGTATTTTTTAAAATACAAGCTACAGATGCATTAGTGACTAAAACACTACAGCTGTGCAAATAGCACAATACAACAGAGGGAGATAATTCAATATACCTGGTCAGACGAAAACATGCAGAGTGCATCCAAAAACTTAACATGTTTGACTGTAAAAAGATTTTGGTTATAAATCTGTGAAAGTATATAAAATAATCTTTCAGGGGCCAATTTCATTAAGCTGTTTAGCAGAAAATTTTATAAAAATGGTTTAGCAGTCAAAATTGTTTGTCAACTCAATTATAAGACACATATGTTTTTGACTGCTAATTTTTACAAAGCAAATAAATTTTAGACTAAGCAAAAATAAATTCTGCTAAACAGTTTTATGAAATTGGCACCGGGTCTTTCTGTACCTCAATTTTCAAAAACAGACTTCTCTATTGCAAATGACTGCTATGTACACACATGTACGGTATGGTGCTTGTGGGCATTGCAGTTAAAATCTGCACTATAAAAACCTACAGGACCACCAGCCTCAGACTAGAATGTGCAGTGTTCTTATATTAATATTTTTACTAGCCGCAAGCCAGCGGTCTAGTGTTAGGCTGAGCCTATCCATGCGTCAACACGCGTAAATCTGTCGCATGCCACTTTAATAAAAAAACTGTGTGGGGAGAATTTGGTGGAAACCAACGCACTGAAAATAACAATCATAAAAACACTTTCCGCCCAAGTTGATTTTATGATTTTCACTATGTCAATTCACTCTCTGGCCAGTTTTCGTGAAGTGATGCGCATCAAATTTAATGCTTGAAAGATTCAGTGTGAATCCAGCCTTGTAGGGATTAATGATTGGAAAACTTTTATAAAACAGGAACAACAACGAATAATCATGATAAACTGCCTTGCAGAAATTTCAGCCATACATGTAAGATGCAGTAATACTTAAAAATCATGCATGGTTTTTGTGTTGAATGAATGGTAAAAATAAATCATCAGCAGATGATGTTTTTAAAAAGCACCTTTAAGCCGGTTTTACCGAGACGATGGTAAAATGAAAAAAATTGCTAAATTTTACTGCTGTCCGCATTTGGACTTTTTGACACAGTAACATTTTACAGAGACCGTGGGAGAGCATGCGCAGTGTCCCTTCCCAGTTTGACCTTCACGGCCCGGACGTATGCTTCCAGAGCACTTTTACCGACTCGCCGTTTCCGCATTGGACTTTTCGTCTCAGGAAAAGTTCCCTGGTAAATTTTCCTGGGCATAAGTTGGCCAGGAAAAGTAACCGCTGGACTCAGGAAAAGTTACTGAGAGGAAAACGTCGTAGACTGTCCGCATTGGACTTCAAAAAAATGGGAAAGTACCCATCGTCTCAGTAAGTTTACCCATAAAAAAGTTTAATGCGGACAAGCCTTTAGTTGGCATTTTCACCTACAAGGGTACCATTTTTAATGGGAAAAATTCATGTGGCGTTTGTTACCACTGCTTTCAACACCTTTAGTCAGGTTTTTCTTGTCCACTTGTGAAGTAAAATTGTGGGTGTTCTGCAAATGATGTACTGGGGCTTTAAGTGAAATAATGAATGTTTATGAGTGCAATGGGAGGAATATTTTCATGAGGCGAAGCCGAGTTGAATGGAACGTATTCCATCTTTTATCAAATGAAAATATTCCTTCCATTGCACTCATAAACATTATTTGTTTTATATAACGCCCTAGTAGATCCTTGTCATCTTACTTTTTTTTTTTACAAATTATTCAGGCAAGCTTACCCTTTGAGTTTAAAAAAAAAAGGTTTGTGTCAGGGGTCGTCACATTTGAGTCATACATATATGGGTGCGTGTGTGCGTTTGTGAATGTTCGTGCGTGCGTGCGTGCTTGCATGTACACGCGCATGCACTGAATTAATACCGTGGGCGCAATGGAAAGAAACCATATGGAACAAAATTGCATGGCAAATGGAACAAAACTGCACGGTTAGTGACGTACATGTAGCATTAAATGGATTAAATATTGAACGCCAAGTGACCTGCTATTGTCCAATTAGATTGGTTCCCGATCCCTATAGATTGGTTCGCTTATTGCGAAAATATAGGGATCGGTAATGGGCAGCCATGACGGGCAGAATTCTGCCCGTCAGGTGGTTATTATTTTTATTTTATTTTTAGTAAGTGCGCATATTTTGCATTGACATTTGTAACCCGGCCGTGCGTGTCGAACATATCCAATTATGCAAAGGGCTTGGCCAATTTTTAAATAAAAAAAACACAATGCGAACGCGCAAAGACGACCAATCACAGATCAAGATAAAGCGCCCTTTACCTGTCCTTATATTCTCATGTGTGGAATATGTGGACGGGAACCAGTCTATTGTCCAATCAAATCACAAGGGTCTACTTGGGCGTTATATAACAGGCCATGCTACATTTGTACATTAATGACTACCACTTGACTCACGATAATTCCTTGTGTACACATGTATTTTTAATACTGTACAGTCCATACCTACATAATTGAGTGCACTGTAGTTTCTGTTCAAGGTCAATGCCACAGTCCAAGTGCATCCTGACAACAGCTTGAGGTCGCTGCACTGTAATACAGCAGCTAAAATAAGATGGGTCCCTTGTACATGTACTTTGGGAGATGTCTCGACCTGGTGACATGTGAATGCGCCATAAGTTGTTTTTTGAGGAAGGAAGTGTACGCTACAAGCAATAACATGCACGGAGAATTGGTGTTAATCCTTGGTATGTGAGCACAACACGAGTCAATTGTGATTTATTATCAATACAAATTTGATATCATTGGTCATTAATTTCACTGGATCTGCAGCATTAGATTCTAATGGCAAATGTTATTACAGCTCTATATCACTCAAACCACCTGTGAAAACAAAATGATGGGGTAAAGTATACACAGGAAAAATCCCACTGCATTGCAGTGTTTGCCTTTAACTTTTTTCCCAATTGGCCAACAGGGCTAGTTGGCTTAAGTCTTTACTGGCCCGTCGGCATTTTAAGTGACCTGGTTTAAATTTCTTTTTTTTTAAATTTCTTTTCTTTTATTAACTCACAGCCAGTTGTTTGAATTAACCACATGTGAGCGAATAAACAAGGAGAATTTGGTAGATTTTCCATTCAATTTTCTCTAAAAGGAGGCACTGTATGATAATACCCTACCTAATGTATTTTTTTAAAACAATGTGTAAGTTACGGCATGGGTCTGTTTTATTTCAACTGGCCAGCCGGACCATTTGGGGAGGCTTTCCAACTGGCCCGAGACAATTTCAACTGTCATTTGGCCAACGGACCAGTGCTAATTCGAACACTGCATTGCCCATACATGTACGTGGTTGGTTATCACTTTTGGATGTTTTGCGTGTAACCTAGTTGCACTGTGGTTGGCGTTGCAAATTCTTCAAATTCAAAGTCCACAAGTGACATACTATGCTGTTATTGCTATGTGGTGGACACCATTGCCTACTTGTCTGGTTGCTTTATGCCATTCTCTCCTACGATGATCACGGTATTAATTGCGTACTTCACACCTACCGCGCGCAGCCGACAGCCAGAGACACCGGTAAAATCCCCTTAATCTTCACGAAAGAGTGCTCTGGGATCTTTTCAGTGTATTGCACAACACTGTACACACTGGACCAACGGCTTTACATCCCTTCCAAAGGATGGAGCAATTGTGGTTGAGTGCCTTGCTCAAGGGCACAGGTACCACGGCCAATTTTTTACCCCTGTTGCGACTCAACGACCTAAACCACTCGGCCACGGTACTCCATAATAGTAGGCAGGACAATGAACAAATTAAAAGTGCTTCTTTGAATCTAATTTACAATTCCCCTAAAGGACCTTGTTGAGTAGATTACAAAACACTTTGAATGTTGAGTATCGGTACAGGGGGTCCCAAGTTAGGGCCAAAAAAGGTTTTGGAAAAAATGACCATTTCCTAGACAACTCAACAAATAAATGGCAAAAATGAAACAATTGTGATTTCACGCCAACTTTTCTATTATATTCATCATGCTTTAAATATCTTATTTGCCCTTTCCCTGGAAGTAAATCACCCAAACTTTACATATCAGTGTTTCTTTCCAAGTTATACACCTCATTATTTAAATACAGTGCATTACAAAAGCCTGTAAGTCCAAAAACGGGCCACCTTTTAAGCCCAAATCGCCTAAATTTTAAGAAGGTGTGTAGTTCAGATGCCTTATTCTTGGTGATCTGAGTCAATGTAATGTGTCATTTTTACAAATATGGATGTCTGCTGCCTTTATTAAAAATATAAATGTGTTACAAATAATACTAATTTTCAGTTCTTGTGAAAAAGTGGCCCAAATTTGGGCTAAAAGACAAAATTTCAATAATTTGTGCTTTGGAGACTAAGTCCAACTAATTACATATGCAAAAATGTACAGTACACAATATGACAACAACAAGTTCAGAGAAAAACACTTTAAAAACATTTTTAAAATTCTTAAAGGTTCACGAATTTGCAGCAAATAATACCAGATTTTGCGGCCTGATTTCTACGGTACTGGCAGATTTCATTCCCATTTCACTTGGAGACAGACAATCGTTTCTATTTTTCGTTGAAAGTTGCGCGTTTCACAAAATCGGCTGATTTTTTCCATAAAAATCTACCCATTTTTCAAAGCTTCGTTTCGACCCAAAACTGTCGGCCATCGCTAAAACGCGCAAGCAGAAATGGAAAGATCGTGTCATAAGCTTTCAAGTGCGCCCTAAATAGTTGAGATTGGGCAAGAATTGCCAGCGGGAAATTCTCAATTTCAACACCGGGCACCGGCACCCGCGCGCCGCGCCGGTCGGCCGAGCTCGAAGAGCGTGAAGTGGGAAACTTCACTAATATTTGTAATAATTTGGAGTTTTTTATGTAATATTCTTGTAAAAAGAAGGCTCTAGTTTTTCATGATACCGAAAATAAACTGTAAATTGTTGTGGAACCCTGTGAAATATCATCAACAAATTGTCCATCGTTGTCATGTTTTTATGCGTTGTCTAGTGGACCTGCACAATTTCACGACCTGCAGAATTAACCAAGGTCTTTTGTTTGAAGCGCTAGACCATTCAGCCATTCTGACACACAACAGCCATGATACAAAAATACGTGTAGATAATTTTTTATGATAAAATAATTCAATGTTTTATATTATCAGATGTCCTCCAATCAAAGATCTCCTTAAAGCAAATAATGTTTTTCATTCATTTAATGGTAGGAATATTTTCATTTGTTGAAAGACGAAATGTTCTGTTCAACCCAGCTTCTCTTCGTTGAAGCTTCTCTTTCGTCTTTCAAGTAATAAAAATAATTTTGTTCCATTGACCTCATAAATATTATACATTATGTATAATCAATCCCATGATATTTGTTTGGTGATTTTAAAGGTCCTGTAGATGATCTGTTTTTGAGCGATTCTGCGAATAAAACCATTATAAATCAAAAGAAAGACATCAACAAACTCATCCGAAGAAATTTCAGGTTTGTCAAATGTACCACGTTTAAAAAAAACCATGAAAATCCATATGCGTTGCCGTTTTCCTGGTCTTGGCGGGGTGTTTCAAATATTCGTTCTCAGTTGATCGGGTACTATGTGGCTTGCGTCATGCACTCTGTGGCGCACATCATATACTACGTGTGCGCGCGATCCATAAAAATGCATCGCGTTGGAACACGCACACGCAGTACACAGCGCCCATGCATTTTGGACCGCGTAGATGCGAACCAAAAATAAGTAAATCGTTTGCAAACAATTTAAATAATTTCATCTTTACGGATTATTTTCTGGTAAAATTATATCATTTTGAGCGGAAACCTTTCATTGGGTAGTTGCTATTAATTCAATCTTTACTTTCAGAACTTTCCCCCTGTAAACTCATCAATTACTTTTTGGGGTCATTGCAAATGATACACTGGGCCTTTAATGCAGATTCCTAAAAAATCAGACCGACATGAAAATCTTCAAATCCATTTCCCTGAAGACATTTTGTTTAATCCTACCCTATTTTCTAATACGGTAACTAGCGGTACTGTTAACACCGCACGAAAAATCAGGTTCATATCTCTACTCCCATCAATTTCCCGAAGCAAAGTCCAAGCAATAAAAAAGACCCACGCACGCTGTCCAACGTACAGAAATTTATTGCCAAATGCCGGGACAAGTTTCTTAAATGTGATAAATTTGCCTGCTAATGCACTTAGAGTAAATTCCGTGAGTTCATTGCATTTCATCAGAAACTGCAAAAATGCACGACACACTCTACATTTTGCAACCTAGTTTTTTTTCTTTCTTTTTTTGTGTCTTGTCTAATTTTTAAAGGTCTCGGAAATAAGTCCACCCACACAGTTCTGAGTATGCATGTGGACGCTGTGAATAAAAAAATTATACATCATACATGTACAAATATGTATTCTAAAGCTTTAACCGGTAGATACAATTTTATTTTGCAGAATTTTGAATTTAAGTCTCAACAACCACCATTAAATGAGCTTGCTACATGTTTTTCCAGAAAATTGATTTTTTTTCTAAACCAACAATACATGTATGCCTCCCCAAAATACTCTCCATGGGGAGAAAACAGAAAATTTACAATCTCCAATTTGGACGTGGTGGTAAGTCGTTTTACGAGCTAATTGGCTCATTACGGCCGGTACTCATCTCCGGTTTCGGTGGCATGGAGTGACTAGGAGCAATGCCACATTGTACATGTACTCCTCCTGGATGGGATGCCAGTCCATTGCAGGTCTAATGTACTCCCCAGCAACTAGTTGGGTTTCCTCAACTGTACATGTATTTGCTGGTACCCATTTATACACCTGGGTGGAGAGAGACAACATGGAGTGAAGTGTCTAGTCCAAGGACACAACGCGGTGCAATAATGGCCAGGTTTTGAACCATGGACCTCTCGACTGAAAGTCTGACACGCTATCCACTCGACCACCACGTCTCCAATTTGGATACAGGGTATTTCCATAAAAACAGGAGCCAAAGTGTGACATTTTTAAGCATTTGTAAAAATAGCCTTTTCAAATTAACAATTTTTAAAGAAATTTCTGTGCAATTTCTAAATAATGTAGAATATTTAAAATAATTTACATGTACAGTTAGACATGTTTTGGTATCATTTGTCTTGAAAATATTCAAGAAAATTGTTTCACGATGTAAGGGGGGGGGGGGGGGGGGGACTTCAAGGCATTTTTCAATTCGTGCGATTACATTTCAAGTCTTTTTGACCAGTTTCTTTCTGGAAAAGGTAGTTGCCGATTTTACCCAGCTGTATAACCTGGACTTTATCGATTCAAATTACATTATGAGCAAAATTTATTTCATTTTGAGCGAAAGATTCAAAATGTCAAACTTGCATTTAGAGGATTGCACTACGGTAGTTTATTGAATCGTTCTCGTTATGTTTTGGGTAGTATCAACAGATAAAGGTGGTGTTCGATTCATGAGGTCATATATTCTTTATATTCCGAGGGTTATCGTTCTCTGAAGTCCGGTAATTATAAAAAATCAATTCCAGAAGTGTCACGACGTAAGGGGGACATTGTGTCCCGTTTTCATGGAATGACCTGTCCCAAGTGGAAGCAAAAATGTTGAAGTAATCACTGCGCTGTTTTATGTAACGGGAAAAGTAAAATTTTATTTTGGAAAAACATTCTTCAGCCAGTATCTTGTTTTGTACACAATGTGTGAAGTAATGGTCAGCTACTGATTTTGTTTTCTTCTAAAGTTAAAAACATACATTTTTCCCCCAGAAATCTTTGTAGAGGACGAATCATGTCATTGATTATACCGTATACAATATCACTTTTTTTTTTTTTTTAATGCAAATTTGCCCCAAATTTGTATTATTTGTTGACGCTTTATTGACGCTAAATAGCATGACCCATTTACTCTCCTCATCATTTCCCAGTCTCCTCAAATTAAAACCAAAAGACGGTGGTTATTAAGTCATGTTTAATAAGGAAAGTAATGAGTTATTATTATTATTATTATTATTTCTTTCTGGTATTCATACCAAGGATTTCTCAATAGTTCTCATTGCACTGTCACTCGCAAGCGTGAGGAAACCCATGAAGAATTGGAATTAGAAATGGCCAGAGACACCGGGGAAAACCCTTGCTCTTCACGAAAGAATGCTGTAGGATCTTCAGAGTGCGTTACCATTAACTAACACACTGAACCAACAGCTTTACATCCCTCCCGAAGGATGGAGCAAGTGTGGTTGAGTGCCATGCCCAAGGGCACAGGTACCGCAGCCGGATTCGAACCCGCAACCCCAAGGTTTCACCCATGATTGCGAGTCAATGACCAAAACCACTCGGCCACAGTACCCCACTCGACCACAGTACCGGTACACAGTTGACTCAGATAACGGAAATCATGCGATGCCAAGTTTTTTTTTTAAACAGCAGAGCCAGCGGAATCGGTTGACTTCCAGCATTTCCTCCCACCTGCTGTACACCGTGCGCTTCATTATTGTTAGCCTACCGTACTTACCCACGTACTCCCGGCCGGGCACGTAGAACGAAGGCTGCCCGGTGATATCGATTTGGTAGGAGTTATCGCCGGGTCGTTTAGGCGTCGAAAAATCCCCGGGATTCCTCGAGCAAGGCTGGCTTGGTGTTGCGAATGTTGTGACCAGAAACGCCAGAAAGTACAAGGACCCAAAGGTGCACATTTCAACACGAAATCGGGCCATTTTCTGGCAGTTTTCAGTTCTACAAAAGTTCCTTCTCTTGGCAATCTTGCAGGTTTGTAAACCCTCCGGCAAACTGACTGTACTTTTTGGCTGCGCTTTTCGCAAGCTCTCTGCGCCCCACAGGATCAGGAATCGGTCGACCGCATACAGTGTACCTACCTGTGGCGAACGGTCACCAATAATAGCGCCCTCTAGACATGTAACACGTGGTCGAAGTTCGCTAAAATTTCGCTCCTGCCAAGCTTTTGTTGTGCAATTTAGTTATGAAATTGACGGGCCTAAATTCAGCCACATCGCCCGGTGGCCCCAGTGGCCCACATGGCCCAGTGGCCCAAATGGCCCATGATAGCCCAATGGCCCATGATGGCCCAATGGTCCATGACGGCCAAATGGTCCATGATGACCAAATGGTCCATGATGACCCAATGGGGGCCAAACTATTTTAGTTCGGCAAGCCTCGCTTTGGTTACGTCCAAAGCGAGGCTTGCCGAACTAAAATAGTTTGGCCCCGTGTTAAAAATTTTCATTGTGTGCATCACAGTGACATGCGTGCAGCGCGATCAAGAAAACGCGCAGCGCGGACAGTAATTCTCTCAAAACAACAACGGAAGACTGCACGCGCTATCGCGCAGACACGCACACGCACTGATCATGCCCGACACGTACACGTACTATGCAGTGGGGAACAAGACAAAGATGGACGCACCGTGATAAAGGTCTATACCCGGGCCGCGTAATTTGTTTGTACACCACTACTGGGAGTAGATCTGCGATACGTATACAGCCCATGGGTCCACAATATCGACATGCCGCCCTCTGTATGCGACGGTTGTCTTTTACAAAGGCATCACAAGGACATAAATTAATTTTTGACAAAGAATTCCTGACAAAAAAGGCAGTGCCTACTATAGTTATGGTAACCGTAACGCATTAAAGGCATAGGGCTCGTCAGCAATGCGCGCGCGCTAAATTCGTGCCACGAAATACGCAGCTCGATAGCTGAGGCATGGAGCTGCGTAGCTACAAATTTGCAGTGCGGCCAAGATTGCAAGGTGCTCCTCCACGAAAAAATCCCGATACACATATTGCCCTGAAAAGGCGGCAAGGAGAAAGTAGTGACTGGATGTCTGCTGAGAGTGCTGTATGGCCTGATTATACATACATCTCAAACTGAAAAGGAATTATTTCCTGGTGGAACGGGAAGAGGTCACCCAGCCCAGCCCCTTCCCCCAACCTGCTTAGCGACTTCGGCCTGGCTCATGGTCAACATTTTTGGTTGGTCACTCCCGCCAACCCACCCCCAAACTAAATATCACCCCTCCCCCACTACAAATCAATGCACTCCCCTCCACCCATTAAAAAATCAATTCCCCCCGTGCCCCCCAGTGAAAAAATCATAACTAAAAAATATATATTATGACTTAATTTTTTCTTATTCGTGCCCTTCCACGCTTCCATAGAGCACTGATGATCTATACATGTATATATTCATAATTAGCGAATGAAGAAACCGTCCGTCATCTTACTCCAGGCCAGACAAGACTGGTTATAATGGAACTAGAGTACTGGAACTAGAGTACGCCAGTTGAATGCCATCCTGAGATCTCAGGGAATTTCCACTCTGCAAAGCGACGTGACAATACCCTGAGGAAATACACGCAAATCTGTGGAGCGAGCCGGCTGTTGTCTTGAGCCAACTCACGCCCGAGTCATTTTGATGTCTGCAATCGTGCTGCATAATGCACTGCAAGCGTCCTGATTGGTCCAGCAGAGGCGACAAGATTTCTGTCGCTAGTCCCACCGCCAAATGGGGCCTTTTTCAACAGGGCCACTGTACGCAGGAGTTAGGGAGTGCTTTAAAGGGGCACTGTTGCAAGAGGATGGTTGAATGCAAGCGATCGTATGGATCGTAGACTTGGTTCCAAGTCCGAGATCCTGTTTTGTTTTCCGTTTCCGATTTTTGAAATGTGTCCATACATTTAAAAAATCGGAAACGGAAAACAAAACAGGATCTCGGACTTGGAACCAAGTCTATATGGATCGTGGAGGAGCAATCCAGAAAAAGCAACATGTTTTCGCGATCATAACAAAAAACATGTTTATGACGTAATTCCTGGTCCAACCAATGAACGGCTTGGTTGCCGACGACGGCGAAAGCTGACCATTAGCCTCTGTCACACACTCAAGCGTGACCGACTAAAGCGGACAATTGTCAACATGGCGGCCGAACACCAACGCTAAACCCTTTGTTCCATTCGCCATATTGACATTTGTCCGCTCTCGGTCCTCAATGCGCAAGCGCACTGGTCACGCTTGAGTGATATGACATAGGCTAATTGGTACGGTTGATAGACTACTAAAGTGTGACGTCAGTTGTATACGTCGCGGCCCGGGAAATTCTGTGCAGCGACCTCTGCGGCAGATAGTTGCATTGAAAACAAACACTTTGGGGGAGATTTGTTTTTTAATAAATCAATACTGACAAACTGAAAAACAACAGCAGGCCTATTCGATAAGAAAATATTTTGTTAATTGACCACTCTCACAGACGCCATCTTCGTAGGAAAAATGCTACTGCGTATTAAACGCCATCAAGTACGCGCACGCACACCCTGGAAACTGTTCCAAACACGCGCGCGTTGCTCGAAATGTGTTCGAAATACGGCGAAACCGATGCGCGTCACAAAAAAATTACGTTTAAAATCCTGATGCACGTGACAATTTGTAGGAAGTGACGTCATTTGAACGTGATCAATAGTTAATCGGGGGTATTAATGTTTTTCGAGAAACACAGCATTGCGAGTGCACTTTAAATTTATCCCTTTTGAACTGTCGGCGTCATGCCTATTTCCATTGAAGAAAAAATAAATACTTAAAGGCCCTGTAGATGATCTGTTTTTGAGCGATTCTGCGAATAAAACCATTATAAATCAAAAGAAAGACATCAACAAACTCATCCGAAGAATTGTCAACTTTGTCAAATGTACCACGTTTAAAAAACCAATGAAAATCCATGTGCATTTTCCTGGTCTTGGCGGGGTGTTTCAAAAATTCGTTCTCATACTGTTGATCGGGTACTATGTGGCTTGCGTCATGCACTCTGTGGCGCACATACTGCGTGTGCGCGCGATCCATAAAAATGCATCGCGTTGGAACACGCACACGCAGTACACAGCGCCCATGCATTTTGGACTGCGTAGATGCGAACCAAAAATAAGTAAATCGTTTGCAAACGATCTAAATAATTTCATCTTTACGGATTATTTTCTGGTAAAATTATATAATTTTGAGCGGAAACCTTTCATTGGGTAGTTGCTATTAATTCAATCTTTACTTTCAGAACTTTTTCCCTGTAAACTCGTCGATTACTTTTTGGGGTCATTGCAAATGATAACTGGGCCTTTAAGGACAGGTTACTAAAAAGTAACGTTGATAAACTGCCTTGTAGAAATTTCAGCCGCATAATGCAGTAATACTTCAGAAAACCTATCAAATCCATGCATGGCTTTTGTGTTGAATGAATGGTAAACATTATTTCTGCAGACAGTTTTTTAAAAAGCACATTCAGTTGGCAATTTCGCTCACAAAGGTACCATGTTACACGGGGAAAAATCATGTTTGTTACATTATATCAACACTTTTAAAGGCACAGGCTCGTCAGCAATGCGCGCGCGCCAAATTCGCGCCACGAAATACGCAGCTCCATAGCAAAAGCATGGAGCTGCGTATTTCGTGGCACGAATTTGGCGCGCGCGCATTGCTGACGAGCCTGTGCTTTTAAGTATGGTTTTTCAGTTCTTGTCAACTCGTGAAGCAAAATTTTGGGTAAATGATGTACTAATACTAGGCTTTAAGATCAGCGGACACGGTGGGCCTGGGGTCTCCTCATTCACATCACGTACCAAATAATAATGAACGAGTTCGGGGGAAGGGGTTGGATTCAGCATTAGATGTATGCGAGGAACTGGAGGGATTACCTTTGGTTAAATTTAAATAACCATTAAAGCGATTACAATTTGAAAGTCGAATAAACTATAATTTGTGAACAATGAAGCAGATCAGACGTTGTATCACCGTAAATATCCAATGTCTTTGTCACACACAAAAAATGGACACTTAGTCAAGAATGACCTATAAAATGCATAGCTAATAATTACTTTAAGAGAATTAAGGATTTTTAATAGCACAATTCACACAATTGTTTGACAATTGTTCAAATCATTTATGTTATACATGTAGCATGAATTTAAAAGTTAGACTCATAATGCACCTATCAATTGTTCCCCACCCCTCCTCCCTGGGCTGCCCTAACTCCACCTAAGTGGTGGTGATTGCCACTGTTGAGGTGATAAAATCCCCACCCTTGGGGGAAATCGACATCGATGCATAATTTGCAGCAATAATGGACTCTAAAAATGAAACTAACAAGCACTGAAGCAGGAATACGGCAAGTTTGGCATCATTTTCCCGAGTGTGCAAAATTTATAAACATGTGTAAAATTATTCTATGTAAGGTACAGCCAAACAGTCTTACAAGATACAATATCATCTAGGGCCAATTTCATAAAGCTGTTCAGCAGAAGAAAATTCTTTATCCAAAATTTGTTTGCTTTATAAAAATTGGTTCACAGTCAAAATTGTATGTCAATTTGTGTTCTTAGCAAGAATAGCAGAACACCAGTCAATTGTAATAACCAGGGTTGTATAACGACTCGGACTCGAGACTCGCCTGATTTTCAATGACTTGACTTGACTTGACTCAGACTTTTTGACTCGAGTCTGCCAAAAACGAAATAGATCTCTTATGCACTTTTTTGACATTTTGACCGAATTGTATTTCAGCACTAAAGAAACCTTGGCCAGAGCAACATGAATGTGATGAGTTTCAGTGTTTATAGACTCATTTTGAAATTAGCCTGAACAAATTTACTGTCATGGCTACTTGACTTGACCAATATGCCTGACTTGACGTGACTTGAATTGGGACTTGAAGGCAGCTTGACTTGACTTTACTTGGGACTCGAGCAGAGGGAGACTCGTTACAACCCTGGACTAATAACCATCTTGACTGTTAACCCATTTTTATAAAGCAAACAAATTTTGTATTTAGTAATTTTTTCTTTCTGCTAAACAGCTTTTAAATATGAAATTGGCCCCTGGACTTAACAAATTTCATCTTACAACATAACAGGAACCTTGGAAACTATTAGAAAATGGGTAATTCCCTAAATTAGGGGTCCAAAAGTGTGACATGCTTTTTAAGATTTCCAAGTGTTTTTAATGATTGAAAGTGGTTTCCCAGTAAAAAATAATTATTGTTATTTCAACAAATGCCACTTAAATTTAATGTTTGTGTGTAGATATGGCACCAAGGTTAATGAAAACTCATTCTACAGCAAATTTTCATTGGCGTAGGTAACCCGGGACACCAAACTCCTATTCAATACCATGGAACGAATTATAAGCCTTTATGGTCTTTTGTTTTGAATATTTTTCAGGAATCAGAGAACAAAATATTGAAGAAAATTATGCTGCCCCCTATGATCACAGGCCACAGTCCATTACTGATAATTTGTGATCACGAGTGGTGATTTTTGAAGCAGAGAGTGTCGTACGTAACTGGGACACCAACAATTTTGGACCCCTAATTTTGGGAATTACCCAAATACAGGATACTGCTTGTAACAAAGGAAACCTTGGTGTGTATAACTTTTCTCTTCGATTACTGGTACCACAAAGAATAACCTACCTACATGTATTTTGTTCTACAATTGAAGTGCTATAAAAAGTCTATAATCACTATGCACACAAAGCAATAAAACAATTATTAAGTCAACAAAGTCAATGTTTTCTTTTTAAAAATAAGATATTGCAACATGTTAAGTACATTGTAACTGTTCTGAAAATCACTAACACATGATTCTTAACACATGGGAAGTACTTACTGGTAAAAAACACTTATTAACTAGAGCTTCGCGTTTGTGTTTTTTACAAACGCAAGGTGATCGGGTGACATAAACATTGAAATGATGATGACGACACAGTTTTGAGATTGTTTGAAAACTTGAGTTGTTTGATGTTGAAAAAGTATTGGAATTCTCAAGACATGACTGTGACTATTCAACGCTAAAATTGTGTATCTGATGACGTCATAATTGTCAATCTCATCATAACGTTACTATTGTGTGCACAGATTGTTCAAGTATCTACTGAAGAACAAGTTTTGACATATAGGCCTAGGCCTATATGTGGTGAAAGAATCTTTTCAATATCTATTACAGTTCTAAAGATTTTGTCATTTGAGATCATATTACTGTAGTATATCGCCGTGTGGGGAGTTGGGGTTCAATTGCCTCTAGAATAAACTAACGCTCCAGTCAACTTGCGGTCCACCATGTCCATTTTATTTCCAACACAGCAACGATTTCCAGCATGTCACATTCACAGTTTTCGGGGAGAAGACATATTTACTCTGTTCCGCCGACTAAGGCTAGCCGTACATAATTACACCCAAGATACAACAGCTAAGTCACCAAAAGTAAATGTCCTTGTGCTATCTAGTGTTTATTCAACTTTCCTGGCGATGATGCCACGGAAACTAGCAGTTTTACATCTTCAAAAGTCCAATTTTCTCGGTTGTAAATCAAGCCCTGCTTATTATGTCTCGTCTGTCTGACTTATTCACTACTCGCGCACGTACCATTGGCCGTGTGGCCCAGACATTATGACCTCTGACCCGAGACAGGCCGCCTAGATACAAGTTCTATTATTAGAAGTCGAGCACTATATATGGGCGCAAATCGTCAGATTAGTGGAGGCTTGGCATAGCGCCCTCAAACGACTGAGTTAGCTTAATTATCAAGGGACCCAACAAATAATTTCTCCACATTACGTAACCACCGTGCACGTGATGACGTCATCAGTGGTATATATGTAGTCATAAAGTCCACATGTGAGGGAACATTTCGTTCCGTAGAACTATGGTCAAATTCCCTACCACTTTGGCTCTATTTGCATTCAAAGTGCTAAAAAAGTGTACATTTTCGAACCTCTTCCGGTTTGGACCGGAGGTTTGGGTCACACAGGGGTCATGCCATTGTATGATTTGTTCAGTTCATTGTGACCTATCATGCTGTGAAAGAATTGTTCAAGTATCTATTACGATTCTTGAGATATGAATTTTTGAAATAATAACCATTTAATTTTTGTAATTTGACACCTGTGACGATATCATGACGTCACAATGTTGTGCACAATTGTTCAACAATTTGATAAAAATCAAGTTCTTAAATGTGGCGAAAGAATCATGCAAGTCTGTTGTAGTTCTCAAGATACAGCATTTTTAAACAATTCAGCTCCAAATTTGCGTATTTTGACACCACATTACGTAACTACCGTCCATGTGATGACGTCATCAATGGTATAGTCCAAAAGTCCACATGTGTGGAAACATTTCGTTCCGTAGAAATATGGTCAAATTCACTACCACTTTGAATCTATTTGCATTCAAAACGCTTAAAAAAATGCACATTTTCGAACAACTTCCGGTTTGGACCGGAAGTAGGCGTCACACAGGGGTCATGACATTGTACGATTTGTACAGTTCATTTAGACTTATTATGTTGTGAAAGAATTGTTCAAGTATCTATTACGGTTCTTGAGATATGAATTTTGGAAATAATAACCTTTGAATTTGTGTAATTTGACACCTGATGACGTCATGATTACGTCACACTTGATGCCATCATGATACTATACATTCTGATGAAAGTCTGCCGTAGGGCCTATGTCTGTATCTAATTTACTAACGATTCAGCTTGGTTTGATGGGCATTGTTGCTGGTAAGTGTAAAAACTGAGATTCTCAGTTTCGTTGAACTTTGACCTCCAATTGACCCCAGAAGGAAGGGTCAGATGAAAATGCCCACACAAAGAAAATTGTAGCACAGAATGTCATCTATCAACCTGCCAAAATACGAAGATCCTAGGTCACGTGGTTTTCAACACGGAAGCATTTTAAAATATGCATATTTTGGTTTTTTGGGGGGTGTAATTTGATACTTGATGACGTCACGATGACGTCACGCTTGATGCCATCATACTATTATACACGCTGGTGAAAGTCTGCCATGGGACATATGCCTGTACTTAGTTACTTAAAGATTCAGCTTGGTTTGATGGGCATTGTTGCTCAATAAGTGCAAAAATTGAGATTTTCGTTTTCGTTGAACTTTGACCTCAAATTGACCCCAGAAGGAAGGGTCAGATGAAAATGCCCACACGAAGAAAATTGTAGGCCATGATCTTACCTATAAGCCTGCTAAATACGAAAATCATGGGTCACGTGGTTTTCCAGACGGAAGCATTTTAAAACATGCATATTTTAGTCATTTTTGGGTTGTAATTTGATACCCGATGACGTCACAATGACGTCACACTTGTATGCACACCTTCACATTAGGGTTGATGTTCCTACAAAGTTTCAAGTTGATAGCTTGAACCGTTTTGAAGAAAAGCTCTGGAAACGTTTGAGTGGAAAAAGAAGAAAAAGAAAAAGAAAAACTAGAGCTTCGCGTTTGTGTTTTTTACAAACGCAAGGTGATCGGGTGACATAAACATTGAAATGATGATGACCACACAGTTTTGAGATTGTTTGAAAACTTGAGTTGTTTGTTGTTGAAAAAAGTATTGGAATTCTCAAGACATGACTCTGACTATTCAACGCTAAAATTTATATAGCTGAATGATATAGCTGAATGATATAGCTGAACAAGTGATAAATAAAGGCCAGTAACATTATTTGAGGTATTGTATTACTCATCTTCAAGGTCAAAAGTCAATTTAAAGAAGTGGAGGATGCGGATGCTAGTGTGATACTCCGAGGTGGAGGGTTTTCCTGGTTTTCTTCTGGCTCGGCCATAGTCTTTAATCTTGATACTGGAAGTAGAGACAACAGGATAGTTTATTAAGTAGAGACAACAGGATATTTTATTATACCATGCCCTCACTTAAGATTTAGTTAACTTTCTCCTTTTTTTTCCTTTTCTTTTTTTAATGACCTGACTGAAACAATTAGGGCGGCTATGAGTATGACTTTTAAAAACTTGTAAGTTGTAGGCCTATTCTCTTTAATACTTAAAGTTTGGTTTGTATTTATTGTTTTAATTGTATTTACAGCTGATATAGTGAACAAAATAAAACATATCAATTCGACAACCAAAACAAAAAATTCAATTTGAATTTTGATTACTTAGATCTGCCCCTCCAGGAATGCGGAAAAACATACCTCTAGTAATAATGGTATCGCCCAAAAAAAGGCATTGTGCATCCTATGTACGAACTACGATTGTACAATTTTTTTTAATTTGGGGAGGGTTATACCTTCCTTTCAAAATTTAACGGACACGAGGCCTAAAAAATTCGGCTAATTGTAATTCTGACGTCCCTAGAAATATATCCGGCATATATGTGAGATGTGTATTTTGTTATAAAATTACCAAAACAGCATGATTTTAAGACTTAGTGGTTGACACAACCAGATTCCAACGACCGGGGTCACGCCATGCATCACGCCGTCCTTTTACGGGCGAGTGCCCCATTCAATAGGCCAACACACACACACGTACAGCGTGGCGTTCGTGTCTATCAAAAGAGCTTTTGTAAGGGTATAGAAAATACGCTCTCCGTCAAAAAATAAACACATTTAACATTCCAAACTCGCACAAATAATTGTTAAGACATGTAAAATTCATTCAGTGAAACCTCCTACCTTTCAAAATGAAGATTTCACCTCAAGAAATTGAGTTTACTTTTCCCTTTTTCGTAACTTCGGTTGTAGACCACCTACCGATAACAAGGACGCAATGACGTGTACAGTACCCCTTCAGCTATTCAGGGAAACCATTTTCATGTACGTCACAAGTATTCGGATCCGCGGAAAGCCCCCGAAGTGCATGCGCGCCCAGCCGAGCGGCAATTTTTATGGGCCGAATACTCGCGATCGCAACGCTTTGGGAAAAGCTGGTCGGGGCGAGAGTAGTTCATTCATAAAACCCTGGGCTGTCGGTCATACCTCCGACGGCTGTTTTATGTACGTTAGTGAATGACTGAAACTCTAAGCTTTCTAATGAACTGTTGCTCGTTAGATTTGGACAGGTAAAAGTGGATCAATTTTTGAGATGAAAAATAGTAAGATTTTGGTGCGGGCTGTGCGCTGTGTGTGCAGAGGGCTTCAGTCTCGTACAATCGAACTGAAAAACTGATGACGTCATAATTGTCAATCTCATCATAACGTTACTATTGTGTGCACAGATTGTTAAAGTATCTACTGAAGAACAAGTTTTGACATGTAGGCCTAGGCCCATATGTGGTGAAAGAATCTTTACAATATATATTACAGTTCTAAAGATTTTGTCATTTGAGATCATATTACTGTAGTATATCGCCGTGTGGGGAGTTGGGGTTCAATTGCATCTAGAATAAACTGACGCTCCAGTCAACTTGAGTTGCGGTCCACCATGTCCATTTTATTTCCAACACAGCAACGATTTCCAGCATGTCACATTCACAGTTTTCGGGGAGAAGACATATTTACTCTGGTCCGCCGACTAAGGCTAGCCGTACATAATTACACCCAAGATACAACAGCTAAGTCACCAAAAGTAAATGCCCTTGTGCTATCTAGTGTTTATTCAACTTTCATGGCGATGATGCCACGGCAACGAGCAGTTTTACATCTTCAAAAGTCAAATTTTCTGAGTTGTAAATCAAGCCCTGCTTATTATGTCTCGTCTGTCTGACTTATTCACTACTAAAAGATACATTATGACCTCTGACCCGAGACAGGCGCCTAGATACAAGTTCTATTATTAGAAGTTGAGCACTATATATGGGCGCAAATCGTCAGATTAGTGGAGGCTTGGCATAGCGCCCTCAAACGACTGAGTTAGCTTAATTATCAAGGGACCCAACAAATAATTTCTCCACATTACGTAACCACCGTGCACGTGATGACGTCATCAGTAGTATATATGTAGTCATAAAGTCAACATGTGAGGGAACATTTCGTTCCGTAGAAAAATGGTCAAATTCCCTACCACTTTGGCTCTATTTGCATTCAAAGTGCTAAAAAAGTGTACATTTTCGAACCTCTTCCGGTTTGGACCGGAGGTTTGGGTCACACAGGGGTCATGCCATTGTATGATTTGTTCAGTTCATTGCGACCTATCATGCTGTGAAAGAATTGTTCAAGTATCTATTGCGATTCTTGAGATATGAATTTTGGAAATAATAACCATTTAATTTTTGTAATTTGACACCTGTGACGATATCATGACGTCACAATGTTGTGCACAAATTGTTCAACAATTTGATAAACATAAAGTTCTTAAATGTGGCGAAAGAATCATGCAAATATATGCTGTAGTTCTCAAGATACAGCATTTTTAAACAATTCAGCTCCAAATTTGCGTATTTTGACACCACATTACGTAACTACCGTCCATGTGATGACGTCACCAATGGTATAGTCAAAAAGTCCACATGTGTGGAAACATTTCGTTCCGTAGAAATATGGTCAAATTCACTACCACTTTGAATCTATTTGCATTCAAAACGCTTTAAAAAATGCACATTTTCGAACAACTTCCGGTTTGGACCGGAAGTAGGCGTCACACAGGGGTCATGACATTGTATGATTTGTTCAGTTCATTTAGACTGATCATGTTGTGAAAGAATTGTTCAAGTATCTATTACGATTCTTGAGATATGAATTTTGGAAATAATAACCATTTAATTTTTGTAATTTGACACCTGTGACGATATCATGACGTCACAATGTTGTGCACAAATTGTTCAACAATTTGATAAACATAAAGTTCTTAAATGTGGCGAAAGAATCATGCAAATATATGCTGTAGTTCTCAAGATACAGCATTTTTAAACAATTCAGCTCCAAATTTGCGTATTTTGACACCACATTACGTAACTACCGTCCATGTGATGACGTCACCAATGGTATAGTCAAAAAGTCCACATGTGTGGAAACATTTCGTTCCGTAGAAATATGGTCAAATTCACTACCACTTTGAATCTATTTGCATTCAAAACGCTTTAAAAAATGCACATTTTCGAACAACTTCCGGTTTGGACCGGAAGTAGGCGTCACACAGGGGTCATGACATTGTATGATTTGTTCAGTTCATTTAGACTGATCATGTTGTGAAAGAATTGTTCAAGTATCTATTACGATTCTTGAGATATGAATTTTGGAAATAATAACCATTTAATTTTTGTAATTTGACACCTGTGACGATATCATGACGTCACAATGTTGTGCACAAATTGTTCAACAATTTGATAAACATAAAGTTCTTAAATGTGGCGAAAGAATCATGCAAATATATGCTGTAGTTCTCAAGATACAGCATTTTTAAACAATTCAGCTCCAAATTTGCGTATTTTGACACCACATTACGTAACTACCGTCCATGTGATGACGTCACCAGTGGTATAGTCAAAAAGTCCACATGTGTGGAAACATTTCGTTCCGTAGAAATATGGTCAAATTCACTACCACTTTGAATCTATTTGCATTCAAAACGCTTTAAAAAATGCACATTTTCGAACAACTTCCGGTTTGGACCGGAAGTAGGCGTCACACAGGGGTCATGACATTGTATGATTTGTTCAGTTCATTTAGACTTATCATGTTGTGAAAGAATTGTTCAAGTATCTATTACGATTCTTGAGATATGAATTTTGGAAATAATAACCATTTAATTTTTGTAATTTGACACCTGTGACGATATCATGACGTCACAATGTTGTGCACAAATTGTTCAACAATTTGATAAACATAAAGTTCTTAAATGTGGCGAAAGAATCATGCAAATATATGCTGTAGTTCTCAAGATACAGCATTTTTAAACAATTCAGCTCCAAATTTGCGTATTTTGACACCACATTACGTAACTACCGTCCATGTGATGACGTCACCAATGGTATAGTCAAAAAGTCCACATGTGTGGAAACATTTCGTTCCGTAGAAATATGGTCAAATTCACTACCACTTTGAACCTATTTGCATTCAAAACGCTTTAAAAAATGCACATTTTCGAACAACTTCCGGTTTGGACCGGAAGTAGGCGTCACACAGGGGTCATGACATTGTATGATTTGTTCAGTTCATTTAGACTTATCATGTTGTGAAAGAATTGTTCAAGTATCTATTACGGTTCTTGAGATATGAATTTTGGAAATAATAACCTTTGAATTTTTGTAATTTGACACCTGATGACGTCATGATTACGTCACACTTGATGCCATCATGATACTATACATTCTGGTGAAAGTCTGCCGTAGGGCCTATGTCTGTATCTAATTTACTAACGATTCAGCTTGGTTTGATGGGCATTGTTACTGGTAAGTGTAAAAACTGAGATTCTCAGTTTCGTTGAACTTTGACCTCCAATTGACCCCAGAAGGAAGGGTCAGATGACAATGCCCACACAAAGAAAATTGTAGAACAGAATGTCATCTATAAACCTGCCAAATACGAAGATCATGGGTCACGTGGTTTTCAAGACGGAAGCATTTTAAAATATGCATATTTTGGTTTTTTGGGGGGTGTAATTTGATACTTGATGACGTCACGATGACGTCACGCTTGATGCCATCATAATATTATACACGCTGGTGAAAGTCTGCCATAGGACCTATGCCTGTACCTAGTTACTTAAAGATTCAGCTTGGTTTGATGGGCATTGTTGCTCAATAAGTGCAAAAATTGAGATTTTCGTTTTCGTTGAACTTTGACCTCAGATTGACCCCAGAAGGAAGGGTCAGATGAAAATGCCCACACAAAGAAAATTGTAGGCCATGATCTGATATATAAGCCTGTCAAATACGAAGATCATGGGTCACGTGGTTTTCTAGACGGAAGCATTTTAAAACATGCATATTTTAGTCATATTTGGGTTGTAATTTGATACCCGATGACGTCACAATGACGTCACACTTCAGTGCACACCTTCACATTGGGATTGATGTTCCTACCAAGTTTCAAGTTGATAGCTTGAACCGTTTTGAAGAAAAGCTCTGGAAACGTTTGAGTGGAAAAAGAAGAAAAAAAAAAAAAAAAAAAAAAAATCGTACAATAGTAATAGGTGATCGGAATGAGTTCCGATCACCTAAAAAAAGACAAAGAAATCGTACAATAGTAATAGGTGATCGGAATGAGTTCCGATCACCTAATAATACTTGTCTATAAAATGCATTATTCTGTACATTACAGAAACTTTAAAAGTCAAAGCTTTATTGTGAATGAATTAGGAAATTTTGTAAAGATACTCTTCTTAAAAATGCCGCCAAAACACTCTACAATCGTACATGTACATGGGTCTGTCCACGGTAATGGGGTACATTTCTGTAACATACAAGATCTTAGGTCCCAGTTCACTTCAAATGTCTTAATTTTATCTTTAAATTATCAAGCTAACCTGAGCAAATAACTTTTTCACCAAGGAGTAAGAAAAATAGTCCAACAACATACATTTGTGAAAACCTCGTGCACAAATTCTCCTAATTACGCATGTAACAAAGACGGAAAAAAATGTCACAAAATTGTCTGTCCACGTTACATGCGTAATAGGAAAATTTGTGCACTTGATTTTCAAAAATGTATGTTGTGGCAAATCTCCTGAGAACAAAACAAGGACATTTCTTTAATTATGAGATAAACTAAAGACATATCTGAAAGGAATTATTGACTTATTTTTCAAATGTACCCCATTACTGTGGACAGACCCACATACATACATGTAAGATTGTTTTCATGGTGGCTTTGAGCAAACCAAAGATGGTTCAAAAATAGAATACAATAAATGAAATACACAAATACATCTTCAAGATGCGATGTTTACAGGAGATCAAAATGTTTATGTTCAAATTTGTAGCACCACTTTATCGCTTGACAAATTTTTTAAAAAGTCATTTTGAGGGTACTTTACAAATTATCTTATATTATTTTTGGAGCATCTTTCTACAAATTTCGTTGCATTTTATCAGCCAAACTCTAGCATATTTACCTTTAAAACATGGAACTATTTTAAAGTGACAGGAATTTGTTTCAGTAAAGAACACTTGGTAAAAAAGATCTTTGAGAAATCTCTAAGATGTATCAGAGGATGTTTGTGAAAAAGATGAATTTGTCCCGTCATGTATTTAATTAGATAAATTGGATTCAATGTTTTCAAAAACGGCGGGAATTTGTAGCAATGGCTAGGCAACCATTGCTAAAATATAATACTTTTCTTGAAAATAGCAGCATACCATGCACCATTATTTCACACAATCATTTTTCAGACTATCATTGAATTAAATTTACAGTAAAAAATAGTATTCCATAATAATTTGGTCTTTCGCTTTTTTGATGTTTGCAAATTAAAAGTATTCCTTTTGCACCCTTTGTTTGGTCAAGAAACACGAATGTTCAGTTTAATAAAAATGTGAATTTTTTTTTTTTTTTTGACATCGAAATATTCACATAGCTTCAATATGCATGACTGCATAAAGCTTGTGTGTGTTGACAATAGACTACTAAAGTGTGACGTCAGTTGCCATGGTTTTTGGGTCTAAACACTCGCTGGTAATCCATTGGTATAGCGCAGGGAAACAGTTCACTGGTTTTAGTGTAGACCCAAAAACCATGGCAACACACAAAGAGTGACGTTTTCACTTTAGTAGTCTATTCCTACTCTCAGATTGACTGCTTTTTTTTAATTAATAAAAAAGGGGAGACAATTTCTGTGTTTCCTTTCTTGCTCAGTATAAAATTATTTTCAGATAAATTTCGTATTTATTAAAAATTGTATGCTTAAAAGTAAAAATTGTATGTTGCTCAAATGGTCATATTTGAATAACTTTTTGGGTGGCCGCAGCCTGCATCCAAACATTTCTTGTAAATTTGCAAATAGGGACGCACACACTGAGTTGTAATATAGAGAAATTCCTCTGTTATACACCCTGATTAGTGTATCTGTACTGAGATATGCTATTAGTTAATGACTTTTAAAAAAACAAAATTTTAATAAAAAATGTAAGGTGGAATGGCAAGACCAAAGGCTCCGTCAGCTTTACACAGTAAGGGTAGCCACAATACAAGCTATAGGGCACGCCCACTGTTTTTGCCGATGGAAGAGGGGTGGGAACCAAGTGGTCGCCCAACCCCCCACCCACCCTTGGCGACGGACCTGCCGACTATAACAACCCATATCGAGCACGTTGAACGTTACGAATATGATCAGTGTATGGGAGTTCCGTTTTAACCATCCGCACACAAGTTTGATCTTTTAATGCTTCAGGCTTCAGACGATAGCTGTCAATATCAATATGCGGAGGATGCCAAACGAACGAATCATGATTGATGACTTTAGCGATGCAACGTTCTCTGAAATACTTGTTCCGTTCTCTCAGTTTCCTAACTTCCTTCTCCATTCTTTGGCGTCCAAATTCCTCAACCTTCCTCCAGAAGGTCCGATTAAAGCTCTCGTAAAGTTTCACGTCTCCGAAATTCCACCTGCGGATTTTCTCGGCCATCTCGCGCGACACCGTCTTAACAGACGACTTGTTGCGGGCATTGAGTACGAAATAAACCATGTCGTCGAGCTCCCAGCACATGCTGTCTCGAAGGAGCACCAGCGATTCTTCGAAATACTCCGTCAGCAGCACCAGATGAAACTGTCTCTTTAATTCCCGAATCTTTGTTGCGATTTCGTCTTCGTCACCTAGAAACCTCTCGGGCAATCCGAGGTCGAACAGCATCGGGTTTCTGGCTTTCCACTTCCCGCCGTGGGTCATGCCGTAATAATAATCAGGTTCTTCTAAGAAGATTTCCAAGGCTTTATTCCTCGGCAGATAATAAAGTCCGGCCATGTCGTGATATGTAAACAGTGACTCATACATGGCCACGGGATCGCGGATCATTGTGGTGTACACAGTATCTCTTGGCATGACTTTGCTCATTTCTGTCGCAAAAAAAAGTAACACCACAGAGCAGTTGGAAGATTAATTGTGAACGATAGATTTAGTCAGTGAGGAGGAAAGAAAACAAGGTGATAATTATGTAGGCAGGCAGCTCGTCAAGGGACATTGAGCGAGGTTTTTACAGCAAATAATCGGGGCTAGATATGCTAAGATGGCCAGCATGAGATGAAACCTTTTATCTATCCCAGGTCGAGTTTTCACTCCAGCATCCAACATATCCAACCCCACGTCGTTACACACTTGGTTCCTACAAACCCAGTTTATTTTGCCCTAGGATGATTTCATCCCAGGGAAGAGGGCGAACAATTCACATTTCTTATGAATGAGATATATCGGTATAAAACAAAATCTGCCAAGGAGATCATGAATCAAATGTGCAGTTTGTGATACACGTATTTTGCAAAATGTCAAGGTTTCGTAAATTCATTTCAAAGTTAGTAACTTTGGCAAAAAAATAAATAAAAAACTAGAGCTTCGCGTTTGTGTTTTTTACAAATGCAAGGTGATTGGGTGACATGAACATTGATCTTATGATGACGTCTCACATTTAACATTGGTTGAAAACTTGAGTTGGTCGATGTTGCAAAAGAAACATTCACATATCGATTGCCAGTATTGGAATTCTTAAGACATATGACTCTTTGATTATTCAACGCTCAAATTTTAGTGTGTGTCTGATGATGTCATTATTGGCAGTCAATCTCACCATGACGTCACTATTGTGTGCACAAATTGTTCAAGAATCTACAGAAGAACAAGTTCTTACATGTGGTGAAATAATCTTTCGAATATATATTACAGTTCTCAAGATTTTGTCATTTTAGATCATATTACGTAACCACCGTGCACGTGATGACGTCATCATTGGTATAGTCATAAAGTCCACATGTAAAACTATGGTCAAATTATTCCCTACCTATTTGCATTCAAAATGCTAAAAAATGACACATTCTCGATTAACTTCCAGTTTAGACCTGACGTAGGGGTCACACAGGGGTCATGTCAGTGTATGATTTGTTTAGTTCATTTAGACCTATAATGCTGTGAAAGATTTGTTCAAGTATCTATTTACGGTTCTTGAGATATGAATTTTGGAAATAATAACCTTTGAATGTTAGTAATTCGACACCTGTGACGACATCATGATGTCACAATTTTGTGCACAAATTGTACAACAATTTGATTAACATCAAGTTCTTAAATGTGGCGAAGGAATTATACCAATAGGAAAAAAAGAAAGTCCTGAAATCTGCCAAAATGAGTTGGGGATATGCTAAATTTTCATTTAGGATCATTTCTAAGGCATTTTCGGAAGAGTTGAATTTTTGTAAATTTTGTAAGGACCGTACCTGTCGGCGCCGATGAACCCGGTCCTGGAAAAAAAGAAAGTCCTGAAATCTGCCAAAATGAGTTGGGGATATGCTAAATTTTCATTTAGGATCATTTCTAAGGCATTTTCGGAAGAGTCAATTTTTTGTAAATTTTGTAAGGACCGTACCTGTCGGCGCCGATGACCCCGGTCCCGGAAAAAACGAAAGTCCTGAAATCTGCCAAAATGAGTTGGGCATATGCTAAATTTTCATTTAGGATCATTTCTAAGGCATTTTCGGAAGAGTCGATTTTTTGTAAATTTTGTAAGGACCGTACCTGTCGGCGCCGATGACCCCGGTCCCGGAAAAAACGAAAGTCCTGAAATCTGCCAAAATGAGTTGGGCATATGCTAAATTTTCATTTAGGATCATTTCTAAGGCATTTTCGGAAGAGTCGATTTTTTGTAAATTTTGTAAGGACCGTACCTGTCGGCGCCGATGACCCCGGTCCTGGAAAAAAAAAAGTCCTGAAATCTGCCAAAATGAGTTGGGGATATGCTAAATTTTCATTTAGGATCATTTCTAAGGCATTTTCGGAAGAGTCGATTTTTTGTAAATTTTGTAAGGACCGTACCTGTCGGCGCCGATGAACCCGGTCCTGGAAAAAAAGAAAGTCCTGAAATCTGCCAAAATGAGTTGGGGATATGCTAAATTTTCATTTAGGATCATTTCTAAGGCATTTTCGGAAGAGTCGATTTTTTTTAAATTTTGTAAGGACCGTACCTGTCGGCGCCGATGACCCCGGTCCTAAAAAAAAAGAAAGTCCTGAAATCTGCCAAAATGAGTTGGGGATATGCTAAATTTTCATTTAGGATCATTTCTAAGGCATTTTCGGAAGAGTCGATTTTTTGTAAATTTTGTAAGGACCGTACCTGTCGGCGCCGATGACCCCGGTCCTGGAAAAAAAGAAAGTCCTGAAATATGCCAAAATGAGTTGGGGATATGCTAAATTTTCATTTAGGATCATTTCTAAGGCATTTTCGGAAGAGTCGATTTTTTGTAAATTTTGTAAGGACCGTACCTGTCGGCGCCGATGAACCCGGTCCTGGAAAAAAAGAAAGTCTTGAAATCTGCCAAAATGAGTTGGGGATATGCTAAATTTTCATTTAGGATCATTTCTAAGGCATTTTCGGAAGAGTCGATTTTTTGTAAATTTTGTAAGGACCGTACCTGTCGGCGCCGATAACCCCGGTCCTGGAAAAAAAGAAAGTCCTGAAATCTGCCAAAATGAGTTGGGGATATGCTAAATTTTCATTTAGGATCATTTCTAAGGCATTTTCGGAAGAGTCGATTTTTTGTAAATTTTGTAAGGACCGTACCTGTCGGCGCCGATGACCCCGGTCCTGGAAAAAAAGAAAGTCCTGAAATCTGCCAAAATGAGTTGGGGATATGCTAAATTTTCATTTAGGATCATTTCTAAGGCATTTTCGGAAGAGTCGATTTTTTGTAAATTTTGTAAGGACCGTACCTGTCGGCGCCGATGACCCCGGTCCTGGAAAAAAAGAAAGTCCTGAAATCTGCCAAAATGAGTTGGGGATATGCTAAATTTTCATTTAGGATCATTTCTAAGGCATTTTCGGAAGAGTCGAATTTTTGTAAATTTTGTAAGGACCGTACCTGTCGGCGCCGATGACCCCGGTCCCGGAAAAAACGAAAGTCCTGAAATCTGCCAAAATGAGTTGGGCATATGCTAAATTTTCATTTAGGATCATTTCTAAGGCATTTTCGGAAGAGTCAATTTTTTGTAAATTTTGTAAGGACCGTACCTGTCGGCGCCGATGACCCCGGTCCTACAAAAAAAGAAAGTCCTGAAATCTGCCAAAATGAGTTGGGGATATGCTAAATTTTCATTTAGGATCATTTCTAAGGCATTTTCGGAAGAGTCGATTTTTTGTAAATTTTGTAAGGACCGTACCTGTCGGCGACGATGACCCCGGTCCTGGAAAAAAAGAAAGTCCTGAAATCTGCCAAAATGAGTTGGGCATATGCTAAATTTTCATTTAGGATCATTTCTAAGGCATTTTCGGAAGAGTCAATTTTTTGTAAATTTTGTAAGGACCGTACCTGTCGGCGCCGATGACCCCGGTCCCGGAAAAAAAGAAAGTCCTGAAATCTGCCAAAATGAGTTGGGGATATGCTAAATTTTCATTTAGGATCATTTCTAAGGCATTTTCGGAAGAGTCGATTTTTTGTAAATTTTGTAAGGACCGTACCTGTCGGCGCCGATGACCCCGGTCCTGGAAAAAAAGAAAGTCCTGAAATCTGCCAAAATGAGTTGGGGATATGCTAAATTTTCATTTAGGATCATTTCTAAGGCATTTTCGGAAGAGTCGATTTTTTGTAAATTTTGTAAGGACCGTACCTGTCGGCGCCGATGACCCCGGTCCTAAAAAAAAAGAAAGTCCTGAAATCTGCCAAAATGAGTTGGGGATATGCTAAATTTTCATTTAGGATCATTTCTAAGGCATTTTCGGAAGAGTCGATTTTTTGTAAATTTTGTAAGGACCGTACCTGTCGGCGCCGATGACCCCGGTCCTGGAAAAAAAGAAAGTCCTGAAATATGCCAAAATGAGTTGGGGATATGCTAAATTTTCATTTAGGATCATTTCTAAGGCATTTTCGGAAGAGTCGATTTTTTGTAAATTTTGTAAGGACCGTACCTGTCGGCGCCGATGAACCCGGTCCTGGAAAAAAAGAAAGTCTTGAAATCTGCCAAAATGAGTTGGGGATATGCTAAATTTTCATTTAGGATCATTTCTAAGGCATTTTCGGAAGAGTCGATTTTTTGTAAATTTTGTAAGGACCGTACCTGTCGGCGCCGATAACCCCGGTCCTGGAAAAAAAGAAAGTCCTGAAATCTGCCAAAATGAGTTGGGGATATGCTAAATTTTCATTTAGGATCATTTCTAAGGCATTTTCGGAAGAGTCGATTTTTTGTAAATTTTGTAAGGACCGTACCTGTCGGCGCCGATGACCCCGGTCCTGGAAAAAAAGAAAGTCCTGAAATCTGCCAAAATGAGTTGGGGATATGCTAAATTTTCATTTAGGATCATTTCTAAGGCATTTTCGGAAGAGTCGATTTTTTGTAAATTTTGTAAGGACCGTACCTGTCGGCGCCGATGACCCCGGTCCCGGAAAAAACGAAAGTCCTGAAATCTGCCAAAATGAGTTGGGCATATATGCTAAATTTTCATTTAGGATCATTTCTAAGGCATTTTCGGAAGAGTCGATTTTTTGTAAATTTTGTAAGGACCGTACCTGTCGGCGCCGATGACCCCGGTCCTACAAAAAAAGAAAGTCCTGAAATCTGCCAAAATGAGTTGGGGATATGCTAAATTTTCATTTAGGATCATTTCTAAGGCATTTTCGGAAGAGTCGATTTTTTGTAAATTTTGTAAGGACCGTACCTGTCGGCGCCGATGACCCCGGTCCTGGAAAAAAAGAAAGTCCTGAAATCTGCCAAAATGAGTTGGGGATATGCTAAATTTTCATTTAGGATCATTTCTAAGGCATTTTCGGAAGAGTCGATTTTTTGTAAATTTTGTAAGGACCGTACCTGTCGGCGCCGATGACCCCGGTCCCGGAAAAAAAGAAAGTCCTGAAATCTGCCAAAATGAGTTGGGCATATGCTAAATTTTCATTTAGGATCATTTCTAAGGCATTTTCGGAAGAGTCGATTTTTTGTAAATTTGGTAAGGACCGTACCTGTCGGCGCCGATGACCCCGGTCCCGGAAAAAAAGAAAGTCCTGAAATCTGCCAAAATGAGTTGGGGATATGCTAAATTTTCATTTAGGATCATTTCTAAGGCATTTTCGGAAGAGTCGATTTTTTGTAAATTTTGTAAGGACCGTACCTGTCGGCGCCGATGACCCAGGTCCTGGAAAAAAAGAAAGTCCTGAAATCTGCCAAAATGAGTTGGGGATATGCTAAATTTTCATTTAGGATCATTTCTAAGGCATTTTCGGAAGAGTCGATTTTTTGTAAATTTTGTAAGGACCGTACCTGTCGGCGCCGATAACCCCGGTCCTGGAAAAAAAGAAAGTCCTGAAATCTGCCAAAATGAGTTGGGAATATGCTAAATTTTCATTTAGGATCATTTCTAAGGCATTTTCGGAAGAGTCAATTTTTTGTAAATTTTGTAAGGACCGTACCAGTCGGCGCCGATGACCCCGGTCCTGGAAAAAAAGAAAGTCCTGAAATCTGCCAAAATGAGTTGGGGATATGCTAAATTTTCATTTAGGATCATTTCTAAGGCATTTTCGGAAGAGTCAATTTTTTGTAAATTTTGTAAGGACCGTACCTGTCGGCGCCGATGACCCCGGTCCTAGAAAAAAAGAAAGTCCTGAAATCTGCCAAAATGAGTTGGGCATATGCTAAATTTTCATTTAGGATCATTTCTAAGGCATTTTCGGAAGAGTCGATTTTTTGTAAATTTTGTAAGGACCGTACCTGTCGGCGCCGATGACTCCGGTCCTAGAAAAAAAGAAAGTCCTGAAATCTGCCAAAATGAGTTGGGGATATGCTAAATTTTCATTTAGGATCATTTCTAAGGCATTTTCGGAAGAGTCAATTTTTTGTAAATTTTGTAAGGACCGTACCTGTCGGCGCCAATGACCCCGGTCCCGGAAAAAAAGAAAGTCCTGAAATCTGCCAAAATGAGTTGGGCATATGCTAAATTTTCATTTAGGATCATTTCTAAGGCATTTTCGGAAGAGTAGATTTTTTGTAAATTTTGTAAGGACCGTACCTGTCGGCGCCGATGACCCCGGTCCCGGAAAAAAAGAAAGTCCTGAAATCTGCCAAAATGAGTTGGGCATATGCTAAATTTTCATTTAGGATCATTTCTAAGGCATTTTCGGAAGAGTCGATTTTTTGTAAATTTTGTAAGGACCGTACCTGTCGGCGCCGATGACCTCGGTCCTGGAAAAAAAGAAAGTCCTGAAATCTGCCAAAATGAGTTGGGGATATGCTAAATTTTCATTTAGGATCATTTCTAAGGCATTTTCGGAAGAGTCAATTTTTTGTAAATTTTGTAAGGACCGTACCTGTCGGCGCTGATGACCCCGGTCCTAGAAAAAAAGTCCGTCCTGAAATCTGCCAAAATGAGTTGGGGATATGCTAAATTTTCATTTAGGATCATTTCTAAGGCATTTTCGGAAGAGTCAATTTTTTGTAAATTTTGTAAGGACCGTACCTGTCGGCGCCGATGACCCCGGTCCCGGAAAAAAAGAAAGTCCTGAAATCTGCCAAAATGAGTTGGGGATATGCTAAATTTTCATTTAGGATCATTTCTAAGGCATTTTCGGAAGAGTCGATTTTTTGTAAATTTTGTAAGGACCGTACCTGTCGGCGCCGATAACCCCGGTCCTGGAAAAAAAGAAAGTCCTGAAATCTGCCAAAATGAGTTGGGGATATGCTAAATTTTCATTTAGGATCATTTCTAAGGCATTTTCGGAAGAGTCAATTTTTTGTAAATTTTGTAAGGACCGTACCAGTCGGCGCCGATGACCCCGGTCCTGGAAAAAAAGAAAGTCCTGAAATCTGCCAAAATGAGTTGGGGATATGCTAAATTTTCATTTAGGATCATTTCTAAGGCATTTTCGGAAGAGTCGATTTTTTGTAAATTTTGTAAGGACCGTACCTGTCGGCGCCGATGACCCAGGTCCTGGAAAAAAAGAAAGTCCTGAAATCTGCCAAAATGAGTTGGGGATATGCTAAATTTTCATTTAGGATCATTTCTAAGGCATTTTCGGAAGAGTCGATTTTTTGTAAATTTTGTAAGGACCGTACCTGTCGGCGCCGATAACCCCGGTCCTGGAAAAAAAGAAAGTCCTGAAATCTGCCAAAATGAGTTGGGAATATGCTAAATTTTCATTTAGGATCATTTCTAAGGCATTTTCGGAAGAGTCAATTTTTTGTAAATTTTGTAAGGACCGTACCTGTCGGCGCCGATGACCCCGGTCCCGGAAAAAAAGAAAGTCCTGAAATCTGCCAAAATGAGTTGGGCATATGCTAAATTTTCATTTAGGATCATTTCTAAGGCATTTTCGGAAGAGTCGATTTTTTGTAAATTTGGTAAGGACCGTACCTGTCGGCGCCGATGACCCCGGTCCCGGAAAAAAAGAAAGTCCTGAAATCTGCCAAAATGAGTTGGGGATATGCTAAATTTTCATTTAGGATCATTTCTAAGGCATTTTCGGAAGAGTCGATTTTTTGTAAATTTTGTAAGGACCGTACCTGTCGGCGCCGATGACCCAGGTCCTGGAAAAAAAGAAAGTCCTGAAATCTGCCAAAATGAGTTGGGGATATGCTAAATTTTCATTTAGGATCATTTCTAAGGCATTTTCGGAAGAGTCGATTTTTTGTAAATTTTGTAAGGACCGTACCTGTCGGCGCCGATAACCCCGGTCCTGGAAAAAAAGAAAGTCCTGAAATCTGCCAAAATGAGTTGGGAATATGCTAAATTTTCATTTAGGATCATTTCTAAGGCATTTTCGGAAGAGTCAATTTTTTGTAAATTTTGTAAGGACCGTACCAGTCGGCGCCGATGACCCCGGTCCTGGAAAAAAAGAAAGTCCTGAAATCTGCCAAAATGAGTTGGGGATATGCTAAATTTTCATTTAGGATCATTTCTAAGGCATTTTCGGAAGAGTCAATTTTTTGTAAATTTTGTAAGGACCGTACCTGTCGGCGCCGATGACCCCGGTCCTAGAAAAAAAGAAAGTCCTGAAATCTGCCAAAATGAGTTGGGCATATGCTAAATTTTCATTTAGGATCATTTCTAAGGCATTTTCGGAAGAGTCGATTTTTTGTAAATTTTGTAAGGACCGTACCTGTCGGCGCCGATGACTCCGGTCCTAGAAAAAAAGAAAGTCCTGAAATCTGCCAAAATGAGTTGGGGATATGCTAAATTTTCATTTAGGATCATTTCTAAGGCATTTTCGGAAGAGTCAATTTTTTGTAAATTTTGTAAGGACCGTACCTGTCGGCGCCGATGACCCCGGTCCCGGAAAAAAAGAAAGTCCTGAAATCTGCCAAAATGAGTTGGGCATATGCTAAATTTTCATTTAGGATCATTTCTAAGGCATTTTCGGAAGAGTAGATTTTTTGTAAATTTTGTAAGGACCGTACCTGTCGGCGCCGATGACCCCGGTCCCGGAAAAAAAGAAAGTCCTGAAATCTGCCAAAATGAGTTGGGCATATGCTAAATTTTCATTTAGGATCATTTCTAAGGCATTTTCGGAAGAGTCAATTTTTTGTAAATTTTGTAAGGACCGTACCAGTCGGCGCCGATGACCCCGGTCCTGGAAAAAAAGAAAGTCCTGAAATCTGCCAAAATGAGTTGGGGATATGCTAAATTTTCATTTAGGATCATTTCTAAGGCATTTTCGGAAGAGTCAATTTTTTGTAAATTTTGTAAGGACCGTACCTGTCGGCGCCGATGACCCCGGTCCTAGAAAAAAAGAAAGTCCTGAAATCTGCCAAAATGAGTTGGGCATATGCTAAATTTTCATTTAGGATCATTTCTAAGGCATTTTCGGAAGAGTCGATTTTTTGTAAATTTTGTAAGGACCGTACCTGTCGGCGCCGATGACTCCGGTCCTAGAAAAAAAGAAAGTCCTGAAATCTGCCAAAATGAGTTGGGGATATGCTAAATTTTCATTTAGGATCATTTCTAAGGCATTTTCGGAAGAGTCAATTTTTTGTAAATTTTGTAAGGACCGTACCTGTCGGCGCCGATGACCCCGGTCCCGGAAAAAAAGAAAGTCCTGAAATCTGCCAAAATGAGTTGGGCATATGCTAAATTTTCATTTAGGATCATTTCTAAGGCATTTTCGGAAGAGTAGATTTTTTGTAAATTTTGTAAGGACCGTACCTGTCGGCGCCGATGACCCCGGTCCCGGAAAAAAAGAAAGTCCTGAAATCTGCCAAAATGAGTTGGGCATATGCTAAATTTTCATTTAGGATCATTTCTAAGGCATTTTCGGAAGAGTCGATTTTTTGTAAATTTTGTAAGGACCGTACCTGTCGGCGCCGATGACCTCGGTCCTGGAAAAAAAGAAAGTCCTGAAATCTGCCAAAATGAGTTGGGGATATGCTAAATTTTCATTTAGGATCATTTCTAAGGCATTTTCGGAAGAGTCAATTTTTTGTAAATTTTGTAAGGACCGTACCTGTCGGCGCTGATGACCCCGGTCCTAGAAAAAAAGTCCGTCCTGAAATCTGCCAAAATGAGTTGGGGATATGCTAAATTTTCATTTAGGATCATTTCTAAGGCATTTTCGGAAGAGTCAATTTTTTGTAAATTTTGTAAGGACCGTACCTGTCGGCGCCGATGACCCCGGTCCCGGAAAAAAAGAAAGTCCTGAAATCTGCCAAAATGAGTTGGGGATATGCTAAATTTTCATTTAGGATCATTTCTAAGGCATTTTCGGAAGAGTCGATTTTTTGTAAATTTTGTAAGGACCGTACCTGTCGGCGCCGATAACCCCGGTCCTGGAAAAAAAGAAAGTCCTGAAATCTGCCAAAATGAGTTGGGGATATGCTAAATTTTCATTTAGGATCATTTCTAAGGCATTTTCGGAAGAGTCAATTTTTTGTAAATTTTGTAAGGACCGTACCAGTCGGCGCCGATGACCCCGGTCCTGGAAAAAAAGAAAGTCCTGAAATCTGCCAAAATGAGTTGGGGATATGCTAAATTTTCATTTAGGATCATTTCTAAGGCATTTTCGGAAGAGTCAATTTTTTGTAAATTTTGTAAGGACCGTACCTGTCGGCGCCGATGACCCCGGTCCTAGAAAAAAAGAAAGTCCTCAAATCTGCCAAAATGAGTTGGGCATATGCTAAATTTTCATTTAGGATCATTTCTAAGGCATTTTCGGAAGAGTCGATTTTTTGTAAATTTTGTAAGGACCGTACCTGTCGGCGCCGATGACCCCGGTCCTAGAAAAAAAGAAAGTCCTGAAATCTGCCAAAATGAGTTGGGGATATGCTAAATTTTCATTTAGGATCATTTCTAAGGCATTTTCGGAAGAGTCAATTTTTTGTAAATTTTGTAAGGACCGTACCTGTCGGCGCCGATGACCCCGGTCCCGGAAAAAAAGAAAGTCCTGAAATCTGCCAAAATGAGTTGGGCATATGCTAAATTTTCATTTAGGATCATTTCTAAGGCATTTTCGGAAGAGTAGATTTTTTGTAAATTTGGTAAGGACCGTACCTGTGGGCGCCGATGACCCCGGTCCCGGAAAAAAAGACAGTCCTGAAATCTGCCAAAATGAGTTGGGCATATGCTAAATTTTCATTTAGGATCATTTCTAAGGCATTTTCGGAAGAGTCGATTTTTTGTAAATTTTGTAAGGACCGTACCTGTCGGCGCCGATGACCTCGGTCCTGGAAAAAAAGAAAGTCCTGAAATCTGCCAAAATGAGTTGGGGATATGCTAAATTTTCATTTAGGATCATTTCTAAGGCATTTTCGGAAGAGTCAATTTTTTGTAAATTTTGTAAGGACCGTACCTGTCGGCGCCGATGACCCCGGTCCCGGAAAAAAAGAAAGTCCTGAAATCTGCAAAAATGAGTTGGGGATATGCTAAATTTTCATTTAGGATCATTGCTAAGGTATTTTCGGAAGAGTTGATTTTTTGTAAATTTTGTAAGGACCGTACCTGTCGGCGCCGATGACCCCGGTCCTGGAAAAAAAGAAAGTCCTGAAATCTGCCAAAATGAGTTGGGGATATGCTAAATTTTCATTTAGGATCATTTCTAAGGCATTTTCGGAAGAGTCGATTTTTTGTAAATTTTGTAAGGACCGTACCTGTCGGCGCCGATGACCCAGGTCCTGGAAAAAAAGAAAGTCCTGAAATCTGCCAAAATGAGTTGGGGATATGCTAAATTTTCATTTAGGATCATTTCTAAGGCATTTTCGGAAGAGTCGATTTTTTGTAAATTTTGTAAGGACCGTACCTGTCGGCGCCGATAACCCCGGTCCTGGAAAAAAAGAAAGTCCTGAAATCTGCCAAAATGAGTTGGGGATATGCTAAATTTTCATTTAGGATCATTTCTAAGGCATTTTCGGAAGAGTCGATCTTTTGTAAATTTTGTAAGGACCGTACCTGTCGGCGCCGATAACCCCGGTCCTGGAAAAAAAGAAAGTCCTGAAATCTGCCAAAATGAGTTGGGGATATGCTAAATTTTCATTTAGGATCATTTCTAAGGCATTTTCGGAAGAGTCGATTTTTTGTAAATTTTGTAAGGACCGTACCTGTCGGCGCCGATGACCCCGGTCCTGGAAAAAAAGAAAGTCCTGAAATCTGCCAAAATGAGTTGGGGATATGCTAAATTTTCATTTAGGATCATTTCTAAGGCATTTTCGGAAGAGTCAATTTTTTGTAAATTTTGTAAGGACCGTACCTGTCGGCGCCGATGACCCCGGTCCCGGAAAAAAAGAAAGTCCTGAAATCTGCCAAAATGAGTTGGGCATATGCTAAATTTTCATTTAGGATCATTTCTAAGGCATTTTCGGAAGAGTCGATTTTTTGTAAATTTTGTAAGGACCGTACCTGTCGGCGCCGATGACCCAGGTCCTGGAAAAAAAGAAAGTCCTGAAATCTGCCAAAATGAGTTGGGGATATGCTAAATTTTCATTTAGGATCATTTCTAAGGCATTTTCGGAAGAGTAAATTTTTTGTAAATTTTGTAAGGACCGTACCTGTCGGCGCTGATGACCCCGGTCCTAGAAAAAAAGTCCGTCCTGAAATCTGCCAAAATGAGTTGGGGATATGCTAAATTTTCATTTAGGATCATTTCTAAGGCATTTTCGGAAGAGTCAATTTTTTGTAAATTTTGTAAGGACCGTACCTGTCGGCGCCGATGACCCAGGTCCTGGAAAAAAAGAAAGTCCTGAAATCTGCCAAAATGAGTTGGGGATATGCTAAATTTTCATTTAGGATCATTTCTAAGGCATTTTCGGAAGAGTCGATTTTTTGTAAATTTTGTAAGGACCGTACCTGTCGGCGCCGATAACCCCGGTCCTGGAAAAAAAGAAAGTCCTGAAATCTGCCAAAATGAGTTGGGGATATGCTAAATTTTCATTTAGGATCATTTCTAAGGCATTTTCGGAAGAGTCGATTTTTTGTAAATTTTGTAAGGACCGTACCTGTCGGCGCCGATGACCCCGGTCCCGGAAAAAAAGAAAGTCCTGAAATCTGCCAAAATGAGTTGGGCATATGCTAAATTTTCATTTAGGATCATTTCTAAGGCATTTTCGGAAGAGTCGATTTTTTGTAAATTTTGTAAGGACCGTACCTGTCGGCGCCGATGACCCAGGTCCTGGAAAAAAAGAAAGTCCTGAAATCTGCCAAAATGAGTTGGGGATATGCTAAATTTTCATTTAGGATCATTTCTAAGGCATTTTCGGAAGAGTAAATTTTTTGTAAATTTTGTAAGGACCGTACCTGTCGGCGCCGATGACCCCGGTCCCGGAAAAAAAGAAAGTCCTGAAATCTGCCAAAATGAGTTGGGCATATGCTAAATTTTCATTTAGGATCATTTCTAAGGCATTTTCGGAAGAGTTGATTTTTTGTAAATTTTGTAAGGACCGTACCTGTCGGCGCCGATGACCCCGGTCCTGGAAAAAAAGAAAGTCCTGAAATCTGCCAAAATGAGTTGGGGATATGCTAAATTTTCATTTAGGATCATTTCTAAGGCATTTTCGGAAGAGTCGATTTTTTGTAAATTTTGTAAGGACCGTACCTGTCGGCGCCGATGACCCAGGTCCTGGAAAAAAAGAAAGTCCTGAAATCTGCCAAAATGAGTTGGCGATATGCTAAATTTTCATTTAGGATCATTTCTAAGGCATTTTCGGAAGAGTCGATTTTTTGTAAATTTTGTAAGGACCGTACCTGTCGGCGCCGATAACCCCGGTCCTGGAAAAAAAGAAAGTCCTGAAATCTGCCAAAATGAGTTGGGGATATGCTAAATTTTCATTTAGGATCATTTCTAAGGCATTTTCGGAAGAGTCGATTTTTTGTAAATTTTGTAAGGACCGTACCTGTCGGCGCCGATGACCCCGGTCCCGGAAAAAAAGAAAGTCCTGAAATCTGCCAAAATGAGTTGGGCATATGCTAAATTTTCATTTAGGATCATTTCTAAGGCATTTTCGGAAGAGTCGATTTTTTGTAAATTTTGTAAGGACCGTACCTGTCGGCGCCGATGACCCAGGTCCTGGAAAAAAAGAAAGTCCTGAAATCTGCCAAAATGAGTTGGGGATATGCTAAATTTTCATTTAGGATCATTGCTAAGGTATTTTCGGAAGAGTTGATTTTTTGTAAATTTTGTAAGGACCGTACCTGTCGGCGCCAATGACCCCGGTCCTGGAAAAAAAGAAAGTCCTGAAATCTTCCAAAATGAGTTGGGGATATGCTAAATTTTCATTTAGGATTATTTCTAAGGCATTTTCGGAAGAGTCGATTTTTTAAAAATTTTGTAAGGACCGTACCTGTCGGCGCCAATGACCCCGGTCCTGGAAAAAAAGAAAGTCCTGAAATCTTCCAAAATGAGTTGGGGATATGCTAAATTTTCATTTAGGATCATTTCTAAGGCATTTTCGGAAGAGTCAATTTTTTGTAAATTTTGTAAGGACCGTACCTGTCGGCGCCGATGACCCAGGTCCTGGAAAAAAAGAAAGTCCTGAAATCTGCCAAAATGAGTTGGGGATATGCTAAATTTTCATTTAGGATCATTTCTAAGGCATTTTCGGAAGAGTCAATTTTTTGTAAATTTTGTAAGGACCGTACCTGTCGGCGCCGATGACCCCGGTCCTGGAAAAAAAGAAAGTCCTGAAATCTGCCAAAATGAGTTGGGGATATGCTAAATTTTCATTTAGGATCATTTCTAAGGCACTTTCGGAAGAGTCAATTTTTTGTAAATTTTGTAAGGACCGTACCTGTCGGCGCCGATGACCCCGGTCCCGGAAAAAAAGAAAGTCCTGAAATTTGCAAAAATGAGTTGGGGATATGCTAAATTTTCATTTAGGATCATTGCTAAGGTATTTTCGGAAGAGTTGATTTTTTGTAAATTTTGTAAGGACCGTACCTGTCGGCGCCGATGACCCCGGTCCCGGAAAAAAAGAAAGTCCTGAAATCTGCCAAAATGAGTTGGGGATATGCTAAATTTTCATTTAGGATCATTTCTAAGGCATTTTCGGAAGAGTCAATTTTTTGTAAATTTTGTAAGGACCGTACCTGTCGGCGCCGATGACCCCGGTCCCGGAAAAAAAGAAAGTCCTGAAATCTGCCAAAATGAGTTGGGCATATGCTAAATTTTCATTTAGGATCATTTCTAAGGCATTTTCGGAAGAGTCGATTTTTTGTAAATTTTGTAAGGACCGTACCTGTCGGCGCCGATGACCCAGGTCCTGGAAAAAAAGAAAGTCCTGAAATCTGCCAAAATGAGTTGGGGATATGCTAAATTTTCATTTAGGATCATTTCTAAGGCATTTTCGGAGAGTAAATTTTTTGTAAATTTTGTAAGGACCGTACCTGTCGGCGCTGATGACCCCGGTCCCGGAAAAAAAGAAAGTCCTGAAATTTGCAAAAATGAGTTGGGGATATGCTAAATTTTCATTTAGGATCATTGCTAAGGTATTTTCGGAAGAGTTGATTTTTTGTAAATTTTGTAAGGACCGTACCTGTCGGCGCCGATGACCCCGGTCCCGGAAAAAAAGAAAGTCCTGAAATCTGCCAAAATGAGTTGGGGATATGCTAAATTTTCATTTAGGATCATTTCTAAGGCATTTTCGGAAGAGTCAATTTTTTGTAAATTTTGTAAGGACCGTACCTGTCGGCGCCGATGACCCCGGTCCCGGAAAAAAAGAAAGTCCTGAAATCTGCCAAAATGAGTTGGGCATATGCTAAATTTTCATTTAGGATCATTTCTAAGGCATTTTCGGAAGAGTCGATTTTTTGTAAATTTTGTAAGGACCGTACCTGTCGGCGCCGATGACCCAGGTCCTGGAAAAAAAGAAAGTCCTGAAATCTGCCAAAATGAGTTGGGGATATGCTAAATTTTCATTTAGGATCATTTCTAAGGCATTTTCGGTGAGTAAATTTTTTGTAAATTTTGTAAGGACCGTACCTGTCGGCGCTGATGACCCCGGTCCTAGAAAAAAAGTCCGTCCTGAAATCTGCCAAAATGAGTTGGGGATATGCTAAATTTTCATTTAGGATCATTTCTAAGGCATTTTCGGAAGAGTCAATTTTTTGTAAATTTTGTAAGGACCGTACCTGTCGGCGCCGATGACCCCGGTCCTGGAAAAAAAGAAAGTCCTGAAATCTGCCAAAATGAGTTGGGGATATGCTAAATTTTCATTTAGGATTATTTCTAAGGCATTTTCGGAAGAGTCGATTTTTTAAAAATTTTGTAAGGACCGTACCTGTCGGCGCCAATGACCCCGGTCCTGGAAAAAAAGAAAGTCCTGAAATCTTCCAAAATGAGTTGGGGATATGCTAAATTTTCATTTAGGATCATTTCTAAGGCATTTTCGGAAGAGTCAATTTTTTGTAAATTTTGTAAGGACCGTACCTGTCGGCGCCGATGACCCCGGTCCCGGAAAAAAAGAAAGTCCTGAAATCTGCCAAAATGAGTTGGGCATATGCTAAATTTTCATTTAGGATCATTTCTAAGGCATTTTCGGAAGAGTTGATTTTTTGTAAATTTTGTAAGGACCGTACCTGTCGGCGCCGATGACCCCGGTCCTGGAAAAAAAGAAAGTCCTGAAATCTGCCAAAATGAGTTGGGGATATGCTAAATTTTCATTTAGGATCATTTCTAAGGCATTTTCGGAAGAGTTGATTTTTTGTAAATTTTGTAAGGACCGTACCTGCCGGCGCCGATGACCCCGGTCCTGGAAAAAAAGAAAGTCCTGAAATCTGCCAAAATGAGTTGGGGATATGCTAAATTTTCATTTAGGATCATTTCTAAGGCATTTTCGGAAGAGTCGATTTTTTGTAAATTTTGTAAGGACCGTACCTGTCGGCGCCGATGACCCAGGTCCTGGAAAAAAAGAAAGTCCTGAAATCTGCCAAAATGAGTTGGGGATATGCTAAATTTTCATTTAGGATCATTTCTAAGGCATTTTCGGAAGAGTCGATTTTTTGTAAATTTTGTAAGGACCGTACCTGTCGGCGCCGATAACCCCGGTCCTGGAAAAAAAGAAAGTCCTGAAATCTGCCAAAATGAGTTGGGGATATGCTAAATTTTCATTTAGAATCATTTCTAAGGCATTTTCGGAAGAGTCGATTTTTTGTAAATTTTGTAAGGACCGTACCTGTCGGCGCCGATGACCCCGGTCCTGGAAAAAAAGAAAGTCCTGAAATCTGCCAAAATGAGTTGGGGATATGCTAAATTTTCATTTAGGATTATTTCTAAGGCATTTTCGGAAGAGTCGATTTTTTAAAAATTTTGTAAGGACCGTACCTGTCGGCGCCAATGACCCCGGTCCTGGAAAAAAAGAAAGTCCTGAAATCTTCCAAAATGAGTTGGGGATATGCTAAATTTTCATTTAGGATCATTTCTAAGGCATTTTCGGAAGAGTCAATTTTTTGTAAATTTTGTAAGGACCGTACCTGTCGGCGCCGATGACCCCGGTCCCGGAAAAAAAGAAAGTCCTGAAATCTGCCAAAATGAGTTGGGCATATGCTAAATTTTCATTTAGGATCATTTCTAAGGCATTTTCGGAAGAGTTGATTTTTTGTAAATTTTGTAAGGACCGTACCTGTCGGCGCCGATGACCCCGGTCCTGGAAAAAAAGAAAGTCCTGAAATCTGCCAAAATGAGTTGGGGATATGCTAAATTTTCATTTAGGATCATTTCTAAGGCATTTTCGGAAGAGTTGATTTTTTGTAAATTTTGTAAGGACCGTACCTGCCGGCGCCGATGACCCCGGTCCTGGAAAAAAAGAAAGTCCTGAAATCTGCCAAAATGAGTTGGGGATATGCTAAATTTTCATTTAGGATCATTTCTAAGGCATTTTCGGAAGAGTCGATTTTTTGTAAATTTTGTAAGGACCGTACCTGTCGGCGCCGATGACCCAGGTCCTGGAAAAAAAGAAAGTCCTGAAATCTGCCAAAATGAGTTGGGGATATGCTAAATTTTCATTTAGGATCATTTCTAAGGCATTTTCGGAAGAGTCGATTTTTTGTAAATTTTGTAAGGACCGTACCTGTCGGCGCCGATAACCCCGGTCCTGGAAAAAAAGAAAGTCCTGAAATCTGCCAAAATGAGTTGGGGATATGCTAAATTTTCATTTAGAATCATTTCTAAGGCATTTTCGGAAGAGTCGATTTTTTGTAAATTTTGTAAGGACCGTACCTGTCGGCGCCGATAACCCCGGTCCTGGAAAAAAAGAAAGTCCTGAAATCTGCCAAAATGAGTTGGGGATATGCTAAATTTTCATTTAGGATCATTTCTAAGGCATTTTCTGAAGAGTCGATTTTTTGTAAATTTTGTAAGGACCGTACCTGTCGGCGCCGATGACCCCGGTCCCGGAAAAAAAGAAAGTCCTGAAATCTGCCAAAATGAGTTGGGGATATGCTAAATTTTCATTTAGGATCATTTCTAAGGCATTTTCGGAAGAGTCGATTTTTTGTAAATTTTGTAAGGACCGTACCTGTCGGCGCCGATAACCCCGGTCCTGGAAAAAAAGAAAGTCCTGAAATCTGCCAAAATGAGTTGGGGATATGCTAAATTTTCATTTAGGATCATTTCTAAGGCATTTTCGGAAGAGTCAATTTTTTGTAAATTTTGTAAGGACCGTACCTGTCGGCGCCGATGACCCCGGTCCTGGAAAAAAAGAAAGTCCTGAAATCTGCCAAAATGAGTTGGGGATATGCTAAATTTTCATTTAGGATTATTTCTAAGGCATTTTCGGAAGAGTCGATTTTTTAAAAATTTTGTAAGGACCGTACCTGTCGGCGCCAATGACCCCGGTCCTGGAAAAAAAGAAAGTCCTGAAATCTGCCAAAATGAGTTGGGGATATGCTAAATTTTTATTTAGGATCATTTCTAAGGCATTTTCTGAAGAGTCGATTTTTTGTAAATTTTGTAAGGACCGTACCTGTCGGCGCCGATGACCCCGGTCCCGGAAAAAAAGAAAGTCCTGAAATCTGCCAAAATGAGTTGGGGATATGCTAAATTTTCATTTAGGATCATTTCTAAGGCATTTTCGGAAGAGTCAATTTTTTGTAAATTTTGTAAGGACCGTACCTGTCGGCGCCGATGACCCCGGTCCCGGAAAAAAAGAAAGTCCTGAAATCTGCCAAAATGAGTTGGGCATATGCTAAATTTTCATTTAGGATCATTTCTAAGGCATTTTCGGAAGAGTCGATTTTTTGTAAATTTTGTAAGGACCGTACCTGTCGGCGCCGATGACCCAGGTCCTGGAAAAAAAGAAAGTCCTGAAATCTGCCAAAATGAGTTGGGGATATGCTAAATTTTCATTTAGGATCATTTCTAAGGCATTTTCGGAAGAGTCAATTTTTTGTAAATTTTGTAAGGACCGTACCTGTCGGCGCCGATGACCCCGGTCCTGGAAAAAAAGAAAGTCCTGAAATCTGCCAAAATGAGTTGGGGATATGCTAAATTTTCATTTAGGATCATTTCTAAGGCACTTTCGGAAGAGTCAATTTTTTGTAAATTTTGTAAGGACCGTACCTGTCGGCGCCGATGACCCCGGTCCCGGAAAAAAAGAAAGTCCTGAAATTTGCAAAAATGAGTTGGGGATATGCTAAATTTTCATTTAGGATCATTGCTAAGGTATTTTCGGAAGAGTTGATTTTTTGTAAATTTTGTAAGGACCGTACCTGTCGGCGCCGATGACCCCGGTCCCGGAAAAAAAGAAAGTCCTGAAATCTGCCAAAATGAGTTGGGGATATGCTAAATTTTCATTTAGGATCATTTCTAAGGCATTTTCGGAAGAGTCAATTTTTTGTAAATTTTGTAAGGACCGTACCTGTCGGCGCCGATGACCCCGGTCCCGGAAAAAAAGAAAGTCCTGAAATCTGCCAAAATGAGTTGGGCATATGCTAAATTTTCATTTAGGATCATTTCTAAGGCATTTTCGGAAGAGTCGATTTTTTGTAAATTTTGTAAGGACCGTACCTGTCGGCGCCGATGACCCAGGTCCTGGAAAAAAAGAAAGTCCTGAAATCTGCCAAAATAAGTTGGGGATATGCTAAATTTTCATTTAGGATCATTTCTAAGGCATTTTCGGAGAGTAAATTTTTTGTAAATTTTGTAAGGACCGTACCTGTCGGCGCTGATGACCCCGGTCCTAGAAAAAAAGTCCGTCCTGAAATCTGCCAAAATGAGTTGGGGATATGCTAAATTTTCATTTAGGATCATTTCTAAGGCATTTTCGGAAGAGTCAATTTTTTGTAAATTTTGTAAGGACCGTACCTGTCGGCGCCGATGACCCCGGTCCTGGAAAAAAAGAAAGTCCTGAAATCTGCCAAAATGAGTTGGGGATATGCTAAATTTTCATTTAGGATTATTTCTAAGGCATTTTCGGAAGAGTCGATTTTTTAAAAATTTTGTAAGGACCGTACCTGTCGGCGCCAATGACCCCGGTCCTGGAAAAAAAGAAAGTCCTGAAATCTTCCAAAATGAGTTGGGGATATGCTAAATTTTCATTTAGGATTATTTCTAAGGCATTTTCGGAAGAGTCAATTTTTTGTAAATTTTGTAAGGACCGTACCTGTCGGCGCCGATGACCCCGGTCCCGGAAAAAAAGAAAGTCCTGAAATTTGCAAAAATGAGTTGGGGATATGCTAAATTTTCATTTAGGATCATTGCTAAGGTATTTTCGGAAGAGTTGATTTTTTGTAAATTTTGTAAGGACCGTACCTGTCGGCGCCGATGACCCTGGTCCCGGAAAAAAAGAAAGTCCTGAAATCTGCCAAAATGAGTTGGGGATATGCTAAATTTTCATTTAGGATCATTTCTAAGGCATTTTCGGAAGAGTCAATTTTTTGTAAATTTTGTAAGGACCGTACCTGTCGGCGCCGATGACCCCGGTCCCGGAAAAAAAGAAAGTCCTGAAATCTGCCAAAATGAGTTGGGCATATGCTAAATTTTCATTTAGGATCATTTCTAAGGCATTTTCGGAAGAGTCGATTTTTTGTAAATTTTGTAAGGACCGTACCTGTCGGCGCCGATGACCCAGGTCCTGGAAAAAAAGAAAGTCCTGAAATCTGCCAAAATGAGTTGGGGATATGCTAAATTTTCATTTAGGATCATTTCTAAGGCATTTTCGGAGAGTAAATTTTTTGTAAATTTTGTAAGGACCGTACCTGTCGGCGCTGATGACCCCGGTCCTAGAAAAAAAGTCCGTCCTGAAATCTGCCAAAATGAGTTGGGGATATGCTAAATTTTCATTTAGGATCATTTCTAAGGCATTTTCGGAAGAGTCAATTTTTTGTAAATTTTGTAAGGACCGTACCTGTCGGCGCCGATGACCCCGGTCCCGGAAAAAAAGAAAGTCCTGAAATCTGCCAAAATGAGTTGGGCATATGCTAAATTTTCATTTAGGATCATTTCTAAGGCATTTTCGGAAGAGTTGATTTTTTGTAAATTTTGTAAGGACCGTACCTGTCGGCGCCGATGACCCCGGTCCCGGAAAAAAAGAAAGTCCTGAAATCTGCCAAAATGAGTTGGGCATATGCTAAATTTTCATTTAGGATCATTTCTAAGGCATTTTCGGAAGAGTTGATTTTTTGTAAATTTTGTAAGGACCGTACCTGTCGGCGCCGATGACCCCGGTCCTGGAAAAAAAGAAAGTCCTGAAATCTGCCAAAATGAGTTGGGGATATGCTAAATTTTCATTTAGGATCATTTCTAAGGCATTTTCGGAAGAGTCGATTTTTTGTAAATTTTGTAAGGACCGTACCTGTCGGCGCCGATGACCCCAGGTCCTGGAAAAAAAGAAAGTCCTGAAATCTGCCAAAATGAGTTGGGGATATGCTAAATTTTCATTTAGGATCATTTCTAAGGCATTTTCGGAAGAGTCGATTTTTTGTAAATTTTGTAAGGACCGTACCTGTCGGCGCCGATAACCCCGGTCCTGGAAAAAAAGAAAGTCCTGAAATCTGCCAAAATGAGTTGGGGATATGCTAAATTTTCATTTAGGATCATTTCTAAGGCATTTTCGGAAGAGTCGATTTTTTGTAAATTTTGTAAGGACCGTACCTGTCGGCGCCGATGACCCCGGTCCCGGAAAAAAAGAAAGTCCTGAAATCTGCCAAAATGAGTTGGGCATATGCTAAATTTTCATTTAGGATCATTTATAAGGCATTTTCGGAAGAGTCGATTTTTTGTAAATTTTGTAAGGACCGTACCTGTCGGCGCCGATGACCCAGGTCCTGGAAAAAAAGAAAGTCCTGAAATCTGCCAAAATGAGTTGGGGATATGCTAAATTTTCATTTAGGATCATTTCTAAGGCATTTTCGGAAGAGTCAATTTTTTGTAAATTTTGTAAGGACCGTACCTGTCGGCGCCGATGACCCCGGTCCCGGAAAAAAAGAAAGTCCTGAAATCTGCCAAAATGAGTTGGGCATATGCTAAATTTTCATTTAGGATCATTTCTAAGGCATTTTCGGAAGAGTTGATTTTTTGTAAATTTTGTAAGGACCGTACCTGTCGGCGCCGATGACCCCGGTCCTGGAAAAAAAGAAAGTCCTGAAATCTGCCAAAATGAGTTGGGGATATGCTAAATTTTCATTTAGGATCATTTCTAAGGCATTTTCGGAAGAGTTGATTTTTTGTAAATTTTGTAAGGACCGTACCTGCCGGCGCCGATGACCCCGGTCCTGGAAAAAAAGAAAGTCCTGAAATCTGCCAAAATGAGTTGGGGATATGCTAAATTTTCATTTAGGATCATTTCTAAGGCATTTTCGGAAGAGTCGATTTTTTGTAAATTTTGTAAGGACCGTACCTGTCGGCGCCGATGACCCAGGTCCTGGAAAAAAAGAAAGTCCTGAAATCTGCCAAAATGAGTTGGGGATATGCTAAATTTTCATTTAGGATCATTTCTAAGGCATTTTCGGAAGAGTCGATTTTTTGTAAATTTTGTAAGGACCGTACCTGTCGGCGCCGATAACCCCGGTCCTGGAAAAAAAGAAAGTCCTGAAATCTGCCAAAATGAGTTGGGGATATGCTAAATTTTCATTTAGAATCATTTCTAAGGCATTTTCGGAAGAGTCGATTTTTTGTAAATTTTGTAAGGACCGTACCTGTCGGCGCCGATAACCCCGGTCCTGGAAAAAAAGAAAGTCCTGAAATCTGCCAAAATGAGTTGGGGATATGCTAAATTTTCATTTAGGATCATTTCTAAGGCATTTTCTGAAGAGTCGATTTTTTGTAAATTTTGTAAGGACCGTACCTGTCGGCGCCGATGACCCCGGTCCCGGAAAAAAAGAAAGTCCTGAAATCTGCCAAAATGAGTTGGGGATATGCTAAATTTTCATTTAGGATCATTTCTAAGGCATTTTCGGAAGAGTCGATTTTTTGTAAATTTTGTAAGGACCGTACCTGTCGGCGCCGATAACCCCGGTCCTGGAAAAAAAGAAAGTCCTGAAATCTGCCAAAATGAGTTGGGGATATGCTAAATTTTCATTTAGGATCATTTCTAAGGCATTTTCGGAAGAGTCAATTTTTTGTAAATTTTGTAAGGACCGTACCTGTCGGCGCCGATGACCCCGGTCCTGGAAAAAAAGAAAGTCCTGAAATCTGCCAAAATGAGTTGGGGATATGCTAAATTTTCATTTAGGATTATTTCTAAGGCATTTTCGGAAGAGTCGATTTTTTAAAATTTTTGTAAGGACCGTACCTGTCGGCGCCAATGACCCCGGTCCTGGAAAAAAAGAAAGTCCTGAAATCTTCCAAAATGAGTTGGGGATATGCTAAATTTTCATTTAGGATTATTTCTAAGGCATTTTCAGAAGAGTCAATTTTTTGTAAATTTTGTAAGGACCGTACCTGTCGGCGCCGATGACCCCGGTCCCGGAAAAAAAGAAAGTCCTGAAATCTGCCAAAATGAGTTGGGCATATGCTAAATTTTCATTTAGGATCATTTCTAAGGCATTTTCGGAAGAGTCGATTTTTTGTAAATTTTGTAAGGACCGTACCTGTCGGCGCCGATGACCCCGGTCCTGGAAAAAAAGAAAGTCCTGAAATCTGCCAAAATGAGTTGGGGATATGCTAAATTTTCATTTAGGATCATTTCTAAGGCACTTTCGGAAGAGTCAATTTTTTGTAAATTTTGTAAGGACCGTACCTGTCGGCGCCGATGACCCCGGTCCCGGAAAAAAAGAAAGTCCTGAAATTTGCAAAAATGAGTTGGGGATATGCTAAATTTTCATTTAGGATCATTGCTAAGGTATTTTCGGAAGAGTTGATTTTTTGTAAATTTTGTAAGGACCGTACCTGTCGGCGCCGATGACCCCGGTCCCGGAAAAAAAGAAAGTCCTGAAATCTGCCAAAATGAGTTGGGGATATGCTAAATTTTCATTTAGGATCATTTCTAAGGCATTTTTGGAAGAGTCGATTTTTTGTAAATTTTGTAAGGACCGGACCTGTCGGCGCAGATGACCCCGGTCCCGGAAAAAAAGAAAGTCCTGAAATCTGCCAAAATGAGTTGGGCATATGCTAAATTTTCATTTAGGATCATTTCTAAGGCATTTTCGGAAGAGTCGATTTTTTGTAAATTTTGTAAGGACCGTACCTGTCGGCGCCGATGACCCCGGTCCCGGAAAAAAAGAAAGTCCTGAAATCTGCCAAAATGAGTTGGGGGTATGCTAAATTTTCATTTAGGATCATTTCTAAGGCATTTTTGGAAGAGTCGATTTTTTGTAAATTTTGTAAGGACCGGACCTGTCGGCGCAGATGACCCCGGTCCTGGGAAAAAAGAAAGTCCTGAAATCTGCCAAAATGAGGTGGGGATATGCTAAATTTTCATTTAGGATTATTTCTAAGGCATTTTCGTAACATTACGTAACCACCGTCCATGTGAAGACGTCACCATTGGTATAGTCAAAAGGTCCACATGTGTGGAAACATTTCGTTCCGTAGAAATATGGTCAAATTCACTACCACTTTGAATCTATTTGCATTCAAAATGCTAAAAAAATGCACATTTTCGAACAACTTCCGGTTTGCACCGGAAGTAGGCGTCACACAGGGGTCATGACATTGTATGATTTGTTCAGTTTATTTAGACTTATCATGTTGTGAAAGAATTGTTCAAGTATCTTTTACGGTTTTTGAGATATGAAGTTTGGAAATAATAACCTTTGAATTTTTGTAATTTGACACCTGATGACGTCATGATTACGTCACACTTAATGCCATCATAATATTATACACGCTGGTGAAAGTCTGCCATAGGACCTATGCCTGTACTTTGTTTCTTAAAGATTCAGCTTGGTTTGATGGGCACTGTTGCTCAATAAGTGCAAAAATTGAGATTTTCGTTTTCGTTGAACTTTGACCTCAAATTGACCCCAGAAGGAAGGGTCAGATGACAATGCCCACACGAAGAGAATTGTAGGCCATGATCTGATCTATAAGCCTGCCAAATACGAAAATCATGGGTTACGTGGTTTTCCAGACGGAAGCATTATAAAACATGCATATTTTAGTCATTTTTGGGTTGTAATTTAATACCCGATGACGTCACAATGACGTCACACTTGTATGCACACCTTCACATTGGGGTTGATGTTCCTACAAAGTTTCAAGTTGATAGCTTGAACCGTTTTGAAGAAAAGCTCTGGAAACGTTTAAGTGGAAAAAAAAAAAGACACAAAAAAAAAAAAAAAAAAAAAAAAAAACAGACAAAGAAATCGTACAATTCAATAGGTGATCGGGAACAGCCCGATCACCTAATAAACCCTTTTGTACAAGATTACTTTTCAAATCAGCGTGGGACTAACTATTCTCATCAGGGAAATTGCTTTGTTCAACGAAGATTAGTTAATTATCGTTAGTTAATGAAGTGTGCATTAACATTTCACTAAATGAAGACACCATGATGGCCTGATCGTGCATGCACGTTGAGCCTCAAGCATCGAGAGTATAACGCTTTGAATGTTGTGTGGTTTTCAATTAAGCCATTCACACAGTGGCATGTCAAAAAACGTGCGAACAGGACTATGAAATCGCTTTGTTAAATGAAGGGGGCATTCACATTACAAATTTGCTTTATGGGTCATTCTATAAATTTGGGGTCCACTTTTTCTGTCCCCGTTATATCTGACATCTTGTAAAATGTTGTATTTTGTAAATTCAGGACATATTCTTTAAATGCCTTCTATTTCAAAGAGTGATTACATAAAATACAATTCATAAAAATATGGTTTGAAGGCATTTTTAATGATACTTGTATGGCAAATAGCAGTATGTCAGGTGTAACGGCCGCGGGACAGAAAAATGTCACACGTTGGACCCCAAATTTATAGAATGACCCTTATACAATTATGCAATATTTTTATTGAATAAAGCTTTTTTGCTTCTAATCTTTGTCGAACCATCATCGAATCTTCATCAAACGATGCAATTTCCCTGATGTAAATGGGGTCTAGTACAGGATCTTATAATGCCATACCTCTGTAATTGAAACGCGTGTGGTGACAAAGAATGTTGTATTTCTTCACCGGGAAGTTTAAGATCATCTTTCTATTGAAGGAGCCGCTCATGTAACCCAGATAGTTGCCCAACTCAGGCAGAACAAAGTCCAGCTTATGTTCCTCTCCGTAGCGCAACAAGATGTTTTGGACCGTGCTGCTGCTGCACTTGTGCATCTTCAAAAACGCGATGTTATTCTTTGGCTTGCAAATTGGTTTTTCTGTAGGCGTGTTGCTGTGGTTTGTTGGAAGATTTCTCAACTTGGTCTTAATTATGAGGTAAAAGAAGAAAAGTAAAAACTTTTAGGACATAATTTTGGGCAATGCATTTGAGTCTTTCCACGGTAAAGGAGGCATTTTGGTCTTTCTATAAATTAGGGGTCCAATGTCGGTGTCCCCCGTTACATTTTGCATCTCGTTTTTGTAAATTCAGGACACATTCTTGAAATACTTTCCATCTCAAAGAGTAAGTACATTAAGTACAACTAGACCTGTGTTCGTTCTTGACAACGAACACATGGCTGTTCCCTTCCTTTTTATGAACATGTGTGGTGTTCGAGACGACCTATTATCACCTATGTTGTTATATTTAACTATTTAATCATCTTGTCCCAAGAGAGCGCTATTTTATACGATGACGTCATCACTCACATTTTGGAAAGCTTGAGGCCCTTTGACATTAACACCCTTGACCCCGTATTTATACCCTCTACCATTTTCACACTAAAGGCCACTTCCCGTTTCGACCGGAAGTGAGCAAGGTCAAAGGTCACCAACCTATTTTTTTAGATACCCCACCCTAGTTGAAGTGTAACACAACTGACCTCGTCCAAATATCTTGCACCACTTTCAAATGGCAAGGCAAGATCTGTTTGACCAATAGGAAACGAGGTACTAAAGGCCACTTCCCGTTTTGACCGGAAGTGAGCAAGGTCAAAGGTCACCAACCTATTTTTTAGATACCCACCCTAGTTGAAGTGTAACACAACTGACCTCGTCCAAATATCTTGCACCACTTTCAAATGGCAAGGCAAGATCTGTTTGACCAATAGGAAACGAGGTCAAGGGTCAAGGCGTGTGCACATTTTAAAGACCTTTGTTAGTCATCGTATATGGCGAAGGAATCAAGATCGTAGGTCAAACGGTTGATTTTGTATTGATTTTTTAATGTCTAATTTATTAAACATCATGCCCCTTTAATCTGACACGTGATGACGTCATCATAACGTAATCAGTTAAAGACCTTTGTTAGTTATTGTATATGGCGCAGGAATCAAGATAGTAGCTAAAATGGTTGATTTCTTACGGATTTTTTATATCCCATTTATTTTATTTGATGCCCCTTTAATCTGACACGTGATGACGTCATTATGACGTCATTAGTGAAAGACCTTTGTTAGTGATCATATTTGGCGCAGGAATCAAGATCGTAGCTCAAACGGTTGATTTTTTATTGATTTTTTATATTTCATTTATCTGTTTTCATGCCCCTTTAATCTGACATGTGATGACGTCGTCCTGACGTCATCATTTAAAGACATTTATTAGTGGTCGTATATGGCGCAAGAATGAAGATCATAGCTCAAACGGTTGATTTGTTATTGATTTTTGAACATTTAATTTTATCAAATACCCCTTTAATCTAACACATTGAGCAAGGTCAAAGGTCGCCACCATATTTTTTGGATACCCCACCCTAGTCGAAGTGTAACACAATTGACCCCGTCCAAATATCTTGTACCACTTTCAAATGACAAGGCAAAATCTGTTTGACCAATAGGAAACAAGGTCAAAGGTCAAGGCGTGTGCGCATCTTAAAGACATTTGTTAGTCATCATATATGGCGAAGGAATCAAGTTCGTATGTCAAACGGTTGATTTTATATTGATTTTTGAATATTTAATTTATTAAACTTCATGCCCCTTTAATCTGACACGTGATGACGTCATCATGACGTCATTAGTAGTGTGCACAACTTCACATAGTGACTAATGTCCATGTGAAGTTTGAAGTCAATCATGAATGTGCAAGTGCCCGAAATAGCGTCTGAAAAAAGTGGAAGAAGGAAAAGAAAAAAAAAAATAAAAAAAAAAAAAAAAATCGTAACGAAAACAAAGGCTGTTCCGACCCGAATCGGAACAGCCAATTCATAAAAAATGGTTTAAAAGCCATTTTAATGATTTTTGTACGAAATATAACACATATCAGGAGTAACGGGGGACACTAAATGTCACACTTTTGGACCCATAATTTATAGAAAGACCCATTTGGTCAACAGACCATATTTTCTAGAAAATACCTTTGTCTGGTCTCAAAATAAAAGAAATAAGTTTCAGTTGTTCTGAAGAGATAACAAATTCATGTCGGTTAGTAATGTTACAAAAAAGACGAGTCTTCAAACAAAACGTTTCCTCAATAGTAAAATAACTGAAACAAAGTATCATATTTCTTTCATCGCGTGTTTACTTGCATGTGTGTTTTGCATATGAGTCTTTCCACGGTAAAGGGGGAATTTTGGCAACACAGACTATATTTTCCAGAAAATACCTTTATCTGGTCTAACAAACAAAAAAATAAAATAAGTTTCAGCTGTTCTGAAGAGATAACTTAGGCCCAAAAAGGGTTACAAATAGTGTGACAACATGCCTTTCTAAAAACCCTGTGTACAAATTTTCAATATACGCTCGTGTCCGTCCCGGTTACAAGCGTATATTGGAAATTTTTACACAGGGTTTTTAGAAAGGCATGTTGTCACACTATTTGTAACCCTTTTGGGGCCTAAGTTATGTCTTCAGAACAACTTAAACTTATTTATTTTATTTTAAGACCAGACAAAGGTTTTTTTTCTGGAAAATATGGTCTGTGTTGCCAAAATGCCCCCTTTACCATGGAAAGACCAAATTGGGTTTAACTCGGGTCTGTCACCTGACAATCAAGATATTTTTATACAAATGTTTTTAGTTTTATATTTTTTTCCCAAAATAGGAGAAATAATTTTAACTTGTTCTGAGAAGATAACCTAAATGGCTTTTAAACCATTTTGTATGAATTGTACTTTATGTACCCACTCTTTGAGATGGAAAGTATTTAAAGATTGTGTCCTGAATTTACAAAACAAGATGTAAAATGTAACACGGGACACCAACATTGGGCCCCTAATTTATAGAAAGATCCCTGTGTAAGTTATGTGTAAATCTGTAAACATTTCTTATTTTTGACATTACCAATGATGCGTTCTAACTTAAAGTAGGTAAATATTGCCTGAGATCTAGAATCCAAACTTCTAAAATCTAGGAGTTTATTATTAAAATTTGGGTGAACTCATAGGTCAAGAATTCCCAGTATGCATGTGCAGACTGCAACATATCCCCTATAAGTCTGTTTATATTTCAATGCCGCTGTTTACAATTGTATCTTTAGCTTTTAGGATGTGTGGTTGACCTGCACTGAACTAAGTACCATAAGGCTTAATAATTAAATACTAAAGGCAAAGCAATATATTATTTACCATGAGTAAGAGTAAAATATTTAATAATTTATCTTGTGGCAGGAAAACAGTTTGTTTGTCTTTTTCTTTTTACTTTTCCTAACATAAAAATGTTGGCATGTTTACAGTTATGGATAATGTAAACAAGGTTGCATTCGTTTAGCTTTCCGAGTCATCTACAGAAAAATTTAACCACGAGACTATGTAAATGAAATTAAAAATACATCCTTGTTTGGCACCCACAAACAAAAAAGTCAAGGTTCAAATTGCAATCGTCGAGAAATATCTTAGAGTCCGTTCTCATTAGGGAAATCGCTTCGTTCGACAAAGATTAGTTAATCATCATTAGTTAATGATGGGGCACCATGGCCGAGCAGTCTAGTGATTCAAACTCAATGCTTTGGTTAGTTCTGTAGGTCGTGGGTTCGAATCCGGGTCTGCCCGTGTCCGTGGTGCGTGTGCCCTTGGGCAAGGCACTTTGCCGTTAATTGCCTCTCTTAGAGAGGAGACGGGTGCCACTGAGTGGAACATTATCACCCATTGCAACGACAATGATGGACAGAGACGCTATCTTGTGTTTCAAGAGCCATCAGCATGTCGCCCCAACAGCCTCCAAGCTACGGGACATAGATAGATAGATAGATTAGTTAATGAAGCGTGCATTCACATCTCACTTAATAAAGATCAAATGAAGATCAAATGAAGATCGAATGAAGAGCGGTACTGTTCACATTAGGCAAGCTCTTAATATGAATATTGAATGAAGCTGTAATCGCTTCATCGAACGAAGGAAGTGTTGACATTACAACTTAGCTTCTTTGAATTAAGCCATCTCTTCATTAACTGAAGATGATTAACTAATCTTTGTCGAACGAAGCGATTTCCCTATTTGCTTCATCGAATGAAGCGATTGTAATCTTCGTCAAATGAAGAGGTGTGCATTCACATCAGGACATCTCTTCGTCGAATCTCTGTGGAACGAAGCGATTTCCTTTAATAATGTAAACAGGGTCTTAGACATCACTAACTTGAGTCACAAAAATATTGAAAGGGGCAAAATTATTGAAAATAATAACAGCATTCGTCTTGCTTAAGAGGAAAAATGTCTGCACCAATCCACACATTTCACAGTTCATACACATGATCTTTTTGTGTATGACTATGCAGCAGTTTATAAAAGCAGGTCCAAATTTGTCAGACAGAGCGTTGTCTGTTACATATGGTGGATTTTCTTGATTCCTCCTGGGAATTTCCTTCAAGCACGCAATCATTCGGGGTGGCCACAATGCTCACAGTAATTACTGTATGATTAATACTTACATTGACATTGAATAATGTATGGTCAGCGCCAGATGACTTGCTCTTTAATTTGCTGAATATGGAGAATTGAAATTGGTAAAATTAGAAATAGAAATTCTATAATTAGATTTGGGGGAAAATTTGTTCCAAAAAATGCAATTTTATTAGCAAATGATGTGCTCATTAAGGGACCCCTTAAAGGCACAGGCTCGTCAGCAATGCGCGCACGCCAAATTCGTGCCACGAAATATACGCAGCTCCATGCTTTTGCTATAGAGCTGCGTATTTCATGGGACGAATTTGGCGCACGCGCATTGCTGACGAGCCTGTGCCTTTAAATATAATCACATTATGCAAGATTATAATAATAATATTGCAAATGTTAATTTTGATTTGAACTCAATAAAAAAACCTTACTCTTTAAACTTTCTTTGCCAAGAGAGGGAACCGTTGTGTCACATAACATTAGGAACCCACTAATGAATAATAAAGGAAAAACATTAGCCAACAATTCAAACTGGAGTTGGGGCAAGGTGCTGCATCTCCACCGAGTTTTTAGACTGTGAACAGGGAATACCTTTGATTTTGACTGCTTGAAAAATAACTGAGGATTTAAAGTTTAAAAAAAACGTACACAAAAGAAACAGAACTGAAAACCTTTGCACAAAATGTGAGTAAAAATAAACCTCATGTATCAAGTGCAATTTATAAGCACAGAGAAAGACACCTCACACCCTCACAAAATGCATATAACTTCCTTGTTTAAAACTTCCTGTAAGAAGATATAGGCAGCTTTGCTAGCGATATCTTTTGGTCGTACATGTACGGCGGCGTTTTTGAAGAAAGAAATTATAAAAACGAGATCATACATGTACGATATGGCACTTTCAGAGTACATAGGATAGAGCACTGAAAGAGTTAACAGTGAGACCCACAATTTATCTTGCAAATGAATTGGTTTTTATCTACTTGGGACATGCTGTATCATGCATGCACAACAGAACTGCATCCAGTGCAAATATGTTTGCACAGTTCTTGTATGAAAAGGCCATTTATACTCGTGTATAAAGTCAACACAGACACAGGTTCAATGCACAATGGTTGACAAAAGGTTTAGTGGAGCGTGCCTTTTGTTAGAAATCATTGCTACTATATGCTGAAACTTTGTAGACTTTTCCATTACTGAAAGGGGTTACAAACTACATTGTGTATAAGTGAATGTTTTGTGACTGGCTTCATGTGATGTGTATTGTGACTGGCGCTGTTTAGCATGAACATTTCCTCAGCACACAATATATTTGCTTTGTAAAATTGGTTACCAGCCAAAATTGTATGTCAAATTGTGTTTTTAGAAGCAGCAGCAAGATATTAGTAAATACACATCACATGACATTTTGGCTGGCAACCCATTTTTGCAATACATGTAAAAAGTAAATAAATTCTGTGCTGAGCAATTTTATGTGCTAAAAGCTCTCAAGGTTGTGATGTGTGTTGTGACTGGCTTGCGATGTGTGTTGTGACTGGCTTGCGATGTGTGTTGTGACTGGCTTGCGATGTGTGTTGTGACTGGCTTGCGATGTGTGTTGTGACTGGCTTGCGATGTGTGTTGTGACCGGCTTGCGATGTGTCTTGTGACTGGCTTGCGATGTTTCTTGTGACCGGCTTGCGATGTTTCTTGTGACCGGCTTGCGATGTTTCTTGTGACCGGCTTGTGAGGTGTCTTGTGACTGGCTTGCAATGTGTCTTGTGACCGGCTTGCGATGTGTCTTGTGACCGGCTTGCAATGTGTCTTGTTACTGGCCTGCGATGTGTCTTGTGTCCGGCTTGCAATATGTGTCTTGTGACTGGCTTACGACGTCTCTTGTGACCGGCTTGCAATGCGTCTTGTGACCGACTTGCGATGTGTCTTGTGACAGGCTTGCAATGTGTTTTTTACTGCTTACCCAATAACTTGGCTATCAGCACGTGTAGGCACCTTGACAAGATATGTACTGTAGGAGTACAGCAGTAGAGAAGCTACTGTCAGTGTTAATACAGCAAGCCCAATGTTCATGCGCTTGATACGCGACATCTTGGCAAGTCTAGCAAAAGGGCAGGGAGGGGGAGGGAAGTGGGGTGGGGTGGAGAATGGGCGGTAGAAGTGGGGAGAAAGGTGACAATAAAGAAGAAAATTTACAGGAGATGAGGACATGGAAAACATCAATTTAGGCATACATTTTTTTCACAAAAAAACAAAATCATCTTCTACATTTGTCTATGAAAATAGAGTTTTCTTGAACTGTACCACTGATCACTGCTTAATTAAAGAACCATGTACATGTACATTATTTGCAAGATGAAACTTTTTGTATATTTATGGAATAAAGGGATAACATACATCTCATGTAGAATGTTGCTATTAAAACTAGCCTGTAGAAAATTTAGTTACATACAACAGGCCTTCATTTTAAAGGAGCGCGATCGCGCTCCTCCGCGCTCCTTAACATTTTTAAGGAGAGCAAAAAAAAGCGCTCCTTACAATTTTAACAAGAGCATTTTTTTCAAAACGCTAATTGTTGAAAAAAGTAAGCAGCTTGAGTCTCAGAGTTAATCGTGGATGCGTCTTTTGTGTCCACTTATTCTAGAAGTGCCGACATTAACAGCTCCATGGCCCTTTGAGGGAATTCACTGCCCATTGATACTTATGGAGTATTGTATTACATTGTCTGTGGTGGTTTCTGTGATATGGGTCTTTCTATAAATTAGGGGTCCAAAAGTGTGACATTTGGTGTCCCCCGTTACATCTGATATGTGTTATTTTTCGTACAAAAATCATTAAAATGGCTTTTAAACCATTTTGTATGAATTGTACTTTATGTACTCACTCTTTGAGATGGAAAGTATTTAAAGAATGTGTCCTGAATTTACAAAAAACAAAATGTAAAATGTAACGGGGACACCAACATTGGACCCCTAATTTATAGAAAGACCCATATGTGCTGCACTGCTGGCAGCTCAATGTAATACAATGTGATACATTAAAAGAAGCTTTGGCCTAGTTTATTTGGTGTGCTGTGATTATTTTTGATAGGCCTAAATTCTCTCAAACTTTGCTGCCGATCGTGCATCAAACTTTGCAACCGGTCGTGTGATCGGAATTCTTGCAAGTTTGGCTGCATTTTGAGGAAGTTTGCCCAAAAACCATGGAATTGATAAATAGGCAATGTAGAATATTTTCGGGGAAATGGGAACTCGTCGCCTGGGCAGTTTGGTCGCCGGGAGTGCAGCCCAGCAAAGACCGAGAGAATGAATTACGGACGCAAATTGGTTTTGGACGCTGGTTTACAGCATTTCTTCGTCATACAGACAGAAACCGACTGAGGACGGGTACATGTATCTGCATAAAACACGCCCAAAAGGTAAGCAGGAAACAGCTTTTTCACTGAACATGTCCCATAACAAAAGCCCAACTATTCGTCATCAAATGAGGGCGCTCTTTCAAGCCCAGCTGCATGCATGACATGACAGCGAGCGCTAAATTACCGCAAATGATTGGAGGTGTTATTACGGGTTGTTTGTAAAAAGCTTCCCTATTGGTTGTCGGTCTGTGCATGGTCTGCGTGAAGCAGCCAATGAGTGCCTTCGGGGGCCGAGCTTACCATCGGCATTCGGCAACTTGAAAGGCGACAATAACAAAAGCGGCAGTCGTGTCAAGATGGTCAGGGTGCGTGCGATGGTGATTTAATATTTGGTTGTACAGTTAGGCAAGCTGCGCACTCTTTCGTGAGATCGGCTGCAGTACCTACAATGTCATGTCAAGTTCTGTGCCACTGTCCTTTGTGGTTTTAGTTTAGGCCTACTCGGGAATAGGATGGGACCGAACGCATGACAAAAGCCATGTACGATAGTACAATAAAAAGGGAATCAAATACCTTTAAAACGTGTGGCATAGGGCCTATATTTTATTTTGGGCAGTAAGATCGAAATCGCTGAAAAATGTACTCCTTGCGTTCCCACTCCGTTGCGATTCCACAAACAGACGCCAAATTTCGAGCATGCTCGAAATTTTGCGATTGCGTTTCGACGGACACGTAGGCCTACACAAAATCGTGACCACATCGCCATCAAAACGCATCGCAAAACCCGTACACCTTGTGATGCGACTGCATAACGTGCGCTATAGCGCTATCGTGATCGGATCACGGACGAAACGCAAGGTATCCGGCCGGCTTTTTGCGCTTTAAAGTCACCACGTGCACTGAAACTAGCCAATCGCCGTGGGCGTAATGGAGCGACTGGGCCAACTGTTATCGTACATAGCACATGCGTCAGGCCGTCCCAGGTGAAGGCACTGTACAGTTTGTACATGTGCCTTCATACTTACCATGTTTGTGCACTAGTCTGTGCACTGTGCTGCTGCCGTCGGAGAAACCGGTGAATTTGTTGACTTGCGGACTTCGTCATCGACGTCTTCAACTCTCCGTAAATTTTTCGAGATTTGTCTTTATTATGCACATCCTTCAAAGGTATTTTTATTATGTCTAAGTTACATAAACTTTATTTTCAAAACAATCTACATAAGATGCATGTAACTTTGAGTCTTTGACTTCATGAACCTTGCTATAAATCATATACAAACATGTGGCGGTCCGGCGGCCGCTAGCGGGAAAACACCTGCCCTTACTTCCGGGTTTGAAATTCGCGATGCCTGCTTTGCGGATACCCGGGTACCCGACCGTTACGATCGTTACGGTCCCGGTTCCCTTCAAACCCGTATATGCACAGGCTTACTGCAGGTTAGCCAGCAATTTACCCTTGCCTATGGGTAACAGCTAATTAAATGAAAATTGTGCTAAGGATGAAATTGGCCATGTTTCTCATTGAATAATTACTGGCCTTAAAACCCGATCACCATTCAAACAATATTATTATTATTATCAAACAGCTCAATTGGTAGTTAAGTTTCGCAGTTGTGATTGGTCAATGACAAACATTAAAATGTGACTGTGTGTGTCACTGTTTGTCTCTCAACTCTGGGTTTTTATTTTGCAAACTAATGGAATTGTCAGAGGTGGTATAAAAAAAACGGTTTCATAATTAAACTCTTTAAATTGAGTAAGAAAAAGTTGAACTATACTGGTGAATGTTGTGTTCCTTTTCTTGAGTAACTACAAAAAGTGTCCAGGGCCTTTAAACTTGCGTTTTGTTAGCGAGAGCAAATCACTCTCCTTAATTCATTCTTTTGATTTAAGGAGAGCGATTTTAAAATCACTCTCCTTAATTCACCTTTTGATTTAAGGAGAGCGATGCACAGCTCTCCTCAGATTTATTAAAATGAAGGCCTGATACAACATATTTGCAGCAATTTCTGGTATTAATTCCATTTACTGGGGCCAATTTCATGGCGCTGCTTAAGCGCTAGCTGAAAACGTGTGCTTACTGTAGCATAAAAGGTGTGCTAACTTTAAGGCTATTTCACGGCCGCGACGTGCTTAAGCATGCGCGTGCTTGGAAACGGGCATTGTTGCGTCACGAGTGTTTAGCAAATTTGCCTCTGAAGCTAGCAAACGTTTGCCAGTGCTTAAGGTTACGGTCTCCATGAAATAGCCGGAGCCTCCGTTAGCACAAAATCGGCTGCTAAACAGCTCCATGAAATTGGCCCCTGGTCACCACTGAGACACGTGTGTTCAGTCTATGGAACAGGGCAGAAAAAGTTTAAGTATTTTCAAGGAATTTTTTGCATTTTTTTCACTCCTAAAATCACATCCCTTTAAAATATTAACACGTTTTGGTGGTTATTACTAGGTCATTATAAAGAGAATAAGTGGCGACCAGTAAATGGAATTCTTTCCCAATTTATTTCTTATCTTGTCAACTCAAAAAGCAAATTTTTGGGGTCATTGCAAATTAGTCCAACTAAAAAAAGTACAATCAATACTTACCGGTTAGGGTTACAATTTGCAGGGGCACTTATTTTTTACAAGACTGGTTACGGCCAACGGTTGCAGCAATAGCAGCGTCGAAACAGAAGACAATTTCCATCCCGTCGCCAGTACAGTCCACACTCCCCTTCACTGTGTGTGTGTGCATGTGCTGTGCCTTGGCGGCCTATGCCCCCTACACCGCAGGGCAGACAGCAGTAGGCCTACATACAGTTCGTCCGTCTTCTCTGTTGTTGAACGTCAACTGTTTTATCAACACAAGGCAAAGCGCGTTCTTCACGAGATAAATATTCTATTTGCTCCCACTTCTTTCACTGATTATCTATGCTAGGTAATCATCATTACATACATTTATACAGCCATAAACAGTCAACATACAAATAACATAACACACAGCGAAAGCGTTGTCAATCAACTCAAAGCAGTTAGTTGCACACAACTCACAAGACGCTAGCGCTCTGCTAAGACACTGACGGCGTTTACAAAACGCCTGCCTTCGAAATCAGCTTCGTTTCGAAACCTTTCTCTCCTCACCTTTGCCTCGCAAAGACATCACAGATTGGCTCTAATATAGAGTCTGTTTGTTTTACGTGCACTTTAAGTGCCTTTCGAGCAGCATTTCACTCTTAGTCGGTATATTTATAGAAGTCTAACGCACCAAACACAAAGCGGAAGCAGGCGTTTCGGAAATTCCTAATGAAGTCATTCACATGCACGTGACGATGCCCCATTTAAGTCAAACGATTTACAGGACGATGTCACTGTCGGCAAGGCACGTCCGATCATGGAGGAGCTACGGTCTTTCCTTCCTCCATGGTCCGATCCAGAATCGAGATGCCTTTCACGCGTGTTCTCAGTTTTATTAATATAAACACGTGTTTATCAATTTTATTAATATAAATGTAACTTCATTCGAAATTTAATGAGATTTCATAATTTTCAGCCGGCCGAACACTCGCAAGTGGACCCCCACAACGTTTTGTGTTTTATGTAGTGTTCCAAAAAGCGGAAATGAGAATATGCTAATTACTCGGTAATTACTGAGGAATTTGGAAAACGGACCGTGCCTTGAATTTTACACATGGTTCGTACGTCATTTACTTTGAGTTAAAAAGGTTTTTCATAGTAACATTTTTTGGGTTTTTTTTCTTCTTTCGAATCCTGCAATTAGAAAATGTTCAAGCCAACTATATAGTACGTTAGAAAAAACCAAATAACCAGATAATGGGAATTCCATTGCAATTATCTGGAACGGATAAACAATAAATTGACAAAATAAAAACTCTTGTCCACAACTGAATGAATGTTATTACTATAGAAGAAATGCCTTGCATGATATGTGACAGAGGGACTCCCCCTATATACTGGCCATATATACTTCACACCTTTCATTGTTTTAAAGGAGCGTGACCAGAGTTTCTGGAAAATAGTTTTCGATGTAACTTACCAATATTATCAAGTAACTCCCATACACACCTCCCATGTCCCAAAAACCCGAAAACATTCGCAATTTCCAGTAAAAAATTGAACAAAACTATCGAGTATGCTTTCAGCGGATAAACGTTGATACTAGAAAATTAGTTTACAAATAATCGGTGGATTTTCGACGATATCCTCGGAAATATGCGGCCTAGAAGCGCGGGAGTTTCAGTTTTGTAATCAGAAAAATATAACGGATGTTATGATATAAAAATCTCATGACCCATAAGGTAAATCCCGGGGAGTTATGGGTAAAAAAAAGTGATCTGGTCACACTCCTTTAATGCACCAAAACATAAAAGGAATTTCTTAGATGCTTGAGACACAATAGGGTAAACAGTAGAAGGGGATACCCCCTGCCACAGAGGACATGGTCTGTTAGAGCAGTACACTTTCCTATTATCACAGATCGGACAGCAGTTATGTCTTTGTTAAAATCAGCTGCATTCAGTTTCAGACATGAACGGTTTATATTGAAAAGCACACATTTGGATTGGCAAGACAATTTTCTCTTTCGTTTCGCGAAGAGACAATACTGATAAATTTAAATTACATACATGTGTATACATGTGTATATACAGTTTGTGGTTGTTCATAACTTAAAATTCAGCTAAAAGTACACATTTTCCATAAGGTAAAATATATTATCAGGAAAATATTTCAGTACATACATAAAAGTACATAATTTCTTATTTCACTTTAAAAATTGTGTTATAAATATGGGGAAATATGAAGGGTTTGTGAAAAATCAAACTTAAATATGGACTCTTACTACCACTTTATAATTTTTGAGAGTACTATCTCAAAATTAAAGCACAAAATAACTAACCATTTATGAACTTTTAAAGCACATCATTATAATTTTAAAGAGTAATATCCTTCACTGAAGTTTACTTTGGCAAGAATTAAGAAGTTGATTATGGCTTCAGGCCTTGTTTTCAAAACATACTCGTGAGACAGACATGCAAATACACGCAAAGATTTGAAGTTAAGCGGCTGTTACGCTTAGCGGATACACACGAGTAATTTTGATGTAATTTATTTGGTCATGTTATGCTTAAAAGAAACAATTTCTATGCTTTTCCCGAAATTGGATTGGGTTTTTGTTCTTTATGATGAGGCCCTTCCTACCGAAATTTCTGGCGACGTTTTTATTTACTCCAGTTTTCAAATTAATAAAAGGGATGCAAAATGGCAAATATAATGGAACGGTTTCCCGGGTATGCTTCAAATAGCAACCAATCACCGAACGCCAAATGTCCTGTTTGACCAAGAGCGCCAACAAGATTTTTGTCGCTGCTTCCTCAACGAAAAAGTGTCCGCCTGTCCACAACAAGCCGATATAAAAATGACTGGCACCACCCCCCCCCCCCCCCCCCCCCCCCCCCCCCCCCACCCCCACACACACACACTTTGTCGGCACTCACACTGGCAAAACCCCTCCCTGGAAAAATTCCTGGATCCGCCCCTGGAATTTCAACAGGGGCTTGGATGCACGAGTAGAGGCGTGCGTTAAAGAGGCCCAGTTTCAAGAGGATGCAAGTCTTGCTAGAATAAATCTTCCTTCATTTTTGGGGGCATTCCTTTTTTTACCCCCAAACCACCCAAGCTCAGACTGATGTATTGCATGTTCATGCATATTCTTAAGTGATTATCGCAAGAACAAAATATCACTCCATTTTGTATCTAGCCATCTGCAGTGTGAGAAGATGCTCTGCATAAACCAGCTCTGGTTGCGTCATCCTCACGCACATTTTATCCCTTGACGCTCCTGGCTTCAGCTGAAAACTATCAACATTAACTCCAAGAGGATGCCAAACTTGAGAAGTCGCGACCGTTACCATGGAAATACAACGCTCTATGAAGTACTGATTCCTTTCTTTGAGTTTTCTCACTTCCCGTCCCATTCTGTCCACACCGAATGCCTCAACTTTTTTCCAGAAAGTCTGATTGAAATGACTGTACAGCAGCATATCTCCGCGGTTCCACTTTCGCATTTTATCGGCCAGTTGCGGTGATACTTGTTTCACCGACGACTTTGCGCGAGCGTTGTGAACAAAATAGACAACGTCATCCAGTTCCCAGCACAGGAGTTCTCGTAGCAGGACTAAAGATTCTTCAAAGTACTCGGATATCATGATGAGATCAAACTGATCTTCGATTTTCTCAATTTTCCGTCCTATTGCATTTAGATCACTCAGATCGGATTTTGAAAGTCCGAGTCCATATAGCATTGGGTTTTTGCGGTGCAGAATCCCTCCGTCTGACTTTTCGTAGAAGTATTCTGGTTTTTTGAAGAACAGTTCAAGGCCACGAGTCTTTGGTAGATGGTAGATCCGACCCACATCATTGTAGGAGAAGAGAGACTCAAACATAGGTACGGGATCGCGGAGGATAGTTATGTAAACGCTGTTGACTGGCATTACTTTGGCTATACCTGAGAAAAGATACATGTAGAAAGAAAATGGGTTCAATTTTATATCATTACAAAGTATGCTACTTTTGCCAGATAAGGTGATTCAGTGAGTGAGTGAATGCATGTACTTCCACTACAGTAATAGACCCTTTACACCGGCGGACATGACAGGGGGCAGGTAAATAATGTAACAATAGATTTCCAATATGTTCGTAACCGGGACGGCCTAAAATATTAGAAATTTGTACACAGGGTTTTTAGAAAGGCATGTTGTCACACTATTTGTAACCCTTTTTGGGACTAAGTTATCTCTTCAGAACAACTTAAACTTATTTTTTTTATTTTGAGACCAGACAAAGGTATTTCCTCGAAAATATGGTCTGTGTTGCCAAAATGCCCCCTTTACTGTGGAAAGACCCATATCGCATTTGTTACTTTTGCCCAGTTGCACTCTTGAGAGAAAAATTTGGTTCATAGGGAAAACCTGAGGGAGTATACCACTGTGGCTTATAGCTCAGCTGGTAGAGCATCTGCCTGGTGAGTCAGAGGTCTTGGGTTTGAATCCCGATGAGGCCCTTACGAAAATTTCTCTCATCCCAAGTTTGGTTGTTTCATTTCAATGGTGATTAGGCACCGTACCAGATATTACATATAATTACCTTCGAAACTGAAAACTGTGTGGAAGCAAAATATGTTGTAATCTTCCACAGGGAATCGAACCATGTAGCGTCTGTTGAAAGCGGAATGGCCTAAGTAGTTTCCAGATGGCGGAAGAACAAAGTTTAACTTGTGCTCCTCCCCATAGCGAAATAGAATGTTCTGGACGGTGCTGCTACCACATTTATGCATCTTTAAGAAAACGATATTTGTCAACGGGGTGCATGTCCTTCCTGCATCCCTATTTCCCATTGTGGTAGATCCCAAAGGCTCTCCAAGTCTGGATGGAAACACACTGTTATGCTTTGATGTCATTTGGAAAGTTCCATTCTTCGTAGTGTCCATTTTTACGACTCTCGAATTTGCTGGTAAATCTGATTTGTCCTCTTTGCTTGTTATTGAATTGTCTTGGTAATTCTTTAAAGCAGAGGGTTTCAGCAATGTATTTGTTGTTTTATCCTGTGTGAAAGAAAATAATTTTACATTACAAATCGCCAATTATAAAATAAGAAATTTTGTTGCAACCAAGGCCTCTGTTTTAAGGTACCAGATTTGGGGCCAATTTCATGGTGATGCTAAGAAAAAATATTTGCTTAGCACAGAATTTTTTTGCTTTCTAAAATGAGTTACCAGCCAAAATTGTATTTCAAAAAGTATTTTTAGAAACAGTAACAGAATATTAGTAAATTATACACATCAAATTTAAAGCAAAGAAATTCTGTGCTAAGCAAATTTGAGGAGGGGTTGTTGAGGAGGGGTCAGGGTGGGGGAGGGGGAAATTTTTTCTTTAAAAAAAAAATTAAAAGATAATTTAGAAAGAGTTAGATAAAAAGAATAATTACACATTTTCATTCAAAAGGGCTCCAGAAGTAAAAACATTCACAGTTAAAGATTTAAAAAAAAAAAATGGCCCAAAAAAAAATCCAATTGACAAATTTCTAATTAGCAATGGCAGCCTCTTTCAGATGCTGAGCCATTGTATTATATCACACGTCTTTTCATTTGCAAATTTTATCACAAAAGAAAGTACCGAGAGCTTCGTTTTCGATGGCAATTTGAAATTCCTCAATACAATGATTATTGATTATGTATTTTTAAAGGAGCATGACCAGAGTTTCTGGAAAATAGTTTTCGATGTAACTTACCAATATTATCAAGTAACTCCCATACACACCTCCCATGTCCCCAAAACCCGAAAACATTCGCGATTTCCAGTAAAAAATTGAACAAAACTATCGAGTCGGCTTTCAGTGGATAAACGTTGATACTGGAAAATTAGTTTACAAATAATCGGTGGATTTTCGACGATATCCTCGGAAATATGCGGCCTAGAAGCGCGGGAGTTTCAGTTTCGTAATCAGAAAAATATAACGGATGTTATGATATAAAAAGCTCATGACCCATAAGGTAAGTCCCGGGGAGTTATGGGTAAAAAAAAGTGATCTGGTCACACTCCTTTAACAGAAAAGATGTAATGACTTGAAATATGGTTTTAAATGTCTTACTCCTCCCAAAGCTAAAAAAAAAGGTACAGTGTTACAACTGACAATGTAGTAATTACCAAGAAAATAAATGTATCACCAACTTGTAATATAACAGAATGTCGGTGTATTAACATTCAACGACATCATTGCTAAATTTTTATTATATTAGTTGGTAATACATTATCCGCTGGTTTACTACATAATAGAACAACAGTTTGAAATTTATGGATATGTAAGGAGATTTGCATACCTGTTTCTTGAGTGAAAATACATGTATGTCTTGAACTTCCAGATTCTGCCCATTTGAAAGAAGACTGATAAACATATGTCTGACATCATTAAGATATAGATAGCAAAGAGCAGACAGGAAGAGGATCAACACTGCCAGGCCTAGGATTCGCTTCGGGAAAGGCATCGTGGATGTCGTGATTTAACTTAAACATTTCAATAACCTGGAGGAACAGAAGAAAAAAGCAAATGCAGGGAGAAATATTTGATGTACAGTATTTTAAAGGCCATTGTATCATTTGCAATGACCCAATTTTGTTTTTCCTGAGTTGACAAGAAAAACATTACTCTAAGTGTTCATAGCAATGGTAACAAACACCACATTAATTTATTTCCGTCCAAAATGGTATTTCATGCTTGAAATTGACAACCGAAGGTGGTTTTCTAAAAAAGTCCTGTGCACAGGACTTTTATACCATTCACTTGTACACAAAATCCATTTATAGATTTTTTAAGGTTTTCTGAAGCATTGATGCATCTAAGTAGCTAAAATTTCTTCAGGCTAGTTTACCAACATTCTTCCTAAGATATGTTACACTTTTATTCCACGAATCTGTAAAAAGTTTTATCCTGCAAATGATACATGTATAGGCCTTTAAGACCCATTATATCATTTGCAGAAAAAATATTGGAAAAAATATTGATAAACTGCCTTGTGGAAATTTCAGCCACATAGATCCAGTAATACTTTAGAAAACCTTAAAAATCCATGCATGGTTGTTATGTTAAATAAATAATATGAAAAGAATTGTTTGCAAACGATTTTTTAAAAGCACATTCAGTCCGCAATTTCTCCCACAAAGGTACCATTTAATGATTTTACACGTGAAAAAAAATCATGTGTTGTTTGTTACCATTGCCATCAATTTTTATTGTCAACTCTAAAAATAACATTTCTCTGTAACTGATGTAATGGGGTTTTAAAGCTACAACAAGGCCATCACAAGGCCCTGCAAGTCTTCACATATAAGAGGGTCTTAGCAAAACAATGGGTATAAACTCTTGTAGGCCTACGAGCAGAATTAAAATTGAGGGTACCAGTAACATTGATAGTGAGAAGAAAAAAAATAGGATCATGTCATTAACATCGAAAAAAGAAAAAAAATCATACACTGTTGCCACCAAAGGCAAAAACTTTAGGTAGGCCTACAAGTATTTTAAAAGAAAAACTGAAGTTTCTCCTCCCTTTTTCTCACGTCACACTTTTTGATGAATATCAAGCTTTAAAAGAAGTTAATTATTAGCGAAAATGTAAAAAAATAATACTCTTCAGATAACAGGGTGTAAATGGAGTATAAAAGGCCATGAAAAGGGGAGATGGAGGCCATGTCTAACTGGCCACCTTTTTACCCCAAGAGCTACCGGGAGATACATGAAGTTTACACATCCTGGGGTAGGCCTACTCTCCCTTAAAATCAAAGTGAGCAAGCTGTCTAAAAAATACCTTATGCCTAGCCCAAGTTGCCTTATTGTGTGTATTGCATGCCATGATGATTGTGGAGGAAGTATAAAGGCACACATTTAGATACGGCCCTATTGAAATGACACTTCACTCGCGTGGCACAACAATAAAGCAGTAATCTGGTGTTGTAATGGCGGGTGGCAAGCCTTTGTTGTATTGTATACACGGCGCGTGCGATGCATGCCACAAGCATGACAATCTGAGCAGTGAGCTAGTCAACATGAAGTGAGGTTTGAGATTGAGTAATGATCGGTGGAGCATGGGTGGAGATACCGCGAGATTTACACTGATTTAGCCCTACAGTTATCAATTTGAATTTGGCTTCTTTACCATTTACTCTACACTTTAAACGAGAAAAATATGCACAGACGAAATACATGTAGGCCTACGTACATAACATACCAACCGTGATGAAGATTCTGTCACAGATCATGAGATGCCGAATTTTCTTATCGCGTGTGCATGTGGTAAGCCGTCTTCCCTGTGTGTGATGGGTGGACGACTAGATTTCCCATCGATTTGTACGCACTCGCAAGTCTGAAGTCCAGACTTATCTGAAGATGGTGGTTTCTTGTGTGCGGCATACGCGACAACGTGCTTTCATCACGGTCTTCACCGGGCATGATGGAGGAGTGAGATGGCATGGGAGAATAGGGCTGTAAAACAACTTTCGTTGTGGGTCATTTTTTGGAACTGAGAATCTTCAGATTTATTTTTTATATAAAAACAAATCCAAAATATCCCTTCATGGCATATTATTTAGAAATGAACGAATGGCGTTTTGTGAATTGAAAGAGCAGAGCATAAGACAAGTGGCATGTAATAAGCCGTATCGAACAGCTGCCATCTTGTACGACAGGTTTTGATGTATAAATAGACTGCCGAAGTGAATACGTCACCTTTTGTTGGTTGCCTAGGCAATGCATAGTTCCAAGATTGCCCAGTTAACCCCGCCCCTTAGATATTGTTGCTATGTGCTCACAAGCCATCGCAAAAATTGGCGAGACTACGTACAAAGCAACGGGACTCGGCATGGAAAGCACAGATTCATTGGAAAAAATCCAAAGGTATTTATGTTTTGAGGTCGACAGTTAAGTTACCGTAGCACACACCGAGCGAATGGCTAGTAATGCAGGGATGACATATATTTCATAAAAATGCGCTTTCCTACCTTTGAACAGCGAATCGCCCAACATTGAAACCAAAATTCACCCGGTCACTGGCGCATACAACATACAAACTGTATGGGCAGAAAATCGCGGGATTGTTTGTGATGATTGCATCACTTTGACCTATGTGGGCGCCGTCTGCTAGCTCTGTTGTGATTGGTCGCGGGTTCGGCTTGATTGACAGGTCGGAACAATGCATTGGATCTAAACTAAAAATCACTCAACCGTGTCCCAGTGCTTTTCCAATGGTACTTTTCCCGACGGCCATGATAGTTTATATCCAATCGCCATGGCAACGCACGTCACACTTCGGCAGTCTATTGGTTAACAATGCAAGCACAAAATGTGCAACCATGCATATGTCCTCACGGAACAAGAAAAAACTGCCCCACAAGACGACAGCTTTTCGATAGGCCTACGGTCTAGGGCCTATAAAGGATTTCCAATGCCTCAAAATTTTAATCAACCATTTAACCGCAAAAAGTCCAATGCAATGATTTTGTCCGAGAGGGTATCTTTTTTTGATAAAATTATAATAAATAAAGATGGATTTTTACAAGGGCGTCTTTGTGTGAATGAAACTCTAGCACCCCGACAAATTTCAAATTAGCCCCGACAACCTCGATCGTTTTGGATGCTGAGCGATTATTTATATTACGCGTCACGCGTCTTTTCATTTGCAAATTTTATCACAAAAGAAAACGCAGAGACGGCGAGCATCCCGGCCATCTTTCTTTCAGCACTTGTCTTGAAGAGGCCATATCTTGAAGAGGCCTTAGAAGTCGGGCTCGAATCTTGGTCACAGCAACAAAGTTAGTACCTCGTGCACCACAAAAGTCACAGATGTGGGTTTTGGTTTTCATCTGCTCTAAGATATCTTCAGAATAATGACTAAGTGTTAACAACATTTCACGCTCATGTTCGCGTTTTACGTGCAACTAAACCTCCTTATTATAGTAGGCCTACAATTAAAGTTTATGTTCAATCGTGTACAATCAACAATTGAACAGCAGTGACAGCGAGTTTTCTGAAACACTTCAGTCAAAAATATCTAGACAATAAGGGTCAGCTGGATGCAACTGAAAATCAGTCAGTACGACTAGATATTCTAATCAGGATGACTAGAATCTTCGTAATGTCAAATATCTAGTTAAAACAACTAGGCCTACCAGGGGGTCATTGTTAGTAACTATATTTCTAGTCATTTATCAGTAACTAGGCCTTCAGCAGGGTCAGCTGGGTGAAATGTTTTGACGGTTTTCTAATCAATTTAGTCAAATTTGACTAAGTGTTTATACAGTATACCTTGCCTTTTCAATTATCCACGGACACAAAACTTCCAGCACGATATGGCACTGAGTGACTCTCCCACACACTTCCCTCGTGTCTTGTTACCGAACCGACCCGCCACCTCCTAAACCCGAAAGGAACTCCTTTTCCCTTGGATGTTGTGGCAAACGCCAGGTCTACCCACTGTTTACTAGAAATATGTCAAACACATTGTTTCTCCAAAAATTCAAGTCCACCTCGCCTCCCAGTAAAAAAAGTCAATTGTTTTTCTGGCGTATTGTAACTACTTGTCACTGAACAATTACACCATATATACACGCAATAGTCTTACCTTTTCCATATTTAATGTTAATTTGGCGTCGATCGTTTTGAGAAATTTAGCAGCGAATCACCTTACGTAGCGATACCTCCTTTGGACCATAATTTAAAGCCCCATCCATCGTAAGTTTAATGCACTATTTATGATCGAGCGTGCTCGCCCACTGCTTACTATGTGACAGTACATGAATAATTCAACGCACGTCCCATGCTTGCCAGAAGTGTTCACACCTTCCTCTGTTAAAATCATACTCATCATCTAGCCCATGTTGGACGTCGTCTTCCGTCCCCATATGTAGTATTCGGTACGGAGTCCAACCTGAGCTAACTCATAATAATTTTCACACCATCATGCTTCGTCAGCACTGTCTTCTTGCACAGTCCTTTCGCCTCTGCCCGACAAGAATTAAATAATGTGACCTGCCACGGCAAAATTAGGAATATCATCCCTCGCTTTTAGCTTTTTGGGAAATATAAAAGTTGCGTTTCCTATTACCCGCCCCAACCTAGAAAGTCATCTTTTTATTTAAAAAAATAAATAAAATAAAAACCTACTGTGTCTACCTGAAACCCATTTTTTTTACCACCCTCAAAAACTTGAAAAATTGGGTCATTTGCGTATTTGTACCCACAACCACCCGCTTTTTAAATTCATTTTTAAAATTAATTAATTAATTTAATGGGTTTAATGAACTTCAAATCACACCCCGTAGGCTGAACAGCACGAAGCTAACAAGTATCTTCCACCTAAACTTCGAGATACATATAGATGGGTGGTGCCATTGGCAGCTGACGGACAAAGACACAGGGTAATCCCCTTACTCTTCACGAAAGAATGCTCTGGGAATTCTTTAAGTGTGTTACACAGCATACCGGACCAACGGCTTTACATCCCTTCCGAAGGATGGAACAATATTGTGGTTGAGTGCAGGGGTGAGACATCTGAGAGGGCACCTGGGGATGCACACATTTTTCCAGGGGAGCGCTAACCCTCTAAAAAGTTTGAAAAATACCCATTTCCGAATTTCAAATTGGGGCGGGGTGTCATCAGCACCATAAGAGAATATCACAAACAAATTGTCATATTTGGATATTTCAGATGTAATCGTCAATTTTTAACACATCTTATCTGTAAGATTTTATGCATAAAACTCTTTCAATAAAAATAAATTAATTACATTTGCTATAAAAGATTACAACAAATTAAGGCAATAAGGTAGACAATATTTTGGCAAAAAAAATGATTGTTCTCTTCGATCTTGCCCTACCATAAAAATTAGATACTTTTTTTTCCAGAATGGAATAGATTTATTTCAATAATTAATTTCATCATTATAAATACAGTACTAAAAAACGACGGGAGAAAAAAAAATCAAAGGAAATGTGGCTCGAAAATAGTACACATACAGTTGTAGTCAGAAGTTTACATACAACTGTGTTAAAACTGGTGTGCGTAAACTTGCATTGTCACCATTTTTGTAACAGTCTTTACTAAAGTTGTGATTTTGTGGAATTCCTCACGTGCTTGCAGTACAATCCCAAAATGCTGTATTCAAATAAACTTAAAGCCAGTAGAATTTCAAGTTATATTGTCCGTGGTTCTCAGCAAATTTGATTTTTTTTCTCTGAACAAATTTTTAAAGCATTTACTTTATTTTAACAGAAAAAAAATCATACCTTGTACTTTTAATCTGTAACCCTTTGAAAAATGCAGTTTATATATGGCAATTTTTGCACCTTGCTCCAGATTTATATAGAGGTCAAGGGGCTCTAGTGCTTTCGAGCGTGCAACCAGAGATCCCTGGTGTTCCCTGGTGTTCCCTAGTTCCAGCCTGAAAGCGTGTTGGTGCACAAGACGGTGGCACCAACTGCTCCCGACCACCGCGTCGTCTAGACAACTGGGAGACATGCGCAGTTGCCTACTTAGCGCAAATATGGCTGATGCATTCAGCGGTGTCGCCAGACTTTTCAAAGTGGCACGACACCCCCAAGGGGTGGCACGGCACATTGGAAGGGGGCACTCAAAGCAGGTTACACATATAGTTGTGCAAACCTCAAGTCTCATTTGGGGGCCACACGGTACGGGGGTGCACGACATTTTTCGGGGGGAGGGAACATGTTGTTGGATAATTCTGGAAATTTAGGTTTATAATTTGAATTTCCTGTAATTTAGAATTATCTGTAATTTATTTTGAGGCAGACCAAGTTCTTATTAGCGACTATGCAATTTGCACTGACTGTGGTGCACCAGGGATCCCAAAACGCTTTTAAGCGAGATCGCATGTATGCATAGGGCGAGCGGTCAAAAGCAGACTTAGTTGGCAAAAATGTCCCCCATGGGTATCCAAATATTCTTGACTTGTGTCGAGTGATACAGAAATTCCTCCCCTTGTCCCTGCGACTTATCTGACCAATCACGATCCTTCCCGTAGTTGACCCAAGTCCGCTTCAGGTTGGTGGCTGAAGACCACTCTACGAACTTGGACCCCTCGGCCGAGCCAAAGTACCACATGGACTGGACGTCCTGGTGCTCCGCTAGGGTTTTGGTTAGGTGATCTCGGTTACCGGTGATGATGTTGACGACGCCCTCTGGCAAGTCAGACGTGTCAAACACCTTGAAGACAAAAAATTAAGAAAAAATGCACAAAAATGAGCAACCCTTTCTGTGTGCCCACCTAAGTTGAAGAGATTTGATATTGTAATTAAATTCATGATCAATTTAAAAAGAAAACAAGTCTTATGTGTTTTCTACATTTAAACCGCCCATTGCATTCCTGGTCATGGTTATTTTAGGGTGAACTCGTTCACTTGCGCAGATCCTGATCGAGATCTGTAGAATCCTTCTCGAGAGATGGTTCAGCGCTAGATCCAAAATGGCGACGTAAACATCGCGAAGTTTTTTGTGTGAAGTAAAAACGGTGTCGTTTCAGTTTTCAGAGGCAACACATGATACAAACAAATTTAGGCTGCTTGTTTATTTACAATGAATGTCGTGGGTGAAATTTGGAACAGAAATTTGACAAATTTGGTAAATAAATTGCAATTCATGTGACTTGAGATCCTAGTTGAGAGTAGTTTCGTTTGTTTTTGCGTGGTACAACAACTCGGGATCTGGATTCAGATCTGTCATGAAACAAACATGCCCTTAATTTTACTTAAAAAAACATAAAAAATGGTTGGGGGTGGGGTGGGAATCGTGGTTTCAAGACAAGACCAAGACGGGAAGTCTAAGACCAATACCCAGACTAGCAGTCCAAGACCAAAACAGAGACTGGCAGTTAGAGACCGAGACCGAGACCTTGATAAATATTTGCAAAGCAAAGCAAATTCTTCTACTAAACAGCTTTATGAAATTGGTCCTTGGTCATGACTTGCGAGTGTTAAACTGAGTCCGAGTCCGTTGCCAACGTGACTCGAGTCAAGTCAGAGTTACTGAAATTGTGAATCGAGATGGACTCGAGTGGCAATAATCACAAACTAACCTGATAAAAGTCAAGTGCAAGTGTTGGATATTTCTCGCTGGGAATGACGACGACAGCATTGCCCCTGACGACAGCAGGAGCAAAGAGAGAAACAAACGCAAGGAGAGGTGACACATCAGGATAGGCAATGCCAACTACACCAACTGGCTCGTTGATCTTAACGGTGGCACCATACAGCAGTGTCTCCTGGAGGAAAACAGGACACGGCAGTTAGGCCACTGCTTTTTAAAAAAAGGGACGTGATTGGATGTCTGAAAAAAAACCTGAAATTGCAAGCGCGCAGCGTGAAGCCATTACGGCGTGGGATTCACACAGGTCATGTTTTTGGGCTAAAAAAACCGACTTCAGAAAAAAACCTGAAAAATAACATCCCTGTAAAAATCACATTTTAAAACTATCCACATATAATAGACAGCTGAAGTGTGACGTGGTCGCAATGGTAATTGGCTCTAAACATCATGGCCATCGGAAAAAGTACCAATGCAAAAGCACAGGGACACGGTTTAGTGATTTTTAGTGTAGAGCCATTGCCTAGGCAATTAACAAAAGATGACATATTCACTTCGGCAGTCTATTGTTTTAGACTCTGAATAGACGCAAGTGAACTCGTAAAATCAATTTGAGTTTTTCCCAATACGTGCCTTTACGGTCCCCCACAATTCACTGCGCGCGGTACATGGCGCAGTGCATGATGGGATACAAATCTAGTACACTTTGCCTCAGCGTTCAATCTTCTCTTGTAGAATCGAGCGAGAATTGGCAGGTCAGTGGAGCTATCGTCCGCTTCAAACTCGTAAAACGTGAGGAAATAACTTTTTCACCAAGGAGTACGAAAAATAGTCCTACAACATACATTTGTGAAAACCCCGTGCACAAATGTTCCTATTACGCATGTAACAAAGACGGAAACAAATGTCACAAAATGGTCTGTCCACGTTACATACGTAATAGGAAAATTTGTACACAAGCTTTTCAAAAATGTAAGTTGTAGCAGCAATTTCTTATCTTTTTGGGCAAAAGTTATCTCCTGAGAACAAAACAAGGACATTTCTTTAATTCTGAGATAAACTAAAGACATCTGAAAGGAATTATTGACTTATTGTTCAAATGTACCCCATTACTGTGGACAGACCCATATCTGTTTTGGGATTATATCGGCGTCTAGGGGTGAAAAAATTGAGATGACTGATGAAAACCCGTTGTCGCGGTAATCCGTAAAGCCGAGCGAGTGCGTGTCACGTGGGCCGCGGTAATCGTATTACTAACCTGTACTGTACCACCATACTTGTCGGCATATGCTCCCCAGTAAAACAGCCTCTGGACGGCCAAATCGACTTCCCTCAGACCTTCGGCCATGGTCTGTCCAGTCATTAGTGACAGATCACCTGCAACCTCCTCGCGACGAAGCTCAAGATTCTCAGCCATGTAGTAGACGATCTGGGCTCGATTGTGGGCTGCTCGCTTGCCCCACCTGTGCAAAGGTTTTCAATAGATTGTGGGCGTGTTTGTTTCGGACGGATCCAGATTCAGATCTGCGCAGATCCAATTCACGTGACTTGAATTCCTAGTCGAGAGCAGTTACGTTTGTTTCTGCGCGTAAAATAACTCGGGATCTGGATTCGGATTTGTCGTGAAACAAACACGCCCAAAGATCAGGGGCGCGTTCAACAGCACAATACGTACGCCGGTATTGGCCGTCCCAGCATACCGAAAACACTGAATGCAACCGAAAGCACGGTATTTCAAATACGTATTGGTACACTTTCCATACCAAGATGGTGGACGGGTAAATTGTGGCTACGGCCGGCCGGCCTCAGGGTTTCAAGTAATTATTTTGCTTCAACATTCGGCGTGTCGAGGAGAATTTCAAAGTGTTTATTCTTCGACTGTGGAAGACCACTGCCAGCTGAGTTAGCAGTTTTGATTTGAAATTTAATTGTCACAATCTTTGCGTTAGGCATGCCGCCGTAGTGCCTTGCAAACCACGTTGCGTATGGTAACCATTTTTGATCATACGTTTTGGGATGCAGACGTTCAACAAGCCGTTTCGGTTACAGCATACCGATGCTGCCATACGTATTGCGGTATTGTGCTGTTAAACACACCTCAGATGTCATGTTTTCCGCCATTGTGTGGCATCCGACGATCATGACTTACATGTCCTGAATGCTCAACGAATGGGAAGATCACCAAACGTGGAAAAACCATGTTCTCTCAGAAATGAGTAACAAAATAATAATAAAAACATTGAGAAAGTGTGAACACATAACTACTTAAAGAAGCCTGTTCAGATTTTTCCAGAAAATGGATTTTGTTCTAGCCTAACAATCATGTAAAATACCTCCACAAAATACTATCCATGGAAGGAAAACTTGAAATTTGCAATCTCTGATCTGGAAGTGGAAGCAAAAAGGTTGGTGTGATTACTGCACTGCCTTTAATATGGAACGGATAAATTAGTTTACAAAACAGTGGTGTTTTTTTTATGATATCCTTGAAAAATACACGGATTGAGAGTGCCGAATTTCAGAATAGTAATGACAAAAATATGATCAAAATTCTAACACCCATGGGAAAAATGGGGGGGTGGTGGGAAGGGGGCGGGTAAAAAATTGTGATCTGGACACGCTCCTTTAAGAGCTTACCCCGGAGCTGCTTTGTGAGCTGCTTCCACTGCGTTCCTGATATCCTTACGATTCCCATCACCCACCACTGCAATCACGCTCCCATCTGAGTTTAGAATCTGACGAGAGTACTGACCGTCGGGACGTTTCTGAGCACCGTCGTAGTACATCTTGTATGTGCGGTCAATCCTGTGCGAAAAAGTCAAATAAATTGCTCAAATTTGCCTATAATCATAACCCTTAAAATGTGCACGTGATGCGGCAAGCATTGTGCATGACAAATGGCAATATTGCACAAGGACTAGAAATATAGTTTTCAATTGATAATGTTTTAATTTTTATAAACTTTGCAAGTACATGTATGTAGTTGGTATGTTTGTTTTTGGTTTGTCATTCATTGTTTGCTATATACATACAATTTTTTTTTTATAAATTAGAAAAATACTTCTGGTCATTGCACAATTGTCATACACAAAGCTGGCCACATCGCGTGCACCCCTGCATTCTGATTTTTTTGATTTGCCATGACATAATGCACAACACCAAATTTCTGAATGAATGAGACCAATGGAACATTCTACTTGCAAGAGGGATGTTGACAAGCCTGCTGTGAAGTAAAATGTTGTCTTTTCTTTAATATGTCCATTTATATTTATACCAAGTTCAAATAATGATGAACATCGTACAAGTTGAAGAAATTATTTTAATTATCACAGAAGAATCCCATTAAAGGAAAACTGGCATAAAAAAATCTTAACTCTTACTACGGTGCACCACTCACAGCGGCTTGAGACACATCTACTTTTGCCAACAGCTCGCCTGTACACATACAAACCTAGCCTTATATTAATTACATCACAGACCTTAAAAATATTCTATAGTAAAAAAGTTAAACAAAATGTGTATGAACGAGTACCTTGGAATGCTTTGGCCATCCACTACGATGTCATTTTTACTGGGAGGTGCCGAGCTAACAACGGCTGGAACGTGACTTCCGAATGTTTTATAGTTGACCTCAATTGGGCCAGGACGAACTTTGTCTGCCCAAGTCGGAATGACATATTCGTATAAGCCCTACGGATAAAGAGACAGGGAGAAACGTGTTTGTCTTTTAATAATTGGGAAAAAGTTAAGTTGTAAAAACTGATAACAAAAGCTGTTAGGTCAACAGTTGCCAAGAGTTCTTTGTAAAATTTGTATTTTAGTTTTTTCCTTCAATACCACTATTAAAGGAGCATGTTCAGATTTTGGAAAATAATCATACAAAACACCTCCCCAAAATGCTATCCATGGGAAGAAAACAGGAAATTGGCAATCTCCATTTTGGATGTGGAATCAAAAAGGTTGGTGTAATTACTGCACTGCTTTATGGAACCAGACAAATTAGTTTACAAAACATCAGTGGTTATTTGACGATATCGTTGAAAAACAAATACGGATTGAGAATGCAAAATTTCAGAATGGTAATGAGATAAATATGACAAATGATATGGTATCAAAATCTCATCACCATTGGACACAACTTTTAGCTGTTGTTGAAATATTCCAGTCAGCGACAGGCAAGGGTCTTTTGTGGTAGTGATAATCATTCCAAATTAAAAACGCTATCGATGATGGTACTTGAAAATGTTGACGTTGGCTTATGAAAGCAGACGATGAATATGTTTGAACAAAACAGACGACAGCATTGCATGCGCACTCTCTACGTGCGCTTAGAACGACAAGCTTTATGAAATAGGCCCTTGCTTATAGCAAATTGTTGTGCTATGCTTAATAAAAAATGTTTGATTAAGCGTAACATGTTTTATGAAATTGGCCCCTGATGTATCACATTTTGCTAGATGCGTTAGAAAATTCAGACAAAATCAACAACATTCTGCCAATCTGCTAGATTTTCTGCAAGTTTCAATTTTGCAAAGGGTCTGGCAGAATTCTGCAATGATCTTGGAGAATTCTGCTAGAATTCTGCCACCTCACCCTTTGCCCCTCTCACCTCTTTGCCACCATCTCGTCCATACCCACTCTGCCGATATCCTCCGAAGCCGCTGGCAGCATCAAATATGTTATGACCATTGACCCAAACGCTTCCAGCTTTGATGCCAAGTGCTACTTCGAGCCCCAGACCGACGGTCTCGGTCCATACACTGGCAGCGAGGCCATACTTTGTGTTGTTGGCAAGCGCCACGGCTTCTTTAGCAGTGCGGAAGGGTAGAACTACAACAACAGGTCCAAAAATCTGTAGGAAAAAAATCTTATGGTATTAAATATTTTACTTTTTATTTAACAAAATGTTTTGAAAGGCCATGTGCTGCTATCACTAACTCCAATACCTTAACCTCTGTTAGGGTCGGAATATGGGCCACTTTTTTACAGTGTGATGTTACTTTGTCCAGAAGTTTGCAACAGTTTGTGTATTGATTACCTTTTGAGAAAAAAAATAATATTGCAGTACAACTCCAATACGTTTGAGTACATGTACTTCGACTTGAATTCAAGGTATTTAATTAACTCACTCATTAAAGTAATTGTACCCACTTAGCAAGTACTTGAAACAAGTATGCATGGTCTATAGTCACTAACATTAATGTACCCACCATTGAAAAATTAGCCCGCAAGCGAGATGATGTAACAATCCTCTCCGCGCGAAGCATGATGGAATTAAATGGAGTACTCGCCAAACCGCCGCACATTGCGTTTGTGTTTACTACATTAAATTCACTGTAGTTTACCGTACATCGTGCTCTTCCACTGAATGGGATGCAGTTAACCCTGGCACAAGAGCCATCTCCAAAGAAATTCCGGAGTATTTTTGGTAACAAATTTTTACGGCAGCGAAGCGCCTACCACGTCAAATTCGCGGACTAACACTATACCACATAAGCCATTTGTTTACATTGTTGACGTCATCTCTCATTCGGTCAATTATTTTATTGTACTGTGAAAAGAGCATGTCTCAGTGTTACTGGTGTACTTCATGTTATTCATATTATTTACATGAAACACATCAAAACTTCCAGGAAACCATTGGGGAAAAAAAAACCAATGAACACGTTTTTACTGAAACCCTATTACCTCTTCCATGACTACTTTGGACGACGTCTGCACATTGTTGATGATGGTTGGTGGATAGAAACAACCATGTGACGGAATACACGCAGAATTCTGAATGATCTGTGGAGAAAAAAATAAGTAGACGACTGGTTTAGCCAAGTCATGACCAGTTTTTAAAAAATGAATTTTTGGCACTTTGAGAAAGGAAAAGCATGGATTCAAAATGGAGGGTCAACTTTTCTCATTCATTATTTATCTCAATATTTGTAACCGTGTCTGCGAAATCCCGGAAAAAGTCAAAATCTTTGACAATGCAGCCATGTGTATTTTATGAATCTACATATAATGCTGAACATACCACAAAAATTTCATAAATATTTCTCAAAAATTGACTGAGATATGATCGCCCATTCGATGTGGAACTCGAAGCATCTATGCCAAGGATTGTTTGTTTTCTTTCAAGCCTTTTAGACAGGCCTAGTTAAAATACATTTTAAAACATCTATATTTAAAAATGGGTATTTAGTCTAAATAACATTTTTGACATCCCATATTTGTATCAAAGTTCGTGTTCAGTGATTTTTAACAATTACTCAAAACAATGGCCGTCACTTTTGTCTGGGTTTTTGCAGACATGGGGCCAATTTCATGGCGCTGCTTAAGTGCTAGCTGAAAAAGTGTGCTTACTGTAGCAGAAAAGTTGTGCTAACTTTAAGGCTATTTCATGGCCGCGGCATGCTTAAAGGCACAGGCTCGTCAGTAATGCGCGCGCGCCAAATTCGTGCCACAAAATACGCAGCTCCACAGCAAAGGCATGGAGCTGCGTATTTCGTGGCGTGTATTTCGTGGCACGAATTTGGCGTGTGCGCATTGCTGAGAGAGTATGCCTTTAAGCATGCGCGTGCTTGGGAATGGGCATTGTTGCGTCATTTAGCAAATTTGCCTCTGAAGCTAGCAAACATTTGCCTTTGCTATAGAGCTGCGTATTTCGTGGCACGAATTTGGCTCGCGCGCATTGCTGACGAGCCTGTGCCTTTAAGGTCTCCAGGAAATAGCCGGAGCCTTGGCGCTAAACAGCTCTGTGAAATTGGCCCCAAGTCATTTGTCTTTAAGCGGCATAATTGCACACAGTTGGTATAACTGTTAGCTCCCTAATTCTTTTATATAACTTTTAATCCAAACAGGGAATTTGCAAAGGCAGCAAATACCTCAGCCCCTTCCATGCGTGCATCTTCGACATACTTTTCAACAGTTGCTCGTTGTGTGGGATCTACCACCGCACCGATATCGATGCATTTATCCAGTGAGTCCCCGACTCGCAATGACATGATGCGATGGCGCAGTTTGGCTAACAGCTTAGTCTTGATGTTCTCTTGAACTAAGAGACGTGAGCCAGCGCTGCACACCTGCAATAGGGAAAATAGCCTGGCACTCTTAATGGGCAATTCATGGTTAATGTTACACTTATAGCGATTTACTGGAGTTGCCTTGTCTGTTACATGAGCATGCATGCCTGTCAGTTCTTCATTATGGTAATACAATGTATCTTACCCACACTTATCGGATAGTAATAACTAAAAGTCATTTAGCCCCATTTTGTGAACTGTAATAGACAGCCGGAGTGTGACGTGCGTTGCCATGACAATTGGATCTAAACTATCATGGCCGTCGGGAAAAGTACCATTGGAAAAGCACTGGGACACGGTTGAGTGATTTTTAGTTTAGATCCAATTGCCTAGGCAACCAACAAAAGGTGACGTATTCACTTCAGCAGTCTATAACACATTCATGTCGGGTTAGTAATGTTACAAAAAAGACAAGGAAAAAATACATGTCTTCAATCTAGTGCCAACAATTTTGGCAGACGTTTATGCAATTTTCCGTGTCATTTTGACAACCGGATTGTATTTCAGCACTACATAAACTTAACACTAAGCTTTTTTTTTTAAACATGGAGCATTTTTGGCCAGAACAACAAAAATACCCTACACGAATGCAAGTTTCAGCGTTTAGACTCATTTTAAAATTAGTTTGAACAAATTTACTTTAGTGACTAATTGACTTGACCCGACTTGACCAACATATCTGTTTTGACTTGACTTGACTTGACACTGGTGTCAAATGACTTGACTTGGGACTCGAAGGCAGTTTGACTTGACTTGAATTGGGACTTGAAGGCAGTTTGACTTGACTTGACTTGGGACTCGAAGGCAGTTTGACTTGACTTGAGATTCAAAGTCAATTTGACTTGACTCGACTTGGGAATCGCGCAGAGGGAGACTCGTTACAACCCTGGATTTACCTCTCCCTGGTTGAACCAGATCGAATCCACTACTCCTTCTACAGCTGCATCAAGATCGGCCGAATCAAAGACGATGAACGGAGACTTTCCACCAAGCTCCAGTGAGATTTTCTTGCCTGTTCCTGCAGTAGCTTTCCTTAGTATCTGACCAACCTGATTATATGCACACAGAAAGAAATTCAATGAACTGAAGCTGGTGCAGAACTTATTAAATTTCCAAACTAAACAAAATAATTGATGCATTGAAAGTTTCTAAACCATGTAAGAAAAATTATAAATGCAGTCTATATGCCGATAACTTATTTCTTGCAAACCATACAAACATCTTTCTTAAAAGCACAGGCTCGTTAGCAATGCGCGCGCCAATTCGTGCCACGAAATTCGCAGCTCCATGCCTTTGCTATGGAGCTGCATATTTCGTGGCACGAATTTGGGGCGCGCGCATGCTGACGAGCCCGTGTCTTTTAGTAATGCAATATGATGATTCTTACTGAAGTATATTGAAATCGGGGCAGAAGTCTATTGACCACCCTTACAGACGCCATCTTTGTAGGAAAAATACAACTGTTCCAAACTGTCCCAAACAATGTTTAAAATACGGCGCAACCAATGCGAGTCACAAACAATTAATGCTCAAGAACCTGAGGCACATGGCTATCTGTAGGAAGTGACGACGTTTAAGAGATCAATACGCAAATAAAATGTTAGTTCCCTATCCCTGTTAGAACATGAGCTGCAATAAGCAATTCACATTTGTCAAAAAGGACATGGGCCAAATTTCAAGAGGGTATCCTGCAAAAACCATTAGAGATAGAGATAAAACGTGGGACTCCTTCGTTTGATACCATGAAGTATTTTTTACCATGAAGTTTTAGCAAAATCCGAGAGGTGTCATGTATATGGGTGGATGAGTTGACATGGAATGTGTTGCTAACCCAAAAGATAATACTAATAAAGTAAAGTAAACATACCCCAAACTTGGGACGAGAGAAAAATCGTAAGGGCCTTATCAGGATTTGAACCCAAGACTTCTGACTCACCAGGCAGACACTCTACCAGCTGAGCTATAAGGCACAGTGGTATACTCCATCAGGTTTCCCTATGAACCAAATTTTTCTCTTGGTGTTACGTGGGAGCGCAACTGGTCGAAGTAACAAATGCAACATCTGGTATGGTGTCTAATCACCATTGAAATGAAACAACCAAACTTAGGATGAGAGAAAAATCGTAATGGCCTTATGGGTCTGCCCGGTAAGTCAGAGGTCTCGGGTTTGAATTACAATAAGGCCCTTATGATTTGTTCTCTCATCCCAAGTTTAGTTGTTTCATTTCAATGGTGATTATGCACCATACCAGAACATTGCATTCCCTTGGTACCTAATATTTCCCAGTTTTCATACCTCCGTAGATCCCGTGAATGCCACCTTGTCTATCCCAGGATGCATTGCTAGCTTACTCCCGAAGGCACCATTTCCCGTAACGACATTGAATACGCCGGGCGGGAGGCCAGCTTCGGAACAGATCTGAGCGAAGAGTAGCGCAGTGAGCCGTGTGTAACTGGCCGGTTTGAGGACGACTGTGTTACCCATCGCTAGGGCTGGGCAGACTTTCCACGTTAGTAACATGAGGGGGAAGTTCCATGGAACGATGGCGCCGACAACACCTGGGGGAAAAATGAGGAAAAAAAACTATAATAGGGGCATTCTTTTACAGTAATGATCAATTTAGAACACACTTTTCTCCTGATATTTCTGCATGTTTCATTCAATGTAAGTGAAAATTAAAGGCCCTATGTATCATTTGCAAGATGGACCTTTTTACAGATTCGTGGAATAAGAGTGTAACATATCCAAGGAAGAATGTTGGTAAACTAGCCTGAAGAAATTTTAGCTACATAGATGCGTCAATACTTCAAAAAACCTTGAAAATCTATATATGGATTTTGTGTACAAGTGAATGGTAAAATGCATGGGACTTTTTTAGAAAACCACCTTCGGTTGTCAATTTCCAACATGAAATACCATTTTGGACGGAAATAAATTCATGTGGTGTTTGTTACCATTGCTATTAACACTTTGAGTAAGGTTTTTCTTGTCAACTCATGAAAAACAAAATTGGGTTATTGCTATTGATACAATGGGCTTTTAAAAGAGCTTGTCCAGATTTTCAAGAAAATAGATTTCTTTCTAACCTAACAATCATGTAAAAAACCTCCAAAAACACTATCCATGAGAAGAAAAATAGCAAATTTGTAATCTCCAATTTGGATGTGGAAGCAACAAGGTTGGTGTAATCACTGCACTGCTTTATGGAACCGGATAAATTAGTTTACAAAACATATACAGATTGACAGCACAACAGTTTAGAATGGTAATGAGAAAAAATATGATCAAAATATGCTCAAAAATGTGATCTGGACACGCTCCTTTGAGCAGACCGATGGGTTTTGAAAACAAAAACAGAAAAATGTTCAAATTAGTTGTATGAAATTGGCCAAAGATCACTACGACTAACCGCTTGATTGCAACTGCCATGTGTATTATCTACAGTACCTAGTACAATGCACGTTTCTTTCCTTACTCACCAACTGACTTCCACCCACTCATTTCTGTATCCATAAGTTCGGCCCAGCCGGCGTGGTGATAGAAATGTCGCACCACAAGAGGGATATCACAGTCTCTGGATTCGCGGATTGGCTTGCCATTGTCCAGACTCTCCATTACGCTCAGGAGACGTTGATGCTTTTGTACGTGCCGAGCGACGCTATGAGTTGAAAAAGAGGGACAAAAGAATAGAGTAAAATCTTTGTAAAACGACTACCTAAGGGAGATGGGAAAGTGGCCATTCTAGCCCAGGCTTTTTGTGTAGGTTTATGGTGGCCATTTTGAATTTTCCAGCCAAGGTACAAAGCAGGAACAGTCTAACCTTGTTAATAAGAGGTCTTTGAAATTATTTTGTTATGAGAGGAGCCTTGTATTATTAGAAATGAAAACAATGAAGAACAAAAAAAAGTGGGACCTACAATTCTCCATGTTACAGTCTTTGAACTTGTCTAAAGTGGCTACTGAATAAAGAGGCCACTTCTCGAGGGTGACCACTATTGACCACAAATGCTCCAGTGGTGTAACATTACATGTCATTTGTGCTATTACCTCATAATGTTTTCATGCTCTCTACAGGGTGTTTTACAAAAAAGGAAACCGAGATTAATTTGTTAATTTCGTGGAGATGGCTAAATATTTTGGAAATTGGCAACCACCATCTATTATGATGTCCTTTCTTATGACACCACAAAATCCAATTTACGATCACACATGACTGAGCACGGAGCAGTGTAATCAACCATGTCAGAACTGGTCTTGCACCAAAAAGATGTTTCCATAATGAACCATGTCTGCTTTTGTTGGGCCTCCAAATTATGCAATCCTCAGCCTGTTATTTCATTGCACATCCTTAAAAGTCGAAGGACACTAGGGTTAGGTCGAGACAGGGAAGGGCACCCAAAATGTGTAATCATTGAGAATACATTTTTTGTTGAGGACACACTGGTCTTTCTTCTTTTTTTTAGGTATGAAAATTGTTGGAGTTAAGCTGCGGTGAATCTGGTGCAACACCAGTTCTGACATGGTTGATTACACTGCTCCGTGCTCAGTTATGTGTGACCGTAAATTGGATTTCGTGGTGTCACAAGAAAGAGGACATCATTAGCTAATAGATGGTGGTTGCCAATTTCCAAAATATTTAGCCATCTCCACGAAATTAACAAATTAATCTTGGTTTCCTTTTTTTTTTAAAACACCCTGTATATTAGTCAACACAGAAAATAAACTGTGCAGTGGCTAAATCGCCACTGGTCAATCATTTGTCCAGGCACGCTAAGCAGCACCCTCACACAGTAAACACTGAGCAAACCAGTGAATCCCTGTTCATTGCGCGAGGGGTGCTGTTCACAACACATGCTTGCAGCTATCGTGGCTGTGAATGGCTGCGGCTTGGTAAGTGAACGATAATGATGCCAGCGGCCAGCGAATTATGTTAGGCGACTTTACACCTAGTTTTGGCATGACTTGACAATTTTTTATTTGTTTTGTTCGGACAGCAACATTTTTGTCTGGGTGTTATGGTACCTCTGATTATTTTGTCCAGGCGATGCACCCGGACAAAACAGCTAGGGCCAATGAAATTAGATTACTAGTTTCTCGTCAGCGCCCGCATGTGATTTTGACCCCGCACCAAAAAAATTCATTATTCCAAAATTTCATTATTTTGCAAAAAAAGGAGAAAAATCAGATACAAACTACTCCAAAGCGAAAAGTTTTAATTTCAGTTGTGCAATCGTGATCTGTGTTTTGCAGCTTTTGTGTTTATATATTTAAATATATTTCTCTTTCATTACCAGACATCTCCTTTGTCATTTCCCATGATTTTGTCATCTCAACTTGTTCCTTCAAACACAAGCTACCCGGTTTAACTCAATGGAATTGATACTGGCACCAAACCATTTCTGGGCGAGTTTAGAGCCTTAATAATCAGTTTCTAAATGGCAGTTCGTGTATGTGTAAAGGTTGTATCTTTTCTTGATTAAATAATGAATAATGAAAAAAATCCCTCACCAAAATTTGATAAATGGTTGACGAGAAACTAGTAATCTAATTTCATTGGCCTAGTGAAGAACCCTGGGGCTGTTTCCTGGATCTTATTTTTGCAGAGGTGCAAAGTGCACCCTGCTGTTTACATTACATTTCCTTCCACATAATATTGGTTTGCACAGTTTTTAAATACACAATAAAGAACGTCTAACTAGTGGTCTCCTAGTGAATTAGGGAATGTCTGCGGCTTCAACAGCAGTGGTGAGTATTTTATGGTGGTCTGCTTTCAGTGCTTATGCAGCTAATGCGATTTATATGTTGATCTCCGGGACACTGCTCATACACCCGGTGGCTTATATTCTGAAAAATTACGGTACAAGAAAAGAAATGAAGGACTAAGCCTAAAATAGAAAGGATGTACCTGTACATATGCCTTGCCCTGACATGTCCAGGCAGTTGACTCCAGGATGCATAAGCCTTAGTAGCTGCACTAACGGCCAATTCAATGTCCTCATCATCTCCTTGTATTGTGACGGCCAGAGTTTCCCCACTAGCTGGGGCCTTAGTGGTGTAGGTAGCACGGCCTGTGGACTTAACCCACTGGTTGTCAACGAAATGCCCCAGGCTACGGTCATGACTCTCCAGCCATGCCTGTTAAAAAGAGGATAGAGGCACTGACTGACTGACTTTATTGATTGATTGAATTAAAGGAGCGTGTTCAGAAAAATGAATTTCGGGACGAGCAGTGCCAGCTGTGAGGCCTTTGCCGTCCTGGAATTTTGCTACCTGAGAGGTAGCAAAATGCTATTAATGATTGTATTACACAGTGTGCGTGTTGTTTTGAATAGCTAACAATGCGAGCCAATCAGGTTCGCGCGCACTGGTTTGTTATCATGCGCGCGCGCTTCACATACAACGCGCGCGTGCCAACACAAACATACATTCGCAGCACAACAACGCAGGGATGAATAATGTAACAGGGGCTGTAATACATTAATAAATAATTATTCCGGGACGGCAAAGGCCTCACAGCTGGCGCTGCAGCTGCTTGTCCCGTCCTCGTCGCATGGTATTTGGTAGCGCTCTCAAGTCTCGTTCTGGTGCGCGACTCACCCAGCTGTGATGCTTTAACAAAGGCTACGGACCTGGCGACTATACCGCGTACCGACCTACGACCATGGAGGAAGGAAACATCGGGGCGGGGAGCAAGCAAGACAAAATAACCAGGGCAGGGCAGGGCATAGCCCCGCGAGCAGTGCTTCGGTTTCCGGAACCTTAGCCCTGTGTTCTGCTATACACCAAATCTGTGGCAAACTCACGCAAATGAAATTTGGCCCACGGCTCTGATATTTGCTCAATAGGTGCACTCACCCCAGTTTATAAATATTCCGAAGAGTACGCATCGATCCGATGTCTAGTTTCGGTGAAATCGTGGGGACAGTTTGAGACCTTACTTACGATGAAATTCACATTCTTTGACCAAAAATCAAATATGCGCATGCGCGAGGGCGGAGAGGTCAACATAATAGCGCCATCTCGCGACGGCGTCGTCACGTACCAGCTGCACAGCGGCTGTTTCATGAGAGAGCACATCGACTCTATCGCGCGGTACGTTCTATAGATCTACACGTACAGCGCGCGCTGCAGGCGATGCCATGCCGCCAAGCCAGACGTTTGATCATTTTTGACGAGTAAAAGAGGTACTGTAGTCCGTAGGTAGGTAAATGTACGCCACCATAGAGTCGATGTGCTCTCTCATGAAACAGCCGCTGTGCAGCTGGTACGTGACGACGCCGTCGCGAGATGGCGCTATTATGTTGACCTCTCCGCCCTCGCGCATGCGCATATTTGATTTTTGGTCAAAGAATGTGAATTTCATCGTAAGTAAGGTCTCAAACTGTCCCCACGATTTCACCGAAACTAGACATCGGATCGATGCGTACTCTTCGGAATATTTATAAACTGGGGTGAGTGCACCTATTGAGCAAATATCAGAGCCGTGGGCCAAATTTCATTTGCGTGAGTTTGCCACAGATTTGGTGTATAGCAGAACACAGGGCTAAGGTTCCGGAAACCGAAGCACTGCTCGCGGGGCTAGGCAGGGCAGGGCAGGGCAGGGCAGGGGCCCAGGGCAGGGGCCAGGCCAGGCCGGGTCGGGGACGAGTTGACCTGATTATGTACGCTACGACGGTAATGTAGTCTTTTTGTAGACCATAATCTACATTGTTCCCTATTTCACTTCTCAAGGATTATTACCTGAGCTGAACTACTGGCCTCAGGATTAGGGCCGTAATCCATTGAATCGAACAGTCCAGGCACACTCGTGGAAATTGTATCAGACCCGATATTTGCACTGGACGCCGCCATCTTCAGAACCTTGGTTATGTAAAAGAGCGCCCCCTCTTGACTAGACTTGTTCCTGTTCCCTACGTAGTATCCAGACGTCTTGTCGATTGTAGGCCTATATATTGGGACGGGAACCAGTCTACCTCTTGACCTCCAGCGCTATTGTTTGCACGTGGCTACGGCTTTAAATAGAGTAAATGGTACCCGTATTTATAAACTTGTACTTTGTTGCTGGTTCATTCCTGGCCGTAGCCATTTGGTGAAAGATTTACCTAGTCTTTTAACCAGTCACAATTTAAACTACATGCAGGAAAGAACTTGCTTCAGCTCAGGCTAGTCACTCCTGGTAGAGCATCTGCCTTGCGTGTCAAACGTCTCGGGTTAGAATCCCGATTAGGACCGCATGATTTTTCGCTTATTCCACGCTTGATTGCAACAAAATCGGGATTTCATAATGATTTTTGTAGTTTTTAAAGTTTGGAGCAATGGCAACAAACGGCACATTATAAATTATTTTATTTCTGTCCAAGATGGTGTTTTCTGATAGAAATTATTATTACATTTATATAGCGCATATTGCATTTGGATATGTTCACATGCGCTTCACATTATATTGGGTTCTTACGAAGCCAATACTCTACCTAAACATCGAGATACATAGGTGGGTGGCGCCATTGGCAGCCGACGGCCAGAGACACCGGGGAAATCCCCTTACTCTTCACGAAAGAGTGCCGGGCCCATGGGATCTTTTAAGTGCGTTACACAACACACTGGACTAACGGCTTTACATCCCTTCCGAAAGATAGAGCAAGTGTGGTAAGATGCCTTGCTCAAGTGCACAGGTACCATGGCCGGGTATCGAACCTGCAACCCCAAGTTTTCACCCCAGTGTTATTATTATTATTATTATTATTATACATTACTTATATAGCGCCAGAATCCAAAAAAGCTCTAAGGCGCTTTACATTAAAATTAGGATAAAAACGTACATCAAAACTAAAAATACATTAAAACAAACTACATGTACTAGTTAAAACATTTAGTAAAAAGATGGGTTTTCAAAACTTTCTTGAAGACACTGACTGATCCTGCCAACCTCACACCCAAAGGCAGTGCGTTCCACAGATCAGGAGCCACCTGTCTAAAGGACCTCTTTCCAAAACCTTTTGTTTTTGTTCTTGGCGGGAACGGACAGGAGGTACTGATCTGCAGAACGCAGGGCCCGAGTTGGTCTGTACTGCTGGATCATGGAAGTAACATAAATTGGCGTTTGTTCATTTAGTGCTTTATATACCAACAATAAAATCTTAAAATCTACCCTCTGACAAACAGGTAACCAATGAAGCTGGATTAAGATAGGTGTAATGTGGGCTCGTTTATTTGTCTTGGTAATGATCCTAGCTGCTGTGTTTTGGACCCGTTGAAGCTGGTTCATAAGATCGACCCTTATACCATATAAGAGGGCATTTGCATAGTCAAGCCTAGATACAACAGTGGCTTGAACAAGGGCTCTGCATGCATCATCAGTAAGAAACCTCCGTGTTGCAAGTCACGTCAGTGGCCCAAACCACTCGGCCACAGTACCCCACTTTATGCCATTCTCTCCTACAATGAATACATTATAACTGTTATTGATTCTGTACTTCACACCTGCCGCGTGCGCCACATTAGTCTGGTCAAGTGGACTGATGCTAAGTATGCATGTGAAAGAAAGTAGTACACTAGACGCTATGCATAATGCATGCAAGCTGAGCTGGGATGAACGAAGACTTGGATTGTTGTCCAGGAGCTGTACAGACTCGTAAAAAGACTAGTCACCGCTGGTTTACAGCCGCATCGATCATTGCATATTTCGAAGAAGACAACATAACAGTACCAGCGATTCGGGAGTGTATGTCATTTTTCCCCTGATGCGAGCTCGATGAACCGAATGTTATTTTCTTGCTGTCTTCACTGTCTTGACATCGATTTGCTTTGTTTATGCAGAATTATTGATCAGTCATCGGGAGTGCCAACGGTTTCCCTCGCTTCGGGATACCGGGGAGAAGCAGGGAGCTAGCGGGAGATTAGTTTCCCGTGTTTTCAAGAAGGATAACATGAGGTTCATTCGTAGAATTTGACCGTTTGTCATTTGTGCGTTGAAAAGGTGACGACAATCAATCAGGCCATAGCAGACAGTAGTGCAGTGGTACATGGTGGTAAGGGTATTGTTTTTCGTATACATTAAACCATGTGTTTCTTCCTCCATGATTAAACAAAGATTTTAGGGACATTACCTCTTGGAATCAACAGATAATCCAATTCTAAGATAATTAGATATACTTTCAACTTGCACTTTTGTCCCAAATGTTGCTTTTCGAAAGAAAAATCACCTTTTCTCCTTTAAAAATTGCATCATTGTCATTGACATGTTCACTGCACGAGTAAACGGGTGTCATTGAAACCCGGAGGTCGGAGGTAACCCAGAGGTAGAATTTGTTGTGACCGTGTAGTACATGCTACAACCTACCTCCGGCTTGTTATTTTAATACTGCGTACCAACTACACGTTAGCAAAAACTCCGGGCAAAATCTACCTCCGGGTACCTTTGGGTACCTCCGACCACCTCCGACCTCCGGGTTTTATAAATTTCCCGAGTAAACTACGTGTGCGAATTTGAAATATGTAAATTAGGCGAACAGCACTGCTCATTACTGACGTCATGAACATTTGCATACGCCGCGAGTGTTGAAGCTTGCGGCAAAATCTCCACTGACCCGTTTCCGAAGCTCATGTTTCTACTGAAAATTTGGTCCTGTTTTGGCTCGAAACTCATGTGCACCAGTGATATGATAATCACAGAATATGGGGTTGTTCTAAAACCCCCTCGACCCCCTCGACCCCACGACCCCCTCGACTTGCCTTCACGTGCGATTTTTTCACGTGCCCGAACCTGTGTTCACAGCCCGATTACGAATGCGGGCCAGCGCGGCCTAGTTCGAATGAGCCGCGTCGCCGTGTCATTGCTTCCAATACGTTTTTAATGTGTGTATCACCGAAGGGCCCATCCATAAAGTACGTACGCACGGAATGCCGACTTTTTAGACTACCCTCCCCCCGTACGCAAATTTCGTGACGTCACCCACATACTTTAACGTTGGGTGTACGCATTGGCTCCAACCCTTCCTCCCCGAACCCCCCTCCGTGCGTACGTAGTTTATGGATGGCCCCGAAAGCGGTACAGCTTATTAGTCAGTCCGCAGCGCACGCGTTAATGAGGTCAAATCCTGAATTTTCTTTGCATGGCTTGTGTCGCGATCAAGCCCCAAGACACAAAATAACGCTATATTTCGATAGGGGAGATAATGAGCTTTCATTTGATGTGTATATTGATTTTGGGGGCGCCAAGCTTATAATGTTTATTAGTCATTTTTAGCATGAGATTTCATGTGTCGCTCACATTTCTTTCCTTTGCTTGTTTCTGCGGCCTCGTTTGTAGAATCCAACCAATGGTAAAACGATAAACTTTCGACTAGAAAATTAGGTTAGTTTTAAAACTAGTGTAAGATCGGGTTTTAGCCAACATCAGAAGGTAGGAAATTTAGTCATTTTTAAGAACGTATTGGAAGCAACACTATGACGTCGCGTTCGCACACGGCGACGCGGCTCATTCGAACTATAGGACGGGCTGGCGCTGGCGCTGGCCCGCATTCGTAATCGGGCTGTGAACACAGGTTCGGGCACGTGAAAAAGTCGCACGTGAAGGCAGGTCGAGGGGGTCGTGGGGGTCGAGGGGGTTTTAGAACAACCCCAGAATATGGCCGCTTTTGATGGCAACAAAAAAATTTCAAAAGGCCTGTGTCACATTTTTGGGGGGGTGTGGGGGGAGAGATGTTTCGCAGGACGTTTAACAATTTACAACAAAATCATAACAACAAAAGGGGTTTGAGTTGTCCCGGGCGCGAGTTGTTTTGGGTGCGAGTCGTCCAGCATTCCCTATGAAGTGGAGTCTTGAATCATAACAAAAAAATTGTGATGGTACCACACACAATGTACACTGTACCAGCAACAAACATCTTAAGCAGCCATTGTTTTAAAACTTTAAATTGCTTGTACTATGTGCATGCATACACATGTAGCTTTGTCGGGACAACTGACACAATTGCTGTGATGTAACTTGTAGGTCCTGCAAAATCCTCCTTTAAAAAAAGGAACTGCTGTGGCTTTTCCCCAAAACTACAACTGTACGTATCAGCGAAGGAATTTCACCATGTTCACGGAGGTCATTGAGGTAAGGAGGCCACACCCTCTCTTGTTCCTGGTCTAGGGGTTGATTAATTTTACCATCATATCCATAAATACATGTAAAAAATGGCAACATGTACCAATATTGCAGGAGACTTTGGGGCTGGGTCTTGGAGAAATTGAAGCCGTGGCCTCCGTGAAATTCCTTCCCTGACGTATGCTTTGGTGAATCACACTGGATTTAATCAGATTCTGCATTTGGCCGAAGTTACATGTGTAGTTCATTTTAAAGCAGTAATCTGACAGTTCAGGAATGTTTAGAACCTGGCTTACATGTAGTAGAAGTGATAACGATGCCATTAGCAGATAAGGTTATCTCGGTGGAGTATTTGCACATGTTGATGTTCACGTCTACATGTACGGTAATTTTTAGTACATGTAGGCAGTAGCAAGAGTAGTTCCATTTGGAAAATCTACGTACAACAATGTTGATTGCTGTTTACTGTATTTTCACTGACACATGTACATGTACACAGTTTACTGGTTTAAAGGCTCGTCGGCAATGCGCGCGCGCCAAATTCGTGCCACGAAATACGCAGCTCCATAGCAAAGGCATGGAGCCGTGTATTTCGTGGCACGATTTTGGCGCGCACGCATTGCTGACGAGCCTATGCCTTTAATTAGACCTCCACGTGAACAGTTGTAAAAATACACAAATGTTATACATGTAGAAGTGTGCCTGCGACAGTATTTTCCTCGTCTGTAACATTTCTTTGTCTTGTCTGCAATGCGGACTTTATGAGCTCATTAGCTAACGAGACGAAATATCAGGAAGTTTTTCAGCAATTGTCTGGCTTCCATAGAAGTGGTATTAAGATGTTACTGTTGTTTCACTAAAACAGTTTTCCATTTTCCAAAAGCGCCTCAAAAGCCATGTCACATTCCCGCCCTCCCCTTCCGCCTCGTCCCCCTGTCTTCCTCCCCCCCCCCAAGAATTTATTTTTTTAAATGCAACATTTGCAAAGAAATTACATGTACACATAAGTGCTAAAAGGAATTTTAGAATCATCTAAAGGATTTTTTTTTTTTAATCCTAAAATTCTTGTTATGACTAAATATAGCTCGCTTATCTTATTTGTGTAATGTATTTTTAGTTGCAATTTGTGAAAAATTGGAGTGCTACAAGCAATATTTTAGCTATTATAGTCTATTTGCAAGATTACAGCCCTGCTTTAGACACGCAGTCATCTACTGTAGTACCCGACATAATGTCATTCATTCTTCCCAGCCCCTATTGGCTGGCCATGCTCGATGGAGTGCATCTCTTGACGTCAGTTGGGTCATTAATAAGATGCTCTTGTGTAGCGCAATCTAATTCGCTCCTGGCAATTAATGCAGTGGTACTGTATGTGTTATCATGCAGAACTGCACTTGGCTGTTTTTGTACATCTGGCATCTTGTGCATTGTTGAATTTATTAAATGGAAATTTGTTTTACAAAAATTACACGTACCATACCGGTATGTGCAAGTGAGGTTTTAATTATTTTTCTAATTTTTTATTTTTAATTTTAATTTTTTATTTTTAGAATAGTGTTGAATTGCATTGATTTCACAGCAGACCTTTTTGTCAAAATCATAGAAAGAAAAAAAATCACATATCGAATATTCGATCGAAAATTAAACTGATTTTTTAAATAGTAAATTATTTGAAAATTCACAAGCCTTCTGTTTAGCAGAAAATATTACTTCTGACAGAAAATGTATTCAGTACATGTAGGTACCGGGTAGCAAAATCTAAAAAGTTCTGCTAAGCACGACAATTTGCTTAGCAGTATTTTCTGCTAAACAGTTCCTTGTAAAAAAAGTTATGCACCTATCAATTGTTTCCCCCACCCCTCCCCCCTCCCCCCTCCCCCCGCGCTGCCCCACCCCCTAGGTGGGGGTTTGGTCATATTTTTCATGCCCCAGGGTGGGACATTTGGCCCATTTTCTGTGCATTTTTGTGCATTTTGCGCATGTTTTGCACCTGAGGGTGCGGATTTTTGTCACCTAAATGTTGCCCCAGGGGTGAGGATTTTGTCACGCAAAAAGTGACAATCCCCACCTCCTAGGTGGGGTAGCCCGGGTGGGGGGGGGGGGGGGGGGGGGGAGGGAGAGGGGGAAACAATTGATAGGTGCATTACATGTATTAAACAAGCTCTTGCTCCTTTCGCCACGTGGACATTTTTGCTTTGAATGTTTTTGTGTAAATTCTGCCAGAATCTGCCCGAAATTAGAAAATTTTGGGTGATTAAAAAAAACATCAGCTGCACTACTGCTACATGTACCGGTACATACAAGTACAGTCTTAAATACACACCCCTTTCACAGCAATGGTACCTGCCCCGTTTCTCTGTTAATAAATTAACATAAGTCTTAGCGTGCATCATTAATGTACACCAAGTGCATACTCCCGTATACCAATCTCATACGTCGGTACCATATGGGCTTTGTGCAGTACCGTATGAAGATGGGGCGATATATCCATGGATCATAATGACAGATTTTGTTCAGTTTCATTAGTGAAATCATGCTGTATTGAATGAATTGGTAAGCTCTGTATTGTTTGTACCGGTACATGTACCTGTACATGTACATGTATGTGTATGGTTTTTGTCTCGAGTGCCAATGTATGCTTGTGAGATGTATGTACATGTACATGCATTCTGAAATTTGTCATTGTCTTATCTACATATATCTGCTTCGTGCTTCCATTTCTTTCATTAACTACCATGACTACAATAGTACATGTACGTATCTGAACACCCAGTGTACATGAAGGTATTTTATAAATGCTGTCATCAGTGCTTTGTGAATATAGTAGGCCTAGTATATAATAACTATTTGTATTTAAAATTAGATCTTGATCAAATATTGAGTATAAATTTGTTGCCAAGAATATTTGACTGTATATTTTTATAAATTTGCAAACCGGCGTGTGCCGTTCCTCGGCTGCAGGTATTCCTTGGATATGTCTCAGACGTCATGGACTGGACAAATTTTCTTGAAAGTCACATTTTTTTCATACAAAGGTATGCCAAAATGACACCATCAAGCTTAACTATCTTCTCTTTACCATTTTCTAAAACTTTAGAGTATGCACATTGAGTTTAAACACCTAAAATCATTCTGAAAGCACCTTTAAAAAATGGATTGAGAAGTAGCAAAGTGGTCCACCATTTGAAAAACATACTGGTACAAGGCACAAGTTCTACATGTAAGCAGTACACTGTTTTGTTGACATCTTTTTTTTGTCGTCAAAGTAAAACAATGATGACTGTGTTTTTATTTTTTATTTTGGCTGTAGACAATGTTGAGGATACATTTATTTTTTTTTTAAATGGAAGTAATTCTTTGTACTATTCCATACAAATCAATACCGTGTATTGTGCAACAAATCAATATATTGATCAGTAGTCATGGTAGTGCTGCTTGTTGTGTACATGTACATGTTGTGTGGTATACATGTACATGTACTGGTACCAGTACATGTATGTAAAATACATGTCAGTTAACCAATCATGCCACTTTGCTACATGTAAGTACATGTACATCATGTAACATGTTATTGTAGTTTGTAAAATTACATGTAGCAGTTTGAGGAGGTTCGACTCTAATGTACATGTAAACAGATCAAAATCAATGGAATACTTGTATGGGATGTCAATATGTGATATGTCAAGATGCCACAAATTTGTATTACATGTACAGTGTACATGTGGCTATCTATCAATTTGGAACAAACATGGACGCTCATGACGCCATTCTGTTTTTTTCTCGCTACAGGTTCAAAAGCAGTAACACACCGCACACCTTGTAATCATGGAACACGTTGGCTTCATCATGCGGAAGTTACTAGAAGGGGCCGCCGAGCAGGCCGCGCCCCAGGATGTGGATGCCATGGAGGCTGTAGCGCCCTCGGGGGCGCCGGCAGGGGTGACTGAAGGGGGTAAAAGCGGCACTGTGCTCAATAAATTGGGTGATAAACTCATGACTGAACTCAATAAATTACCATGTGAGTACTGGTGGTATGAGTGAAAGAGAAATGAAAAGGTAGAAATATGAAATGCTGTTATACGGTATGTATGTTAATTTGGTTAATTCAGCATGAGATTGTTCAGACTTTTGTCTGAAATCAGACTTTTTGAATCTGAGAGAAAGACATTCGAAATATATGCATTTTTCCAGATATTTTGTCAATTTTCACCTTTTTTTTTCAATTGACATCTCATCTCTGTCAATTGAATTGTTTGAATTTTCGAATTTAAATTTCTGGAACTCGAATTTAAAACAATGTTCCAAATTGCAGTTGTGTGGCTTGCAGTTTTGAATGCTTTTTGAATTGTTAATTTTTTAATCATCGGATTTTTGACTTGCCCATTTTTAATGTCTTGCCCTTTTAAGTTAACAATTGAATTTGAAGTGAATTTAAAGTTCTGATTTCACGCAAGATAATAAGTTTGACTTACTAGTCCAAAATCCGACCTGTCAAAAATTTGACCAAATGACCAAAATATTACTATTAAAGGCACAGGCTCGTCAGCAATGCGCGCACACCAAAATCATGCCACGAAATACGCAGCTCCATGCCTTTGCTATGAAGCTCCGTATTTCGTGACACGAATTTGGCGCGCGCGCATTGCTGACGAGCCTGTGCCTTTAAGTGACCCAGATTGGACTAAATGACAAATTTGACCAAAATGTTGACGAATTAAAATCACCAAAATTTTAATTATTTGATTTGGTACCATGTGGGGCCATCGTCATGATTGCAATTGTGGCCAGGCTTTTACCTACTTGTTGTTCTGATTTCATGAGTTCATGACTTGTCCAAAATCTAATTTATCCCAAATTTGACTCAAAATAAATGGTAAAAATTTGACTGTTGTCCAAAATTTGATACATTTGATTCAGTACCAATGTGGGCCATCATCATGATTGCCATTGTGGCTGGCCTTCTACTTATTTGTTGCTGCGGTTGCATCTGCGTCAAATGCTGCTGCAAAAAGAAGAAAAAGAAAGAAGGCAAAAAGGGTCTGAAAGGTGCCGTGGACTTGAAGAGTGTGCAAATGCTAGGAGCCGCTTACAAAGAAAAGGTCAGTGTGCTCTTTCAGTTCAACGCAAATCCCGATGCAAAGGGTTGAAAGGCTCATACATGTATTTTAATGGGAAATGAGGAAATGCTGGCATTTATACCATATTTAACTTTACTTGAAAAACATGAAGTTGGGACGTGTGGCCCAAAACTCTCTATTGTAAACAAATTGCATCAACGTCACACATTGTGCCCAGTTCAAAAAGAGCGTAGGCACACTCCAAATTGCTTTTTGTGACATGTACAATGTACGACACCATTTCTGATCAGGTCATGCATGCAGTGTACTTGTTGACACCGAGTTCAATGTTTTTACTTCTACAAAAAGGATTGTGCAGTCACAAAAGGACTTTACGAGAATAGCAAACCTTTTAGAAGTTCATTGAAAAGGCAAGTTCCAGTGGCATTTCACCCTGACTACATGATGTATGCCAGAGGAGTAAAGTTGCCTTTTCTTTAAAACTTCTGAGGGTAACATTTTTATTTCTGTGAAATTGCAGAGAACAGGTTTATCTGTCGATGTTTAAAGCTGATGAAGTTCAGAATGATTGCCCTTTTTTTTAAAATATAAAACTGACTATTCTTAAAGATATATTGTCTGTGCATATAATTTTTTCTGCTGTAAGTAAAAAATCAAAAATCTATTGGTACATGTACATGTAGGAATTATGGGGCAAAACGTTTGAAACTTAAATTTTCAATCCAATTGGGGGATTTTTGTCATACCTGATATCTCATTTGAAAGCAAATACATGTAGCTTCTACAAGTCAGTAAAATTATCAATTTTTTAAATTTTTTTTAAAATTTATTTATAGGCCCAGAGCATAGACAGTATATCTTTAATTGAAAGAGTTTCTCCAATTGCCAGAATTGAAATGAATACAGATTTGAAATTTGAAAAATACATTAAACCCACTTTTAATTTTGAGAACATGTGAGGATTGTGTTAAATTTGAAATTTGATAGTATTGTGGCATGCTCCATTTATGATGTACATTGATTGACCACATGTTTCAATGCCGTCCCTGCATGTTTGCTTGCCATAAAGGAATGGTGAAACTGAGATGCATGAAATATTATTAGCACTTTATTTGGTTCATTTCACCCTATTTAATTTTAACAGTTTATTGGATATTTGTTGTGCACATTTATTATTTGTCTTTGTATTTCCCCATTTTTAAAGCAAAATCATCAACATTTTTGGCAGTTTTATGCTAAAGTTGACGTTGCTTCTATGCTTTTAAGAGCCGCACATTCATATTTTATTTTCATTTTTTTGTCAGTTCAAAAACAGTTCTTTTCTTCCATAGTTTTTGTTGAAAACTTTTAATACCTTTGAATTTCCAATTTCTCAAGTTATTTTATGCATGGAAATTACAGTTAAATTTTTCAATTTAACAATAACCCCAAAGAATCTAAATTTGCCATGCAATAAATTCTAGATGAAGATTATTCAATAACTTTTTTGACAAGTGTCGCTTGTTAAAGCTCACATCGGATCATTTTATGCAAACGAGGGGTTCCACTCCATCATTATTTATTCATAACCTCATTTAGTAGTTTTATTGAAAACGGCATAATTAAATTGTTATTGTTGGCAGGCATATCCCATTTGAAAGCTTGATTTATAATCCAAATAAACGAGTTGTACATGTATTATACTGAACATCTGGTCGTGGAAATATTTTATGCCAGGTCAGATTATATGGTGTTCTAATTAATGGTTGGAGATCTGCCAAAAGGTTTTGTTTTTTGTTTCTTTTTCCCAAACAACCATAGGTCTGTAGCCGAGTCCGTCACAAGTCCCCACAAGCCTTCACAAGTCCACCACAAGTCCCTGGGTCTTAATTCAAGTCACAAGCTATTCAAATGAACTCCAACAAAGGCATTCTTTTGTGAGTGTTCATCCTTTGCTTCTTGTGACGGACTTGTGCGGGACTTGTGACGGACTTGTGATTTTATCGGCTCTGGACTTGTGATGGACTTGTGATAGACTCGACTACAGCCCTGATATATATCTACATGTACCATACCGGGAGCATAATTGGTACTGTGCAAAAAACAAATTGTCCTTCAAAATGGCATTTATTAAGCCTCCGAGCAACCAAGGGACTGTTGTCCTAGTACAAAGAACTTTGCGTTTTGTTTTAATTACTAAAAATATTTTTTGCCGATAAAGCTTAAACCCTAGGTATTCCTCTACCAACCCTTCTAGTTTAAGCCTGTGCAGTCGCCTTAAATCCGGGGTTCACCCTTCGGCCACAGCGAACCAATAAAGGCAGGGTCTCCAGGAAATCCCCATTAAACTGTGTACAAAACTTGATCTTTTTGTGATGCGCACAGTCAATTACCCATCCTTTCTCAGCCCTGTATGCAAACAACAGCTGTGTCAGATAAATCCAACTTACATTTTAGACGATGCAGGGGATCTCCATTCAACATTTTTTACTTCGTCAACCGAAGAAGGCCATGTATATGTGTAAAACAAACAGACTGTTCAAAACAGTCATTAGGATCAACCGCGTATGGCTATGCATAGTTCCGACCTGTCAATCAACCGAACCCACCGACCAATCACAACAGAGCTAGCAGACAGCGCCCACATACCGGTAGGTCAAAGTGCATTGCCTTACAAACGTCATCACGCGATATTCTTCTCTTTTTTTTGGGTGAATTTTTTGTTTCAAGGCCGGGTGATTCGCTGTTCAAAGGTGAGAAAGCGAATTTTTATGAATATATGACATCTCCGTATCACTGGCCTTTTACTACATGTAAGTGCATGCTACGGTAACTGTCGACCCTGAAACATGAATACTTTTGAGTTTTCTCCAATGAATCTGTACTTTCCTTTGAAAGTCCCATTGGTTTGTGAAGTGTGTGTAGCCATTTTGACGATTGCGTGTGAGGCATAGCAACAATATCCAAGGGGGGCGGGGTTAATTGGGCAATCTCGGAACTATGCATTGGGAAAGCTGCTCGGAGGGTTAAAGGACTGAGCTGAGTTCTTTTGCATTCATCTATTTCCTTCTATTTTTAATCGCTCATTATTGATCCTTCTTCTCTGTTTTCTCACATTTTCTCATATTTCCACACAACATGCGATGTGAGTTCTGCCTCAGTTTATGTACATGTATTCCTTTAAAACCTTTTTTTTTTCATTTTGGTTGAATTGTTTTGAGTTTTTACAACTTTTGAAATTTATTCTCATATCGCTATATACTGCCTTTGTTTCAAGATTATTTGTTGGTTCTGGTGTTTAAAGAGGAAAAGGAGATGGGAAATTTGTGCATTTTAAATGATCACACGTGTACATTACACACATACGGTACACATTTACAAATTCTGTTTGAGTTACTTGTTGATTTAAAAAGAACCAACATTGATTTTGTTTTACTAATGCTTTGTAAAAAAAAAATATTTCTTCTACTAATTACTTTATTTTTTGTTTACTTTAAAAACTTTTTGGCTTATTTTTATTGTTGTAGATTGTCGATCGTTTAGTACATGTATGTTTGGGAAAAACAATACTTGATGATTTGATTGTTTTGTAGTCCTACCGGTAAAGCACAGGGCCCAGATTTTGTGACTATAACCACAATCATGTTTCTGACATGTAATCACCAATTTGACCAGTGTGCAACGTTGGTCACAGAAATCCAAGCAGATCATTGGTTAAGTCCATTGCAAACATCTTTCAGGTAATGTTCACCAAAACAAGCCTAGTATAACTATAAGGCTGAAGGCGGATACACACTATCGCGGAAAAAACACACTTTCGCGCTGCGCTCACCGCATTGCATGAGCTCCCAATCGCTGATTATTCCAAAATAGAAAATTCCACTCTGGTAACTTGGGGCTTCTCTGATACCTCATTGGTTGCGCGTTGGAAAGGTCAGCGCACCGCAGTCAAAGTTCAACAAATTTGAACTTTGACCCAGCTCAAAACTTTTGCGCGTCACGATAGGCCGCGCACAAGCGGCAAACCAGTTTGTGTACAAACCAATGGAACAGTGTGATTTTTCCGCGATAGTGTGAACTCCCCTTGAGAATACCTTTTTTCTCATACAAGTACCGGTACCATCAGACTTTGACATTAAACTGAGGCCACCGAAGCCAATGGTCTTCATGCCCTGCTGAGCTGGCCATGATGCCCCTTTAAAATACACACTTTCTGAGGCCAACTTGGCCAGCATGCTCTATCCAAAATTTTATGACACTTGTATGGACTAATAACCATTTTACATTTGCGACAAAGTTGGCTGTGGTGCTCCTCCAGTTGTGGTGCACCTCCATTGAATTTCCAAGGAGTTGCTTGCATTTTATTTTCATAATGCCAAGGCCTGCATATACTGTTCATTTACAACAGAAAAATTAGATTTTTGGTGAAAACTGAGAGTATAGCCGTGTCTGCATTGGACTTGTTTTTTTGGGAGGTTTTACCGAGACGATGGTAAAATGAAAAATGGCTAAATTTTAATGCTGTCCGCATTTGCACTTTTTGACACAGTAAAATTTTACCGAGACCATGGGAGAGCATGCGCAGTGTCCCTCTGCAGTTTGACCTTCATGGCCCGGACGTACGCTTCCAGAGCGCTTTTACCGACTCATTGTGTCTGCATTGAATTTTTTGTCTCGGGAAAAGTTCCCTGGTCAATTTTCCTGGGCAGACGTTGGCCAGGAAAAGTAACCGCTGGACTCAGGAAAGGTTACTGAGAGGAAAATATCCTTGGCTGTCCGCATTGGACTTAAAATGGGAAAAGTACCTATCGTCTCGGTAATTTTTCCCAAAAAAAGTCCATCGCGGACGGGCCTTTTGTTGTAAAACCACTGGACCGCATAATGTGTAGCTCTGCTGGTTGAGAATCTGCCCAGCATACCAGACGTCTCATGGGTTTAAAATATACTACGTTTATAAGGACCATATGGTTTTTATCTCAATTCATATTTTGTTTATTCCAGTGTAAAATCACCACTTCTGCATTTCTCTAGTACGTGTCCTCTTAAAAACTCATTTAAATTTTATGCCACTCGAGTGAGTTTTATACACATGTCCTGGCAACACTATGGCATTTCCACTGCAATTTTTACTGGTACTTGTAGTAATTTGCATGGTGTAAAGAAGTGCAGTATACGTACATGTGGCAAATGGTTTTATGTGTACCGGTACATTTACAGATCTATACAGATTTTTAGTTTTTCGTGGATTTTCAGTCTAACCTTGTGTTTGCAATATTTTTTAGAAAAGTTGCTTATCCTTTTGTTTTAAAGTTCATTTTGTGCTTGTTTTCTGGTTGAAGTGTTATAATGTTTTACTTTGTAGCTTAACAAGGTACATGTACCTTAAATATTAGGTATTTTGGGACTTGTCAGATTTCTTAAGGAATTCTGACTCCTTTTTGCATGCAATTAATAATGACTCTGGTTTGCTGTGAACGAAATTTGACCATGCTTAGGAGCAAGAGTAAGCAAGATTACTTTGTGTTAATGCATTTTCCATGAAATACTGTGGCAGTAAGCATACAGCAGGCTAAAGCCCGGTTCATACTTCAGGCGAGCGTGAACGCGAATCTGACGTAAATCTGACGTGAAATATTTCGCGGTGAAGATTAACGCAAGTTGAAACTTTCTATGAATTTGCGGCACGAAAACTTCGCTTAAATCCTGGCATAAGTGGTGTTCCCATTGGACTAATTTTGGTAAAACTCCCGTGGTTGTGCGGGAGGGTAACAAAATTTAGTCCAATGGGGACGCACGGAGAATTAGCGTCCCTGTAAAGCTACTGCGACCACGATGTAAAACTTACAGGGTAAAAGAGTCCGCGGAAACTTTCCGCTCAGCCGCGGGAGTTTTACAGGGCCATCGAAAAGTCCAATGGGAACAGTTTCGCCCTGTAAAATGAACACGATCCTGCAGTAAACTATGGGCCTGCACGGCAAAAGTTTACTGCAAGGTCGCGGTAGCTTTCCGCATGGGCACTGAAAACAATTGCAAATGGGAACGCATGGGAAGATTACACGAAGGAATGTTACCGAAGGTCGCGGTAACTTCCCGCGAGGCAGCGGAAAAGAAAGTCCAATGGGAACATGCCTTTAAATCCTTTTGTACTCAGTTGTTCGGTTTTGCGTTTTAAAAGTCAATGGAAAAGTCAAACGTCTGTAGATAAAAATGCCTCATTAATACGCATACATAGGCCTACTGGTTTGTACCACAGTTAATGGATAACATTTTTTTATCTTTTTTTTTTGAAATTACCCGGTACTGTACTTTTTTTCTTAACCCAACAACAATTCATTAAATTCTGTTAATTAATACATTTGTACCCTAACAAATTGTTACATCATTTAAAAACACTAATAAAGTAACAACTAGTATTTTGTAAAACAATGTTTTGTTTTTAGGAAGGCAACTAACATGTGCTTTGCATGCAGGACAGTTAGGGTGGGTGGGTGGGTGACTTTTCTTACAAATTTAAAGAGAAGGGGCATTGTACATCACCTGCTTAATGTACATGGATGTTTCTTTTACTCAAATTAAAGATTTCACATCTTGTGCCTACAGTTAAAAGCAGCTTTTACTGCCAGAGTGCGGCGGAGGCAAGTTAGGGATTTAGTCAGGCAGAAACAGGCAACCAGGCTAGGTGCAAGGACACAGGAGGAAGAGTCTCTCATGCAGGCTCAGGTTAGAGATAGGTGGGGCATCAGGTGAAAAGGGCCAGCATCTTAACATTGGCCCTCTCTGTAGGGATTTTACATACAAACAATTAGGGTGCTGTTTTTGCTAGCAGGTTTGTTTTTAGTTCCATTAATTTGTTTGAGAAGCATGTGTGGTCTAGACCAGTGGCTACACAGCTGTGCTCATTATCGAGAAGTTATAGGTTCGAGCCTCTCTAGTGCCAACATGTTTGTGTCTGTGGGCAAGACACTTGCATGTATTCTTAATTGCCTTGTCAATAAGGTAGGCACCTTACGCAGGTATCTAAGATAAGTGCATGAGTATAAGGCTCATATTGACTTAACAGTTGGCTTGGGCGATTCCATGCCAGAGTCAAGTACGTTGTAGAATCGATTCCAATATTGGAAATCAGAATCGTGATTCCAGATTTTTAAAGAATCAATTCCCAGTTCTTTCATCTAGATTCGAATGCCAGTGATAGCTTGCCGATTCCAGAAATTACCCAGCAATTTATTCCGAAGCCAAAACACTCGATCTCTTAATGAGTATTCACCTCTTATAATTTCCACATTATTAGGAACTACATGTATGTGGCACAGGCCGGCATCATTTCATATGGGTCATGCCATGAATTTTAGAGACGGTGTCCCTGTTACATCCATTTTTGAATTTATGACTTTCACAAGTCAATTACGTTTAAAAATACCAGCGGTTAAAATGCTCGGTACATATGTATATTTAATGTCTTCCTGTGAAAAAATATGATTCCGAATAAAATCATATTTAATGTTTTCCTGTAAAAAAATATGATTCCGAATGGAATCATGATTGTTTTTTTCGGAATCCGTGTCAAAAATGCTGAAATCGCCCAAGCCTACTTAGCAGATGTACCAAGCAGTTATTTGAGCTTCATACTGTACAGCTTAAGTACATGTATTTATTGATTTAGAGTCTAGGCTTACAGTACCAATAGGAGCCTTCAGGAGCATTCATTACATACACGTATGCAGTGCAAGGCAAAGGAATTAATGCATTGATTTTGTTTTCCTTTTTGGTATAATACCTTCTACAATAGCAAATCCCTAGAAAAGATAATCAAATTAAGTGATAAGTGTATGTACATGTACACACAATGTGATTTAGTGCTATTATATGCATAACAAAAGTGGAAGGTTAATTCCAATGGAGTTGTCCTTCAAGAATGCAGCAAGTACAATACATCTGTGTATACGTACATGTAGGTGATTATAATAAATATTTCTGTTTGAACAACATTTACGGTACTTAAGTACATGTACCGTACACTGTACATGTATGCATGAACCAGTACATTACGTATACATGTGCAAAATCCTGAAAAAAGTCAAAATACATTTACTCTTACATAAATACTCGATACCTTAATTTTTCTTTTTACCAAAAGCCCATTGTATCATGTTTTCACCCAACATTTAAATTTGAGATGTCACTCGAAAAACCTCATTTGATGTGTTGATTATAGCAATGGTAACGAACAACACCATCTAATTTCTTTTTCTCTTCAGAAATTATAACAACTGAAGGTGGTTTTAAAAGAAATGAGCATACACACTCATTTGTTTTCATTTACTTATTTAAAACACCAAAATTATGCATAGATTTTAAACCCTACCAGTACCAGAGCTGCTTACTTTCCCGGATTTTAAAGAAGATGCAGGGAATATATGCTGATCTCCTGACTTCAGATACATCTATAAATCTCTGAGGTTGTTAATTAAATGACAATCCAAAATAGGCTTTTCATCTGTCAGGATCGAGTCACGACATCAGTCATTTTCTAGGATATCTGTTGCAAAATCCAGAGGGTTTTGGTAGCTCTGCCGGTACATGAAGTTTACCTGCATTGTACATGTACTTTATGTACAGCTAATTTATGTACAACCTACCAGGAGTACATGTAACTCATTTTGTTGTGTGGAAAATGTCTTTTGGATTCAGCCTTGTTAGGTTAATTTTTACATGATTGAAAAACGTTTTAAAAAGGAACGACAGCATCAGTGTTCTCCACTGCCAAATATTTTGTCCGGGCTTGCTGAGCAGCATTCTCATGCGGCGAACACTGATTCGTCGCGTGAGGGCGTTGTTCAAAACAAATGCATGCAACTGCCATGGCCGTTATCGACCGCAGATTGGGTCGTCGATGCGATAGATATGCGTGGTAAGTGAACGATAATGACACCAGTGGCTAGCGAATCATGTTTGGTGACTTTACCGTACACCTAATTTTGGAATGACTTGGCTGTACTTTAGAAGTGTTTTGTCCGGGCGGCCGAGATGATTTTGTCAGGGCGGCGCGCCCTGACAAAACGGGTAGTGGAGAACGCTGAGCATTACTGAAGAATAATGTTGATAAACTGCCTTGTAGAAATTTCAGCCATATAGATGCAGTAATACTTCAGAAAACCTGGAAAATCCATGCGTGATTTTTGTGTTGAATGATAAAAAAAATTTCACAAACAATATCTTCAGTTGGCAATTTCTCCCACAAAGGTACTATTTTACAAGGGAAAAAATCAGGTGGTGTTTCTTACCATTGCTGTCAAGACTTTTATTCAGGCTTTTCTTGTCAACTCGTAAATATTTGTGTAACTGCAAATGATGTATTGGGCTTTAAATGTTCATATGTCAAACAAAACCAAATTAGTCATTTCTGTGCTTGGTTGTTCACCAGATGTTTTTATTTGCACAGCAGAAATAGCCATGTACATGTATATTCCCAGTGTGCCACACAAAACCATGGCAACAGCCACATCAAAATGATGTGCTTACAACATGTACATGTACGTAGCTTTCATACTGTGAGAAGAAATCATCGTACAGCTTTGACATGAGAGGCATTCCAATTAAAGTGGTCATACCATATTGTGTTTGTCATTGAATAAAAGAGAAAATATTGATTAAAAATCGCTTTGTCATACCGGTATAGAAAATTGAAATTATTTGCACAGTGTACATGTATTATACATGTATATACAATGTAGTATGCACATAAAGTACTGTGTACATGTAAGTACATGTACATGTATGTACATGTACATGGTGTACATACCTAAACTATGGTACATGTAGTCTCTGAACAAGACCTTCACTGTGCTCTGGACACTTATTGGATATTTTGTCAATTGTGCCTACAGTATGTCCCCCAGACAACAAATGTCTATTGCATGCAGAGCGTGATCCAACACTGGATGAAGACTTCAAAATTTCTTAAATTAATCAAAATAATACCTTGATCTGTAAAGAAATGTCCATATTTTACAATCATATTACAAATATTAACATAATAAATTTGACTGGGCACATTGTGCCATCACATTTTCAAGAAATAGTTGAAAATGCATGTTAAAAATGGCTTTTTTTGGGGTCTATTTTATTAATTATCTGTTCCTTAGCATAAAAACAACCTCCGCATAAAACTGTAAAGTCAATTTCAACATGTGATAAACTACATCAGTAGAAGGTAAACAAACAGGTTCACTTTTAATAGTTTTCATTTGTTGTTGACTTGAATTCCGTCCCTCACGCATGAGGGACGGAATAGACCGTATTCCTGAACGCGGGAGGGCGCTCGAACAAGGTGATTTGGGGGAAAATGTCCATAGACGACAGTAGAAAAGTGGGGGTACAATGTACGTGCAGACCTGTGTCGCGCGCACAGATTTCCATTCAAAATAAACGTTTGGAAGGCGTGTGCGCGTAGCGCGTTTTGTGTTTAAACATAACGCACGATGGGCGCGGACCAGGCGCGGACCACTTGACAGCGCCCTCCACGTTCAGGAATACGGCCTATTGGATCATCGTCTGCCCCCAGGCAACAAATAATTTACAATATTGCACCTGGCAACCAAATGTATTTAATTTACAAATCTGTGAGAAGGACATAATTAATTAACGAATACATTTACACCTACATCATCTAAGCATTGAAGATTAGCCATTAAAAATTAACAGAATTTTTGATTGCTATCCAGTCCAAGCTGGCATTTTGCATAATTAAACAGGATCTGTACATGTACGTATGCATAGCAGTGGTTCACCTTTACATGCAGTACAATCTTGACACTTGTATTGATTCACTGGGCTGTCTGTATGCATGTAGGACAGTCTATCTTGGCTGCAAATTTCAGATGCTAATATCATTTAACAAGCAACGAAAGAAATGCCATACTGACTATACCATACTGACTATCGGCAGCCGATTTTACGAATCCTTACGCACTGCATAAGTTTGCTTGCGCAATATTTTATTGCGTAAGCTGTGCAACATTCCTGTTATAAAATTTTACATGCAAGCCTATGGGGCTTATGCCACTTTCAAAAATTGCACAAGCTACGGTACGAATTTGTGTGAAATTGGCTGCTGGTGAGGCTTGCTAAATTGCCCATGGCAAGAAAAGACTGTGCCATACCGAATACATGTATTTGGAGAACATTTCACCTTTACATACATGTACCGTATTTCGATATCTAGGCTACATGTACATGTATCTACATGTACATACATACATGTAGATGCACATTAGAAAGGAAATTTTAAATTTGAACTTAAAGGAGCTTGAACAGATCGCATTTTTGACCGCCCCCATCTTCCCCATGGATTTTGAAATTTTGATACCATTTCATGTGTCATATTTTTCTTATCACCATTATGAAATTTCGTGCCCTCAATCCGTATATATTTTCAGGAATATCATAAAAAATGCACCAAAGTTTAGTATTACTAATTTATCAGGTTACATAAAGCAGTGCAGTGATTACACCAACCTTTTTTGCTTCCACATCGAAATTGAGGATTACAAATTTCCTGTTCTCCTCCCATGGATAGTATTTTGGGGAGGTACCGGTAATTTGTATTTGTTGTTGGGTTAGAACGAAATCCATTTTCTTGAAAATCTGAACACGCTTCTTTAATTTCTTGGTACATGTATTACAAATGTTCATTACATTTTGTACTGCGGTAGTATACTGGCATTCTGCACCTGTGCATTACGTGTGGGCTACATTATGTAGGCGTGCATCTGGCTTCAATGCATGTGATTTAGGCCTTGTTAACCCTTTTAGTTTTACAGTCATTTTCTTATACAAATTTGTACTATTGATGGTTAAAAAATTAATTTGCATACATCTTCTAGAAGTCTTTTTCCTGTTTTGTGGTATGTAAATGGTTAACAGCATGGAAAAGAGTCTATATGATGTGTGCATACCACTGTACTGTACAGCATGTACACGATGATTCACTCATACTAATGTGCACATGTGATATTAACCAGCTGATTATAATAATAATTAATTGCGATTACAGTATACACAGTATGCATTATGTGCTGAACACTGAATCTGTATCACACTGAATCTGTGTACCGGTATTCATTGGCTCATCACACGCTTTTCCGCATTTGGTTTTTTTTTTCCAGAAAGTATTAAATCTTACATTGTACAAGCGGTACACATCCATATTGTTTTAAACCTAATGCAGATTCACCTTGAAAAATATTTTTAAATATAAGAGGGATTTTTTATAAGAGGCCTACATGTACATGTACATGTATATAGTTTTGAAATAACATGTTGGTCAAAATATCCACAAATGGAACTATATGGATGAGCCAACAGTAGAATTCATAAAACGTACGTTTTTTTCCAAATTTATTTTTACATAGGAAGTTGTCTGTAAGACATACATATTTAAGTATATTTAGAGAAATAATAAATTAGTATTCAAGTAAATTTAGACCTGAATTTTGTTCTGGTAAAGGTCATGGAATTGTTCAAAAACACGTTTTGTAAACTAATTTATCCTGTTACATAAAGCAGTGCCGTAATAATTCCAACCCTTTTTTGTATAATTTTGTGGAGGTATTTTACATGATTATTAGGTTAGAATGAAATCCATTTTATTGAAAAATCTGAACAAACTCCTTTACTGTTATTGGCCAGAACCTTTTCCCATGTGTACAGTATGTATATCTACATGTACATGTACGTAGCTCAACGTGGACTGAGCATCGATATCGTAACACTCATAATGCATACCGCGTACGGTAGAAACCCTCACAAGAGGAGAACTGTTAAAAGTCAAGGGTCATTTTTAATGTCTGGAGGCCAGCATGTTGTTTGGCCAGCTTTTTTGCCAAGTGGAATATTATGAATAATGATACATTACTAGAATCGAGGTAATCATGCATTACATTGTTTTTCTCTATTGAACAATGTTTGAACTTTGAAGAAGTGGGTGTGACGTCCGTTTTATACTACCACCTGTGCAGTGTACATGTAGTAGTCATAGATGCATGAATTATTGTGTGACTAATGTTGATGTACGTTGCGAGTGTTAATGCTCGTGGCATTTGGTGTTCAAAGATAGGTCATAAAAAGGCACTCTGCCAAATTTACTGTTACAAAGTATACTGTTCGAAAACACGGTGTTAATTGTAAACATTTACATATATGTAGTTAAGAAAAAAGTGAACTACTGCATGTATTGAAGGCCTAAATTTCTTGTCATTGTATCATGTACACTCTTTTCAGTGTGGTGATTGAACTACATGTACATGTACCATGAAATCAAACATTCCTTCAAATGAAATGAGCCTTGTGTATGATGTTTGAATAAGTTTTAAAAATACTTTGACAGTACTTACTTAATGTCTCGTTTAACAATGTGTACTGTAATGTCCATTGACAATTTTGTTTTTCATATAAAACACTACACATACATACGTACATCTACCGGTATGGCGCTGTTCACTGGGGGGCTGGGTGCCCTCTTCCCCCCCCTAACCCCCCTCCAACCACAATTCTTATGGGGGGGTGCATCCCCCAAAACTCCCCCTCTGGATCCGCGCCTCCACGTACTATGGGGAACAAGACAAAGATGGGCGCACCTCAGTTAAGTCATCTAAATACTGTGTTTATATCTGTTATGCACAGTGCAGGGCTTTTGCAGATCTGAGCCAGTGTGATATCGTGGGAATTGTAACTGATCAATTGTACGTTTTTCTCTTTGTAACTAGGTTCAGCCGGACATTGACGATTTGGACAATGGTGCCGATGAAGATGGAGACACGGACTCAGTCAAGTCAGAGATTAAATTGGGCAAACTTCAGTTCAACTTGGATTACGACTTCCAAGAAGGCAAAGTGAGGCTTGAGAATGAAACATGTCTAAAGATTACAGAGAGCTTTCCTTAACATTTACAGATGAAACAATGGACCTGAAACATAATGAGTCATGGTTTCTTTACATACAATGTACACTCCTCGCAATATTCCCCACCGCATCACACCACGCACCCTGGCACAGGCCAATTACGGCCTGCCGTCAGGCATAGGTGGTACACAAAGGCAGCAACTTTGGGAGAAACCACTTGAAAAGTTAACTTGTTTTAGCAGTTTTGGTTATCCCGTCTCAAGGTTTTGTTTGTCTGTTTATTGTATTTTTGTTCTTTAGGCCTATTTTTTGTATGCTTGAGACAAAATAAATGAAATGAAATGAAACTGAATGTCACACCAAAACTGTCTACACCATCGCCTGATGTAGACCTTTAGGTTTGTGGTCGAAATATGGCGGTCCCCACGCTGACAACATCGTGAGACAGCAGATGAGTTAAAATGACAAACTACAAAACTACATTTCTTGACAAACTAAAGAAAACAGCATTTCAGTGATATATTTGGACCAACATGTCAATGTTTGCTGTGTGTGTATAGTAATCTGTAACTGCATTGGTAATTCCATTTGTAGTAATTTCAACAATTTCAGTGACAATCTTTATAATTTGTCCCTAATTCCAGTTGAACGTAACAGTGGCCCAAGCAGCTGATCTACCAGGAATGGACTTCTCGGGAACCTCGGACCCTTACGTCAAAGTCTATCTTATACCAGACAAGAAGAAGAAATATGAGACAAAAGTCCATCGCAAGACTCTGAATCCGGTCTTCAATGAGACTTTCACATTTAAGGTTTGTCAGCTATAGACCGTATCGAATAGCCGCCATTTCGTGGGGCAGTTTCTTTGTTCCTTGAGGACATGCATGGTTGCACATATTGTGCTTCCATTGTTGAACGGTTTAAGTAACAAAATGGCGGCTATTCGATATGGTTTATTTTAAACAAATGGAATATCCACAAATGTTTTTGTCACTTGGGCCTGACGCAAGTAGGCATGATTAATGACGTCAAACGTAAGTTGAACGATGTCACGCTAGTGCGAGTAAGCTCGGGAAAGGTAATCGAATGCGCTACTACAAGTTTGCATTAGTATACATATGTTTTGTTTAAATTTGGTTAGAATTACATTGCGGGTCAAATCGCTAATCATGCTCGATTTGACATCAATTCTTAAGGTATTTTATAAGAGTCTCCTGATAAAGAATTGAGCATTCTGTTTAAGCTCTTTCCAGAGCTGCACCTCTCCAAACAAGTTTTGATACATGATGCCACTATAAAACTTAAAGCCCTGAAACAACATCTGCAGTAATCCAACGTTTTACGTAACGAGTTGACATGAACAATCTATCAAAAAGTGTTGATAGCAATGGTACATGTAACAAACACCACATAATTTTTTTTCCCGTGTAAAATGGTACTTTTGTGGGAGAATTTTGAGGTTGTCTGCAGACAACCTATCTTTACCAATAATTCATACGTACACAAAAGCCATGTACACAAAAGCCATGCATGGGTTTTTCAGGTTTTCTGAAGTATTACTGCATCTATGTGGCTGAAATTTCTACAAGGCAGTTTATCAACATTATTCTTGTTATTATTATGCTGTTGTTTCAATCAAGTTTTCCAATCATGTATTCTGGCTTTTAATAAGCTAATTTATCCACATGTCGGTATTGTTCCCTGCAGGTCCCCTACAGTGAGATTGCCAGTAAGACGCTGGTCTTTGCCATCTTTGACTTTGACCGCTTCTCAAGGCACGATCAGATCGGTGAGGTCAAGGTTAAACTGAGTCAGGTTGATTTGGGTAGCGTGGTGGAGGAGTGGAGGGACCTCCAGAGTGCTGAAGTACCAGGAGGAGAGGTAATGCTACGCTCGGTCATACTCGAGGTTTAGAACTGATGTAAAGTCGACTCTCAACAATTCTGCTGAAAGTATTTACAATATATGCTAAAAAAGGCCTTTTTGTGGTGCAAATCAGTCTGAAGTAGGCATGTGGCCAATTTTCAAGACTGTTTGATTTTCATTACTCAAAGGTAATCAAGGTTTTTTTTTAAGGAGAGAAATACGAAATAATCCTTGCTGAAGTTCACCATCTATGCATTGTGCTATGTATAGGCTAAGGATGGGAATTTACGGTTAATTCCAGTTAAAACCAGTTTACAATGCATAGTTCTGACCTGTCAATCAAGCCGAACCCGCCGACCAATCACAACAGAGCTAGCAGACAGCGCCCACATAGGTCAAAGTGATGCAATCATCACAAACAATAACGCGATTTTCTGCCCATACAGTTTGTATGTTGTATGCGACGGGTGAATTTTGGTTTCAATGTCGGGCGCATTTTTATGTATATGTCATCCCTGCATTACTAGCCCTTCGCTCAGTGTGTGCTACGGTAACTGTCGACCCTAAAACATAAATACCTTTGAGTTTTCTCCAATGAATCTGTGCTTTCCATGCCGAGTCCCGTTGCTTTGTATTTGTGTCGCCATTTTTTTGCGATGGCTTGTGAGCACATAGCAACAGTATCTAAGGGGCGGGGTTAACTGGGCAATCTCGGAACTATGCATTCTTTCAAGTGTCGGTTAACCGGTTAACCGACATTAAAGATAGTTGCTGGTGTTTTAAATTTTGTTTTTGGTTAACCGGTTAATCGTCTCATCCTTAGTATAGACTGTATTGAATAGCTGCCATCTTGTAGGGCAGTTTCCTTATTCTGTGAGGACATGTATGGTTGCTCACTCTGTGCTTACATTGTTGACCAATTTAAACGTCAAAAGTTGCCCAACAAGCTTTTAGATATGGTCTATAGTCTCGACAAGGTGAAGGTTGGGATAGGTCCTCAAGAATGGAGAATAAACAAAAGTTGCAGACAATGACATCAAAATAATCATGATCTTGTTATTGATTTGCAGGGCAAGTCTGAACTCGGTGATATCTGCTTTTCACTACGCTACGTGCCCACGGCCGGAAAGCTGACTGTCGTCATTCTGGAGGCCAAGAACCTTAAGAAGATGGACGTTGGTGGACTTTCAGGTATGTAACAGACGTGAAACTTGACGCTGAAAACTGGACACTTGGGGCGTATTTGAAACCCAGTTTGCATGTTTTCAGGACATGAGGTTGGAGTTATGAATGCAGCGAACTGACGCGTCAACACCGTTTTCACACTCGACCCAGGGATGCCAGTTTTCCGGCTATAGCCGGAATTCAGGCTTTTTCTTATTTTGGAAACAGAAATCCGGCAAAGCCTTTTTTCCAGGCCGGAAAATTAAACTGCCGGAAATATAAGGAGAATATATTTTTAACTCTTCAAGTCCAAAAAAAACGTGGAAAATTGTCTCACTGATCAACGATGTCCGGATATGCCATGTATGTCATGTATGTTCAGCCTATGTACATGTATGTACACGCACATAGCACGTTTTCCAATTATTTGCACACATGCAGTATGTCTGTATCCCGGCCATAATCATTCACGGCTTAAGTATCGCGAAACCAGACTATCGATCAGAAGTACATAGAGGGCGCTGTATCCATACAGCAGTGGTTAGATCACATACATACTGACATATCTATTGCATTGCACTCATACTGTCATGTACATACTGTACAGTATATTGTGCTGGCGAGTCCATGTGCACACATACATGCAGTTATGACAGTGGATTTTTTTCCGGCCCTGAAGGGGAGTGTCTGAAGAGCACTTCAGAACAAAGATGGCCGACAAAGAACGCTGGCCTGAATTTGTGTACATGTAGCTGACGCAAAGAAATGATGCATTAAAGACAGATTACATGATTGGAAAAGATTTAAAAACGGTAACAACACCGTTACATAAGAATAATGTTGATAAACTGCCTTGTAATGTCAGCCACGTAGATGCAGTAATATGTCAGAAAACCTTAAAAATCCATGCATGTTTTTTGTGTTGAATGAATAATAAAAACATGATTGCATTTTTTTAGAAAGCAATTTCTCTCACAAAGGTACCATTCTACACAGGAAAAAAAATCATGTGGTGTTTGTTACCATTGCTATCAACACTTTTAGTTGGATTTTTCTTGTCAATTCGTGAAGTAAAATTTGGAGTAACTGCAAATGTTGTGTTGGGCTTCAACTACATATTTTTACTTTATGGGAGGAAAACCACAGCATAAAACAACACGGACCTCACTTTTTCAAACAGCCAGAGCATTACCAATTCAAATCATAACTTTTCTTTCTGGTTGACAGATCCATACATAAAGATCTCACTGTACATGAACAACAAGAGAATGAAGAAAAAGAAGACGACAATAAAGAAGCGAACGCTCAACCCATACTACAATGAGTCCTTTGGGTTTGAGGTGGCTTTTGAACAGATCCAAGTAAGTACATACAGAGCAAGTTCGATTGACGACTATAGTTAACTATAGTTCAACTATTTTTATCCAAATACAGTCTAGTCGTGTCTGGTCAACCATTTGGAACCAGCCCACAGGGCACGGTCGTGCTGGTCACTGGTACCCATCATGTATTGAGTTGATGCATCATTTTGCACGGAGCCAATTGACTGACCTGCAGCCGATTTCACGAAAGAGTGCGCAGCTTGCGCAACTTTTGCAAAATGGCGCAAGCCCCATAGCTTGCGTGTAAATTTCACAGGAATGTTGCGCAGCCTACGCAATAAAATGTTGCGCAAGCGGGCTTACGCAGTGCGTAAGGATTCGTGAAATCGGCTGCAGTGGTCAAATGTCATCTCGGCCTGCAAGTTTTACATCGTGGCCACAGCAACTTGACAGGGGCAGTAGTTATCTGTGTGTCCCCATTAGACTTGACCAGTTGACGCCAGGATTATTTTTGGCAAAAATACCCCCCTCCCAAAAAAAAGACAAATATGTGATTGGCCAGGAGTTAGGACGAGGTCAAGCACCACAAATACTGACTCTTGGGAGTCATTTCTACCGTACATTCATTGTATGAATCTTCTCACCAAAAGATCATACTTTGCAACCTCCGAGGTGGCTGCCACGGAGCAAGATTTGCCACACTGACAGGCCGTCCACAGCCGTCAAGTTCAAAACACGGTGTGTACAAATGAATGGTGGACAAGGGACGTGTTTACACATCAACCGTGGAAGACAGCGGCAAAGCTGACGTTTTAACTCGTCAACCGCCCCTGTGACTATACATTGCCAAAACTTGTTTACACATCCTCTGGCATCAAGTGGTTAATTTTGTAATTCTACCGCACAACCATGGTAGTTTAACCAATAAAAAGTCCAATGGGAACACCACTTTAAACACTCTCTCTCTCCGTGCTAAATTTCCAGAAAGTGACTCTAGTCGTGACCGTCGTAGACTACGATCGCATGGGCAGCAGCGAGCCCATCGGCAAAGTGGTCCTTGGTTGCAACGCTACGGGCGCCGGACTCCGCCACTGGAGCGACATGTTGGCATCACCAAGGCGACCCATCGCGCAATGGCACACGCTTCAGGATATGGACGAAGGCAAATAAACAGTGGTAATTTCAAAGGCTAAAATGCGTACGTTTTCACTGTTTCATAAGATTTGAGAATAGATTGCTACCAGTGAAACCTAGAGCCTTTTCCTAACATCCCGCCAAACCACAAAATATTATTTAATTAAAAAAAAATTGGAAATTTGTGTCCAACTTCATTAGCTCTGAAAAGTAGGTTTTATACAGCTCAGTACTGTCAAAATCAGAGATATGATTTCCTGGTTTTTTTTAAAACCTGGCTTTTGTCGGTGGTTTGTGACAGACTTTGCCAGGAAAAACAAAAACATATCACGTCCCTGACTCTTGGCAAATGTGGTTAGCTTTAGCACAAGTACAGGACCCAAGTGTCTGAATTGTTTATAGAAAAATGGACACTTGAAATGGATTTAATGTTAAGCAAATCCTCAAATGGATTATATTGTAATACCATTGCACCTATCTGTACTGCCAACATTTCATCTATCTTAGTATCTGTAATCATATCCCTAATTTTGATATACAAAATGTAGGCTAAGTGGAGCATGATGTGGCCTGCATGCAATTTTTTATTTTATTTATTTATTTATTCACCACATCCAACAGCGGAAGGACCGCCAATTACAGGAATGGGATCAATTAACATATATATTCGAATAACTATCAACTTCTAAGTTGAGCCAGAGACACCGGGGAATCCCTCCCCTTGCTCTTCACAAAATAATGCTCTGGGATCTTTAAAGTGCGTTACATGTAACACACTGGACCAACGGCTTTACATCCCTTCCGAAGGACGGAACAAGTGTGATTAAGTGCCTTGCTCAAGAGCACAAGTGTCACGGCCCGGAATCGAACCCACATTCTAGTACTGGCACAGGAACTTGAGTTCGACGAGCTAGACCGCTCGGCCATAACACCCCACAATTTCACAGTGCTGCTTAAAAGAGCGTGTTCAGAAAAAATGGATTTTGTTCTAACCTAACCATCATTATATAAAATACCTCCCCAAAATACTATCCATGGGAAAAAAACCCAGAAAATTTGAAATCTCCAATTTGGATGTGGAAGCAAAACGGTTGGTGTAATCACTGCACTGCTTTACAGAATGAATAAATTAATTTACAAAACATCGGTGGTTTTTTGACGATATCCTTGAAAATATACGGATTGAGAGAGCGAAATTTAAGAATGGTAATGAGAATAATATGTCACATGATAAGGTATCAAAATATCAATACTCATGGGAAAAATGGGGGAGTCAAAAATGTGATCTGGTCACGCTCCTTTAAAATAGCACTAATCTTTTCTACTATATAGTATGCACCTCTCTTCAGCTGATAAGCAACACCGTGAAATTAGGCTAAGTATTCATTTCAAAAGTATTCGCTAATTAAAAAAAAAATCAAAAAATTCCAGTTTGAATTCTGATTCGCCAAAACATTGCATGTCATTCCATTGAAACCAACAATTCCAATCATAGTACATGTATTCCAAGAACACTGCACCCCATTCCAACATTAGTCTCTAGCTTCATCAATGTATTCGTATTAGTGTTTTATTCAATTTACCTTGTACTTAAGAGAAAGCCACCCTAGGTTAATGTTGTGAGTGAGTGTGCTGGATATCAGATATATTATATTTTTGTGTACATGTTTGTGTTTTTAGCCATGTATTTAACTGTAGGTAATATGTAGGCAAATTATTGGTTTTAAAATTTTTTCTTTGACCAGGGTAGATTAGGCTATTCGCAGTTTTAACAGAGTACAGATACATCCACTTCAGAGGTGGAACTTTTAGTCGACTGACTTTGCATCAGTAAAGAAGAAAACAGTTTTTACCAAGTCTAACTAAAATATCCTAGAGACACTATAAATTATGGCATGTCTTGGGTGGGATTCAAACCCACAACGACCTATCTGCTAGTGCAGATTAGGCTTGGGCGACTCTAGCATTTTCGGAGTCAACTCCGATTGTAAAAAAGAATCGCAATTCACTTTTTTGCAGGAAAGCATTAACTACATTTAGCATGTTTAGGGCGTGTACAGTGCGGTACTACATTGTACATATTGTGCAGACAAGGATCCAATTATTGGCACCGAGCGGCACTAAACGTCCATTAAATGATGCCGGCCTGTGCCACACTCACGTACCTAAAATGTGGAAATGATCAGAGGCGGAGTTTACTCTTGCAGTATTCAAGTGTTTTGGCGTCGAAATTGCCAGGTAATTTCTGGATTTGGCACACTATCATTGGAAATTGAATATAGATATGAAAGGGAATTGATTCCTACTAGGAATCGATTCCTCAAAAATCTGGAATCGCGATTCCGAATCCCAAAGTGGAATCAATTCCTGCGTGGAAGCGCCCAAGCCTAGTGCAGATGTACCATATACTTCCATCAGTACTTATTTTCCCCCAAAAGTAAAATGCATGGACAGTAAACAAGTATTCTTTTATTTATCGTTCCCCAAAGTACTGTTTTAAGTTTAGAAACTTGTATTCTTTGTCTGTTGTATGTGTTGAAGTTGTAACCCAAATACGTGCAATGTGTTCGCTAGCTAAAAGATCTAGTGGATTTGTATATTTAGAGTAACAATGCTGCTGTTCCACCGTAGTGGGGGAATGGACGATTTAGCCGATGTACTAAGTATGAAGCTAATTTATTGAACGTACATGTTAGAACAAGAAAAACAAATTACTTGCATGTACCGGTGATGATGATTTTTAACTGTCTGATTCTCCATAATGCCTGAAATGGTTGGAAAATCATCTGTAAATTTGAAACGGTTTTTATCAAAATGGTACGACTATAGTAAGCTTCTTTTAATTTTATGTCATGGTTTTTGCAGTCATAACCAGAAACACGACTATGGATTTGACCAATGATTGTCCTTGGTGGATTGCGACCATGGTCCATCATTGGGTGAAGCTGTGATTACATCATCATAAACATGTTTCTGGTTCTGGAAGCAAAAATATGGCTGGGCACTTCTCACTAGAGGGCAATTTCAGAAATGTTGATATACACTACTCACAATAAGTTAGGGATATCGTGGGGTGTACGCAGATATATTATTGAGGGTATGCCTTCCGCTTGAATTATTTTGTATATGATTAGACAATTGTATCTGCATGACAGACGCACCTTGTCACAGGAATAGGTAAAAAGTCATTTGGGAAACAAATTCCAAAATTGACAACATACCAATATCCCTAACTTATTGTGAGTAGTGTAGATTTCAAAGACTTTTGAGAGCTTGTAATGCTGTACGTATTCATATTGTTTGATTTTTGATGAATGTTCTTGAATGGAAGTGCAGGGGGTACATGTAGGTCGTTTACGATCCCATACTGGCACATACTACCTGTACTCATCCCCGGTTTCTGTGGCATGGAGAGACTATAGACCGTATCGAATAGCCGCCATTTCGTGGGGCACCTTTTGTTACTTAAACCGTTCAACAATGGAAGCACAATATGTGCAACCATGCATGTACTCAAGGAACAAAGAAACTGCCCCATGAAATGGCGGCTATTCGATACGGTCTATAGGAGCATTGCTACTCCTTCTGGATGGGATGCCAGTCCATCGCAGGTCTACCCCCACCAACTGATTGGGTTTTCCCAACCGTATTTGCTGTTCCCCATTTATACACCTGGGTGGAGAGAGACAACGTGGAGTGAAGTGTCTTATCCAAGGAAGTGCAACTCCTTAAAAATTGATTATAATGCCATTCTCAGTCAAAAAAACCTTCGCCTGGATGTATTCAGAGTTTGTTGATATATCACGCTTGTTGAGAATGGCATTACAATCAACTTTGTTTTTCAGGAATTACACTTCTGGGATACCTGAAAATGTGTTTAAAATCAAACAACTTGAATACGTGAAGCATTTTAAGTTGTCAAAATCTCTGAAATGTACATCTAAATTTCTGAAATTGCCCTCCAGTATAATGTTCAGAGCATTCTCAAGTTGAGAGAATGTGCCCAAGTACTATTAGCGTGACTCTTTGTTCGTATGCTATGCATTTTCTTCCGGAGCTACAAATCATCTGGTTCCTCGAGGCTCGGCGAGGAAAACCAACATGTAAACAAAGAGAAACGCTATTAGCAGAGCTGCGAACTCTCCCGTATTTTGCCAAATTTTGAAAAATTACCTATCGCGGAACTTCTATCACAGATATAAAAAAAACCTGGATTGTCAATTATAAACAACCTAAGAGATTTTTAGATGTGTCTGAAGTCGGGAGGTCAACCTATTTTCCAGGTTTCTTCTCCAAAATACGGGAAGTTAGCAGCTATGCATTAGCACTCACGCTTACAGAATTGCCAGTTTAAAAATGTCGATTGAGTACTACTAAAATGAAAATAAATTTTCAGCCCAAATTTTTAAACTTTTTAAATTAATGAAATTCATCCAACTGTACTAATACTGCATGTATTAACAATGAAATGGGTAAATTTTACTTATTTATCAGTAATGTGCAGAGCATATATATAGTAGTGGATTGTATATAGTTGTGCCTTGTGAATGATGTAATAGGAATATTAATTAGCTGATTAATTAGCTATAGTGTTGTTTTTTATGCTGCTGTTGTGTTTATGTAAGTGCCACATGTTTACGTTTACATGTGTCTCCACCAATGCACGGGATTGATTATAGAGAGCTGGGGTAAATGCATCATCTTTTTACTGCCCCAAAGGGAATGGCTCCGCGTTATCACTGAGCCGTTTTCATGTGTTTTTGCAGTTGATGCTTTATTCGACTGGCCAAATGTTTAGAGCCGTTAACATGCCAAGTGACGTCATCACACCAGTTGTTGTACTTTACAAAATTCGGTGTGTGACCAAATATGTGACCGACTCTGGCAAAACCCGTTGCTTATCGGCATTTCCTATTACGTGATATGGGCCCACAACCTTAAAAAAAGCCCTCTGTGACCAACTTGAAAATTTGGCAGAATCAACATCGGGATACATTCAAGATTTGTTTTGTTGTTTGAACTGTCTCAAAATTCCTCATATTATTGACAAAAAATTAAATAATCAACTAGTTTGTCAAACTTTAAAGACCAATAGCTCCATTTCACTTTTTCTGATCTGTCATACTTTAATTGGTCATAACTTCGCAAAAAATTATCAAAATTTCCTCAAACATGTTTTAAAAGATACCTTTTTGTGTGCACACTAAGCTGATACCACAACTTAAATTTTGAATTTTCATCACAAGTGTTGGGTTTTGCTGGAGCCGGTCACATATATCATAAAAATTTGGTTGAAATAGTACAAAAAATGTACTGGCTAAACTCCTTGGAATATACATGTACTTAACGGATATCAATTCAATTTCGTGGTTACTCCATAAATATCAACGTATGGACCAGTGCTGAAATACTTCCTAAGTACCACAAGCTTTCTTCACCGATACCTTGAGATATATTCTGCCTGCATGAAATATATTGAATCTGGACCTGTATTCTGTCAATAGATGTATTGCGTACTGTGAAAATTCTGTAAGTATAAAGATATAGCTACCAGTACTTATATACATATGTGATATATAGATAAGTGCATGTATATTGAGTGTGCCCAGGTATTATTGTCTGAAACCATCTCAGTTAACGCATGGCTTCATATCTTGATTTTCCGCCCGAAGTTATTTCAGGGCATTTTCACGGTAACTGACATGCTACATGTAACTCACTGAGTCATCATAGGGCCATTTTCACGGTAACTGACATGCTACATGTAACTCACTGAGTCATCATAAGGCCATTTTCACGGTATACTGAAGTTACATGCAATGGTACAAATCTTTACGGCAGTTGTGGTTAACAGGACTCGAACCCACGACCATCTGCCAGTGCAGACAGTGTTATTATTTGTCTAGTTTAAAGTTATATTTATTGTGCTTTCCTCACCAGCATGTACTGCCCATTTTGTGGTTACAGACGGAGGTTTCGTCAACCCACGACGAGCTAATTTGTGCCACGAAATTCACCAGAATCCATACCTTGCCCAAGCTCTTACCATACCGGAGGTTGCAGGCATGCGCGTATGTGTGTTTGTATGTATGTACGTACGTAAACCAATAAGCCTGCACTGTCCGGGATCGTAACAGCTGACTGCCCAAGTATGGAGCGCGGTGAATTTCGTGGCAAAAATTTGTTCCTTGCGCATTGACGAACCTGTGTCTTTAAGCCTCTGCATGTTTTCCCGAGTAGATGTAAATTGTATGTATATAGCTGGAAATAAAATAAGATAAAAAAACACTTCATGATTCTGTGTTTTCATGTCGAACAATTCCGGCCAGTTGGATGCAACGGGATGACTTGTACGAAAGGGTATGTTGATTTTCCTCGTTAGCCGCGTGCAGATTTCACCATCTCCGAAAACATAAATCACCCATTTACCCATGCCTTACTAAGTCCAAAACTGACCAATTTCATCAAGGAGCGAACATGACTTTTGACGGAACTTTTATCCAGTGAAAAAAAAAACCTGAGATATGCCTCTCTGCTATGGGCGATCCCATAGATTCTCCTCTGTCAATTTCATAGAGCTGCTTAAGCGCAAGCTGAAAACGTGTGCTTACTGTAGCTGAAAGTTGTGGTAACGTTAAGGCTATTTCACGGCCGCGGCGTGCTTAAGCATGCGCGCGCTCGGAAACCGCCATTGTTGCGTCACTATCTTAAGCATAATTTGGCTCTGCGGTTAAGGCAGGTTTTCAGTTGCTTACCGTTAACAATGTCTGTGAAATAGCCTGGCGCTCGGTTAACGGGAAATGGGCTGTTCAACAGCTCTATGAAATTGGGCCCTGAGCCCGCGAAATCGTCTTGCAAGCAGTTCATCATCTTTTCGACCATGATATCAGAAAGTCTGGATTTCAAAATCTCATATCCGACGTAATTGGGACACAAAAAATGCATTCAATATCATGCAAACACAATTTATATATGCATTTTTGCTACATGTATTTCTGATCAATAAAATGCTGTTATGACCAAATCTCTACAAAAGTCTCATAACTAAATAATTAATTTTTTGTAACTTGACTTAACATTTTGGAACCCTAATTTTAGGAATAATCCAAAGAAATGTCCCTACAATCACCTCATACATATTTGTTTGGACATAACTGCACACTAAGCTTGTGAATTAAAATTTATATGGCACGATACAGAATTATGTACAAAATGTTTTTAAAAATAGTAATATACATGTACTACAAAAGTCACATTTACCATAAGCTCAAGCGAAGCTCCAACATGTACATGTACTATGACATCACCTTTTGTTTACATGTATGCTTTTCTAGAACAGCTTTAAGGACCCAGACGAATCGTAGCCCCATAGCATTGTAATGTGACAAAGTAATTTGACACACAACGAGATGGGGGCGTCACATAGCTTGATTCGATCTTTTTAGTCGCCTAATGTGAACGGTACCGCTCTTCATTCGATCTTCGTTAAGTGAGATGTGAACGCACTACTTTTACAGTGTATGGTTTTCATTCTATAATGTAGTCGAATTTTCAACGTCTGTCTATTCGCTGCCAATTTTAATGGACGGCAGTTTGATTCGGTCCACGCGATGGGGGTACATGGTTGACATCTGCTTGGACCGTCTTAAGATCTTCGCTGCTTTGACTAACACGCCCAGGATGACCACTAGGAGGAGAATGGTAGCAGTCAGCATCGGCAGCTCAACCAGGGAATAGTTGAAATGGCGGGGCACTGTCATCACCGGCTTGGGAATGTCTGGAAGGGGACAAGATGTATCATAATCACATCACAATCGAGTAATTACGAGAACTTTCCTGTGTGTGACCCCGGCCTAAAAGTGTTGATAGCAATGATAACAAACGCCACATGATTTTTCCCATGTAAAATGGTACCTTTGTGGCAGAATTTGCCAACTAAAGGTGCTTTTAAAAAAAAATGATGTCTGCAGACAATTTGTTTACCAATTATTCAACACAAAAACCATGCATATATATTTCCGGTTTTCTGAAGTATTACTGCATCTATGTGGTTGAAATTTCAACAAGGCAGTTTATCAACATTATTCTTTAGTTATGTAATGCTGTTTTTAAGAGTTTTCCAAATAATCTGTCTTTAATCATCTGTACCTTTCTCCGTGGTATGGATCCTAATGGGCCCATCTGTGTTTGCATATGCCTTGGAGGAAGAGGAACCCGACTGCGATGCGTCTCTCCTAACCATAGATGGCGTTATCACACAACCTCGTGCGCACACAGAGTTGGTGTCGGATGCAAAACACGTAGCCATGTCGCAGTGAACGAAAACCTTTGAGACAGAATAGTCAAAGCATTAGTAAATATACAGTTACAAATCAGTCAGCTCATCCCACACAAGGTCAATCAGTTCGAAATTGGTGGAAAGTCCATGGGGCATGACATAAAAATCCCAAGTGTTTTCAAAAGAAAACTTGAACTTTTTTCACTGCTAAAATCATGTTTCCTCACCAAATTTAAATGTGTACGGTATTTTCTGCAGGATTTTCTCAGAAACAGAAGATGTCCCATTTCATTACTGTGGGGAACACTTTGTTCAAACAGGTCCTTTTGGACCCAAATAAAATCACTGAAGCAGAACAGTCTTGGAAGTGATTCTAAAGTGACTGGTCGATCAATATGCCTTGTCATCCACAAGTTCACTGTATTCAATAAACTTCTGTTGTGATCACGAATCCATATTTTATTTTCTATTTTTGGGAGAGTATTTCTGCTCTTTACACGACCAGGAACTAAGAGAGAAAATCTCACCGAGCCATGTAGATTTCGTCCTAAGAATGCAAAGGCCTCGATGGAAAACCGTTTTCTGGAACCGTCGTGGTAGTCGTGGAATTCAACCGTCTTATCAACCTTGCATCTGACAATTGAAACGAGAGGGAAACAACACTTAAAGCCCCAATACCGTACATCATTTGCAGCGACCCAAAATATTACTTAATAAGTTGACAAGAAAGATACGACTAAAAATGTTGATAGCAATGGTACAGTGAAACTCGTCTATAGTGGCCACCCTCGGGACCGTACAAAACTGGCCACTATAAAGAGGTGGCCTCTTTATAGAGGTTTCTTAAGCATTATACACATGGCATTTGGGACCAAAGGTGGGTGGCTACTATATGCAGGTGGCCTGTTTATCAAGGTGGCCTTAATAGCAGTTTTTAACTGTATAAACAAACACCACATGATTTTTTTTTCGTGTAAAATGGTTACCAACTGAAGGTGCTTTTACAAAAAAATTGTCTGCAGACAATTGTTGTAACATTCATTCAACACAACAACCATGCATGGGTTTTTCAGGTTTTCTGAAGTATTACTGCATCTGAAATTTCTACAAGGCAGTTTATCAACATTATTCTTTAGTTATGTAATGCTATTGTTCCTGTTTTTCAAAATTTTTCAATCATATTGATATAATCTGTCTTTAACTTTTCAGTGTTCACTTTGGTGGTCAGTTTACAGGTCCAATGTCATCACCAACTTTGTGACAATCAATTTTGGACATGGGAACATTTATGTCTATTTCATCACCCCGAAAGTGGTTGACAACAGTAGAATGATAACTGGACTAACTTCATGTAACAGCTATAGAGAAATTTCAAATTGTGATTATTTGCAATGTGATAAAATTTGCAAAAAATAATGTTTTAAGACCTGAACTTTCATATAAAACTTTTCAACTTTCACTTAGGTATTAACTGTTGATTCTTTTCTCCGCAAAATAATTGCTCTAAAGATGTCCATCTCAGTATGTACGTGGGTCTTTCCACACTAATGGGCCTATTTAAAAAATCAGTCAATAATTCCTTTCAGATGTCTTCAGTTTATCCCAAACTTAAAGAAATTCCCTTGTACTGTTCCCAGGATATAACTTTTGTCCAAAAAGGTAAGAAATTGCTGCCACAACATGCATTTTTGAAAAGCTTGTGTACAAATTTTCCTATTACGTATGTAACGTGGACAGACCATTTTGTGACATTTTTTTCTGTCTTTGTTACATACGTAATAGGAAAATTTGTGCACGGGGTTTTCAGAAATGTATGTTGTAGGACTATTTTTCTTACTCCTTCGTGCAAAAGTTATTTCCTCAGTTTAGCTGGATAATTTAAAGACAAAATTAAGACAATTTAACTGAACTGGGACCTAAAATCTTGTATGTCACAGAAATGTACCCATTACTGTGGAAAGACCCACTTATCCCTCCAGGCTCCACAATTTCACCTACAATTTCCAATTCCACCTACAATTCCCATTTGCCAAAGTTGCAAGTCCACGGATCAGGCTTTGGGTTAACACCACATATTAGATTTTGGGCCATCAAAAGCTTTTTTTTTCTTTTGAATATTTGAGGGTATGCAATGAATGAACAAGCTCGGCCGTTAGGGATCTGCAAGTTATTTAGTAAGGTGCACCTTGGGTGTGCACCAACCAAACTATACGATGGGCTGGAAAGCGATTCCTGATTGAAGCAACCGTTCGCCATCCTACTCTAGGCCAGTCAATACCTTGCCGAGACTGGTTATACTCTCACCAAGCGATCTTGTGCACCAATGACCAGACTAGGCAAAGCATGCTTGTCTTGCCTGGAGTTAAGATGGCCGAAGCATATTCTCACATAGCCAGCTACTGTTGTGTTGCTATCATATGGAGTACCATGGCCGAGTGGTTTGGTGCATTCAATTCAAGACCGTGCCTCCAAGGTGTGTGTGCCCTTGGGCAAGGCACTTTGCCATAAGTTGCCTCTCTCCACCCAGGAGGAAATGGGTACCTGCAAGGGTTGCAGCCTTTGAGCGCTTGTGTCAGGCTGCTGGGGCTGCATACTTTCTGGGGAGTTGTGCCCAATGACCAGGGTAATAATGTAAATTGCTCGGCCTTGAGTATCCCACAGGATAGATATGTGTGCTATATAAGATGCCATTATATTGTAAACACAGGTCAGTGACACATACCCCTCATCTATAAAGACGTAATGCGTAGGATCTCTAGGGTTGGCCGTTGGTGTCGCCCTACATGACGTCAGCAATACGGTCATATCATCATCAGCCAGGACCTTGGCCTCGAAATACAACCTCTGCTTCTGGTAGACATAAATAGGGTAGTTGTTGGGTTTGTATTTCTCCCCGAACATCGCGTCGTGGAACATTCTCAGCTGGAAGTTGAAGGACCCGTAGCCAGTCTCGTAGTACACGATGGTTGTGATGTTAGGGTCAAACTGTGCATGAGTGACCTTTGCCCCGGTCAGTCGGCAGGTCACATGGACTACGATGTTATTGTCTCTTGTGATGACAGTACCCTGACTCACTGGTTGAGGGGGGATGTGAACTGTGTTCTGTACGGTCTGGACATTGCTGCTCTCAGACTGAAAAAGTTCAAATAATGATTGAATAATTAAAGCCCAAATACATATCATTTGCAGTGACCCAACATTTTACTTAATGAGTAAAAACCCGACTAAATGTGTTGATAGCAATGGTAACAAACGCCACAGGATTTTTTTTCTCGTGTAAAATGGTACACGTCTTTGGATAAATTGCCAAATGAAGGTACTAATTTCTTTGAAAAAAAATTTCTGCAGACAATTTGTCAGGTTCTCTGAAGTAATACTGCATCTATGTGACTGAAATTTCTACAAGGCAGTTTATCAACATTATTCTTCAGTTATGTGATGCTGTTGTTCCTGTTCTTAAGAGTTTTCCAATGATGTATGTAATCTGCCTTTAAGAGAAACTGCCTGGATATTTAGTATTCGAAGTGCCCAAAAATGCTTTACAGCTTAGGCTCCTCAAAGTGCCCTAAACCGTCTAATATATTTCTTCCATGTTCAACTCAGTGGGGCTAACACAACCTCAATTGAATTGATAGGCTTGTGCTCATATCTTAAATCATCCTCTTTCCAATCTTGTGTTTATCAAGGGCGGCCATTTGCCTTCACAGGGAGCATTGCTTGACTATATTACCAAAAGTTATGATGAGTAACTTATAAACATGAATAAGGCACGTATCACAGGACAAGAACATGAAAAAAGGTCAGCTTTTAATTTCCCTGCCTTCCAATAACAGATTGTAAGTTTTCCTTTGCGAAATTTCCCAAAATATATACTTAAGGCAGACGGACCGGCAACCCTACTCCACAGGGCACTACCATAAGGAAGCGGAGGCTCCAAACTACTTGGCCACATCGACAGGCTTCCTGAGGAGATCCCAGCACGGCAGGTCCTGCTGGCTGCAGCAAGCCTCCCCCTCACGGCTGGCGCCGCCCCCGAGGCCGCCCTCAACTCACCTGGACCGTACCGTCGCGGCAAGTCACCCAGTCCCACCCGTTGCACCATCTGATCTGGTCTACATTGCCCCCAACCGGCAGGCCTATAGAGAGTTGGTCGCCACGGTCACTTAATGGCCATGCGAAGTCAAGTCAAGTCAAGTCAGAAGTACGTATGTAGGGTTTGTTTGCAATGATTAACAATAATATTGATGGATCACGTCTAGTCTGAATGCCTCTTATGCTCACAAGCTTTCTCAAACGAATCTGACATTAACAAGTCGTCAGTGACTTGTTAATGTCAGATTCGTTTCAGTGAGCGTCAGAGGCATTCGGACTAGATCACGTTCAATCTCAATTTTGTAAAATAAGGACTACAGGTGTTTGAAACTGTTTTATGGTTGGGGCGAAGGGAAATTACGATGTGGTTCGTATCGTCCTGATCACGACTTTCCGGACTCTCAACTCACTTCAACAACAGTGCCACACATGTCGTGCGGTGCTCCCAACACGAAATGCGTCTCGTTTAATTCTTCCCCGACGCAGGACGGATCGTTAAGATACATGGCTGCCGGATCGGTGAGCGAACTGACCGAAGCAAGCCACCCTTTGGCTACGTAGATCAACATGAAGCTGGACAGGCATTCCGGTACGGCCGTCGGCGAGGATCTGGCGATCTGCAACGGGGGCAGTCTGGTGGCGGCCAGGGAGATATTGGCTGAACGGTAGTCATTAAAGAGAAAATCGTTAAAGACAGGTTTCATGATTGGATAACTGTTTATACAAACGACATTAGGGAGGTTTAGATGCACGTAAGATGCAAATGTGAACGCGAAAGGGCTTGAGCACTGGTCATATCTTTAGGAGGTCTCAGAACCCAGGTTCAAATTTTGGACACGGCAAAAGAGTTATCTTGCTACTGGACAGAATTGCCACATTTGTAGATTTTTGTTTTCGTCTGTTCTAAGATTTCCGTAAAGTAACGACCAAGTGCTCAAAGCATTTCGCGTTCACATTCGCGTTTTACGTGCATCTAAACCTCCCTAGTATTATCTTCATGTGTGATTGAGGGTGTATGATAAAAACCAAAGTCCTTTCACTCACGTCCAGTCGTAAATCGCCACTGGTGCAACGCGGACCGGGACTTGCAGACGCCGTCACTAAGGACTGCGCCCTCGTTCACAATGAAGATGTACTCGGTCTCCGGATGCAGGGAGAAACCCGGCGTGGAGAAGGCCACGGTGTCCGTCTCATCATCGGGAAACCACACATCGGGGTTGGTCTCCGAGGCCAGGTTGACCGTGTGGACCGGCTCGTTGTTGTCTGCCCGGGCGAACACCACGATGCCACCCTCTTCGCGATGGTGTTGGATTATCTGAAATACAAGCCCGATCAATGGTTTGCAAAAAGTACTTGGGTTTGCCTGCCTGTAATTGGTGTACGCATTTATAATAATATCCATATATAATGGTTGCTTGCCTCTTATTGGTGCATGTTAAATTTAAATATACATACTGTCTCTAATTTTAGGCACGATGAGTTGAATGCGTTGTGCACCACCGATTTTTAGGATGTTTGTGCTATTTGCGAGTTGCTGTTAAAAATGGCGACCAGATGGCAGATATGTAAGCAGACGATAATGCTTTCCAATTTAGAAAATGACAATTAAATTGTATCCTTCGTGTTTTTTGTTTGTCATTAGCGATACACGATCAGTGGTAAAACATTCCCTAAAACTTGGTTTTTAACAGCGGGCCACATTACAACATCGCTACTACATGCAGGACGGAAATAGGACAAAAATGGAACGAATTGTTACGCCAAAATATTTACGTAAAGAATTTAAACATTTGAAAATTTGACTTCTTCCTACCGTGGAATTAAATCGAATCTCCCAATCTTGGTTGGTAACATCTACCATCTGACCAGACCGTGGGCTGGACAGTTCGGGCACTGGATGCGCCAAAAGAGCTATTATGATACGGGTGGGGGAAAAGGGATCATTAGATCTTCCGTTAGAACTTCCTTAAAAACAACTGTAAACAAATCTACCTATGGGCACTGATCGCTGTGTGGTTTTAAACATTTATTTTATCCATGTATTTGGAAAGTTGTGGGTTCGAATCCCACTCGATCACGCTATGAGGTTTAGCGTGTGTTTGGCATGTTCAGACGGGCACTACCTTCGAAAGTAAAGTTAACGACAGTCCCACTAACAATGACGCGTGTCCACACGGTGATTTAACAACGACGCGCAGGCGCAGGCATGCACACTGCCCATATACCAAAGGTGCGCTACTCATAAGATTTCTCGTTGTTAAATCGTCGTTGAAAGTGCGTCCACACGGTCACTACTTACGAGCTTACTCACGAGTGCCCACTAACAACGACTTAACTTTAAGTTAACAACCATCGTCTGAACGCACCTATAGGCTGGATTCACACTGAGCCTTTTCGCGCGTTTATTTAACCCGCGTCGCTTTGAGAAAAAGTGACGTGGAGGGAATTTGGAGTGACACAACGCACTGTAAATCACAGAATCAGAAAAACACTTTCCTCCCACGTTTATTTTGTGTTTTTGAGTCCTCTGTTCCAGAGCGACGCGCGTCAAACTTTACGCACGAAAAGATTAGATGTGAATCCACTCTTAGTATGCAGTGCATATCACTTCGTGCAAGGGAAAATAAATTAGGCCAAAGAGAAGGAATCAGAGTTAGTGTTTGTTGGAAACCGGCAAAATGACGGTATTAAACCTCATCCGATTGTATCAACCTTTATGACATGTAAGGGAAATTCCCCATCTCTATTGCCACTTGAACTAACTTTTTTTTGTTCACGAACATCGAAGTTATGGGCAATGATACCCCGTGGCTGAGGCCCCAATTTGCCTTTTTTATGGGTGGGGGGGGGGGGGGGGGTGGGGGGGGGGGGGGGGGGAGCTCGCTTCACATAAAACGGGCAAAATCGTTGCAAATAAGTGAAAATTACGGAGGCCCCAGCTTTACAAAAAAGTTGCTATTTGGGTGTTAAACTATTGTTGACTTCATCTGTAAAATAATGGTTGAAAAAATTGACACGCAAAGGTTTTTTTTAGAAACGGTGCAAAACGGCATTCCGGTATGTAGTTTTTCCATCGCAACTTTTGGGGTATACGCTCTCGCTCGTATCCTACAATTTAGTGTAAGCGGTTTTTTTTCTGCATAAATTATGAGCAACACATACGCCCAAACATTTCTACCTTCAAAACCATGTCATAAAATAATTGTACAGTATGTATACTGCAATCCTATACGATGACAATATACGGCACTTACCACCAACGTACACAGTTATACAGACTTGGTTTGAAGCGAACCTTTCAACAGAAAAAAAGTTAGAGAAAATGGTATTAGAATAAAGCCTATAATAGTGATAGGGTTTTAGTAGAACACATTAGTAAACAAAAATTCAGCCCATACAGGATTTTACCATACTCCTACATATTCATAAACGAGAGGCCTGTTCTGACTGGTCCAATCACCATCACGTGCCAGTGGGTATTTTGTTCCTGTTTACCAGCGCGCACACACGTAAACCATGCCTGAGTGTGTAGTTAACTTTTTAAAACAGAACGCCATCGTATCCCCATAACGTTCATTTAAGTTTAAATTTTTGGCTCTCGACAAACGGCATGTGAGTTCATCGCACGTCTGTCTCAAGTCCGTCCCAAGTTTATCCCAAGTCCTCTCCAACTCCGTCCCAAGTACCAAAATAGTAAAATGCCTTTTGTTGCATTTTGAATATCTTGTGAACAAAACAGAAGCTTGTGGTGGACTTATGATAGACTTGACTGTACACAAGCGCTCAAAACCCAATGCTCCCGACAATGTCCACGCAACTTAGCCTTTATATTCGAAAATTTAATGTTGGCCATAGCTGGCAAGTCAATGATTTAGTAAGATGGAGCTATATGTATTTTTGTGTTTACTCTTTGTTGTCTTTTCGATCGAACGCGGAGAAGCAGATTTGGTGCGGTCCATGTTGCGTCTCGCGAGGAGTCCAGCGAAGTTCAACAAAAGAGGTCAAAGGGTCAGTGGGGTCAGTGGTCAAAGCTGACGCTTCCATCCCCAGGGGCAGCCCAAATGTCGAAATACCAGAGATACTGTGATAAAAAAGAGAGAGAAAAAAAAAATGCAATTTACTACTAAATCCCAGAGCTGTAGCTGTAGGGAGAAGCGAACGTTATAACCATCCACGATTTTGAAGTTTAGCGAGATTACCGCCAAAAAGAAATGACTTGCAGAAAATATTACAGTCGGTAAAATTGGCTGGTTCGCTGTCCTCTGCTAGAAATTATTGCAAATAATGTATTTCTAAAGATGTTTGTAATTTTATTAATTTTAAGACCTCCCGCCGACGCAATGACGATGTGACGTTACGGACCGGTGCCGCAGCGGCTACAAAAATGTGCTACTAAAACGCGTACCTTTTCGTATACCACGTTTGTATATATTTGTCGTGGCGTACAAGGGACATCGCAAATCGCAAATATCTTTGCAAATATTTGCGATGTCACACATTTCACAGCAAATATCTTTGCAGTTGTTTGTGATGTCGCACATTTCTTTGCAAATATCTTGCAGATATTTGCGATGTCGTACATTTTCCCCCGCAAATATGTTTGCAAATATTTGCGATGTCGTAGATTTTGTCGCATACTTTGTTTCATACTTAGTATGCTTAAGCAGGGCGTTTTTGGTAAGAAGCTAGAGGGTCTAACTAACGCGTGTTGCCAGAGAAACTGGCTTTGAAGCCCTCTAGCTTAAAAAAAAACCACACACACTAAAACATAACTTACGTATAACTAGCGTCGTCACTGCGTGTAGCGAGTTTAATCGTAAGGGGCCGATGAACACTTGCTGGCACGCATTCGCCGTTCTTAGGAGTTGGGTACTGGAATCGAGGTTGGTGGCAGTTATTACCTGCAACTGTGACGTTTATCAAAAAGTGCAGAGGGACCTATGAAAGACGAAAATTCATAAAACGCCCTTTTAACTCATGTCTTCTCTTGTTGACACGTGTAGGAGTCTGTTTTATTACATTCTCAATTAGTTTTGACGGTGGTTAAAAACGACCTTTTAAAATAAAGCAAACCTTGCATGAATTCTTTCGTATGATCCCCTAAATAAATTTTGTTGCTGAAATTAGCCGGCCTGCGTCCTTGCCCTGTAGCCACCTAGAAGGTTCTTCAGCACGGCCATGAAGAAATTCTCAGTTTTAGAGGTGGGAGGAAAACCACACACATGGGGAAACCCACGTAATCAAGCAGGGACTGAGAACCCAATCCACGTACTGATCCGGATGGGATTTTAAGTAGGGCCAAAGAGGTGGAAGGCGAGGAATCAGGAAGGCGCATCCTGATTCCTCGATAATATAGGTTTCCTCGCATATTTTAAAATACATTTCATTCAAATTCATAACCGGTTAATTTCACTTTCGTCTCGAAAATTCCCGACTTTGCATTTACCATTTTCAGTTTCGTATTTGGTCGTTCAATTTCGCATTTGTCCAAACCATTTCGTACGTTTGCATAATTTTTCGAAAAAGAATATTCGATTTCATCGTCAGCAGTTACAAAACGTACGACGAAAAAAGCAATTTCGTCATTTGGAAATCAATTTCACATGCATTTTATTTGAATTCGTCACTTGATTGTATAACTTTCGTTATTTCTACTTCTTCATGTTTCCCTTTCTGTTTTAAACATATTTATTTTTTACATGCATAGATTATATGGTTGCTTAACGTGGACTTATAACAGTGACATTTCTTGAAGATTCGGAATCATGAGAGCAAGTGCAAGAAACTATACCTCAAGCTGTCCTCAAAAGGCTTGTCCAAAAAGCTACGAATTTGATCGACGAATTTGATCGACGAATTTGATCGATAATAAATGTTTGAAATGGGTTGAACAAAAACGAAATAAATCCTTACGTGATGTAGATGATCACAAGTCTAGACGAATTCCATTAGCCCGAAGTATGGCGGAACAAAAGGAGAGGGCGCAATTTCATTTGGGTATGAATTTTTTTATCAATTGTATTTCTTTCCAAAAACTTGATTTACATGTTGAAATTATAATACATAGACAGAATTATAAATAAAATTAATAAGTGTAAAGTGAAAAACTGAGTTATTTTGCATTTTAGTCGATTTTATACCCACTGCAAAGTGCGCCCTCCTATTGTGTCCGACATACTTCGAAAAGGCTAATTGAATCTTATGACATTGAATGGACAAATGTTGAAACTGGTTGACCATTTGGAAAGACCATTGATCATTTGGAAAGACCAAAGACCAAACCAATTGTAGCATTTGCGCGTTTCTCTCGTCTCGGGACGAAATTGAAGTTAACTGGATATGAATTTGAATGAAAAAGTTTTAAAATGTGCGGAAAACCTAAATACCATTGAAATTTCGATTAAAAGTACAACTTTATCCGTTTTGGCCGATTTGGGCGTCAAATTTTTTTAAAAGATAAATAGGTATTTTTCTAGAATATAAAAAGTTATCAGCTTTCATTTGGTACCAAGAACGCAAAAATCCGTCAAGGATTAATGCCAGTCGATTAAAAACAAGAAATTATTAAATGGCTGGCAGGTCAATTAATCGACAGGGTTATGACGTAAATGTACATGTGCGCGTACATGTGTACATTGTACACATACTATGTACATATGAGCGTACGCGCACATGTACAACATGGGAAGCACGTTTCAAGAAAATTACGTCGGAAATTTAGGTTTTTGATATTTTTCGTTACAGAGACGCGTAAGCTTTCTAAATTCGTTCGCTTGTGTAAATTCATTTTTTTAATCCTTTCACTGAAACACGGGCAAAGCAACTTTAATATATATTATAGAAGAGCAATAATGTATGTTCTTACTCTACTCAGCGCTCTTCGACTTCTGCGTCGGTTGAAATCTTCAACCATGAGAGTCACCGCGTACCACCCAACGTTATTAGGACCATCGTATAACAGCAGGCACTCGTCCTGCACAACAGATACAATTACATTAAGAACACAGTTCAAATTGCCATCAAAATGAAAAGTTGTTGTGTGTTTTAGTGATCAAATTTGAAGAAGAAAATGCGCATGACGTATGATGACTCAGCATAAATGAGTCTATATAATAGCTGTACTTGGGACTATTTTCACACCGAACGTGTCTATGCTGCGAACTACACAACCTATTTCTCAGACAAAATGAATAAACAAGTGTCGACATTTACGGAATAGTATGTGCTACTGTCTTGTATATGGTCCACTGAACATATTTTATCAGACAGTAACGTGTATGAACACTTCTTTTGGCAAGGCTGACTGCAGCAGCCTCCGTAAGAGCCGTTGAGGCAGGGTGTGCCACTCTTCCTGCATAGAGCGCCTCCTTGAGCTCCTGCTGCACTTGCAAACGATCCCAAAGTGATTGGCCGATCATCGATCACTGGCGAATGTTATCCACAAGTTCACTGTATTCAACAAACTTCTGTTCTGATCAAGACTTGATATTTTAAGAAAGTCGCGTTTCTTTTTTTGGGAGAAACTAAACACATATTTTGTTATGATACTTACCCCTGAATTTTGTATCTCTGCGTTTGCCAGTGCCCCGCAGACCCTATAACACTCGTTATTTGATTCAACGGCAAAACGACATCGCACATAGTCGCCGTCTGGGTCACTTACTACGCGAAAGGAGAAATGAAGTTCAATCATTAATTCATCCATTTACCGAGGGTGTGTCCAAGGGTGTGTCCGAGGGTGTGTCCAAATCATGATTTATAGACCACCAGTTGGCTTCATAGCTCAATTGGTAGGGCGTCTGCGCGTTAAGCAGAAGGTCCGCGGTTCGAATCCCGGTGGAGCCAAGTTGCTTTTCACTGCATCCACATTTCTCAAACTCATAGAGACAATTGTCCACATTTGTATCGAATTTATTTACACCGGCGGTTCATGGGTCACAAACCTAAAAAATAATCACGTGATCCGTTCGTGTAAGATGAGTTTTGAAATCCCACCTGGTATTCGTATCACGTGACTGCAGCCCTGCTGTACGAGCTGTACGGGAATGACGGAAGCGGTTGGGGACGAGTTGATAAGGCCACCTCGATTCCCACGAGGCGTCAGGTCTACGGTGGCTTTAAGGAGGTAATTTCTGGGCGGCCCGTAGTTCTGAAGATTGACCCAGCAACAGCTAACAAAGCTTTACAACCATAAATATTTCAAAATTAATCATATTAATCACTTTTATGGTTCTGTTTCTTTTAAAATTAAGAGAATGAAACTCGCGTTTCATTTCATTCAATACCTGTGCCACTGAGCAAGGCACTTAAACACAATTGCTCCTTCCTTCAGAAGGGATGTAAAGCCGTTGGTCCAGTGTGTTGTGTAACGTACTTAAAAGATCCCAGAGCGCTCTTTCGTGAAGAGTAAGGGGATTACCCGGTGTCTCTGGCCGTCGGCTGCCAATGACACAATGCGCCACCAGGGGCGGATCCAGGAATTTTTCCAGGAGGGGGTTTTTCCACCAGGGAGGGGTTTTGCCCGTCAGATTTTTATGTCCGCTTGTTTCGGACAGGCGGACACGCAAAAAATGCATTACATTATATTTTTTGGTGTCGGAGCAGGGGGGGTTTGACCCCCAAAACGCCCCCCCTCTGGATCCGCGCCTGGCCACACATATGTATCTTGGTGGTAAGGTATAGAAGATACTTGTAGGCCTAAGCTTCATGCAATTCAGCCTACGGGCTGCGATTTGAAGTTTATTAAACCCATTAAATAAATAATATAGGTTTTCCTGGCCAATTTGAGCAAAGGATCATTCAATTTCATTATTGCGCTTTCATATTCACGCGATTTCTCTAATTCAAGCAAACTAGGGTTACTCTTTCGATATTATTGAATTCAATTTCGTTTTCGTGCACCCATGATTCCTTTCTTTTCATTATATTTCGTTTATAGGCATCCAAGACTACAAGATCGCCATTCTTTTTGTTGAATATCCACCACCTTTTCCCAATAGGTGCAATCAAATTCAGAGTCATCGAAGCGCACTGCGATTTTGTACCTATTGTTGTTTTCTTTTTCGTTTATGGGCAACGCATTTCAACATTTGAGCGTTCAAATTCAACATGAGTATAATACGGCTTACATGCTTGCGTTTAAAGTTAGCTATAATGTTCTTTTACTGGCAGTTGTGTGGCTTATCTGTCTTTTGCGTTTCATTAAATTCTTATTGTTAGTCTTAATTGCAAATGTGTTCCTTTTGCTCTGTTACCCCATGATTAAACTGTAAAATGTGTCTAAAGAACGGTTGAATAAAGTTTTATGGTACATAAGTATAACAAAAAATACACAATATTTTGCTTGCATTGTAATCGTTTGCATTGGTCTTTAATTAACTTTTTTGTTTTCTTTATTCGTTAATGTCAAGACCATGCAAATTCAACATTAATTAATATGCGATTTACTTATAAGGGGATCGTTATCAAATTTAAACGTTGTTTTCCTGTGGATTTTTTTCACAGGTCCCTGCAGGTCCTGTTCTTTTTCTGTTTATTTCTGATACGTTTATATATCTGAAATTGTTTTCAATGTTCTGACGTGCTAGGCATCTCGGCATGTAAGTTTGGCTGTTGTTGTACCATCTCACGCAATTTTATGAGTTATTTGTCCCACATATTCTGTTGAGCAACTTCTTGAAATATAGGCAAATATGAACCAGAAAGCACAGTTTTAAAATGTTTGCCAGTTGATGAACATGAATGGTCGACCAGCCCGTTGCTGCTGGCTGTGACGAAATTGAATGAACTAAGTGACCATTTTAAATTGAATGATTTTATTTGTCGAATGAATGCTCAAGTGTTGAAATTGAATGACTCTTTTTAACTGTTGAATGCTGATGTACCTGAGCATTTATTTTCAAGCGAAATTGAATGAGTCGGGTATTAACTTGAATGGATTTTTGTTCAAATTGGCCGGGAAAACCTATAATAAATAAATAAATAAAATAAATTGAGTAAGGTTAAATAAAGGTATTAAATTTTGGAACATTAATTGCAAATCCTGTGTGCGGCCTTTAAATAAAACAGCCTGCATTTTTTCAGTTTAATACCTGATGTCGAATGAACTTGTTCCGTTCGGAACCGGAATGATGTGCTTGCCTGCCCCAGCGGCGTAATCCCCGGCCACGTTGTAGTCAGTGCATACATAATCGATATCATAGATGCACACCTCCTCGCCGCATCGCATCGATTTTCCGATGTGTAGTGCCGTCTCCTGCTGTACGGTTTCTGGCGTGCACACGTCGAAATGCCGCTCCGCGAAGTCCTTCTTCCACGCAATCCTGTAATTCACTTCGATCTGCGAAGCAAGGTTTGGTGGAACGAAATTTTGAACGCAAAACTCATTTTATGGAGTACATTACCAAGGCCGAGCGGTTTGGTGCATTAAAGGCACAGGCTCGTCAGCAATGCGCGCCCGCCAAATGTGTGCCACGCAATACACAGCTCCAAGGCATGGAGCTGCGTGTTTCGAGCACGAATTTGGCGGGCGCGCATTGCTGACGAGCCTGTGCCTTTAAACTCAAGACCGTGTTACGTAATTCCGCGGTCGTGTGTTGGATTCCCGGCCACGACCATGGTGCGTGTGCCTTAGGGCAGGCACTTTGCCATAAGTTGCCTCTTTCCACTAGGAGTAAATGGGTACCTGCAAGGGTTGCAGCCTTTGGGCGCTTGTGTCAGGCTGCCAGGGTCACATACTCTCCAGCGAGTTGTGCACAATGACCAGGGTAATATAAAGTGCACTATACCATTATTATAGATCAAAGAAACGTATGCACCTTCTCCCCCGCGTCGTGTATGGGCAAATTACATCAATTTAAAGGCCCAGTGTATCATTTGCAATGACCCCAAAAAGTAATCGACGAGTTTACAGGGGAAAAGCTCTGAAAGTAAAGATTGAATTAATAGCAACTATCCATTGAAAGGTTTTCGCTCAAAATGATATAATTTTACCAGAAAATAATCCGTAAAGATGAAATTATTTAGATCGTTTGCAAACGATTTACTTATTTTTGGTTCGCATCTACGCGGTCCAAAATGCATGAGCGCCGTGTACTCCGTGTGCGTGTTCCAACGCAATGCATTTTTATGGATCGCGCGCACACGCAGTATGTGCGCCGCAGAGTGCATGACGCAAGCCACATAGTATACCCGATCAACTGAGAACGAATATTTGAAACACCCCGCCAAGACCAGGAAAATGCATATGGATTTTCGTGGTTTTTTTAAACGTGGTACATTTGACAAAGCTGAAATTTCTTCGGATGAGTTTGTTGATGTCTTTCTTTTGATTTATAATGGTTTTAGTCGCAGAATCGCTCAAAAACAGATCATCTACAGGGCCTTTAAAGCCCCAATACATCATTTGCAATGAGCCAAACTTGCTTCATGAGTTGCAAAAAACGAAAAGAAGATACATTTGTGGGAGCATGGAGGAAAGAAATGGTGGCAGAAATTGCCAACTGAAGGTGGTTTTAAAAAAATCGCTTGTAAGATTTTTACAATTCATTCAACATTGTTTGGTAATCACCCTCCAAAAAAACTTCTGAATTATTATCTTTAAGCTTACTTGTTATCAAGATGGTACTGGTAATCATCCTGTGAAATTATTTCGTCTGAATTGCCCCCATTAATGAGAAAAATTACAAACTATTTGAATCTCCAAAGATCGCCTGTAGACGATCTTTGGAGCCGTGGCTGAACTTTCTACAAGGTACCAGTTTTCTCGACCTATATATGCTTTCAATTACCAGTGGAAATCATTCCGTTTTTAACATGCATAGAACTAAGGCTTTCTGAAGTATTACTGCATCTATGTGGCTAAAATTTCTTTTCGTAAAAAGTTTCATCTGTAAAATAATGATACAATGGGCCATTATATAGACATGTTACATGATTGGAAAACCTTTAAAAACAGGAACATAAGGATTACGTGACTAAAGAATAATGTCGATAAACTGCCTTGTAGAAATTTAACGGGTAAATATTGTGTTGGGTTACCATTGATATCAATACTTTTAGTCGATCGGATTTTTCTTGTCAACTCGTGAAGTAAAATTTTGGGTAACTGAAAATGTTGTATATTGGGGCTTTAAGTTTTATTGTTTGACTTTGACAACCATAACTCAATTTGCTAAGGTTGCTAACCGTCTGATTATGTTAAATATTACTGTCCCTCTCCGAGCATTCAGAATCTGCCCTTGCACTGTTGAAGACTTGCAATAATAGCTAACGGCACACTGACACCTGTTGCCTACGCTATACCGTGGTGTTTCGTCAATCAAATTTGAGTCTAGCTCCAAGGTGGAATAGAGATTCAGTAATTTAATGAGATTTAAAAATGAATTTAATCTTAGCACCTGTTATGCCGTTTTCGATTACGCTTGTATATTCTGTCTAAGATATGGCGATTTGGCGAAAATAATGCAAGATACACGTATGTGTGAAAAGACCATCTATTAAACCGATCATTCATAACGTTTTGTTTGGCTGTATTTGTCTGTCAGAGATAAACTCTTTTTGAGTTTCGGGGACCAAATTTTCATCTGACTACGAAACTTGTTGCAGCCAAATGCCAGTTTTTACCTTGACCTTGCACTGAAAGATATATAACAGGTTTCCAAAGTTTCATAAAGTATATACTTTATATTATCAGAATCTGCTTGATGACCTTTCTGAAAAGTTCAGCATTTTAAAATATTCGAAATTTTCAACCACTTCTGGCACCTGCAGACGACATGAAATTTGTACAAGTTAATTCAACTATTGGTGGCGCTCTTCATTGTCCTGTTCACAGTCTTTGTGAAATGTAGTAAGAAGTTCCTGTATTTTTCTTCTTCTCGTAACACAATATTTAAAAAATAGTATTAACTACTCTTTCAAATAAAAATCTCTGCCCAGATTTGTAATTTTCAGAATTTTTAATGAAGAATTTTAATGTACAAAATCACAAAGTATTGAACAAGCCAATACCTCAGCCGGCTGTTTTATAGATTGGAAATTTCGAATATTTTAAAATGCCCAACTTTTCAGAGAGGTCATCATGCAGATTCTGAGAGTAGATGACCTTCAAACCCAGAAAATGCTTTAAAACATTATATTCAGTAAATGCAAGGTTCACCCCTCTGGCTGCCGGACTAATAACTGGTTTACGTAGCGCGGCTAGTTTACATATTTGGGATCTTATAGGCCTACAGGATAATAATTACGGAACTATTTCGGCTGTGTCGAAAATATCGACTGGTACGTGTTCATGTATGCTCATGCATCGCGCGTGTCATGCATTTATCTGTTTCAGCAGCAAGATTTCTCAACATTTCCACAAGGCTTTAAAGGGCCAGTCAGTCAATTCAGGCCCGTATTTTGCAATAGACTGCCGAAGTGAATACGTCATCTTTTGTTAGTTGCCTAGGCAATGGCTCTACACTAAAAATCAATGAACCGTGTCCCTGTGCTTTTGCAATGGTACTTTTCCCGACGGCCATGATGTTTAGAGCCAATTACCACGGTAATACGTCACACTTCGGCTGTCTGTACGTGCAAGTTTTGTTATGATTAACAAGATTTAATTGCAGAAAGGAGCAGCCGTGTTACCCTTTCAACTTTGTTTTCCAAGGGCGCTCTTTGAGTGATTTCACTTTACGATCCCACATTGAAAAGTCAAGCAAAAACATCAGAATTCAAACTGGAATTGTGGCAAACTGCTGCAGTTTCCACTCTCATCTTTTCTTGACTGAGAAGAGGGAACTTTTAATGCAATGCAAGGAATAACAACTTCTGGTCAATAAAATCTTTAAAAAATTGAAGAAAACGGAATGTTGTTTGTGCATAAACCAATAGAAGATTCCTGCGAGTGGCCAGTGTGGCATCTTTGCTCATGAATATGGATATTACATCAGCATAAAAACCAAAAAAACGTGTAATTTACAGTGACCCCATTTTTTTTTCATGAGTCGACAAGAAAACCTTACTAAAAGAGTTAATAACAATGGTACCAAACACCACATGAATTTATTTTTGTCCAAAATGCAAAAGCCATGCATGGATTGTTTAGGTTTTCTGAAGTATTTACTGCCTCTATACGTGGCTGAAATGTCTACACGGTAGTTTTGTCAACATGGCTTTTAATCACGAGTAGAAACAACGCCCTTTGTAGCAGTTTACCAATCATACTACCTTTAAAGTTATTTTTGAAAAAGAAAATAATATTTCGGCCCAGATAGTATACATGATTGGTAAACTGTTACAAATAGTTTTATCCCCCTGTGTGATTGAATGTATGATATACATGATTAAAACCAACCTGAGCAAAAACCAGCTTCGTACTCGTCTAACTTTTAACAGTCAAAAAGGGTGTACAGTCATTTCGCCCAAAAACCACTTCGCCCTGAACCACTTCGCCCTGAACCACGGCTTGCGCGCGAAGTTGTTTTGGGGTGAAGTGGCTTTTGGGCGAAGTAGTGTTTGGACGACGTGGTTTGGGGGGCGAAATGGCACTTGGGCGAAGTGGTTCAGGATGAAGTGGTCTAGGGCGAAATGGTTTTGGGGCGAATTGATTTTACGTCCGAAAAATAATTGTTTTGCTCATTTCTCAAAGACTATAGCACTTAAGACAAAACTATTTTAGGGGAAGTTTGTTTACCGTCGTCGACGTGTTTATATCGTTACGTGTAAGTTATGTGTAAATCTGTGAACATTTCTGGTTCTTCGAGATACCAATCACGTGTATATTGCCTTTAAATTTGGGCAAGCAACAAAAGGTGAGTAAACCTTTATGCACCCAGGAAGGACACGCTCTCAGCAGTCAGTCTGATTTTCGGCACGTCAGCGACTTTTGATGCCGTAATTCTTTAATTTGATCTTAGAAATGTTTGAGGTTGTCAAGGATACAAGGTTACGTCCTCCGGGGAGAAATGCGCCCCACCCCGAGAACGAGGTGACACAAGATACGTGCGACCTGTTTCTTCAGGCGCAAGTTTTTCAAGGAAATGTTTTCGTTTTTGCAAATATTTTGCTTGGCGAGAACAAACCGCGGGAGGCACTGACGTCACAAAATCCGATAGCTATCCAGTTAACCCTTTATTGTTTTGAAGTCGAGACGTTTCAGACAAGGTCAGAAAGCTAAGACCTTTTAATAATTGAGACAAAGTCCTTTTGACTTTTCCCATGCGTTCTGAATGCTGACAGGACAGGTTTATGGGTATTTTTCAGCCGCCACGTCTTCAAACACCTAGGCTAACTTTGCAAGTGAGTTGGCGCAACGCCGCGAGAAAAGTTGGGTATAATGTAAACCCCGGGAAAACCCGACAGAGCATTTCCATCCTCATGTCAGAAAGTAGCACCTGCCCGGTGTGTCACAGGTCTAGGGTTAGAATCTCGATGAGAAGCATTCAATTTTTCTCTCATCCCATATTTGATCGGTTTTTAATTAGGCCTATATAAAGACTGTGTTCCCACTAAAATATATTGTATTTCACACAAACACGTCCCGTGAATTCACTCGATTTTACAACTCTAACAGACTGTAAAACTAGAAAATTCTGTAACAACAATAATTTATCGTCAATTACTAGTGAAAATAATAATAATAAAAGGCATCTATAGCGCTTTTAGCTTATAAATCAAAGCGCTGAACATTGAAAATAAACACAACAATTAAAAATTGAACAAATAATATTTAAGTAATTTCCTAAAAGAAATTTCAGTTGAAGAATCTCGTATGCTCTGTCGAACCATATTCCACTCCTTATGGTCAGCAATGGTACATGCAAACGGGTTGTGTTAGAGGAGGACCCGAGTCCCTCCCTAGCGTGTCTATAGGGATACAACAGATCGGACAGATAGGGACTTGAAGGGACTTGAAGACAATTACTAGTAGTTTGAAGAGGATGCGATGCCTAATGGGTAGCCAGTGTAGTTGGTGCATCCGATCATCCGCAAATCGGTCAACAGAATAAACCAGTCTGGCAGCCTGGCTTTGGAGTTTCTGTAACTGGTTCCCCTTGACTAATGCCATACATTAAAGAGAATGGTGTACTGGAAATAAAATAGTGTACTAACTTTAACGCTATTTCATGGCTCAGAGACGGATAATGTGTCGTTGAGATTTTGTGATATCTGGACGTCAAGATTTTTTTATGCACGTCAAAGGTAAACGTGAACGTAAAATGCTTTGAGCACTTGGTCGTTACGTTACTTTGATGAGGAAATCTAGAACTGACGAAAACAAAAATCCACAAATGGGACTTTCGTGGGAAGATAACTCTACGACCTCCTAAAGATATGACCAGTGTTCAAGCCATTTCGCGTTCACGTTTTACGTGCACAAAAGTTATCAACATTTTCACGGTTCTACAGTATGAAGGGGGAGGGGCCGGGATGCTTGATCACTTGGTCATTATTCTAAAGAGATCTTAGAACAGATTTTTTTTTTTTTTTTAAACCCATATCTGTAACTTTCGTTGCGAGATAACTTTGTTGCTATGCTGTGACCAAGATTCGGGGCGGAGTTATAAGACCTTTTCATATGACGGGTACTGAAATAATTTCGTATTCGCGTTCGCGTACGTCTTAGTGCATCTAAACCTCCCTAAACACAGAGAGTACCACAGACTAGCAACGCAAACAGTAACGCAGACAGTCGGCAAAGTTGAACCAAGTTCAACTTTGCCGACTGTTTCCGTCAGTGTTTAAAGGCACAGGCTCGTCAGCAATGCGCGCATGCCTTTGATTATATAGAGCTGCGTATTTCGTCACACGAATTTGGCCTCACGGGCGCATTGACGAGCCTCTATAGTATAGGCATGTTCAGACGGGCACTACCTTCGAAGGTAAATTTAACAACGACAGTCCCACTAACAACGACGCGCGTCACGTCACACGGTGCTTTAAGAACGACGCGCAAGCATGCACACGGCCCATATACCAACGGTGCGCGCTCGTAAGTAGCGCGCTACTCATAAGATTTCTCGTTGGTAAATCGTCGTTGTTAACTTGTAAAGAAAGGTGCGTCCACACGGTCACTATACTTACGAGCTTACTCACGAGCGCCCAATACCAACGACTTACTTATAAGTTAACAACGATCGTCTAAACGCACCTTCTGCCTTTAAATTAAGCCTAGTTTCCAAATAATCGTAACGCGCGCACGCAGACTAGACGCAAACAACTGCAACGCAAACACTGACGGAAACAGTCGGCAAAGTTAAACTTGCATGGTTCAACTTTGCCGAATGTCTGCGTTACTGTTTGCGTCGCTATAGTTTGCGGTACTATCTGCGTTTGTTACGTCTATGTGGAAACCGAGCTTAAGAATTGTTTACGTTCATGGAGGAGATTTTTCTCATCCGTATCTCTGGTGGCTTCGTACTCCGTCAGGAAAACTTCCAATTTGGCGCCATGAAATTAGGCGCAGTCGGTAGAAAAGGGGTATAATAAAAGTTTGGAGAAAACACAAAAACAATCTTACCGAGTTGTTTGGAAGAGAGCGCCATGTTACGATGCCCCCTCTGAAATGATTTGCACAGACCTCGTGCATAAAAGTGAGACAAACAAGACACCACAAGAGAGAATAATGGTTCATGATTTACGAAGTTTAGATCTGTTAAAACCGACGATCATCTATCTGTAGTTATTTTGTAGGTATCTGAAAACCGAAGAAGGACCGCGTCTTATAAGTAAAACAGAACATGCATGTGTGGCAATTTACTACTTGCAATTACCGTCCCACCCGTACCAGACACTTTCAGTGACTTTTCACAAACTTTTCGGGTTGGTTTGCATGTCTCTGGAATGCTCCATTTTCTGTGTGGGTGGTAACTCACGACGTTTTCGGATTGTTTGTGATTAGCGCTTTTTTTGGGGGGTTGGGAGGGGGGGGGGGGGGGAGGGGGGTGCTTTTAGACTGAAGACATAGGAAGCTTGAGCAAATAAAATACTTTTATGTTGGTTTTATTAGCGTATTCCTGTATATTTATTAACTTAGCGCTATTCCTTTACTTGTTTCCATGCAATTTTGTACCTACTTGCTAAATAGAATGGTCTGATCAGTTTAACCAACCACAGAGCATTCTACTTGCTGCCATCAGGGGACCTGTTTTTGCAAGCGGCTCTATATGGCTTGGGAATCGACGTCACTACGCCATTATTTACGTCATTCTCGGCAACCATACTTCAAGGTAGTGAGTGGTTGCTATGCGACTGGCGTGCAGCATCGTCAAGTTTGGATATGCGTGAATTAAGTCGGTTGCACGTCCCTGTCTAAAACCCTTTATAAATTGACTTTTCGAGCCTACCTCTGGGAACTACGTAAAGTCAACTGATTATTATATATTCGAGGGTGCTAAATCAAAATTTCAATGTTGTCAGCTTTATTGTTGTGCAGTTGACACCGAAAAATCAGTAAAAAGCCGTTAAAGTGCCCTGCGTTTTCGACTAAAATTTCTGTTACGTAGCCTTCTCACAGTGCCGTATCAGCCAATCAGCGTCCACGATATGGACAACGCCTACCAAGATGGCAGCGCCCATGACACGGAAGTTGTCGAAATTGTCTCGGTTGTCTGGTAAATAAATTGAAATTCACGTGATTTGAGATCCGAGTTGAGAGCAGTTTCGTTTGTTTTTGCGTTGTAAAACAACCCGGGATCTGGATTCGGATCTGTCATGAAACAAACACGCCCTGAGCATGCATGCACTGCAGCTTGTAAAAACGAAAGTGCTTCTGCTTGATCACAATTTTTAGCCTGAAGAAATACATTTTTATCTTTATCGATACAACAGCTACATGGCGCAATTACAACATAAAGCAAGGTTAAGTAACAGAGGTAAGTGCAACCAATGCGCTTTTATTGCTGTTTTGGCCGGTTATCACTCGAGCCATGTATAGGTCATGAAAAATGACAACCAAAATGGTGGATTGAAGGGGTGACGTCACCGGAAAGCAATCAATAGTCGACTAGAGTCCCTTGAACAACGGATAACTTCTGTTACAGTCGCTTGATCGAAGTTGCGCTAGCTTGCCGGCTGTGACGTATAGCGCCCTCACCGTTCGGCATACGTAAAAACAAATCTGCGGACGGGATTTCGCGTGAGAGAAAATATTTGCTTCAAAAATGGTGTTGTAAGTATTCCTTTTCATTCTTTTCCAATCATAGACATCTAAAACCACTAGAGGACACAAACAGCTGGAAATGTTTGTGTGTGATTCTAATTTAGGGGCCGTCCATAAAGTACGTACGCACGGAGGGGGGAGTGGGGGTGGGGGCGGTGTTGTTGACATTGCGTACACCATGCGTACAGGGTCCAAGCCAATGCGTACGTACGCAAACCGAAAATGTCCTTTTGGTAAATCGGGAAAGGAAGGACAAGTTGACCATGGCCTTAGACCTTAAGTACAAAACATATTAGACAGGCCACACATTTTTCTCACACACTCACATTTTTCTCACTCCTCAATTTAGATTTTCCCATTAAATCTGCAGTTACTGATGCTTGATGTGTCATTTTAAATAAAACAAAAAATTGCAAAAGAAATCTATACATTTTGTCATATATGTCAGACTTTGAAGGCGACATGCGAATCGTACCATAGTAGTATAACGTATAGCACTATACATGTAGTATACTGAACCATTTACCAATGCTGACCAAATGCTGAGGTATATATGGAATGCGTATGCGTACAGGGGGAGAGGGGGTTTGGAGCCACTGCGTACGCCATGCGTACAGGGGGGGTGGGGTGGGGGGTGGGGGGTGGGGGGGGGGGGGGTGCAGATGTGCAGGGGTGTCTAAAAAGTCGGCATTTCATGCGTACGTACTTTATGGACGGTCCCATTGCAAGCAAAATGACAACCAGCCACTACATAAAATAGGTGTGTTCTGTCTAGCCCTATACTGTGTATATACGCCTGTCCAAGGCTATATGATACTCATGCTGACACCAGCGTCTCTTGTTAATCCAGCCGGCCGGGCATTATCACTGGTCATTATCGATAGTTTAAGACTGCCCACGTGACGTGCTCTCAGCCAATAGGGATTCGTAAACTGTCTAAGGTATTTAGCTCTAACTATACTTTATTATCAACTCGAGATGACGAAGAAGGAGTTGCAGTTTTAGAAGTGTGAGGAAAACTCCCAGAGAAATCCCTGGGGGAAACTCCACGCGGTCAAGTAGGGACTGCAAGCCCAATCCACATATACACGCCCCGGATTCGAAACCGGGACGAGGAAAGAATTAACCACTACGCCAACCCAACCGCCCTTTCCTGTTAGGATCATAATACTATGGCTTCTATCTTCTCTCGAAACAAAAGAAGTACATTATGTGTGTATCTTAAGGTGGAATCTAAGGAGATAACTTCAGCCCAAGAAGGGCAACAAACGGTGTGACAACATACCTTTGTGAAATGTGCAAATGTCCCACTCAACGTCCGTAACAAGGTCGCCAAAAAATTTCACAAAGTATGTGTCCTTGTTACGTAGGCCCTACGTTGTTATCTGGGAAATTTGTACACATGGTTTTCAGAAAGTTATGCTGTCATACTATTTGTTGCCATTCTTGGGCTGAAGTTATCTCCTTAGATCTTAAGATCTGTCTTAAGATGAATCTTTCGTTTTGGGAGAAGATAACTGGCATTGCACAGAGATATGATCCTGGTTAAAAAGTCTCTCCAGTATTGAAAACCGATTCATATATGTAATCATACTGATTTAATAATGATATAAAAACCGTACCTCTCTCCAAACAAGACAAAAAACTTAAAAAAACAAACAAACCCCTGACGATATCTTTAAACCACACATTTGTTAATTTTGTTTTGATTCCATGTTCTGTCCTGTCTGAGTTTCTTTTTAAAGGGAAACGGGTCATAGGTTGAGCCACTTCCTTTAACAAAAGTTGTTGTTTTTGCCATCATGCAAAGATTTCACAACTTTTGGCAGAGGAAATGCGGGAAGTGGTTAAACTGCTTTGTTTTAAGTAAACGTTTATATCCCAAAAATAACTGCAAATGTACAAGTCATGCATATCATACATGGTTTTGAGCTTTCTTTTGACGATATACTTGGAAATACATGTATAAAGTTACCCTTAACACTTTTGTTTTTTACCGAGAAATGTCATACCATTTAAAGAATCCTCCTTGACTGATTTGTGTTTCTAAGTAAATATTTACGAAGAAATATCTAATGGCACAGTTATTTGTGCCATTATTAATAATTTTTCGGTATCATTTACTTCTACGCTTTTTGTCGATTTTGAACACCATGAAGATGTTAAAATCACCATGGTATTTTTATCAATGAAATCTATGCTATGGAGCTGCTCCATTCATTTACAGTCATAAAAACTCTACTTGGAAGTTGTTTTAGGGGTAAAAATCGAGGTTTTTGTTTTTTTATGGTAATAACATTTACATATTCATGAGCAATGTGATGTCACATTTATAGGCAAACACAGGAAAATGTCATTCAACTGTCCACAAAAGTCTTATGTTTTTTCTTTGCTTTTCTGCTGTGCGTTCCTAAAGCGACATGCCCCAAACCGCGCCCTCTTTCTGTTTTCGAAGTTGAAAAATACCACCTTTCATTCATGGGGCATCAAAATGAACAGAATAGTAATTTTTTTTTTTAAACGAGTAATCCTTCACATGAAGCAAAAAATCTGCATAAAGTTATTTAGTATTTCAGGCTCTTTAAATAAAAAGTCAAATTCTCAGTTGACCAATTAAACTATGAGCTTTGTATTGATTCGAGATTATGCAAAAATTAAGGGTGAAGTGTATGCATTGTCCCAATTTTTCAGATAAAATGGTTGATGAGTCGGATTTGGCCATGCTTTTGTCGATTTTTTCCCCGATTTCTTGTGTGTGTGTATAACTTTTCCTGTTCCTGATTGGCCAAATAAATGCATATTAATAACATCATGCCTTTTAAAACTAAAATCCATCCACAACATTAACCTGTTATGGTAAGAGTGTTTCATCTTCCTCGGTCATTTATTAAAAAAACAAACGATTTCTTAAAATCCTGAATATGATTCGAACAAAGGACCTCTGATTGTAATTCTGTCTTGCTAACTGAACTACATGTATACCAGGTCACTCGCCAAGCTAATGGACTTTCCACAGTTTATATATCTAAATAGAAACATTTCGTACTTATATATATTCAGAATCGGGACGAAAAAAGGCCGTCAATACGAATATTCAGATTGACCCACGCACCATTATGCAGTCAAACTGACAAGGATATGTACAGGAAATGCGCGAGGACATGGTATATCCCACTTCCCTTCAGTGTGTTTTAAAAGCGTCTGTTTTATCAGGTATATCTCGATCAAAACCGAGACTTACAATTTCTCTTTTTAACAGTAATTTATAGTAAAGGGACAAGCCGGCTTTGTTGGGCTATTTTGGGCTCGAAATAGACTAGACCCATACATGATTCTGAAAGTCTTTCCTAAATAGACTGAAGAGAACCTGAAAACAAACCCACCAAATTTGACCGTTTTTTAGTATTTTTCACAAAATCGATGTCACGCAATTTATCGGAACCAGATTCTGGTTTCGATCACGTGTCCTTGGAGTTAGTTTTATTTCCAGCCGTATGGCCGTGTGATACACAGTTTATTCCCGAAGTTTATTACTGCAGTACTGCGTCAAATTCAGCTCCGATTTTTTTCAAAATATCTATGAGTATTTGACAAAAGATACTATTTATTCAGGTTATGAAACAAAGTTATACATAACTCTGAAAAATCGAACATAAAATTTTGACACAAAGTCCACGGAACCGAAGCGAGTTCCACAGTGGACAGTCTACCAGACAATGTGACATTTAGCACACACATGTTGCCCGCCCAAAACCGGTACAGTGCCGTGAAACTACAATTGTACGTTCGTGAAGACAAACCGTGAATGTCAGCTCCTCTACAGAAAACGGAAAAACCCATTCGGTCGTCCAGGCTGTCCAGTGAAATCTTCAGCAGAAAATGAGAGATATCCAAAGCAAAAAGCTGCCAAGTGAACAGCGAATCGTTCCCGACAAAGTCGTGAGTCTCGTGCGATAGTGAACGGCTGGTAAAGCGTATAACTCGACTATTGACCGTTTTTAAAAATTAATTTTAAGCTTTTGCGGTTAATTACGGGACATTCTGACGATCTTTTTTCACAAGGACCATCACAAATTATTGTCAAGGATGCTGTATCACTAAATTACGTAAACAGTATAGGCCGGTGTGTACCTTTAATGTATACAAAATTAGACGTTCCACTCCATGTGATGTAGGCCTACCTTTCACTGCCAAATATACATATTATTTTAATACATTTTAATCTACGCTTGTTTATATGAATTCCTGTTAATGATTCGGTTATTATATGCAGTATACGGTCAGCAAGGTACACGTACATCTTTCATAATATATATATATAAAATTTCCAAACTACGCAGCCATGAAAAAAATGCATGAACAAAAATTTACATCATCATGTGTGTACCGTTTACAAATTTAACTCTAACAATACCGTACTCACTCTAGCGTTTGAACAGTAGATTTTATCTTACTTAAAAAATAAATTAAAAATATTAAATTTGACAGACTACAATAAATTCATATCGTGCTAATTATACCAAAAGATACACTATTTTTGGCAATACATACATGTACTTTTACGAAGGGTAATATTAAGAAAATTTGAGTACCAAACACATTTTACATTAATTGGTTATGCATGTACTTATTTTGTTATAGCTTTCACAATATTGAATAAGTGCGCATTTTGAAGGTATGGCGCCTGTGCATACCGACACGAGTGTAGTCGGCGCCATTTTGGATGATTAAAAAAGTGTTCCTGCAACGCATGCAACACGCGTTGTTGCACCAATCAAATGCCCTTGAGTCCCAAAACGGTAGTCATTTCGAATGATATTCCGTAAGTATGAATTGAACCGCCATGGTATACAAATATTGACTGCTCATGAGGGTGATGGTGCAAACTATCGTCCCGAGGTGATCTTGAAACGGCAGTCCTGCTATTTTCCCGAGGCCGCAGGCCGAGGGAAAATAGCAGGACTACCGTTTCAAGATCACCGAGGGGCGGTAGTTTGCATTATATACCCCATGCGTAGATTCCTGTCATCTGATTGGTTAAAAGTGAGGGCATTGAATCGGCTAGACCCGGCTCGTATATGCCCACCGGGCAATAGTCTTTGCCATGCCCCGGGCATAGTCATTTAGCGGGTTCCCGACGCGCGCTTTACATGTGTTAGCATAGCTGTGCACCAACTATGCAGCTGGGCGCTTCACGTAAACATTCATCAGGACGGTAATGGCGGAATCTCGACGTCTGTCGTAGATGATGAAGTCCTTAAGAAAGTAAGAGAAGTGGCCTACAGTGAAAACTGTTTCAGGTGAAATGTGCTACTAAAGTGCCAGGTGATTTAATATGCTACAAATGTTTGCTGTAAATTATACAACTTTTCCGCCGTAGACCAGCTTCCGAAATCGAAACTAGAAGGACCACTGTCATGACTGTATGATGTATCGTTACTTTTAACCATCCAGATGACAAAAATCTACACATTCGGTATATAAAACAAATATTGACTGCTGTTTATTCGGGTCATGGTTAAGATTATAGGCCCTCGGTGATCTCGAAGCCATGACTATGCCCCTCGGCTTCCGCCTTGGGGCATAGTCATGGCTTCGAGATCACCTTGGGCCTATAATCTTAACCATGCTCCTCATTGCAGTCAATATTTGTAGACTATGTATCATTATAAAGGCACTCCATTGGCGAGTTATCGCGTTTAGTGGGGGTACCATATATAGCCGAGTGATTTAAGGTCATTGACTCGCAACAAGTTGGAGTTGCCGGATTGATACACGTCGTGATACTTGTGCCATTGAGCAAGGCACTTAACAACATTTGCTCAATCTATTGGAGGGGAAGTAAAGCCATTGGTCCAGTGAGTTGTGTAACGCACTTAAAAGATACTGATCGCTCTTTAGTGAAAGAGTAGGGAAATTCCCCGGTGTCTCTATCCGTCAGTTGCCAATGGCGCCACCCACCTGTGTATCTCGATGTTTAGGTGGAAGGCACTTGTATGTTTCATGCAATTCAGCCTACGGGCTGCAATATCTCATAAACCCACTAAATTAAAATTAGGATCATATACAGAACTTAACAGAAGTTAGCGTGGGGTCGAAATTACGAGGGCGCGATGAACTTTTACTGCATTTCACCCTAAACAATACTTTTCACTGTTTGGTATGGTATCGACCCTCGACGCATTAGCAACCGTTGGATAAGCTTTTGGCATTTGGAGACAAGACTTTGACATTGGTTCCAAAACGTCGAAACCTCTTTTCGTTAGATAATACGGCGACATATTGGATACTTTTGGGCCATATTTTATTGTATCACCTCGAGAGTGCTTTTAGTATCACCGATATATCAAAATTTGGGGAAGAGTACCTTTAATTTGGTACATGTGGAAAGTTCGGCATGGAGGAAGTGTGGCATAATACTGGTTTAGGTGATAAAGGGCGGGAAGGAGCTATATTCTCGTACGCGTCGCCATCTAGGGACGAGTTGTCATGAGTTTGGTCGAGTTCGTCTCCGGAGCAGGTCACATTCTCGTATTCAGTCTTCTTCCGTTGGTGCGATGGCTTAGGCGCGTTGTAGTATGTGGGTGCTGATGTTTTTCGCTGTCCCCGATGAGGCATGGTTGCTGCGGCCGAACCAGCAGCTCTCGGAGCAGGCGTGTTGACGTACATGTCGTCTGGCTCTACGGTGGGTGGCGGTGCTGGTTTATGAGGCGGAGGATTGGTACCATCATCCTTGTACACATTAAGCGTTGGGCTCTGGCCGTTTCCCAGCGTTTCGTTCAGGGTGGTTTCCGTTGTAGTCTCACAGGGCGGTCGATCGCGAGCTTCATTGGTCTCCTCGTTCAGGACGATATGCCGACGAGACTGGCTGCGCTTCTTCCGGGATCGCGAGCCTCTGCTGGTGTGTGCTTTGCGGAGACACCACACGAGGCAGATCACGAGCAAGACGAAGACCGGTATTCCGCCGGCCGCTGCGCAGGCGATGAAGATCCACAAATCCACGGAGCCACCACCGGACGGCTCGTCCGGGGTCGGTAGCTCCAGGTCGATCGTCAAGCTCGCATTAGCTGCTAGACCCGATGGCACGTACGCTTCGCACGTGATCACACTGCCATTGTCTGATCTCAGTAAATTTGCTGTCGCGATGATGCTGTCGTTATCTCTGCTCGTTAATCGATCCCTGAAACGGTCGCTCTCCATGCCATCCACATACCACCTGTAGCCGGTGATTGAGGGCAAACCCTCGGCATCACACAAAAAGGCTGCCCCTCCACCCAAGATCAATTTGTTCCCGAGGCTGCGAACCGACACCGTTGGGGTTATTGCGAGAGGTACAATCGAGCATTGCGACACTTTCATCGAGGTGAGATTCTGACCGTAGCAGCGGAATTCTACGCCGTTGTCCTGGCCCGTCAACAGCCACACCAATTCCCCGTCGACGGAGGACATCTTGATGATTTCTTCTTCAGATGCGGTTCTGTACCAGTTGAGATTCTCGGTCCCGTTTTCGCTGCCCCTCCAGCGGCACGTGAAGGTGGCGTAGTCGTCTATACTCACCGGGCTGCTGTCTCGAGTTTTATTGACCGAGCACTCCAACTCACTTTCGGCCTGAACTGAGCACAGAAACACGGTCATAGTCATTAATGCGAGCAGGTTCATGTTGAACAAACGTGTCTCTCAAACGATCACCGTGGGAATGGTAAAGCTTCAGTTGAGTAGAAACCACACTCGGTTTTGGAAATAACCGACAGAAGAATCGAACAATATTCGTGTAAATATACGGTTCGCTCTTTGTTAGCCTTGTCAGTTCCGTGCCTCCCCACAAGCACACGATCACAACCGGTTGATAAAAAGAGCAACAACTCCTTCGGACATTGCGTGTATCGGTATAGTGAAACTCCGATACATCTGTCCTTTTGTGAGTTTTTCTGACGTTTTGTGGGTTTAAAATAAGAACAGCATTGACTGAGGCATTATCAATGCGACTGCCAAACACCAACAACTACACTTCAGTGCCCGGCAATGAGCACTATCTAAAACTTACAGGAAAACCTCGCAACTTCCTGCCCATTATGTGACGTTGCCTTGAACAGCCTTTGGGAACCAATAGACGGCCCTAACATGCACGCTTTCCCTCAAGCTCGGAACCACAACTCGGGCCAAGCTACTTTGGGTGGAGGTTGACGTGTTCCGGTTTCGGTATTTTGTCGTTGTCGAAACAAACTGTCGTTTGTGCCCTTCCACCCGACAGATAACAGCCGTTTGGCCTCGGTGGCATCTGGTTCTGTCATATTATCACTAATAAAAGGAAAGACTTTCATGTAGAATAAATTCTTCCACAAAATATGCCTTCAAAATGTCATTCGTTTTGTTGCAAAGATGCGCTTTAGAGTTTCGGGGAGCACCCACATTTTCGCTCTCAAAACTAGTTCCATTTCAGTTGCCAAATTCATTTGATTTACAATACCTTTTGTTGCTGTCAATATTTGACCAATGTGCAGTTTATTTGCATAGTACATGGTATTAGTGTCCAGGCGGCTCCACGTGCTTAGAGGATAATGCGTGGCGCGATTTAAGTTTAAAGATAGTATACATGATTGGTAAACTGTTACAAATAGTTTTATTGAGGATATGCATGATTAAAACCAACCTGAGCAAAAACCAGGGTTTGCAGTCATTTCGCCGCAAAACCACTTCGCCCTGAATCATTTCGCCCTGAACCACGGCCTGTGCACGAAGTGGTTTTGGGGCGAAGTGGCATTTGGGCGATGTATATAGTGTTTGGACGAAGTAATTTGGGGCGAAATGGCACTCGGGCGAAGTGGTTTGGGGCGAAATGGTTTTGGGGCGAATTGAATTTTCGTCTCATGTGACGAAAACTAATTGTTTTACTCATTTCTCAAAGACTATAGCACTTTAGACAAAACCATTTCAGGGGAAGTTTTCTACGGTCAGCATGTTTATATTGTGTAAGTAAGGCGTAAATCTGTGAACATTTCTGATTTTTGAGATTACCAATGATGTATACTGCCTTTAAGTACGACCGGTAAAACCTTTGGGCACGACTAATTTCTGATCGATTGTAATTACAGCTGGAATATGTTGCATAATGTCTGGCGCCGCAAATTCTTCACATTCAAATGGAGGTGCAGTTTAGAAAGTTACATACTATGCTGTTGTTGCTACGTGGTGTACGCCAATGCCTAGGCAACCAAGAGTCTGTTTGCTTTATGCCATTCGTGGTCCGATTCCCGGCCGCGACCATGGTGCGTGTGACCTTGGGAAAGGTACTTTGTCATAAGTTGCCTTTCTCCACCCAGGAATAAAAGGATACCTGTTTCTCGTTATAACATCAATGATAATATGACACATACGAAAAGGTATTAGCTTAATTACTTTCTATATTATTCTCTATTATTATTTTTGTTTAATCCAATTAAGACACGGTCTATGTCTACACTGTTTAAATAGTTTGTCTCGCCACAGTGCCCTCATCACTTAGCGATTGAATGCAAACGAGAAGAAAATGAAAAAGCTCTGGAAGGAGATCAAGATGACGAACACGTACTCCAATGCGAACATCTCGAAGATTAACTCGCCAAAGAAACAATTGGATGATCCAGGGGAAGCTCATCAAACTGGCCATCTGAAAAATATATTATTATGCAAATAATACATGGTTTAAAGGAGTGTGACCAGATCACTTTTTTTTACCCATAACTCCCCGGGACTTACCTTATGGGTCATGAGATTTTTATATCATAACATCCGTTATATTTTTCTGATTACGAAACTGAAACTCCCGCGCTTCTAGGCCGCATATTTCCGAGGATATCGTCAAAAATCCACCGATTATTTGTAAACTAATTTTCCAGTATCAACGTTTATCCGCTGAAAGCATAGTCGATAGTTTTGTTCAATTTTTTACTGGAAATTGCGAATGTTTTCAGGTTTTTGGGACATGGGAGGTGTGTATGGGAGTTACTTGATAATATTGGTAAGTTACATCGAAAACTTTTTTCCAGAAATTCTGGTCACGCTCCTTTAAGGGTGAATTCAAGTTCCTTGAGTGGAGACGTGGTGGTCTATAATGGATAGCGTGTCGGACTTTCGGTCGAGAGGTCCATGGTTCGAAACCTGGTTGCATGCACCCCGTTGTGTCCACGTTGTCTCTCTCATCCCAGGTGTATAAAGTAGGTACCAGCAAATACGGTTCGGAAAACCCAACTATTTGCTGGGGATGGACCTGCGATGGACTGGCATCCCATCCAGTACGTGTACATAAACTTCTGCTTTGTTAGACACCTTAACTCCTGGGCGAAGGACGTCCGAGGCGAGGGGTAACCTACCATTTCAGGCATAAATGTTCGCGCCATGCGCGTTGTTTGTCGAAACAAAACAGTTTGCGATAGATTTCTTTGCAATTAATGTTGCTTCTGTACATTTTAGACATACACTGACCGTCTTCAAAGGTAGATTACGGTTGATAATGGCAAATCTTGTGTGACAAGCAAGAGCTGAAGCTCGAGCATGCTCGAAATTCTGCGATTGCGTTGCGACGGACACGTACACAAAATCGTGACCACATCGCCATTGCTAAACCGCATCGCAAAATCCGTACACCTTGTGATGCAACTGCACAACATGCGCTATCGTGATCGTATCACGGACGAAACGCAAGGTGTACGGCCGGCTTAAGTTGCACAATATTCCTGCGATAATTACACGCAAGCTATGGAGCTTGTGCCATTTTCAACAGTTGCGCAAGCTACGCACTTTTTCGTGAAATCGGCGGCTGGACTATTAAGGCATGACGTCAGTCCGGGTAACTGGGTCTAAAGATTCGCTGGTAATCTGACGTCCATTGCTATAAAAGCGCAGGGAAACAGACCCAGCCTTGGCAGGGGCGGTCGGCTTGGCGTAGTGGTTCTTTCCTCGCCTTTCACCTCTGACGTCCCGGGTTCGAATGCGGGGCGTGTATGTGGATTGGGTTTGCAGTCCCTACTTGACCGCGTGGGTTTTTCCTCCCACTTCTAAAACTGCAACTCCTTCTTCGTCATCTCTAGTTGATAATAAAGTATATAGTTAAAAGCTAAACCCGTATAGTTAATGGCATAAAGGGCCTTAGTTGCCGAAGATGCCATAAAATTAACAACAACAACAACCGCAGCCTTGGCAGGGCGGTCGGGTTGGCGTAGTGGTTCTTTCCTCGCCTTTCACCTCTGGCGTCCCGGGTTCGAATCCGAGGCGTGTATGTGCATTGGGTTTGCAGTCCCTACTTGACCGCGTTGGTTTTCCCCTGGGGATTTCTCTGGGGTTTTTCCTCCCACTTCTAAAACTGCAACTCCTTCTTCGTCATCTCAAGTTGATAATATAGTATAGTTAAAGCTAAAACCGTATAGTTGATGGCATAAAGGGCCTTAGTTGCCGAAGATGCCATAAAATTAACAACAACAACAACAACAACAACAACAACCCAGCCTTGGCAACACGCAAAGGGTGACGTATAACTAATTGCCCAGGGAACTAACAAAATGTGACGCATTCACTTCGGCAGTCCAATCGAATAAAGCTAGGGTAAACCCTTCGAGAAATCTTAAAGAAAGAAAGAACTTTAACAAAAAGTGAATAAATGCCTTGTTTTCGCCTATAGCTAAGGAATGACGTTTACATTTGTAGAACAATGCCGAGTTCAGTTACACTATACTGCGAACTGGATCGTACTTTAATCACTTTGGGATGCTTATTGCTTTTTGGGGGATCACATGTATCAAAATTGAAATGCCATATACGAAAAAACAATCTTTAGGATTAGATTTTGTGCGTCATTGCTAGCTATTACAGACGTTTCTCAACCATGGTCTTTGAGAAACTATATATTTTTTTCATCACAGGTATTTAGTCAAGAAATTAGGTTTTCTGAGCAAAATTCGATAAAAGGGCAGACCTACTGCCTCACAACTTCACAAATTGTTTTCGTGTTTCGGTGTTTCTGTCTGTACGTATCAACAAATTGCGAAGACGTTTACTATCGAGGTATGTAATACCTTACAGCGATGCTTGCAGAATTTTATGAACTAAATTCTCGTGTTATTTTCATTTTTTTGTTGATTTTACTTTGACAGCGGTTTTGTTAGAATAGGCGCGTGAGGCAACAAATTTCTTTTTTTAAACGTTTGGACATTTTTAAATTTTATAATCATGTTTAAAGCTCAAATGCATCATTCATTTTTGCAATTACCCAAACTATTTTAGTTACTTCACGAGTTGACAAAAACAACCTGACTAAAAGTGTTGATAGCAATGGTAACGAACACCACATGATTTTCCCCCCGTGTAAAATAGTACATGTGAAAGAAATTGTCAACTGAATGTGCTTTTTAAAAAATGCAGACAATTTTTTTTACCATTGATTCTTTCAACATAAAAACCATGCATGAATTGTTCCGGTTTTCTGAAGTATTATACTGCATCTACGTGGGTGAAATTTCTACAAGGCAGTTTATCAACATTATTCTTTAGTTATGTAATGCTGTTGTGCCTTCCAATCATGTAATAGGCCTATGTCTTTATATGTGCAGAATCCTCTCTCATCATGGTGTTCCGTGAATCGTCCGTCCTATGTTGTCTACCGGTCCTTCTTGCGGCGTGTCTTCCCACCTTAGCGGCTTTGCCAAGCCATCAAGCTGATCCTTTAGCAATTCTCAAGAGACAAGCTCCTAGCAACGGGCACACTAGCATCGGTGCTCCAAGCCTAGCTGGTAAGTGAAGCCGCTTAGAGCGAACTATAGCTCAACGCTTATAAACAATATAAAATCCTTTTATTTGTATATACAATGTACAAAACGCCGGTCCATGCAGGTTCAACCGGGTTCATCATAGCCCAACAAAATTAGTTTTCTGATATACATGTACATGTAGCCCTTAAAGGCCCTATGTATCATTTGCAAGATCAAACTTTTTACAGATTCGTGAAATAAGAGTGTAACATATCTAAGGAAGAATGTTGGTAAACTAGCCTGAAGAAATTTTAGCTACTTAAATGCATCGATGCTTCAGAATACCTTAAACACATATGGATTTTGTGTACAAGTGAATGGTAGAAAGTCTTGTGCACGGGACTTTTGTTGTTGTGAAAACCACCTTCGGTTGTCAATTTCCAGCATGAAATACCATTTTGGACGGAAATAAATTCATGTGGTATTTGTAATTTGTTACCATTGCTATCAACACTTTGAGTAACTAAGGGTTTTCTTGTCAACTCATGAAAAACAAACTTGGGTCGTTTCAAATGACAATGGGCCTGCAGAATTCTCCCAAAGATTTCATTGCTGCCGGAATCACTTTGTTCAAACGTACACACGTCGTGGAGGGAAACACTGAAGCGGAACAGTCTTGAAAGTGATTCCAAAGTGGTTAGTCGATCGGTACCTTGTTAATATCTGATTTATATTTTAAGAAAATTGCATTTTTCCCCTGGAACGACGGATGTCGTGCTGTAACTCAGGTCAAAATCCTCTTCTCTGGAGTATACTCCGGAGGTAAAAAAATTATTATCGTTACTTTTCATCCTCCAAAATCAAGTTAGTACATTCTATAATATCAAGTATTATATAGCCTGCCTGGGAAAAACCACAGGATTTGATTTGAAATAAAGACAAAATGTATCCAATTTATTTTCTCTGGTACATGGTGAGACATGATTCTGTAACAATGAAAATAAAATATCGTGGAATGACAGGTTTATAAGCTAGAGATTTTTAGAGAGTGTATAATTGGTAAAATGATCACGCCTTTTCAATTAGATAGCTCAATTTAGAAATTAATTACTCTGTACAACCAGGCGCGGCTATTGCATAGTTCCGAGATTGCCCAGTTAACCCCGCCCCTTAGATACTGTTGCTATGTGCTCACAAGCAATCGCAAAAAAAATGGCGACACACAACGTACAAAGCAACGGAACTCGGCATGGAAAGCACAGATTCATTGGAGAAAACTCAAAAGTCTTTATGTTTTAGGGTCGACAGTTACCGTAGCACACACTGAGCGAAGGGCTAGTAATGCAGGGATGACATATATTCAGAAAAAATGCGCTTTCCTACCTTTGAACAGCGAATCGCCCGACATTGAAACCAAAATTCACCCGGTCACTGGCGCATACAACATGTACAAACTGTATACGGGCAGAAAATCGCGTGATTGTTTGTGATGCAATGCACTTTGACCTATGTGGGCGCTGTCGGCTAGCTCTGTTGTGATTGGTCGGCGGGTTCGGATTGATTGACAGGTCGGAACTATGCATTATGACCGGCTGGTGGGGCAAGGTGGTTTTTGGGGCGAAGTGGTTCAGGGCGAAGTGGTGCAGGGCGAAATGGTTTTAGGGCAAAGTGAATTTTCGTCTCATAAGACGAAAAATAATTGTTTTACTCAATTCTCAAAAACTATAGCACTTTAGACAGAACCATTTCAGGGGAAGTTTACTGCCGCCATCATGTTTATATTGTGTAAGTTATGTGTAAATCTGTGAAAATTTCTGATTTTCGAGATTACCAATGATGTGTTCTAACTTTAAAGGAGCTTGTTCAGATTTTTTCAGAAAATGGATTTCGTTCTAACCTAACAATCATATAAAATACCTCTCCAAAATACTATCCATGGGAAGAAAACAGGAAATTTGCAATCTCCAATTTGGATGTGGAAGCAAAAAGGTTAGTGTAATCACTGCATTCCTTTATGGAACGAGTAAATTAGTGGTTTTTTGACGATATCCTTGAAAATATACGGATTCAGAGCGCGGAATTTTAGAATGGTAATGAGAAAAATATGACAAATGATACTGTTTCAAAATCTCAACACCCGTGGGTAAAAATGGGGAGCTCAAAAAATAATGTGATTTGGACACGCTCCTTAAAGATGTGTTTTTCCCGGTCGATATACAAAAAACTGGGGCTTCTTTTATTTCTTGAACAGAAAACGGTTAGTTAAAATAAAATAGTTCGAATCCCATTCATTATGTAGGCCTACACACTCTGGCCTACATTCTGTTTTTTATATCCCTAAAATACTTGCACCTCAAACTAATTTTGTGAAAATTAAGGCACTTTGAAAAACACGCGAAATAGGCTAAATGTAGCCAGAGGCGTTACAATCAAGTTGCAGATTAGGATTATTATACAATCGACCAGAAATTGCTGTTGCGCCAGAGCTATTTTGAAACTTGCGCCGTGTTGAGTCCAATTATTGGTACTACGCCCTACGTAGATAGGTTCCGCATGGGACAAAGTTGGCAGCGTAAAAGAAAGCTACTGACTAAATCGGGGTGGGGAAAGGGGTTTCTAAGGTGTTGCGAAGGTTACTGGTATATTGTTGATGTCCCCCAACGTGGCGCGGCCCCTAACGTGGCAGGCTTTACTTCCCGTTCTCTCTTGGCGCAATAAACAATCTGTTGCACTTGATATTAAATGGAAATAAAGTTCTCAAGTACCTTCATAAATTATAAAACTGAAATACGGAGAAGAATCATTCAGTTACTAGAAATTCACCGGAATGTGAAGGCATCGCCGTTCGCTTCAGGTTGTCATGACACCATACACGGAAGCCTGTAATAGGCATTTCACGTGAATAAAACCAGGCATACTGGCGTTGTGTACAGTGTCACAGTGTGTGCGTGCAAGTGGTCTTTGTGGGCCATCATAGTAAGGCATCGAACCGTTTCAGCCAATCAGCGACGCGCTCCACGTTAGGGGACAGTCCAGGCGATTTCGGGAAAAAAAGTGTTCATCGTTTTGTCCTGATTGTTTGTGTTATTTTGTACTTGTTGATGAGTCAAAATATTAAAGTATTACTTTTTATTGGAGCCTATGAATTATACTACAAGGTGTGTAAGTTTCAACTAATTCTGCTATGGGGTTTTGCTATAAGGTGAGCGGATTTCCAGTGAGTTGTCGAAGTGCGCCAAGTTAGGGGACATCACTATACATTAAAACCAGTGAAGTTTCCCTGCGCTATAGCAATGGACGTTTTAGATTGTCGGCGATGACGGCGAATGTTTAGACCTAGTCCCCTTGGTAACTGACGTCACAATTTCTATTAGTTCTTCTCTGGGGCCTGTTTTCACGAGCATTACCAGAAACATGTTTCTGACGTAATTACTGGTTCAACCAATTTATTAATGGCTTCGGTTGCCGATGACCAAAGAAACAGGCCCCGAGTTGAAAATTATTGTAAGCTAACACATTTCAGTTGTAATCCATCAGAACTCTTCGGAATGTACGACGTTGATTCGGACGGCTATCTACAACCGCTGGAGCTTGTTCTGCTGCTACAAAGACCCGACCAAATTAACACAGTGGACCGCTTTGTTCATCGCTTGAAGTCCATTTTTACTGCGTCCGAGGCAAACGGTAACTCATCTCCATTTAATTTAAAGGAGCGTGCAGATTTGTTTCCGAAAATGGATTGCGCTCTAACCTATAACAATCATATAAAATACCTCCCAAAATACTATCCAATTGGATGTGGATGCAAAAAAGGTTGGTGTAATCACTGCACTGCTTTGTGGAACCAGATAAATTAGTTTACAAAACATCGGTTTTTTTTTTACAATATCTTTGAAAATATACGGCTTGAGAGCGCGAAATTTCAGAATGCTAATGAGAAAAATATGACAAATATGATATATGGTATCAAAATCTCAACACCCATGGGAAAAGTGCATGGGGGCTAAAAATCTGATCTGTGCTAAAAATGTGACATGGACACGCTCCTTTAATTTAAGGAAATTATGTGAATCACCTCAATCGAACGATAGCGTATATTAGGCCTATATATGCATAATTTGATCGGATAGTGTTTCCGTTTTAAATGTAAAATGCAGAGAAATTAGGACATATTTAGAGGCTCCTATAGATACATGTATAACATCCCGGACCGAAAAAAAAATACAAATTATGAGATTCCCCCACTCACCCCAACCCTCCATCGATGTCTATCAAACAAAATCCTTCATTGTTTAGTTGTTTCCGCTTTGTAAACAGACAAAACAAGATTTGTTTTTGTTTAAATCGTGAGATTTAAAGCTTGCAAAATGTTGAAACCAATGTTTCTTTTAGGAGACGGGAAGTTGGATCTGGCTGAGTTTACCAATAAGCCATCGTCTGCAGAGTCGTCACGTGCACCGAATCAGAACGAGGCTTCCGGAGCATTTCAACTTTTTGACGAAAACGGGGACCATCTTCTCAAGTAAGCTCTGTTCTCATCTAATATATCGACTCCTTAATACCAGTACAGCATATGTCCATTTTGCTAAAATGCGTTAAGCCCATTATTAGGTATGTACATGTCTATCGATTTGTCTTCTATACCAGAAATGACCATGTCCAATATTGAAAATAGAGGGCGTACAAGGAAAGCCAATATTGCTCATGTCCATTATCATTTTTTTAAGGCCTAAACCATCGATATATATACACCGGATTAAGCAAAAATAATTGTTTGACTCATTTCTCAAAGACTACAGCACTTCAGACAAAACCATTTCAGGTGAAGTTTTTTACGGTCATCATGTTTATATTGTGTAAGTTAGGCGTAAATCTGTGAACATTTCTGATTTTCGAGATTACCAATCATGTAGCCTATACTGCCTTTAAACACAGATTAAAAATATAGTTCACGAGATATCAAAGCCACTGAAAATGACATCAACTTGTCTATGGAGAATTCCTTTATTGGTGGTGAGATACCAATCATGTATACTGCCTTTAAACACAGATGAAGGGATGAATTCAAAATGGTTCACGAAAATGACATCAACTTGTCTATGGAGAATTCCTTTGTATGTGGTGAGATGACACAGCTTTGCTCATGAATATGGGAATTACGGATTGGGAATTACTGTGTTTTTCAGCTTGTATAATTATGATAGTGTCACTGTGTATTTCTTTTTTTCAGTCGTGCGGAGGTGGCATCTGCGGTTCAGAGGATGACTGGGATAGCGCCCTCTAGTGATCGGATTGAGGAAATGTTTTCTCGTACGGACGCAAATGGTGACGGCACTGTTGACGAAGTCGGTAAGATCTTTTTATCTAATTTTCATTATGTAACAGGACAGAGGCCACAACAGAGAGGACACAATTTAAGTCACATGATCGAATGTCAAATCGCAAATTTTAGTACATCGTCCTTTTGCATAACAAGTCGCATTGCTGTTCGCATTGTAAGTCGCATCGATATCTATTAGGATTTCCCGGTTATTTTAGCACTTATATCAAGCAACGTCTCTGGAACGATACTTTAAATTATTTCAACAACTGACCTTCATGTTTTCATTTTTTTGGCAGAATTCACTGACGCTATGCATGTGCAAGAGCAGGCCGCTATTAGTTTCTGAATTGGACAACAAGAGGTGGAAAAAAGACATAAATCCCAAATTCGTTAAAAATCTTTTAGTAATGTGATAACATTGAAACTTAGAGACAGAGAAAGCACTAGTTTGGAATTATCGATGACTTGAATAAACTAAATGTTACCTATAGACCGTATCGAATAGCCGCCATTTCATGGGGCAGTTTCTTTGTTCGTTGGGGATATGCATGGTTGCACATATTGTGCTTCCATCGTTCAACGGTTTAAGTAACAAAAGGTTCCCCACGAAATGGCGGCTATTCGATACGGTCTATATGAAACGTATTTAGCATCGATATATAATCACTGGATGAAGCAACGACGTCTAAAATTGAAGCCACCGTCCGCCATTGTACCCCACCAAATACAATGTCTTCACTCGTCTACATCATGTGTTAAGTGGAATGCAAGCGATCGTGGGGTACAATGGCGGCCGGCACATGGCTTCAATTCTCGTATAGCCAACTGCTATTGCATACTTCATCCAGTTATTATATCGATGGTATTTAGACGCAAATCAAAAGTTATCTTTCAAAATGGTCAGAAGGGATATTGTTTGACATGATGAACTTTCACGAACGACTTTTTTATAACAAACTATGCTGTGCTAAATATGACTTGGCGAATTGGAGAGTTTTAAAACGCGTGGTGGCAGCAAATAAACCGGTCCTTTCCATTGTTTACGTCACGTTTGAGCTAAAGTGCGCATGCTCAGTATGACATAACGGTGGAAAATGACCGGTTCGTTTGCTGCCACCAAGCGTCTCGAAATTCTCCTTTTAGGCAACCTTGGCCTTATGCAAGTCTTTTCACTCATTAGCATTGCGGCCAGGCTGCCATACACGCAACATACCAATGAGACGGGGTGTAACATACACATTGTATCTAGCATATACAAGTACATGTATAGTAGACATACCTAGCTTCCATCATATATTAGACATATATCTTCCATCGACGTTATGAAGCTTTAGATATTTTAACAGCATTTAGGCCACGTCCAAATTCGTTGGCTGCGTCGTGAAATTACACACCGTAAACCCTATATAGTCCCAATTAAAGGCACAGGCTCGTCAGCAATGCGCGCGCACCAAATTCGTGCCACGAAATACGCAGCCCCATGCCTTTGCAAAATTTCAAAGGATTTTAATAAAGCACTGCCAAAGTTCTACACAATGTCAATGGCAGTCTTTTGTTAGTAGCCTATGCTAATTATTAATCGGGTTGTTATTAAAACGTGAATTTACTCCCAGGCCGCGGACAATCATCTTTAATCTGTAGTACGGGATTACAACAAAATAAAACAAGGGGTATATCCCTATGATTATTATAATTAAATGATTGAATCTGTTCGAATTAGTGATATTTGTGTAGGGATTTATTACTTTGTTTTATGTACAATTTTGTAGGTCCCAAACCTAAACCTAATTGCTTGACGTATAGTCACGTGGTTTTTGCCAGACTGTTGACGTTGTCCAGTGGAGCACCTTTACCATTGATATATATATACACTGGATGAAGCAACGACGTCTAAAATTGAAGCCACCGTCCGCCATTGTACCCCACCAAATACAATGCCTTGCCTAGACTGGTCATACTGTCTTCACTAGTCTACATCATGGTCTATATGTGTTAAGTGGAATGCAAGCGATCGCATGGACCGGGGAGCAGTCTAGGCCAAGCATTGTTCGTGGGGTACAATGGCGGCCGGCGTATGACTTCAATTCTCGTATAGCCAACTGCTATTGCATACTTCATCCAGTGTATATTTTTTACCACCAAATGTTTTTTAAAACTATTCTTTATCGCATAACACGAAAGTATAATTGGTTTGCAGTGAGCGATTTTCATACACAATTTTTCGGCAGTTGCAAAAGGAAATAAGAATTTGAAACGTTTTTTGTTTCAAAAGTTGGGGGACAATAAACAAAATGTGCTACCCCTCTCACAATAGACTACTAATGTGTGACGTCTTGCCAGGGTAGCTGGGTTTAAACGTTCGCTGGTAATCTTGAATACACATAGCTGAAGCACTGCAGGGAAACAGTTCACTGGTTTTAGAGTAGACCCAGTAACTTTGACAACACACGGTGGGTGACGTTTTCCTTTTAGTGTTCTGTAACAAGTACAGTGGCTTATTTAATACAAATCATGTATACTGAAAAGCGATTGAAGAAAATCGGTTTGAAAATGCACTCATGCATGCATTCAGCAAATGAGGTTGGTTTTTAATGGGAGGTTGGTTTTTAATATGGCATGCTATTACAAAGGGATTTGCACGTGAGCGATTGACTCGCCCGAGGTCGGTCTGTGTATGTGTGTGCACGTGTGTTATTCAGGTCTGTTCGCCGGCTTAAGGCTCACAAACTCGCTTCATTAAAGGTAATATACAAGGTTGACTTTTATCGTCAATTTTAGAATTATAGATGGAGATGGTTACAGTTAATCCTCTTAACACTGACATGGGCAAAATAATGTGTAGGTCAGTGGAATCTGGAAACGGTAGAGAAACATATGTTACTGGCCCCAACCAATGAACGACTTCGGTTGCCAACGACCAAAACTGACTATAGAGCTTCTGCACCGGCGGCCATGACAGGGGGCAGGTTTTCTTATGTAAATGCTGTAACAATAGAACCACAAAGCACCTACTCATGCATGAGGCACGGTGACAATGTGGCTCCCCCTGTCATGGCCACAATGCAAAGGCTATATTGGTTGAATCTGTAATTACGACAGTCAGAAACATCTGTTTGGTTGTTGTCGCGAAAACAGACCTCGCTTTCACCTCTGTGGCCCTGGTTCGAATCCCGTCATAGCATAAACAGAGGATTCTGTGCCTTCTGATTGGTGCATTGTAAATGAATATTCCTACTCTTTATAGCGCCCTCAAGGAGTTGTTTAAATAAAGGAATAAAGGAACGAAAATGAGAAGCTCTGGCGAGTAGCTTGGTGGCGGTAAAGCATAGGACTATCAAGCAGGAGGACCCTAGTTCAGTTCTCGCTGTGCATGGTTACACTATTATCTTTTTCAGTAATATTGAGGAAAAACTTTGAAAATTTTTTGAACTGCAGTTGTGTTTGAAGAACGTGCATTAGTGTATGTGATCCCCCAATTAAAAAATAAAACATTCGCCGGGCCAGTATGTGGATTGGGTTCTCAGTCCCTGCTTGATTCCGTGGGTTTTTCCCCTATACAGAATTGTATAGGGGTTTTCCTTCCACCTCTAAAACTGAGCATTTTTACATCGTCTTCTCTTCACAGGTTTCTTTAGGCTTACGCGCTACAGTGCCTCGGAGGCTCGGGCACTTTTGAGGAATGTTTCAGCACCAGAACATGACGAATCATAGAATTAATACCATAACTGGCTTGAGCCTGTTTTAAGGATGTGTATATACCTCGAGGGGAAAACCGTTCTGATAATTACATTTGGCAAACTGGATGGAGACATTCTTTTGGGGGAAAAGCCAGGTGCTTTTACTCAATCGTTATATGTTGCAAGACGCGGTGTTTCTGAAAAATGTGGTTTGTTTTAAAGGTATGTTCAATTTTCTGTGTGGGGACCTGAATGGGAAAGTTGAATAATTTAAAAAGGGATAATTTTCTCGGTACACCAAAGTTGTACGTTTCTGAGTGAGATATTGGATTAAAATATGAAACGACGAGAAATATGGAACCACATTGAAAGAACATTCGACAGCATTGAAAACGATAGTGTTCGGTCCGGTGGCCCATTTTAGGATTGAATTCCATATCCGTCCACTAATGTCTTGTTGTGACCTATAAACCAAGTAAAATATGTCCACGTTTGATGGTAAAAACACAACATTAGGTGGGAAAATGTCATGATTTTACTGAGGAAACACTTTTTTGGGAATGGATATAGACCTTATGCACGGCGGCCATGATAGAGGGCAGTCACATTGTTTGAATATGAAAACCTGCCCTCTGTCATGGCCGCCATGCATAAGGTCTATTCAGACACTTACTGGATCTTCTATTAACGTTTCGTTCAATCATTTGACCGAGAAAAAAAACCAACAACTTAGTTCCCATAAGATAAAAAGGTGATAAAAAACTGTCCAATGCAATGATCCGAATCATTTTATTTAATGAGAAAACTAAAATAGAAGATACATTTATATAATTGCGTGTGCACTGACATTTTTTTTTTACAATGACGCCCTCGTGTAAAAGAAACTATGCCCTGACTACCGCGGTATCATGGCTCCGTTTTCCCCAGTGTAGCATGCTGGAACCATCCTAACAGGACGGTGGCTTCAAACAATTTCTTGAAAGCATTCATTGTTTTGTCGGAACGTAGATGAGACACTGAGCTGATTTACACACGGGTTGGTTTTCACCATACACATTCCCAATCACACACGAGTATAACACCTTTTGTAAACATTTCCAAATCATGCATTCTATCTTTAAAGCAGCGTGGCGGAGCCACAACAAGCTTACATAATGCATAATAATGCATACCGGTCGAAGCATGCACAGTGCAACGGCCTGAACCCACTATTATTATCATAATTTGCCCAAGGCACGCGTGGAGGCTCGTATAGGTACATTGTTGTGTGCACGCCATAGCTATCCACGCACACACACCCTAAGAAGTCTCAAGGGTTGGGAGCCATCTTGCTGTGGATTCTGCTAATTCTGTGCCTTAAGAATCGAACGGAAAAGACCAAGACAGCTAGATAATCGTCTACGTTTTGACTTCAAAATTGTCCACCGCCACGGTAGACGTGAAACCAACCTTGCGAGTATTTTTGAGTAGGCCTAAGTAATAATCATGTAGGATTTAATAGGTTGATTTATGCTTGGAGAATGTGGTACCATGCACGTGTGTCTTTCGGCGTAAATTGTGCAGTTAGTAAAATGAATGATTTTTAACTATGGATATTTAGCCTATAGCTCTGCGGGTGCCATTAATATTATCCACGAACGATTTCGTTTTTTAATTGTGGCATGCAACGATGATTCGTTGAAATTTTGTGCTGTGGCCGATTAGCTGTTTGGTGCACGGTACTCAAGACCTGTTTGATTCGGCATGTTGTGTGTTCCAATTCAGGCTGCGGGAAGGTGTGTGTGCCCCTGGGCAATGTACTTTGCCATAAATTCTGTCCACGAAGGAGTAAATGGGTACCTGTGAGGGTGTTGAGTTCGATATAGGTAATAAACACCTAACGTGCAGTTGGGACTGTATGCTCCCTAGTGAGTTAAGGTTTAATGGAATGATATAATATGAGCCCAGTGATCAGAGGGTAATGTGTGCGCAATGAGGACCTTGCTTAGTAGATTTGAGGGTAAGAGTTGAGAAGTTGATCAGAATTTGTTTCAAGCATTAAATTTGATGAAAAACCCAAAATTAGGAGCGAGAAAAAAAATTAAGATTTTGTGAGGAAACACTTGGAAATTGTTCAGCCTGTCTCATGTGTTTTGTACATAAGGTCTGAAGCCATGATCAACTACTCAATTCTTTCCTTTTCCTGCACCAGACTATACGACACCATGACGTCTGGCAACCTGCGCGTCGTGATTAATTTCTACGAGAAGATCACTCCACCACCCGACTTCCCGACGTTTGTGGACGGTTGGAAGAGCCTCGGCAGCTACGTTGAAACCTTGGACCATTACATCGGGGCCCAACTACATCAAAATGTTGATCCAAAAGGTACGTTATTCGGACATTTCTAACCGATTGGAAAACGGGGAAACATGGTTACTGAGACTTATTCAGAGGTGGACCCAGCCTTATTAAACTGCAGGAAATTAAATACAATGGAATTTAGGGCGTCGGACCCCTGAAATCCATTGTATTCCTGTATTTTAATGAGGCTGGATCTGCCACTGTTTAATATTTGCACATAATATGAGTACCGAATGACCCAAACAAGTTTCATCAAGAGTTAAAACGTTCCACAAGAAAATGTATAATTTTGTCAGAAATTGTATAATACTGATTCAAACTATAATAGTTGAGTCGAAAAAAAGGGGATTGTGCATTTCCGAAATATACTTCCAATTGGCCCTTCCAGATTAGATAGTGTGTCGAAAACGATGGGCTATGTTAAATGTGTTATTTATATGAAAATTAGGGCCGCCATTAAAAAGATATCCTTTTAGTATATCACAGTCAATATCTATATTTATTTTAAACTGATCAAGAAAAAAACAACAAAACAAACAATTACTTTTATTATAATATCTTTTTGTTTTTACATATCAAACATTGGCCCCATGGATAAGATTTACATGTACTGGTGTTGTGTTCATATATAGACAAGCGCTTGAACACATTTAAACTTAATTTTGGAGAACAAGAGCTTGACAAAAAAAATTAAAACGGTTATTCCTAAATCTCACAGTAAAAATGGACTAAAAGCGCACATGCATGCGTGTATATACATGTACACGCGGGCCTATAGGTACAGCATGGGTACAGGTACGACTTGGTAAAGTCGATAATGACTCACCATTGCGGTTCGCCATATTTCTTTTTCATTTCTCTCAATAAAAAGTGTCGGGAGGTTGAATAACTAAGGTGGAGTTAATGATTAAACCGAGCTGTCAGCATCTCAAATGCTGCCGTGTATCAGTGTTTGTCTTGCCAGCGTGGTGTCAATTTATCACCTTGACCACGTCTCCAGACAAATTCTGTAATTTTGTTGATGATAAAAATGTATTTGCATAATACATATGTGTCTTTTATTATCTGCATTTTTATGTATATGCGGGAAGTATGTTCTTGACACGGGTATAACTCGTTTTCGTTCCCAAACGGCGGGAACACGATCGAGAACACTGCACTCGAAGCATACATGAACGCTCGCTAAAACCCGCGACATCTGAAATGCAACTCGCACAAAATGTGAACAAGATGGCCGGTACAAAGTGAAATCTTGATCATCAATACGCTTTCCGAATTAGCCTTTTACAAGTTTCAAACGAATAACGTCTGATGCACTGACGTACTTCCTTTTTCATGCACATAAATATATCCAGATGACCAGACTAAATTGTTGTTGCTATGTGGTACACGCAGCAGGTGTGAAGTTCAGAATCAATACCGCATTCACTACATGAGAGAATGGCATAAAGCAACCAGAGCAATTGCTACTAGGCAGTTGAACCGACAATAATAAACCTTGTATACGTTTCAGCAAACTGGGCATTTTAATTGGACAGTGTTTGTAGTATAAACTGTAGTATCGGCTGACAAATAAGATTGTTAAACAAAATTATTGATCTTTGTTGCAAGTTGTGAATGATCTATTTGTTAATAATTGTTCATTCATCTCTTTCAAGGATCGTTCCCATACGCAAACTTTGCGACTTTCGTTGGGTCCAACGAGAGGATTATCAATGACTTCATGTATCCTGACCAGGAACTGATTAGAGCCGTGGTCAAGGGGCACGGCATGCCGGGAGTTCAAGTCAATTACCCAGGTAGGAATTTGACTGTTTTTCTCAACGGAAATTGTGAGACGCATCTCATGATTTCATTTTAATAATTTTGTCAGTTTATGCATTATACTTTTAAAGAATCGATGTAGTCCACTAAAGCCGGTCTTCCATTAGGCTTTTGTATGGCGGACACAATACGTGTCCTTATACCCCGTTCACACATAGACGCCGCTTCTACTACGATGGAAAAGTGGCCAAACGTGGGAGGATCTCCATGAGCGTGGTTTGGTCGGGGTGGGATCTCCTAGGTCAGGAAGCTGCACGCTCTCCCCACGCTTATTTTGAACGTGCACAAAATAAGCGTAGCCGGGTCGTGGCCTAATGCCCCGATTTGATAACTTTTTCAGATCGGGGATGATCAGTATGGTCTTCGTAAGGTCGCAGAGCTGTGTGAACGGGGTATTACGGTTCCCTGCGCGTAGTGTAGAATGGGGCGGAATTATAGTACACCGCACAAGAGCACTAAGCTTGATCGTGTACACAAGAGAATGGGATTTCGCAGGGGAGTGGAGCTCTCGGCCGCTTCAAACTCGTATAAAACGTGGCGAAATCGTGTTTTTGACAAAAGTGTTACCTGGTAAGATAGAGTTCATATACAGATTCAACCTATACTGTATATCTGTTCTGAGATTATATCGGCGTCTAGGGGTGAAACACTGACTTGATTGTCACGAACTCGGTGCACAGGCTAGGCGCGGCGTGCCAGTTGCCAGTCACGGTACGTGCAGTGTTTTATCGGTTCAGCCGGCGCGGCATGCCGCGCCCCATTTTCCCGATTTTTAATGGGTCAAATGTCTTGTTCTTTATATATAAAATGGTGTACGAGTTAAGCCGCCTTTCATTAGGTCCGTTTTTCATCCGTCTTGCGTTTTTCATCCGTTTGCGTCTTAATCGCTTTATTTATTTATTTATTTCATTTTCCGGGATATACAAATCACAGACAAATAAATTACACGCACATATTACTTGCATACAAATAAACACTGAGCAGGAAACATAACCGAAAACAATCCCGCAGGATTACCCAAAAAAAACCAAGTTTCTATCGAGGGGCTCTCCAAACTAATTGGATAATACATTTAGGATAAATAGGCCTACGGTTAATAAAAATATTTACAAAATTAAGCAATTATTGAAAATGATAATACTTGTAAATAAAATAAATACTGGCATGCATACTATATTTGAATCATAATTCTAAAAAAAAAATAATAATAAAAATTAATAAATAAAACAAACAACAAAAAACATAGGCCGATACACCATGACGAGCGTAGCGCAACGCACGCACGACAGATGAAAAACGGACCTTAGGAAAGAGTCCTTTACAATAATATTGTTTATAGCGTAATGTCTTTTGTTTCTTGGGTGTAATTCTCCTTTAACAAATTTGGTCAGGCCTACTTAAAGGGCCTGTGACATGCTAAACAACTTTGTGCCTAAGCTTTGCTTCATAATGATCATGATGGATTACTTGTTCAGCAAGACATACTATTGTTCGTTTGGATGTAAAATCAATAAAAGGTGGCCTTTTTCAACTTTGAAGATTTCACTGCAATAAATCACAGACAGAGGGCGCTGTTTTGAGTGCATCACATAAGGAAGACAGAAGGGAAAAGTTAAGAAAAACATAAGACTTCAAGTTGGACTCGTGGCAAATTGCTGCAGTTTCTACCCCCAGTTTTGTCATGGCTTACAGCAGGCAGCATGTAAAACAAACAAACAGCCATGGATTACAAAAGTTTCAGGAAAATTGAGAAAAAAATGGAATCTTTTGTGCACAGTTGAATGTGATTTTCCTGTAGTTGCCTCTTGTGACATAGTGACCTTGGTCATGAATATGCATATTCTCATTAGCATAAAAACTAAAAATCTTTGTTTTAACCCCCAAAGCAAGCTCCAAATAGGATTTTTATGACTTTAACTGAGTAGAGTGGTTTTAAAGCATAGATTTCATTGATAAAAATCCTAAATAAGGGGCCCTTTAAACCAAAGATTTATAGCAAGGTATGCAAAAAATGTTACAAATTCGGATGTACATGTAGTAGGCAAACCTAGCAATAGGCCTGAAACAATGACGTCACGATTTGTTTACATATGCGCATTTCCATGTGAGCCTCGGGAAACCAAACGGTTTGTATATAGCTGAGGACATGAAAGTGCGCATTTCAACATATTGCGTGACGAGATTAATGTCATTATGTCAAATCCATGCCAGCGAAAGGCGAGGAAAGTACCGCTATCCCATTATGATTATTTGTCATAAGCAGTTGGAATGTTATACGTCTGCATTACCAACAAAGCTTTCTATATCGAAACTGGTCGTGACTTTGCCCCCAACAATTTGTACCATGCAGGGGGTTACGAGGAGCTTGCGACATTGGACGGTAAACCCATCATTCCCGACCTCCCTCCGCGGCTAGAGTCCGTGTTCATCTTGAGTGCGTACAGGGTGAGTACAAGGATGCGTTCCAAGAACGCGAACGTTGACGAACGCTGGCGCTAACTTTTGCCGATTGTGAAACGGATTGTTACGCTGAAATGGCGGCGCCCAGTGGCGGTATAGTGATGTTGTAATGTAGCTCCCTGCTAACAAAAATTTTAGGGGAAGTGTGAAATGTTACTGTTGATCGTGTACCGGTACCGCCGATGATAAACGGAAAAACCACGAAATATACAAATGTTATTGTCATTATCTGCTTACTCTTCTGCTATCTTACAACTGTGCGCCATCTTTAATATGACTCGCGAAGGCCGAAATATTTGTTGGCCAACGTTGGTGGCACACAACTCGCTGCGCTCGAAATTGTTGGCGAACGTTACCGGTTACTATAACGTTTGCAAACGTTCTCGTGTAAACATGGAACGCATCCCATTCGATAAGCAAAACAGAACATTGTTTTTGCTCCAAATTTGTGGCCGTTGGAGGGAAGAATAATCTTTATACCTCGAGTGATGTCCACGGTCCACTTCGAATCAATGTCGATTCATAAGACATTTTTTATTTGTAATATGTCTGGACACATTACGAATGGTGGAAACTCGGTGTTGTGGGTTCGACACCATGGTCGTGGTACTCGTACCCCTGATACCCGTGCCCCTGAGCAAGGTAATTAACCACAATTTCCCCATCCTTCGGAAGGGGTGTACACAATTAGTTCGGTGTGTTGAGTAACGCAATTAAAATATTTCAGATAACTCTTTCGTGAAGAGTAAGGAGTTTACCCGGTGACTCTGTCCGTTGGCTGCCAATGGCGCATTACAATCATTTAACCAACAAAAAGGAATGACACTTTAATTTTGCACAAAAAATGAATTCCCGAAGGTGTCATAAAATCTGCAACAACTTTCATCGAGGATGCTTGTGTTTAAAATCACACCACTTGATTACGTGAAGCATTACAGGTCATCAAAGTCTCTGAAATGGAAACCTGAATATCTGGACTTGCCCAACTTGCAGGCCAAAGTCTCGGAAACCGAGATCAGCAACAGAAGCGGGGAATTTGAGAAGACCTGGCTTCAGTGGACCGGTATTAACGCTCTGAAGGAAGCCCTGCCCGCCGGAGTTCGCATCGGTACAGCCGGGATCTACAAGCGGTTCACGCCCGGGGAGCCATACAAGGCCCTGGATTACGTGTTTAGATGCGAGTTGATCGGAGTGAGCCGAGAGGGTGGCGAGACCGGATCGGAGCTGATCGGAATCACTCGGGCTTCCCACCCACCGGACGGTCTGGAGTTGCTAGATAGCGCCCTCTATTGCCTCAGTGCAGACACTACTAGCACGGCAGCCAAATCCAAGTGAAATCGTTTTGCTAGAAGTGAGTGGTTTCCACTCATTTTTTTCTTCAAACATAATCTCCAAAGAAAGAAACAAACATTTTTAAAAATAATTATTGATTATTGATTAGAGCATAATTGTATTCAATACAGTGGACTTGTACCAGGCGCTGACCGACCACTCACTTTAAAATCATTTTGAAGACTGTTTCAGTGATTTCCTCCAGGTCCAAGGGAACCTGTTCGAACAAAGTGATTCCCGCAGTAATTAAATGTGACTTTTTTGTTTCTGAAAAAATTCTGCAGTTAAGTCATAAAATCAATTTTGTTGGGTTTTAACCTGATTAAACGTGCGTGCGATGAGCTGACCTCGAGTGCTCCGAGTCTCCCAAAACGGCCCTTAGAAGTGCAGGAGCTCAGGGAGCAGTTTCAGGTAGAGTGGCGCACTCTGCCTCAGCGGCTCTTACAGAGGCTGGTGCAGTAAGCCTTGCTACGAGTTCATACGCGTTACTGAACGATAAAATGTTACATATTTCAGCTTCCTTGATTTTTCAGCCAGAGTATAAACTTGCGTTTCTTTTTTTATCGGGCTTGGAAATGGGTTTATCTACTATAGCGGGGTACCGGTTCCGTTACATATTTAATATTTTTGAGCCGATGTGATTAATAAATTATTTTGGAAAACACAAATGTTTTATGAAAATGGTAATGTAGACCCTTAAAGGGTTGCCTATAAACCTCTGTACGCTTCATCATGTAAGTCGCCATCTTGTGCAGTTCGGTGTTCGGACTTGAGAGGGCGTGAGTCAGGACACAACATATTTTTCATACTTCACGGCGTATGGGAGTCGGGAAACAAGGCATGAATCTTGACGTCATCCATGCAATCGTTGCATGGGTGACGTCATCATCCCTTTCAAAATTTCAAATATGGCGCAGAACATAGTTGCAGAGTTTATCATGAAAATTAATTGGGTTGCCGACGTTGAAAACAAGATTCTCTGATTCTCATGAAGGTTGATGCACCGGGCAATACATCGGTAATATTTTTGATTAAATTTGTCGATAACTTAAAACAAGTGTTGTCCCTTCCTTTACGGAGAACTAAAGCAGGAAAATGTATGCCAGTAACAGACCCCTCTAAAACATGATGCACTTATACAAGGGACAAAATTATTGTTACGCCCCAACGGTCCCAACTTATTCTTAAGACTTTTCCAACAATAAACATGAACTAAAAGCAGAATTGTACCAATCTACCGTGGATAAATAAAACTGTAGTCCTATTTGAGCCATATTGGAACTCCTGAAAAGCCAACATATCAGTTATAAAAGCCTGCTAAACGATTATTGCATTCACAAAGGGAGACTTTTATTGACACGCGCGCCAATGTAGCATACTCGCCAGTCGTGTTTGGGCCAATGCATGTGCGCATGCTCAATATGACGTAATTAATTTTAAAAAAAATAATTTCTTCCAGAAGTTCTAATTAAACGGTTCTAGTCATTGTGTCCATACTTATTTTTTTTAAATGTAATCCTTGCGCTTTCAGTTAGAAGATTTTGTGTGTGTAATACATGTACTCAGTACTTTCTTTTTACATGTGATTCAGTACTTTAAACGAAGGCCAAAGTACTTTTATTTGTTATTTAACAAAATAATGCCTTGTTTTATTGAAACAATGCCTAAATTCTTCCAGTATGTTTACTTTTTATATATTTTGCAGTATTGTGTCGACTCTTAAATGAGAAAGGATTTGAAAGTAAAAGAATAGGATAAGAGTGGAATTTTGTTTTTCGTGAGCAGAACAATGTGAACGAAAATTAAACGGATTACTCTAACGTTACGGTTGCGTTATACAGTAACACTGCTCTCTCTAACCTCTCTTGACTGTGTTTTGCAAATATGTACATGTAATATTTTTCAGTGTAAAAACACTGACAAAAAACCCACAAAATGACAATTATTTGTCAGTTTCCTCGCAAGATCTTTCTCTTCAAGGGTCGCTCCTTCCTCCTCCCACATCTTAGACCAACAATAAAGAACTATGTTTAGCGCAAGTTGAAGTCTCCCAAAATGATGCGGTGTCGCGGCTGTTTTTTTTCTGAAATTTTTTTTATGAGTGAATTCCAAGCAATAAAGACACATCCGAAAAAGAGTTCGTTGGGAAAATGCCACAGATCTTCATGCATAAATAATTTATTGTATAGATGATCATTTTCCCATTGTATATTGAATATCATCACGGATCTGGTTGAGAATTACAAAACCTTGTACAGTGTACCTCCGTCTATGAATTTTTTTTTTTTAAGAAAACTATAAATATTAGTAAAAAAAGATCATACTTCCTTAAATTATAGGGTCCAAATAATATAATTGTTTGATGTCCCTGTGACAACATTTTAAATGCGTGGGAAAAAAATAATTAGATGTAGGAATTTGGGGAGATACGTGGTGAATAATTTGTCTTCTCTTATATCAACTAATTTCTGTTAACAGCATTTTATTTATCAGAAAAAGCAAATATACACATATAAATATGTGTTTACGTGATATCGAATGCCGTTTTTTTTTACGTCTAAGGCACCGTACGTCGGACAGTGTAAATTGCTATCTAGATTAGTAAGCGGACTACAACATTTTTATGCAGCATTTCACTATTTTGGTGCGTCGTCCATAATAGGGCCTTTTCCAAATCTCGACTTGGGCTCAGGCTCCATGTAAACCCGACGGAGACGGAGACGGAGACGAAGCCGAGATTTGGAAAAGCCCCTAGCTATAACCAAAGACAATAATCTGAAGTAAAGAAATTTACAAATACTTATGGCTTAATCGAATAATTATTCCTAATGGCAATTTAATGGCTATAGGTTTGTGCAGTTACTCAGTCAAATTTTAAGGCCAGGGAAAATACTGTCTCTGGTTACTCGTCATGCAGAACTCGTCATGCTAATTAAAATATAGTACCGTACCTACTGTAAACCTACCTTTCGTGTACATCGCCTTTGTTTTTTTCACCTGAACGCCCATTGTTGTGTATTTTGTGTCTACAATCACGTGGTTTCCGAATTCAAGCTTTCTTTGAACACTTATGCTAACCAGTTAGTTACACTTTTACAAAATGTCCGTAATTTTACGGTCTAGAGACGTGGAATCCGTGTTTGTATAATAGCACAGACATGTTGGATTTACAGATTTCCGTAAAATTTTCTCCGGTAAAATTACGCAACAAAAGTTCTGGTAATAGTGCGGCCAGAACTTTTTGGTATAAAACCACGTAAATTTTTTTGTAACAAAGTTCCGTATTTTTACGGAATTCACACCGTTTATTGAAAGACAGAGGTCCGCAATTTTACAGACATTGAAGGAGAACCCGTATTTTGACAGAAAAAAACCCAGATAAACGGAATAAATCCGTAAAATTACGGATAAAAACCAAAAAGTTCTAGTAATTTTGCTGCCAGGGCTTTCCGTAAAAAAACGGACATTTTAAACAGTATACAGTGCTGGAGTTTGGTATTAACACCTACCGTTACACGATACTATAAAAATATTGACTATATTGACGCTTATTTTTGTATCTGGTTCCTCCTTGATTTTCTACTCCACGGGACTAACTTCGTCAGTGTACCGAAACCTACCGAGAGTCGAAATCTCCTCGGATAATCTATCGTTGTTTTGAGCCTCTGTAGATGACGTCTTTGCGAAGACACCAGAGTCTCCCGACCCGGGAGAGCTCCACCTCGCCTCGTCCTGCCTCCGTCTTCGAACCAAAACTATCCGGGCCAGGGCGATCATAAAGACGGAGAAAAATTTAAGTCCCGTCGAGAGCCCCAGGAAGCGGTAGAAAATGTCTCGGTTGCTGTACAGCAGGCAGGCGCCGCTTTCACCCTCGCACCTCCTCTCCCATAGGATACAAGAGTTGTCAATCACTGCGCCGTAGTAGCTCGGAGATGGGATGAGTCCTGAGAAAAATATTGATAAATTAATTTGAATTTAAAAAAACAAAACCGGACTTTTTCTCTCGAACCCGAGACCTCTGACATATATACCGGGCAGATGCTCTGTGCATGGGTTTTAAGGCACATTCACAGTGGTATACTCTCTCATCAGGTTTTCTCAAAGAACCTAATTTTTCTATCGGCGTTGCACGGTTGAATGCGCAGCTTAAATAGTTGCTTGGCCTTAAAGGGCAAATTTACAGTCGGATACATTTGTGATTTCCAATTTTCGAACTTTGCCCTTTCGTCCATTCTCCATAATTTTAACTATGATTAATGAGTAACCCAAACATCACATGTTTACTTTTCTTTCCCCAATCGCCTCAAATGCAAACGTTATTTTCATACTTTACTTGTACGGCTTTACTTTAAAATTGGTATATTTTCTGTATGTTTCCTGGTTTCCATAATTTCAGAAAAAAATCAAAACGAGGGATGGTAAAGATTCAAGCATGTAAATCTGAGTCATGTAATTAGTACATTTTGACAACATGGTACATGTATAATATCCTCTGCGTTAACTCAAAATTATCTTCACATGGTGAAATATGAATACGGGAAAATGCACAAAAACTGCATATATCAAAGCATCAACGCTAAAATATTTGTATCGAGTTCGAATTTTATTTTTTTTTTCCGCCAATACAATATGAAACAATTGATAAAGTGTTTTACCAACAAGTCTTAGGATGACGAACTGAATACCCAGTGCGAATGGTCGCTCTTCTTTTTGTACACACCTGTCAAGAATGAAAACGACAAATGAGGGTGAGTGGTTATAATGACCTTTGCACGGAGGCCAACCTAAAGATGTATTGTCCTTGCGTTTTAAATAAAATATATTTGCTTTCAAATGAGACATCGACGAAAAAAAATCGACCAACGTTTAGTTATCAATTAATTCAACTACGACAAGGCGCAAAAAACGGCCGTAAAAAACGGCCTTTTTTCACAGGGTGGCCGATGTCTAAAATACAAAATATGTTTTTTTCGTTAAAGATAGTACATATGATTGGTAAACTGTTACAAATAGTTTTATCCCCCTGTGTGATTGAAGATCTGCAATGGTCGGCTTTGGTCGTCAGAGTCCGAAGCCAATCATTGGTTGAACCACAGTGACGTCAGAAACAGGTTTCTGGCCATGTTCGCGAAAACAGACCCCCTGAATGTCAAGTCATTTTACGTTGTCAGGTTTCTATACGCATAATAAAAAAATCTAAGACTGGGCGAAATTATCTCTTTAAAAAACCGCCTCGACTCAACCAGGCATCTTGGTGCAGTGACCCGACTCGAGTCGCTTATCCAAAACAGGCCACGAAAACCTGAGACTGGTTAAAAGTAGGCTTAAAGACGGAGGCTGGTCAATGCTCGACGAGCTTATTCGTGCCACGAATTTCACCACGACTCATACCTTGCCCGAGCTCTTACAATCCCGGAGGGGCCGGCGCGCTCAGCAGCGAACAGTCGAATCACGCGCACGCGTACGTACATGTGTTCGTATGTGTACGTACGTAAACCAATGAGCCTGCGCCGTCCGGGATCGTAACAGCTGACTGCCCTAGTATGGAGCGAGGTGAATTTCGTGGCGAAAATTTGTTCATCCCGATATATGCTTTTTTTATATTGCGTTAAAAATGCAAGGAAAGGTTGAAGAAAAAGAATGTGAAAACGATATATACCTACCTGAAACTGACTTGATGTCTGCTGAGAGTGCTGTATGCCCTGATTATACATGCATATATGCACGTGGTGGAACGGGAAGAGGACTCACAGATAGGCCACTGGGCACCCCCCACAAAAAAGCAGTGCACCCCCTGTGGCCCCCAGTGAAAAAACCTAGCTGCGCCGCGCGCTGCAGGTTTGGGAGATAACTTTCAATTTTAGTTTCGACTTTTGTTTTGAAAATGGAATTTGCGAATTCTAGAATTCTAGAATCTGGGTCAATTCCAAAAATGTTGAAGTCCCCATTGCAAGCCTATTTACAATCCTGTTCTTACCTAAGAAGACTCATAAGCGCAGGCATTTGCTGCAGGGATGACGCAAACACAACGAGAAGTAGTAGGGCCATGAAGGGCGCCAGTTTGCCGCAGTCTGACGTGCACAAACCCGCGGTAGCCTCCCCCAAAGGGAGCCCTCTCTCTTCGATACTTCGACCCTTGTGTCTTCTCCTCCTAGAATCCGACATCTGAAGAGCAGAGCCTTTGTAATCTTGCAGACAGGAGCAGTTTGTGTACTCCTATATAAATTATACACGTATAGTTTAATATTTTAGATAGCATTATTTGGTCATTTTGTAAATATTACCACTATGTACTCACAGGGATAAGGAAGTTCTTTTTCGACCAGGGGCTGCATAGGAACAAGGTGTACATGCAGTAAACTCATTATAGCGCTCTTCAAGGGACCAAAATAAGTTGAGCTTTATATCAAGAGAGCGCTATAACCAGTGCATACACAATGCAGAGAATAAGGAGCTTAATATCGAGAGGAGCTTTATATCAGGGGGTGTTATAATGAGAGTTTACTGTCCTCGTAAAGGACCAATGTAAGGGCGGGCGGGCGGGCGTACGTGCACACCATATACCTGGTACATGTATCTGCAGGCAGCCTTTTACCAGAAAATGGTAGAAATTGTTGGCTCTTTTATTTCGTGTTTACCAGTGTTGTAGTACTCGAGTCACATTGAAAAATGACTCGGACTCGGACTCGACCATGATGACCCGGACTCGGACATGGTGACTCGTGAATTGAGTCACATAATTTCAAAAAAAAGAAGAAAAAAAATAAAATAATCGCGCGCTTAATGCCATCCTCTTGCAACAGTGCCCCTTTAACGCACTCCCTAACTCCTGCGTACAGTGGCCCTGTTGAAAAAGGCCCCATTTGGCGGTGGGACTAGCGACAGAAATCTTGTCGCCTCTGCTGGACCAATCAGGACGCTTGCTGTACGTTGCAGCACGATTGCAGGCATTCAAAATGTAACGCGCGCAGATTGTAAACACCGTGCATGCATGTGATACATGTACTCGGTAATGCTGGCCGTTGTCCGGGTCGGCGATTGGCTGCTATTTAAAGCATACTGGGGAATCCGTTCCATTACATTCGTCAGCATGCATCCCTGTTATTAATTTAAAAAACTGCGGAGTAAATAAGGTTCGTCGTTTGAAAGTTTGGTAGGAATAGGACAGTCGTAAGGAACGGAACCCAATACAATTTCTGGAAAGTATAGAAATCGTTTCTTTTCGGCATAACATGACCGAATTGATTAAATTACATCAAAATGACTCGGGCGTGAGTTGGCTCAAGACAACAGCCGGCTCACTCCACAGATTTGCGTGTATTTCCTCAGGGTATTGTCACGTCGCTTTGCAGAGTGGAAATTCCCTGAGATCTCAGGATGGCTTAATGCAGGATTCTTTTGGGAAAAGCACAGTACGACGCGTGAATATGTACACTATATATACACCCCACCAGGTCGGCGAGGAGCACAAGAGCATGTCATCATTTCACACATTGAGTGTACGAAATTATAGCAGATTCAGTTTCATTTTGGTGAACAAGTGACTCGTGACTCGGACTCCAGGAAAGTGACTCGTGACTCGGACTCCCCCTCCCGGCTATTAGAGGGGTTTCGCAAGGTGACGAATACGGTTACGAACACGGATATGACAATGACAACGGTAACCGGCCGTTCACGTTGATGCGCTCACTGAACTGGGTTTTGCACTGTGTGACCACGTGCATACATTAATCTGCTAAATCTGCTCTGCGTTTGGCTTTGTTTTTAGCTGATTTTCCTCAGTTTCACATGGGCATGACTCATTAAATTCGATCGGTATTCATGGAAGATACATCACAAAGAAACAAAATGCATAAAACTTATTAATCCACCACGGAAAAAGCGAAAAATCCGCATAACCGGTATCCGTTTTTATGCTACGCGTATGGAGGCCGATAACCGTTGCTCACGCGTATGAAAACATGTGTACTACGGTTAGCGTCACGAGAAACGCATAAAGTCATCCGTATCCGTATTGGTATCAGTGACGGTGCAAAACCTCCCTAATGACTCGAGACTCGGACTCGATATTGGTGACTCGACTACAACACTGGTGTTTATTGCCAAGGGGTTTTACCCTACATGGCAATACACGAAATGGCAAACACACTCACATAGCCGTCTGAGTAAGTTCTCTCGAGTTGGCAGCCGGCGAAACATGGGCTAAAGTAGGACACGCCAGCTGAGCTGCAGATTGGACGGTAGTTGGTGACGTCACACTGACATGGCGCGTTACAGTCGCTGGTGAGATTCACATTAAAAGCCTCGGATGGAACACGCCAATTTGGATCGCTGCCCAAAGAATAATACTATCGTTTGTGGATCGGTTGTCTAAACAAATTACCGGTATAAAATAAGTACTACGTCTACAGAATAGTAATGACCTCGGTCTTTGTAACAGCTCACGTAAAAAGCGCACATGTATCAAAACGTTACGTCATTGGTACGTAAGCTAATAATCCGATTCTGAAAAGGGGCGCAATTTGCTTCATTTATTGTAGAAATAAGTAAAGCCTTTTGTAGTTAAAACTTGTAGTGATTTTCATTGTGGGACGCTCATGCTCTTATTGGACGAAAAGGGTCACGTTTGTCGAATAGCATGCGAAACGCTGTAGCCTATATAGAGGAATTCCAAATTGTATTTTTTTCAGCGATTTTTTTGCAATAGAATTTACAAATGAAAAGACGCGTGACGTAATACAATGGCTCAACATCCAAGACGAGGCTGCCAGAGCTAGCAGGGGCGGATCCGGGGGGACGGAGCGCACGCCACCCACCCCCCTCTTTCCTAAAAAAAGAAATCCGTTTTATTTTTAAATTATCGATAACTTTCGCAACTGTTGGGGTATCTGCCTCATATGACATCACACTTTTGCCTGCTTAAAGTGGTTAAATATTGCCTAAGATCGCACCACAGAGCACATAATCCAAAATTTTCCGGGCTCCCGGACCCCACGCCGTTGGGCTTCGCGCTACGCTCGCGCTCGCCATTTGATTGTCTTCACCATTTCACGCGCTCCCCATTTGGAAAATCCTGGATCCCCCCTGGCTAATTTGAATTTGTTTTTCTCAATTGGATGTCTGTTTTGTGGAGACGCAAAAGCAACACCACAAGACAGAACCACCCGTGAATGTGACGTGCTTGGGTGAAAGAACTGACAATGTGAAAGTGCAGCTCTCCTGGCTGGCTGCGAATACATACTGTATAATATAATGCATAGTGTATGCACTGGGTAAAATAGAACCTATCCCGCCAAATCGTTGAAGATACCCTATATAAACGGCAAAAAAGAGACTCGTTCATACCTGAACTTGTACGGCGACGTAACTCCAGCCATTGCTAATGTGTTGCAGGGACCCGGTATAAACATGAATATGTAGAGAAAACCAGCAACAGCCGTAGACACGCTCAGCATATTGACGGTTGATAGTAGGTTTGACTTGATCCGGGTCAAGACGAATCCACCCAGAATCACACCCAGAGCCCCTACCGGTATGAGGGTACCTGCAAGGTGGAAATGTGAATAAAGGTAAGATTTGACTAAAGCAGGGCGGTCGGGTTGACGTTGTGGTTCTTTCCCCAACTTTCGTCTCTGGTGTCGCGGGTTCGATTCCTGGGCACGTAGAGACTATCGGCGTGTTTCCACAGAACAATCCACTAAACCCGGAAGTTTCTAACCCGGAATAGAATACCAGGCTATCGCTGACACGGCACGTTGATAATAGAGTATACAATTTGAAAGTAATATCGAAGAGAGAAAATCTCGAACCTGTCAGTAGATTGGCCGTGGTGGCCGTCACGGTAAACTGCGACTCCACAAACTTAGGCATGAATCTGACAAAACCCGTGACGATACTAAACTCGGCTGCCGCCGCTACGTTAATCAGCATGTACACGGGGTTTCTCAACAGGCCCAAGATTGCTAAAGGAATCTCTGAAAAGGTAAGAAGGAAAGAAAATAAGCGAAACATTAAAAAGTAACCAGTAACTTTCCCTTAATTAGTTTGTCATTTCATGTTGCCAAAAAGCCGCATACACGATGTGATCTTGCATGGGTCAGATTTCGGATAGTCGGAAGTTTCTCTTTGGAAAAAAATGTGGCTTTGAGAAGAGCCGGTTGGTTTGTTGATGTTTTAAACAGTATGCTCTGTTCTACATTCAACCGGCTTTTTCCTGAGCCACACTTCTCCAAAAGAGAAACTGTTCCTGTATTCTCTTTCTATTCTGCCTTTGAAGACTCTGTAAGGTCGGAACGTAAGGCCACCAGAAACTTGTGACACATGGTGCCACCGTAAACATTTTATTAAATATCCAGTGTCTTACTTTTGAAAGAGACATCGTTGAACGCCATCCGCACGTGATTATCACCATCATCCCCATCAGAATAACTGTTCGTCTTCTGCGTCCCCTCATCCTCCCCAAGTTCTCCCTCTTCCGTTTTTTTTAGCTTTGCAGGGAAGGCGAACACCGGAAACGCCAAGACCGAGACGAGACCGGCAAAGCAGAAGAAGCCGAGCCACCACGCCCCGACCCATCGAGGACTGGACGGCGATATTATGTTCACATCTGACACGCCGACTTTGTCAAAATCCACGTAGTGTCCGAGAAAGAAACTCCCGATGGCGAACCCAAACGCCGGTCCGATTACTGTGCTGCTGGTAAACAGGGCTGCATTGTTTTTGGGGTAAATAATTTTAACCAAAGGTAATGTATTTATTGTCTTTTTTATTTGTATTTATTTTCATTTTTCATAGTCTTAGAATAAGCTAAAGTATAAAACTGTCATCATTAAATATACAATTTAGAAGAAATATAGAAGAAACAAAATGGAGTGAATATAACCAGTCAGAATTTCTGCAGACAAGAACTGGGGCCTGTTTTTGCGATCGTAACTAGAAACATGTTTCTGATGTAAAAACCTAATTAACCAATGATCAGCTTCGTTCGACAGAAATCGGAGCCGGTCATTGGTCGGATTAGTATCGCGTCAAGAACATGTTTTGGTCATGGTCGCGAAAACAGGCCTCTTGCCTTCGTGAGTTGTGCTAGTCTCGTACCCTAAACCTGATGATGATGCTTGCCCAACAGGCATGGGGCCATTTTCATAAAGCTGTTAACCACCCCCAACCCCTTCAACACCCACCCCCACCCTACCCCCCCCCCCCCCCCTACCCCCCCCCCCCCCCTACCCCCCCTACCCCCTCCCCCCTACCCCCTCCCCCTATCCCCCCACCCCCCGCCCCCCACTCCCCCCACCCCCACCCCCTACTCCCCTCACCCCCCGCCCCCCTGCTCTGACACAAACAATAAATGTAATGCATTTTTTGTGTGTCCGGCCGGCTGTCCATAACAAGCTGACATAAAAAAATATGTCTGGCAACCCCCGCAACCCCCCGGTGGCAAAACCCCTCCCTGGAAAAATTCCTGGATCCGCCCCTGCTACATGCAAACAACATGTTTTATAACGGATATAAAGCCAACGTCATCATAGCGACGTCACGATGCCACATAATCTTGAAAGCGGTGGACTGGAAACCAGTCTATAAGAGGGGAAGATAGGTCAACCTTGACTGCGCATGCGGCAGCTGACGGGGAAGCGGATGGGGAAAACCTAAATTTTCTTGGCTTTCATTCATGACGCGTTAATAATAGGCTTTTTTATGATCCTTCACTCCCTCCATTTCCTTGTTAAATGTATTATAAATTGTCCCAGACAGGATCCTTTCATTAGCTTGCGGTGAACGAACTTTCAAACACCCGTACTTTCTAAATTGAGAAATTGGCACGATTTCTTGACATGCTCTGCCAAATATTGACAATAGATTACTCAAGTGAAAACGTCACCCTTTGTGCTGCGCCAATGTGGGTTGGCACTAAAACCAGTGAACCGTTTCCCTGCACTTTAAAGACATATTACATGATTGGAAAATTTTTAAAATCAGCTAAGGAATAATGTTGATCAACTGCCTTGTAGAAATTTCAGCCACTATAGATGCAGTAATACTTAAGTAAACCTGTAAAATTCATACATGGTTTTTGTGTTGAATAAATGGTAAAAAAAGTTGTCTGCAGACAATTTTAAAAAGTTGGCAGTTTCTCCCACAATGGTACTATTGTAGTGGTCGGAACAAATCAAGTTATAAAGTACTGCACGGCAATGCTATGTTCCTTTTGGATGTACATATTCAGTCAAGTGAGGGCGCTATACAAGTTTACTGGTCAATCCTACGCCAGGAGGTTTTGGGGGGTTAACTGTCCAAAACTTAGTTCGTGCAAAGTTAGATGTTTTAGTTTTGGAAATAAGACCCAAAACAGAGAGTTTTGACCAGGAAATGGCGGATGATAGCCTCATTTTAAGAAATGATGACATACAGAAGTGGGGATAGTGGATTTTACTAGTTTTTAGTTGTGTATAAGTTGTGCGCTGTAATAATAAACAAGTGTTTATGTAAAAGGGTTTCGCGGGGTTGCATCTCTGGGCACGGGTTGCTAAGCTCCCTGCAACGCCGAGTCCCACATTTTGGGCAATTTTTGGAGTGTTTGATCCACAAACTTGGTAGAAATGCGCCTGTAGAGGGGACTGAGAGCCGGAGAGACAACCCTGGAACCCAAGGCATTGGCTGTAATGAACAACGAATAAACCAGAAATTGGTCTACCCCGGAACCCGACTCTCACGAGTTTCACTACAGAATTTGGTAACACGGATGGGGTGCTGACTTGTTGGCCGGACGGTGCAAGTGGACGGAGGCTATAGCGAGGCTGCGGTGTGTTCGAAGCAGAGCTCCAAGGGACAGTGGTGACTGATTGTTCCCTTTGCAAGACATTACAAGGAGGCTTCGCTGGTGTGAGATGCAGTCTGCGGTTGCAGTAGACAGATATGTATAAACTTAGCCATGTCCACTTGTAGAATCAAAGGTTCAGTCAGTTAAAGTTGTTTATTGCAAGTGTTTAATTAAAATTAAATTAAAAAAAAAAAACCAGCCATTGCCATTAGTGTGTATTGGGTATACAGCCTATTGTCTAGCGTAAGAAAATTAACTGAAATTTCTAAGGTAAACTTGGGTGCTGGTGGCTGACCGGGGATTTCGTTCGGGGTTGTTTTGTCCAGTGAAATGGCCAACCCGGAAGCTGACCTGGTCGAGCGCCTCGTGGCAGGCCTGGCAGAAGCCATTAAGTCCAACAATAGGCCTTCAGTGCAGAGGCCATTGAAACTAATTAAGTTCAATGATCGTCCAAGTAGAGCAGGGGATTTGACTCTGAAGGAGTGGATTGACGAAGTTGAGATATATTGCCAGCAATGCCACATTTCTAACGAAGAAAAAGCTAGAGTAGTCTATAACCACTTGGGGGGTTTGGCACGTGCTGAATTGAAATGTAATCCGAGTGCGCAGGGCGACTATGGGGCTATTATTAAACTTCTGACCCGTCAGTTCGGTACGGATGAAACTGTTCAGTCCTTACAGAAGTCTCTTTATGAGCGACATCAGCAGGAAGACGAGTCCTTGATGGACTACTCGCGATCTCTAATACGGTTATATGACCGAATCATTGAGGCGGGGAGCGAAACAGAAAAAGTAGGCCTTAAAAGTCTTAAGGATAAAGTACTTATTAACCAGTTTGTAGCTGGGGCTAAAAATCAGACAATGCGCCTTGAGTTGCGTAGGCTGGAGTTGGCTAAGCCGGGGCAGAGTTTTGGAGAGTTGCGAGATGCAGCATTGGATTTGTTTCGCGACATAGATAGGCCTAAGGTCAAAAGGGGTCAGATTCGCCAGGTGGGCGTGGCCTCTTGTGATGACGCTGAGGGGGGTGATGCGGTTTTGGGCCAAAACGATCTGCCGGCAGTTGAAGCCTCGGTTGAGGGCGTGGCTACTTATACCTCCAGCGGGGGGCAATTTCAGCAGCTGATACAGCAACAAGCAGAGATGATTAAGTGCATTAAGGACCAGCAGGAGCAAATTTCGAAGCAACAAGAACAGCTCACCACTTTGGTGGAACATGTAATTAAAGGGGTAGGCCCTACACAGCCAAGGGCTAGCCAATGGGAACGACAAGTAGTGTGTTTTGCATGCAAGCGCCCCGGGCATATCCGGGCTAATTGTAGGTTTGGGGGCGGAGCCCGGGGGTCTGACAACAAACCCCTTTGGGGGCAACAGCCATCAGCTAGTGCAGTGTTGAACACAGATAAGCCTGCAGAAAATAGTCAGTTAAACACAAGACCTCCACCACTGTAGGCCAAGTAGTGGAGAGAGTCTCTGAATTGGCCTCACCTGGGGACAATGTGCATAGTAAGAAAGGGAAATTGTCGGAACATACAGTGAATGAATTACTCACCCGTCTGGTACACAAAAGCCCTACAGTAAGAGTAACCTTGGCGGGGGTCCCAGTGACAAGCATAATAGATACAGGTGCCGAAACCTCATTGATGACGTCAACATTTTTTAGCGAGCATCTTTCAGATAAGGTCAATGGACCTAAACCAGTTGGTCATTACCTGCGGGTATATGGGGTCGGGCATTTGGAATTGCCTGTGGAGGGATATGTTGAGGTCCCATTGGTGGTGCAAAACCATTCCGTCATGGCACCGTTCTTAGTTGTGACAAATTTGTCCCAATGTGGGTTGGGAGGGAGAGAAAGCCCAGTCCTGATTGGTTGCAACGTGCTCGAGTTATTAAAGGGTCTTGCAATTGACCCAGAAGTGCAGGAGGTAGAGGCACTAGGTGTTGCCTTGGAGTGGTACCGTCTTGCGATGGGACCACACTGCACTGAGCAGTGTAACTCGAGCGGGGTGGCCAAAAAGCCCGCGTCAGTGCGCACTCACGGGCGACCTTTGACTGTTCCCCCCAGGCAAGTGCAAACTTTAAAATGTCACATTAGAGCCCCAGTTGAGGATTTCAGAGACAAAACGGTCCTTGTGGACTGCCAACCAATCGGAAGTGATGATAGTGATTGTATAAGTGCTTTGCCAACATTGAAAGTGTACAGTTCTTGTGGCATTACTGATGGACGTTGTGTTAATGTATTGGTGGCTAATGTGGGAACTAAGGCTGTGGTGATTCCCCCTCACACGAAATTAGCTCAGGTCACGGTAGTATCCACAGAACGCATTGTAGTGGAGGAACAGAGTAACTCTTTACACGTTTCTGTAAGGTTGAAGCTTTTAACAAGTTGTTGGAGAGTTCCATGTTTATTGAGGACAGGTGGTGGGTGTGGCGACACCGAGGGTTAAAGAACCCGCAGTATATCCTTGATGGTGTACACCTGAATGCCGCAGGTGAGGCACACTATGAGAGAACACTCCGGCAACTAGTTAAGTTTTTCCAGTCAAGAGTATTTTCAAGCTGGTAACTGGGTATGTATATGTACGTGTGTGTACAGATACATTTACTGTACCACATTTCATTTTAAGAAGATTGAGTCGCTAGACGGGTGGCTTAGTGCATTTTTGCTAAAATTTGAGTCCTGATTAGTGCTGGGCGACTAGATGACTCGTTCGAGCACTCGAGTATTTGAAATAATTGTTCAGACCTCCTGTACAGTGTGTTTAAAATTGTTGTTAAAATGTAAGTTATGCTAGTTGAACAAATTTAAAGTGATCTCCAGGAGTAGATCATCCAAGTAGGGGAGATATGTAGTGGTCGGAACAAATCAAGTTATAAAGTACTGCACGGCAATGCTATGTTCCTTTTGGATGTACATATTCAGTCAAGTGAGGGCGCTATACAAGTTTACTGGTCAATCCTACGCCAGGAGGTTTTGGGGGGTTAACTGTCCAAAACTTAGTTCGTGCAAAGTTAGATGTTTTAGTTTTGGAAATAAGACCCAAAACAGAGAGTTTTGACCAGGAAATGGCGGATGATAGCCTCATTTTAAGAAATGATGACATACAGAAGTGGGGATAGTGGATTTTACTAGTTTTTAGTTGTGTATAAGTTGTGCGCTGTAATAATAAACAAGTGTTTATGTAAAAGGGTTTCGCGGGGTTGCATCTCTGGGCACGGGTTGCTAAGCTCCCTGCAACGCCGAGTCCCACATTTTGGGCAATTTTTGGAGTGTTTGATCCACAAACTTGGTAGAAATGCGCCTGTAGAGGGGACTGAGAGCCGGAGAGACAACCCTGGAACCCAAGGCATTGGCTGTAATGAACAACGAATAAACCAGAAATTGGTCTACCCCGGAACCCGACTCTCACGAGTTTCACTACACTATTATTTCTACATGGGGAAAATCATGTGGTGTTCGTTACCATTGCTATCAATTCTTTTAGTCGGATTTTTATTGTCAACTCGTGGGGTAAAAGTTTTGGTATTTACTGCAAAGAGTTTATTCGGGTTTTAACAATAAACGTTTTGCCAGCGAATTATTTAAATCCAGTTACCATCATGCCACTGACGTGACACTTTAGTCTATTTCGAGCAAAATTAGGCAGAATACCAAATGCAGTCGAATTTCGATTTGACTGCTTGCAATGGAAACTGGTAGGCCTATATACGGAGGGATTTCAATTTGTCATTGAAACCGTGGGTCGCAGGGTTTTGTTGTAATAAAATTTACGAAAAAGAAGAGGCGCTTGACAAAATGGTTCAGTATCTAAGGCTAGACTGTCAGTGCTAATTTAGAATGTGTCTGTCAATAGAATATTATGTCGAAATTATAGCTAGGGCCTACATATTGAAAATTACACAAGCTTCACAAGCCGAGCCTGTCACACGGCCTGTATACTCATTCTCGGTTTCCGTGGCAAGGAGTGACTAAGACCCTGGGATGCCAGTCCATTACACGTTGTCCCTGGCAGTATATAGTTAGTTGGGTTCCCCAATCGTATTTATAGACCTGGCACCCAAAGGGCATTTTGTAACTTTAATTTGTGTGCAAAAATAGCTCAGTGCGGAGATGCCCTTTTTACATACCACGTATACAGTCATTCACGTATGACTGTGATTCTATTTTCGGCAGTGTGGATGCCATGCTAAGAACAAAATACAGGCCACGCTTTAGACAAGGATAGAATGAGAATCTGAGTCATAGTACATGTAGTATACCGAACTGGCGAACTTACCCAGTAATATGGATGTTTCCTTCTTCCTCACGAAATCGTCAATATACGTCGCACCGAGCGTTAATGTCGTGGTGGAGCCGGCTCCGATAAGCAGCATTCCTGGAATTAAGAAGAACAACGCGGAGCCTTCGATCCCCTCGTCTGATTGGCAAGAAGGTTCATCCCCAGCAACCTGGGAGTCATGGCAAACAGGCGGGGCGGTATCATTTCCTTGAGCCTCGTAGACGTGGGAGATGAAGAAATGCGGCAGTGGTACGACGGAGGAGCCGAGCGCCATGACCCAGGCGCTCCAAGCGATCCACTTGGGACGATTGGCGGTCGCTCGGCCCCCGAAATAACTTGTCAAGACAACCAAGAGGGTGCCGACATCGTAACAACTGGTCACGAAACCCGTCAGCGTGCTGCTGAATCGGAACTGCAGTTCCAGTGTGGTCACCATGCTGCCAATGTAGCCGATCGTCAGACCGGATTCGGCGAGAGAGAGAAGGCCAAGAAACAGCGCGAAGAATCGGCCGGATGCCAGGCGCTGCAGGACGGCCGGGGTCCAGCAGCAGCAGCTGCACGATCCGGCTTCGGACTTCTCCCCATCCTCCATCGGTACCTGTCCTTGTTCGGACGTGGCCAAGCCTTTCTCGCCCAGTCTCAGCCATTGGGTAACCCCACCAGGGCCGGACCTCGCTCTCCGAGAGCTCTGACTTGGAATCCCGGCGTCTGGGACTCGGAGCTTTTTCTTCGATGCGGTTGGGACGGCTGAAGACCGACCCAGGCCACACTCATCGTCCACGTACCCCTCATTGCTAATACAACCGTACCGTTTCGCCATGTCTCTCCGACTGATGGGAAACAACTGATCAAGAGAGGACGCACAAACAACCAACAATTTGGTGCATGCCCTCGAGGTGTAATAAGACGAATCCGGTAACTGAAGCCCCCTATTTCTCTGTACGTCCGCCATAAGTGGGGGCCCATCCTGTGCCATGAACTGCGCGTTCTGTGTTGTTGTTAAATCGAACAGCACGCATCCATGACGCGCACAGCGCGCCCTTTCGCGTACACAGGCTTCACATGCTTACAATAGACGCGCAAAATAGTGTAACGGCTAATCATCAACGCATAACGCACAGTTAATGCACTGGGTGGCCCCAGCTATGGCGGACGTACAGGGAATTAGTCCCTACCCGATTCGTTTTCTACACAATTCCACCGGCAGACTGTAGGCCGACTACACAAATTTTTAAGTTCTTTTTGGTGGTGCACATACTCGGCATCACACCAATCCATGCATGTGACGCTCACATCGAACTGTGCGAGGTTGTTTTTCAAAAGCTAGTGAACCCGAGTTTTGAATCAATTTATTTGCCAGAAAATCGACTTAGAGGACATTGAAACTGAACTTTGTACAGTTGCAGAAAGGGACTAAAACGGTATAAGCCACCTGTGTATATTTGCAGCATCTGTTGCTATTTACACGGAAACACAAAACAAAGCAAAGGCTTTGAAAGCTATAGTAACTTATTTACCAGGCTATTTAGTCATTTAATTAAGAGTTTAAATTTTATGCTGCAATATTAATGCAATGTAAATGTATTCGTTGGTAGTATTGTGTGAGTACACAAAGGTTATGACGGTTATTCGTCTGTTAAATGATTGCATGTATACGAGGTGTGACAATAAGAAACAAGACAGACGGTGCTGATTGAACGGTTGTGCAACATCTGGAAAAAGACCGGACGGTGTTCAGATTTTTTGCCAAAATACCATCGATGAGGAAAAAACACGGGAAATCTGCAATTTCCAATTTTGATGTGGAAGCAAAAAGAGTGGTGTAATCACTGCACTGCTTTATGGAACCTGAAAAATTAGTTTACAAAATATTGGTGGTGTTTTGACGATATCCTTAAAAATATACAAATCGAGAGCGCGACGTTTCAGAATAGTCATGAGAACATTGTGACATATGGTATCAAAATATCGACACCCAGTTCCCCAATGGGACAAATTGGGCCTGGGGTGGGGGATTGTCAAAAAATGTGATCTGGTCACGCTTCTTTAACAATTCTTATTTTTTACAGGTGGGCTTATAACTCTACTGAAAAAACCCCACACTGTAACGCTGGGACCATGCACGGATTTTAAAGGTTTTCTGAAAGACTGCTCTATGATTGAATTGAAATTTCTGCAGACTAGCGAGTCTTCCTTAGATACAACAGATATGTGTTTTAAACTGTGTTCCTGGAATCTATCAACTCAAATGTTTCATCTAACTAAAGGGAGGAACTCGGTGTGGAGCAATACCCTTGCGACAGGAAGATGGGGGATGGGCGACAGCGAACTTGTATTTTGAAAGACTAGCGCGGCCTCTAAAAAGCATATCCATACGCTGTTAGAAAGTAGCGCGCCCTTATGTACGTTAATCGCCTCATATATCGCTTTGTATTGAGTATTTCAGGCGTACAGTGATAAGGGGAGGTTGAGCAAATGTAAACAGTTCAATCTTAGGAAAGATACTTATGAGCCCTATAATAATTTACATTAACAATTACGCGCATTAATACACAAGTTGGCTGTAGTACAGTCGACTTGTCCAAGTACATACGTACGTACACTGTACACTGTACATTTATGAACTGAACTTGACGCGACGTGCACGTACGTACGTGCGCATGGTGATGCAGCTATGGGCGTGTTTGTTTCGGACAGATCCAGATTCAGATCCGCGCAGATCCAAGGTGAACTCGTTTACTTCGCGCACATCCTGATCGAGATCTGTGATCTGTGGAATCCTTCTCGAGAGATGGTTCAGCGCTAGATCCAAAATGGCGACGTAAACATCGTGGAGATTTTGTGTGAGTAAAACCGTGTCGTTTCAGTTTTCAGAGGCAACACACGATACAAACAAATTTAGAATGCTTGTTTATTTACGACGAATGTCGTGGGCCAAATTTGGAACAGAAATTTGACAAATTTGGTAAATAAATTGCAATTCACGTGATTTGAGATCCGAGTTGAGAGCGGTTTCGTTTGTTTCTGCGCGGTAAAACAGATCGGGATCTGGATTCGGATCTGTCATGAAACAAACACGCCCTATGATTGCTTTTGATGACGTAGAACATCCGGGAATGTGTGGTGGTCAACAGTCACGCGCGCGCCGCGCCAATAGACGCACATGGACACGCGTAAAAAATACTCACTGCTGGTCAGCGTATTTTCAGTCGAAGATGCCGCACGCGGGCGTTGTGATACGTTCAAATTATTGAGCATGCACTCGGCTTGTAAAAACGAAAGTGCTTTTAGTACTTGATCGCGATTTTTAGCCTGAAGAAATGCGTTTTTACCTTTATCGATACAACAGCTACATGGCGCAACAACATACATAAAGCAAGTTTAAGCAACAGAGGTAAGTGCAACCGATGCGCTTTTCTTGCTCTTTTTTGCCGGTTATTGCTCGAGCCACGTGGGTCATAAAAAATGCCCACCAAAATTGTGGATGGAAGGTGTGACGTCACCGGAAAGCAATCAATAGCGAGCAAGCTGCGAGCTCGATACGTGGACCACCAGACATGCCAGACTGACTAGACGTAAACTTTATACTCCAGTAAGTACGTCAATTTTAACTCCTTTTTGTCACCGTGAATACTGTTTTTATATGCCGTAATCTCAATATTAAGAGTAGGCCTATTGCATGTATTGGGAGTGGGCAGATATCCCAGTATATATGTTTATTGGCAGTGTTGTAGTACTCCAGTCTCGGACTCGGACTCCGACTCGGACTCGATATTGGTGACTCGACTACAACACTGTTAATCATTGGTAGGCCTAAGTTCCATTAAAAGAACAAGGCCTAAAGTTGCTACATGCCTTTCGTGGGCCATGGTGTTTTCGACGGTAGCGGTAGGCCTACATGTTTTCGACGCTTACGTTGTTTTCGGCCTTTGGCTTCACGTAACGTAGTTGTTAGTGTTATGCCTAGAACACAAGTTTAACGTTAATGCTATTTTATCTAACGTTAATTATATTTTGGGCAAAAATAGGTGTTTGTCATGTTTGTAGGACGAGTTGTCTCAACGGTTGAGATGTCCGACCCACGAGCACTGGGCCGGGTAGACTGGTTCCCAGTTCACATATTTTACAAACGACGAACACATGATGACCGCGCGCGGTAGCCACACGTCTAAAATAGCTAACATGCCTCATGACGTCAGGCATTTCTAGGTGCACAGCTTTTGGTTGCAGTGCTACTATACGGCCCAAGTGTTCTTAATCTCAGTCAGCTTGATATTTATGGGCCGGCGCGGACATCCCGGAACTCTTATCTTGTTCCCATCTTCATTCAGTTGAAAGTGAATAGGTCACAAATCTGGGGCACAGACTCTGCGCGCCGATGCAAAAACAATGGGTTTTCATCCCGCCCCAACCGTCGATATATATACACTGGATGAAGCAACGACGTCTAAAATTGAAGCCACCGTCCGCCATTGTACCCCACCAAATACAATGCCTTGCGCCTAGACTAGTCATACTGTCCTCACTATAGTCTACATCATGGTCTACATGTGCATTTTAAGTGGAATGCAAGCGATTGCATGGACCGGGGAGCAGTCTAGGCCAAGCATTGTTCGTGGGGTACAATGACGGCCGGCACGTGGCTTCAATTCTCGTATAGTCAACTGCTATTGCATACTTCATCCAGTGTATATCGATGGCCCCAACCCACATAACAATTTGGAAGGAGTTGTAATATTCTGGCCAATAAGAATCTGAACAAACCCCGTTTAAAGGTTTGATGATAAAAATAGCCAGGAGGAAAAAAATACCAAGACTTTCCTAGAACTTGTTTGTCTTAAAATATGTCCACATGCCCATACATTTCCACATGCATCATAAATAAACATTCAGCACGGCGGAGCTTGTAAAACGTAACTGTTGTGTGTTGCTAAGGTTACCGGGTCTACACTAAAAACCAATAATAAACTGTTTTCCTGCACTATAGCTGTGAACGTTTCAGGTTCCTAGCGAACGTTTAAACCCAGTTACCCGGCAATATACTGACGTCACACTTTATAGTATATTATTATTATACCTTTAAAGCCCAATACATCGTTTGCAGTGACCCACGATTTTACTTCATGAGTTGACAAGAAAAACCTGACTAAACAGCAACGGTAATATAACTGCTAACTGCAAAAGGTGGATTTATTTTTAAAAGTTGTCAGCAGACAACTTTTTTACCATTCATTCATACACACACAAACAAATAATGCATGGATTTTTCAGGTTTTTCTGAAAAGAAAAAAAAAGTATTTCTGAAATTTCTACAAGGCAGTTTATCAACATTTTTCTTTAGTTATGTAATGCTGTTGTTCCTGTTTTTAAAAGTTTTCCAATCATGCAATATGCCTTTAAATTAAACAAATGGTAATAAAAGGCACTGCTAGCATTTCTGTTTGTGCGCTGTAACTTTCGTTTGTATAGGGAAAATAACAAGTTCACATCTCGTTCAAAGGTCGGAATGACGCGACCTTTTCCGGAAAATCTGAATGGTTGCACATTTTTAGGTACGCTTCCGCGCGTTTTCCCTTTCGGGTACATGCAGACACGGCATTATGTTTAACCAACATTTTTGGGGGTCATACCATGACCCGGCAATCCGTAAATTTATGGTTTCATTTTGATTAAGGGAGGCTAAAGGAATTTTTTTCTTGCCTTTTCCAGCATTTAGAAACATAAATCCTTTGTAGATGCCGTGCTGTGTGCGCAGTATATAATCAAAGAATCAGAAATGTTCACAGATTTACACATAACTTAAACGATATAAACATGATGACGGCAGAAAACTTCCCCTGAAATGGTTTTGTCTGAAGTGCTATAGTCTTTGGGAAATGAGCAAAACAACTATTTCTAGTCTCGCGAGACGTAAATTAAATTCGCCCCAAAACCATTTCGCCCATTGCAAGTGCCATTTCGTCCCCAAACCATTTCGCCCAAGTGCCATTTCACGCCAACTTAGTCACTTCGTCCCAACACTACCTCGCGCAAATGCCACTTCGCCCCAAAACCACTTCGTGCACAGGCCATGGTTCAGGGCGAAGTGGTTTTGGGGCGAAATGACTGCAAACCCTTTTTTTGCCCCGACTAGGATTCGACCCAGATCCTTGGCATACATGGCCAACTGCTCTATACACTGAGAAGAAAAGGGTCCGTTTGGTAAAATACAAATGAAAATCAGTCAGTATGACTAGATTTTCTAAATAAGGGTGGCTAATACAATCCTCGTAATGTTAAAACAGTAGCTACCATACAGACGGAGTCAGATTCATTGTTCGGTAACTGATAAATGACTAGTTATTTATAGTTGCGATATTTCTAGTCGGCATTTACCAGTACCTAGGCCTTTAGGCTAGGGTCATATAATTAGGTGCAATGTTTTGACTGTTTTCTCGTCAAATTTGACTACTGTGTTTTATACATATAAATAGGACGGTAGCTTCGCACGGTTTCTTGAAAGCATAGACACCGGTTTTTTTTAATATTGTTTTCTCGGAATCATTGTAGATGAGGTACTAAGCTGACCCATGGAGGAAGGAAACAAGAGGAGTTAGAACGGTCCCTCCGCTATCTGATAATACAATAGACTACTAAAGTGAAAACGTCACCCTTTGTGTGTTGCTATGGTTATTGGGTCTACACTAAAACCAGTGAACTGTTTTTCCTGCGCTTTATCAATGGACGTTTCAGATCACCAGCGAATGTTTAGACTCAATTACCGTGGCAACTGACGTCACACTTTAGTAGTCTATTGGCTGGACTGCAGAAAACCATGCGGCCGCGCTGCTGCTCGATCGATTTTACGACCGATCGATTACAGCCCTTTGTTCCCAATCGGTGCTACCGCATGACTGAGCTTACTGGAGTAATGAAACGTTAGTGCGTGATACATGTAGTTGGGCCATAACGAACGAACAAACGATTTCTTCTTTCGCATGCGCAGTCCGCAACTATGGGTGCACCCAAGTAAATAGGCAAGATCTGTGCGCCGAGCTCATGAATATTTTGTATGCCCTCAAATTCTTTTATATTAGAGAGAATTGCGAGCTGAACGAGTGTGGTCTTGTGTGGAATATGACTATCGCCGCGATGTGGGGTATTTTTTCTTTCAACTACAAACATTTTGGACACTGTAGCTGCTAAAAGTGGCCCTATTTTGCCCAGTAGCGTATGTGCCTTTGTTCCAAAATGGATGCAGGTCTGATTAGCAAGTTTCACTGTTGTAGGCTTAGTTTTGTTTCAATTGGAAATTAGGGGATAAAAGTGACGGATTACCCCCATCAAATTGAACAGAATTAAAAAGATGAGAAATCAGTGAGTATTCTGGTTGTTTTCCTGAGAAGCTGAGAGAGTTGTGAGTATTTTTAAATGATTTTTGAAAATTGGGCATTTAGCATTGGTTTCTATGGGAGCCCTATTTACTTGTGTGCACCCCTATGTGCCTGCAACATCTACAGCTTGTTTCCTTCCTCCATGGCTGACGTAACATGTTGATTCTCATTCACATGGAGATAACGCAAAGTATCCACTGAGCCTCTCTGTCCGGAAAATAGCAGAACTTGCTGGTTTTCGTCACACACACGTGAGTTTGCCGGATGAAGGTCATATGCGTCAAGCACGTGCATTGGATCAGTCGTTGTGCGGTCACATGTTTACGTTTTCTCTCCTATAGCGCACTCGGGCGGAACGGTGCGTGTTTCTATTGGCGCTTACCGGATAAATTACCCGACATTTGACTTCATCGAGAAGGAAAATTGCCGGGGAAAATTCTCCTCGCCATTTACCGGAAAATAGCGGTTAAGACCTATTTCTACTGAGAAAAATTTCCGTCTTTTCTGGCATTATCCGGTAAATGGGTTTCAGAAAATTTAATAATTGTAATGTGGCACGGGTGTGGAAAAATTATGCAGAGCGCAGAAGCAATTCATTCGTGGTTTTCTAAATGAAATGCATACACATAACAGCCTTCGATTGGTATGTCAAAGACCAATTTGTATGAAAGCTTTTTTTTCTCATGAAACCCCTGAACAACATTACAAAAGAAGCTAGGCCTATAGCCTGCATGCACAATGCAGCGATGACATGCATTTTCCAGAAAATGTTTTATGGTTTTGTAGCGTGATTTTTATTGTTGGTTGTCACACGCCGCTTTCTGTGACGTGAAATAAATTCTATTTCAGTCTGTTTTATATTTTGGTTTTGATTTCATAGTTGACAAATGGACTTCGACCAGAACTGCTCAACACCATGAACGCCCAGGCCCACTGGCCTTTGTACTCGCCAAAAACGTACAGTATAGTACGTGCGTACAAAGAGCATTGAATGGGTTGAATTGGAACTGGTGGTATATACCATATGCATGCACAACATGTTACAACATAAAACCAGGATATGATTATTTCGTTTTAGTTCACGTGTTTTTGGAAATTGACATGTGAGCAGTGGAATCACCGTCAGAAATGGCAGACGATGGAGTCGAGAACATGGGGTACATGGACGATGGTTTCGTCGGTCGTCTGAACGTCTCACCGATACCTGATGGGGATTGTGGAAGGCTCGCTAACGGCTCGGGTGTAGCAATTATTGGAGGGAATGCTGTGGTTAACTACCCGCAGTCGCCGACCTCAGGCGAGCCGAAAGAGGACGAATCCGAAGCGGGATCGTGCGGCTACTGCTGCTGGACACCGACCGTCCTACAACGCCTGGCATCCGGCCGATTCTTCGCGCTATTTCTTGGTCTTCTCTCTCTCGCCGAAGCCGGTCTGACCATCGGCTACATTGGCAGCATGGTGACCACACTGGAACTGCAGTTCCGATTCAGTAGTAAACTGACGGGTTTCGTGACCAGTTGTTACGATATCGGCACTCTCTTGGTTATCTTGACCAGTTATTTCGGGGGCCGAGCGGCCGCCAATCGTCCCAAGTGGATCGCTTGGAGCGCCTGGGTCATGGCGCTTGGGGCCTCCGTGGTAACACTGCCGCATTTCTTCATCTCCTACGATGCTCAGGGCAATACTACCGCCCCGTCTGTTTGCTACGACTCCCATGGTGGTGGGGATGAACCTATTTGCCAATCTCAAGCAGACCAGGGTATCGAAAGCTCCGCGTTGTTCTTCTTAATTCCAGGAATGCTGCTTATCGGAGCTGGCTCCACCGCCACAATTACATTGGGCACGACGTACATCGACGATTTCGTGAGAAAGAAGGAAACGCCGATTTTATTAGGTATGTACACTAACTTTACTTTCAATACAGACTATAGCCTAGGTCATTCCGTGTGAAATCACCTAGAGGTTGTTAGGGGTCCGACTCAGATTTGGACGAAACTTTTTCTAAAAATACCTCAACCTATGTCATGAACATGTACAAAAAATTAGAGGCTAACTCCAACTCATTGCTGAGATATGACCTCCAGAAAATGCCTATACCCTACCCACATTTTCCCAATCATAGCCGTGCCATTGAAGTTGTTTACATTTTTGGAGGCCTGTATCTCAAAAATGCTTTGGAATTTTTACCTGAAAATTGATATACACATAGAACGGCATCCAATCTGCATGATTATGTTATGGAAAGTACGGTACCGCGTTTCCTTTACGAGATGTCGCTCCCCGAAAACCCTTCTTTTTGATTATCGTGGTAACTTTTTTTAATTTTTGGCCCCCCATGGTGCCCACACGGATGGTCGGATTGATTTAATATTTTATATGCACACACACTAGGCACATGGGTTTGCTTCATATCAAGGGAAAAGCAATTCCACCCTTTTTGGGGGCGTGGCCAAGGCTTAAAAGTGGGTTCGCAAAAAAAAATGGCAAAATGAGCCTCCTCTTCTGAGGGGTGGTTCCCCCGATAGGTCACTACCCAAGCGATTGAAACTTAAATATCTTAAAATACTGCATCCAGTCTATCTTTGGTATAAAATTTAGTCTGGTATCTTTTTTCCTTCATGGTTTTTTGAATTTTTGTAAAACGTCAATATTTTGCTTAAAAACGCTAGTTTTAATTGCATCATACATAGTATACAACATGTTAGTGAAGGAGAGCAGTCTAATATGTCATATTTAATACACCTGTCCAATTCTACAGGTTGTCAGTTCGAATCCAGGTGATGGCAATGTGAGTGTGCTTTTGGGCAAGACACTTTGCTATGGACTACCTGGCTTCATCGGGAGCAAATGGATACTGTACATGTACATGACTTTGTATGAGAGTGAAAGTGTTGTGTGTTTTATTGATGGGCAACAAGGGATGTATGCTCTCCAGTGAGCCCAGTAACCAGGGGTAATAATGTGGGAACCTAACTTATAGAAGATTTGTGTGCATACTATAATATGTTGGGGCACAACAACTGATTGGTGTACTGTAACAGGGTTACATATGCATGAGCAAAGTGGTGATGTCACATTAGGAAAACACAGGAAAATCTCATTCAACTGTGCACAAAAGTTTCAATTTTCTCCAACTTGCTGAAACGTTTGTAACCAATGACGGTTTAGGTTTGTTTTACACGTTGCCTGCAAACCATGAAAAAAACTAAGGCTGGAAACTGCAGCATTTTTCCACTATTCCAGTTTGAAGTCTTATGTTTTTTCTTTGCTTTTTTGCTGTGTTCCTAAAGTGACATGCCCCAAACAGCGCCCTCTTTCTGTGAGTTGATGTGAAGAAATTTTCCACTTGGGGCATCAAAATGAATTACAGTAGTATTGTCTTTCTACACAAGTAATCCTTCATATGCAGCAAAAACTGTGCAGAACGTTATTGAGCATTTCAGGGGCCCTTTATTTTAAACTCTGCATAGGCCTACGCCCACTCAGGTACGGGTATATGTTAACATTAATTAAGGGAAACATTTTTGGAAAGCACTTAATGTGTTTTACAATAACAACACAAGTCATGTATACCAAATAATATTATGAGCACTTGGTGATTGTGACCCAAAATTTTACTTCGCGAGTTGACAAGAAAAAAACTAAAAGTGTTGATAGCAATGGTATACAACAAACACCGTGATGTTTTCCTCGTGTAAAATGGTACCTTTGAGGGAGAAATTGTCAACTGAAGGTAAGTTTTTTCATTCAACACAAAAATCATGCATGGATTTTTAGGGGCTAAACCTACCAAGCCCGACACGCCCACGACACGCTTGCGACAAAAATACGACAGGTGGTCCACGACACGCGCGGCGCGTGTCGCACAGTGGACCATCTGTGTTGTGTGTAGGAAGCGTGTCGTGAGTGACAAAAAGCGCGCCAAGAGTACGACACATAACGACACACCCGAGAGTCTGTGCGCGTTCTTGTCATCTGCCATCAAAGTGGATATATAGGTAATAACGCTCGTAGCTGCCTTTGTCGGTTGCGTGGGTGTGTCGCAATTCGTGTCGTATATGCTGACCAATATCACGATTTGTGTCGTGGACGCCCACGACACATTCCAACACGCGGGTGCGTCGTACGATTTTACAGGTTAAAGAGGAATAATCCCCCTAGACGAAAATCCAGCATTTAGGCTTTTTTCGATAGTCCAAACATCCCTCTTGCCGACGTGGATTTTTATTATTTTTTAATTGTCGGTTTTAAGTGGATAAATTGCAAGCAAAAGTGCGCTTTTCGAAAATGAGATTTTCGCGATTTCTGAAACGCTCATTCACTGAAAACTTTATCTAGTCAATCACAGTGGAAAATTAGTCAAACAAGGGCAAAATGATTAGTCATGTATACAATTTGTCAGTTGACAACTTTTTGTTGGTGCATGACAAATCTTTGTTGGTGCATGACAAATTAAAACTGTTGCAGGACAAATTAATATTAGCGGAAGACTAATCTGAACGACTGACAAATGTGATGATCGTCTTTTGACTAATTTGTATTGTCACGTAAAACAACAACTGACGATTTATTTTCCCATGGCTAATTGCATGACTAACTTTTGATTGCATTACTAATGGCAAGAATAATGCAGCCGAAACTCATGACTAATTTAATTAGTCATGAGTTTTGGCGGGATTATTCTTTACATTGATAATGTAATAAAAGGTTAGTCATGAAATCAGTCGTGGGAAAATAAATCTTCAGTTCTTGTTTTCGTGCAGCTGTGCGACGCCATTACATGCGAACCGCACCGTAAAATGAGGTCGTGTTTGACTGAACTAAACTTTCTGTGACGTTACTCTGGAAAGGTAAGCGTGTGACGGGTTTTGTGTGACACCAAAGAATAATTGTGCGGGACTCTGAGATTTCTAAGGCAATAATTGGTTTGCATGTTTCAAACTATGTCGTCTGTCGGAGTAAAGACATGGTTGAGGCCGTGCTTCGGGTCTCAACATCCCGTGTATTGACACAAATAGTCATGATATGTAAGGACAACTCAGTACGTATTCGTAATTTTAGGTCAGCCCAGGATAAACTCCTTTTCTCGCTGCAGTTAGAAGTAAGTTTATAAAATGAGCTACGAATAGTAACTGGATGTTTTCCTGGGTACATCGTTGCCTCTTCCATGTTTGTTGTCCCCATTATCGTCATCAAACTGCGGATGTCTTTGTTGCATTACCACAACACACCGTGCAGTCATTGCACGTAGGCCTATTTCAGTACGTTATACGAAACACACCGTGTATTGCACGTGACAAAGTAAGTTTGTCAGGCTGACTAACTGACATTACTAATTAATTTTACTGCAGGACTAATTAATTTTCCTGCAAGACTAATAATTTTTCTGCAGGACTAATAATTTTGTGTGCAAGACTAATTAATTTTGCCACATGACAAATTAATTTTCCCGCATGACTAATCATTTTTTAAATTAGGCAAATAAGACCCTTTTTCATGACTAATTAAAATTAGTCAATTCAAACCACGTATGACTAATTGGAAATTAGTCAAATAAGACCCAGAGTATGACTAATTATTTTGTGTCAATTGACGAAATAAAGTTTTCAGTGTTAGGTATTCATGATATGCGCGTGACCCCGTGACGCAATCCTGAGAAAGAGAAGTCAACACGATTGTTAGCTCCATACGTTTACACGCAAAAAACTTGGAAAACCGTCTCTGTTAGATGGCGTTTTTTGAAGAATTTTGTTGGTCCAAAAAGCCAGAGATATGCCCATTAGCTGCATGGTTGTATGTTTTACCAGACACTATGAAAAAAGAGCAGAAAGATTTTCTCTTCTATTACCAAGAGAGAGAAAAATGAGTCGCTCATTCTAACTTGTACCGGCCGATGTTCAAACACGTGGGAACTACGGCCCGCAGGGAACCGTTCCATGCTGTACACAGACCGCTGTGAATGCCGTTCGTTCCGTGACAAAACCACCCGTCGCAATGCACCAGTATTTACTTCAAAAGAGCTTCACTGTGAGCCACAATTTCACCGTTTTTTCACAAAATAGGTAATAGTAGATTGTTGTCATATTACATGAAGTGTTTTTCACGTTTGTATTTTGAATTACAAGGACAAAACAGGCATGATAAACATTCACTTCGTATATTTTCCATTTAATACTGTACAGGCCGTTTTGTATGTTTCTCAAGATGACGTCAAAACCCTGTTGATAAACAAGCCAAGTGACCTCGAGCGTTTCAGAATTTCGGGTGAAGAGGGTCGGAACTCCCCTACGTTTTTTTGTGAAAATTAATGTCACAGGTACTTTAGATAATTTAAATAGAAAATCTGTCAAAGCCCTGTCTAGGTTCGTTAGTTTGTTTTTTTAAAACGGACACTGCTCAAGAATATGGAATCCGGTGGACAATATTTTTGTATGATCCTCTTTCTCTCTTAATACAAATTTATTTAATTGGAACATGTCAATAAAAAGGGGTAGGATTACACATGTTACTGGCACTGAAAACACTATAAACGGGGCTGGTAAAAACTCAGTGCGATATAAAGACTTAAGAAAATACAGTAAAAATTGGATAAGAAGCAGAGAGAAATGTGGTAATTAACATAGCTTTGTGGTGAAATCCGCCGCGTTTCGGTGAACTTGAACTTGCCGCGCTTGGGTGAACTTGGATCTGGTCTGGTAGTATCAGTCACGACGGGCGGTCCACAGTCAGAGAAAGGGGGGATAAGGAGGCGAAGAGTCGAATCGGATCGACTCCCCTAAAAGCGACGACCTGGACAAATAATTGTACTCTCTGTACCAAGAGAGCACGTTGGGAAAACGAGATGGGACTAGTTAACAACAGTTAACGAAAAACGGGATGTTATCCCATCTCAGATGTCAGTCGCTTCTTAACAAAATGATTTAACAATAATCAAACAAATAATTACGCGGACGGGTAATAACGAAGTTGCGCTTACAAAATAGACAAAGGATTATCAATACACATGTGGTCCTTAAATAAATAAACTTTGGCCGTAAATGTGTGAGCAGCGACTCACACCAGCACAACTTAACCACAAATGCATTTATAATCCCGTCAAGGTCACTTCTCGTGGCAAGATGGTCTCACGCACGACAAGTGGTAACACAAGTATAATAAGTGGAATTAATTTAGCAACCATGACATGTATTCTAAAACAAGTAAATTAAGCAACTGGTTTTCAAGGGACAACGTGAAATATATAAAGAGGAGCATATTAAATCAGCGAATTTTAGATGTGCCCGACTAGAACAATTCCATACAATACATTAGTGCAAATGAATCAAAATAACATGAATTTTAAAAGGCGCGTGATAAAAATAATAAAACACGAGCTTGCGCAATTGCCTTAATTTGGTTACTAAAGCTGAGTATTCGAGGCAAGTGGTGGAACACTTGGAAAACAATTATGAGTCAGAAATCTGTGTGTTTGGCTCAAATACTGCCACCCACCACAGACCTAACACAAATGGGATTAACCCTATCAAGGGCGCCTCGTGGTACCGATTAGCAGGGTACACACGAGCTAACAGCAGAGGTTCATAATTTATGAGCTTATTGACCAAAGCCACAAAATGCGATTAAGTGAAAGAATGCAGTGAACTACTTAGAGCTAAAAACAAAACAATTGATAAAACTATTTTAAACGAGCGGCAATGTCATTACGCCCAGTAAAAATACAAAATACACAGTGCAGGAATTAGTTTGCGACGAGTGCACATGAGAAGCAATTAGGACGCGCAAAAATTACAGTGGTAAATAAAAAAGAGAAACAAAATTATATACAAGAGGAAAAATACTGAACCATAAACTTGTGAATTAATCGCGCAGACGGGAGCACCGAAAACGCACTGTTATAAATGACAGTATAGCAAATCGCTAATGCAAAATGTTGTAAACTTAGGATCCGAATCCTATTATAGATCGGCAACAGTTGCATTAAAAAGGTAATGGGCATTGTAATGACACAACAATAATCCTGAACAATAGTTGCAATCATCAGATAAAATACACAAAATCATTCAAATAATTAATGGCTGATCACACCAAGAAAAGTGCACTTCGAACAAGCAAAACTTCTGTCTGTGATCGTGTACCTCCCAATATATAATCAGTACTTAAATCAGAAAGCTATAGCAAGGTATTGAACGATCACGTCACAGAGTGCGGCACGCATCATGAGCTTTCGACAACATGAGAATGAGTCGACTGATAAAAACACCAACAATTAAGTACGGAGTTAGGAAAAAACGGACTCATCTTAGCGTGATCAGCAAAGTTACAAATAATGCAATAAACAGGAATATTATCGAAGATTATCCAACGAGAATGCACGGGTCGTATAACAACAAAAGTACAGTTTAGAAATCCGTGACCACTAAATATCAAAAGGATAAAACATTAAATGGAATACAAAGGGATAAAATGGTCACGTCGCAAGATTTAGCAGGAATAATCAAGTTCCTTTTTCCTCAAAAATACTAAGGAGGGATTCATAGGGTTTTACAAGAATTCTCTCCTCAAACAACACAATCCGACCCGTTTCTCGTTGGGATAACCAGCGATTGAATTAAATCAAATACAATTAAAACGAGCAAGAGGAAGTTGTCTTACCTGTACCAAGAGAGCACGTTGGGAAAACGAGATGGGACTAGTTAACAACAGTTAACGAAAAACGGGATGTTATCCCATCTCAGATGTCAGTCGCTTCTGAGGAAGGCTGGCTAAGGCCTCAAGAACTAACACCAAAACCACGCGCTCACATGGTTGAACAACGGAGCTGATTGGTTTGTTCCCCCAAAAAAGCATTACGTAATGTCGGGGCTGACCAATCAAGAAAAAACCAATGAAAGACCTAACACTGTATCTAGGCAGAAACACATGGTCTGGAAAGATGTTCCCACGCTCTCAGCTAAATGTCTGGAGAAACGTGAAACCACAAACAGGGTCGTAAATTTGGGAGATTATGGCAAGACTCCAGGACGGCCCTGGGATGGACAATGGTCACTCTGTGTACTGATGGGGGGTTCTTAATTAAGACATCCTTGGTCGGATCCCATTTCTTACAGGGTCCGACATTCTCCCCTTCTTAAACCATGTCGTCCCCGACAAGGTCCTTGGTGCCTTGCGATGATCTTACTGGATTATGGCACTCAAAAAGCTGTTGGTGACCTCTAAGGCTCTCTGCTGCATCGTCAAGTGCTGCTGGAGGAGCTTCGATGTCGAGGTCTCAAAGCCATAATACTGAGGGCGTCTCCGTTCGCGTACGGGCCTCGTAGCGATGTTTGGTTCTGGCAATTCTGTCAGAGCATCGGTGTCTGGTGCAGAAGTGGCCGTCTGAGGGATACCATCGACCGCGACGTCATCTTCTTCGGCGTGGGCCTCTTGAGGAGAGCTTTCAGTTTCATCGTGGCTTGACGCACTTGGCTCCTCATCGGGTTCTGGTGCCTCCGGTCCGTTGGGGTCTTCCATCGAAGCGTCGGAGGACGAGGCATCACCGTCAAGGATTGCGGGTGCCGTAACATTAGGTGCAGGAGAGTCTGGTGCCTGGAGAGTGTCTGGGACGAAATTGGGTGCCTCCGGGTTGAGAATGCTCTTCCTCGGTGCTGGCACTGGACGAAGGACGTAATAGTTCTCATCAGAGATATCGGAATCAAGGGCATCGGCCATATCGTCGACAGGGGCTATCACTGGCCGTCTCACTGGTCGTCTGCGACGGGGTTTCGGCTTTGGTGGCTGCGATTCAGCATCAGACTCATCGTCGCGTGTTGGAAAGGGGCCAAATGGGAGAAGCATGTTCCGATGGAGAGTCCTTCTTGGGCCGGTTCCATCTACTGGCTCGACGACGTACACTGGCATGTCGGGGCTGACTTTCTTGTGGACCCGGTACACCACTTCACTCCAGCGGTCAGCCAGCTTGTGTTTTCCTTTCAGACCAACATTTTTCACAAGCAAGTCATGGTCGCCTTCCTCAAGGGCTGTCAACCGTTGGACTTGATCCGATGGAAGGGGAGAACTAACAGCTTGCTTGGGGACGTGGAGTTTCTCTTCTATCTCCGCAATCGAGGCTATGCGGCAGTTCCTGGGGACAGTTACACTGTGGCAAGAGAGGTTTACAAGCGTCACCCTCGTGTTGAGCCTCCTCCCACCTGGAGACTGGATCAGACTACTCCTCACCAAAACATCACTCGGGAGCTCAGACGATGTCCCACGCTCGATGAGGAGTTTTCCCGTGGACTTCCGGCGAGCGTGAAACCTCCCAGGAACTTGTACCTCTTCGAAGGGGCGTATCAGAATGGGACGGCTGGACCTTACAGGCCCAAGACTACCAGACATCGAAGGAGAACTTGCTGCCTTGTAGACTTTTGCCCAGGCCTGATCGACGGAGAGCTTCTTTAAGAACATCTTCCCTCCTCGTTGCTTACAGACCTTCAGCATGCCCCGAACCACGCTGGTGTTGGTGCCTACGAGGAGAGGGAAATCATCCGAGTCGGGCCTGTCTGGACACACGAGGGCCAAAGTGGTTACGTCCTGCTGCGTACCGGCGGAACTGGCGGGAAACGTCAGGTCGAGCTCGACGTAGCCCTTGTACGGCACTGCTTGCCCCGCAGCTCCTAGTACGACAAGGCTTGACAGGGGCTTTAATTGTCGATGGGGGAGGTTCTTTGCGTGGAATGACTCCGTCACGCAGGTCACTTGCGATCCGGTATCAAGGAGACATTTCGCAGGGTGGCCATCGATGAAGACGGGGGTTATAGGTTGTTCACCAATAACCCCCTTGGGCACACCACCACTGGCATCTGACGAAGATCCTTGATACCGGGTCGCAATTTTCTTCTGAGGTCCAGGACCCATACGGCGATTACGGGCGGTTGCAGGGTCCCTTACAACTGCCCGCTGCCGTTTAACGTCTGCTGCGTGCTTCCTGAACGTTGGCGAGCCATCATTTTCTGCTGGACGAGCGGGGGGTTCGACGCTGACGTACAGGCATCCATCCTGTGGCCGTCTTCGCCACATTTATAGCAGAATATATGGCCTCGCTGACGGGGGTTGCGCCACGAATCTGAAGGATGCTGGCGCACGGGTTCACGCTGCTTGAAGAGGCCATCTAACCTCTTATGTAAGCGGTCCACAGTTTGACGCAGCTCGTCGACTTCGCTTACTCTCTGGGTTTCGTTGATGGGATCTGGCTTTGCTGCCGCTACCGGGAAAGAAGTAGATTGGGCCAAGGTAGTTGCGTGCTTTGATGCAGACTTGGCACCCTTCCGGCGGTCAAGCTTCTCCTCCAGTTGGATCTCTATGGTGCGCACCTCTCGTAGCAATTCCAGCACCTTTGGGGGGTCCGCCTTCCGTGTTCGGAGTTGCAGCGTGTTCAGCAGGGGATCGTTGTACAGGCAACCTCGCTGGAACTGGCTGCATAGGGCACGGTTAATCTCAGCGTTGTCGACACTTTCCATCTCCGCCACACGGGTCAGCATGGTGTGTAGTCGAAGTAGATATTCAGAAGCCTTCTCCGTTTCTTGTTGGTACGTACAGTGGAACAACGTCAACAGCTCTTCCCCGTCGGCCGTAGAACCATACACCTGCCGGAGGCAGTCGAGGTATTCCTTAGCAGGGGCATCCACTGGTACCGACCACACCACGTTGAGGGCAGGGGGAACCAAGGCCTCGGTGATGCGGCTTTTCTTTTCACCTTCCGGTACCGATGTGTCTTTGAGAAGTTGATTGGCCAGTCGTCGCCAATTCTCAAAGTCAAGTTCTCCGGTCGGCGTTGGAGTTCGGCCGGAGAACAGCCTGAGACGCCGGTAGGACCTCGTCACCGGTGTATTGGACGAAGACGAAGAAGACTCTGGCTTCGGCTCATCCGGGGACTGTCCTAGGGCACCTTTCAGGTCGTCCAGGGTCTTGCCATGCCCAACTAAAAACTCTTTAAGGGCATCGGGGAATTCCATCGTGCTCAATTGGTACGGGCAAGTGAAATATTATATAACGGGAAAAAACAAGGCCAAAATGCACAATGGCAATATCGACAGAATAAATGGTCGAAGAAAAAATCGCGCATATGATAAAATGCACGTCAATTAAATATCAAAAAAAATCAAAAGCAATGCAATTATCAAACTCAACAAAATGCAAGAAATTCCCAATCGGTGGGCAACAATAAATGCAAATCAAACGAGGGAAATCAACTGGCAAACAACAAAAATTGCAAATTCAGGCGGAATGGGGGGATAAAATAAACAATAGCCCAATCATCAATCAACAAAATTAAAGTGTCAACTGAATTTAACAAGGGGATGCGAGGACAAAAAAGCAATTCGGCTATCGATCAAATGGACATGAAATCAATCAAAAAAATGAATCAATGCCGGAGTAATGAGAATCAATGAAATATCGTCCGCAATGGATTATGGTTCCCTTTGCAATCATCAAAATAATAAAAAGCCAATGATTCATAAAAATCACATAACAGTCAAAACTCGAAGAGAAAAAATGCAAGCAAAGGGAACAAATTTAGAATAGAGCAGATCCGGGTGGTGCCTCCATTTTTGTCACAGGTACTTTAGATAATTTAAATAGAAAATCTGTCAAAGCCCTGTCTAGGTTCGTTAAGCCCGCCGCACACCTTTGCGATTTACCGGCCCATCGGACACCGGACCATCGGATCCGGAAAAATCAAACAAGTTTGATTTGCTCCTGTCTATGGCGTACGGTCAGACCGGCCCGAATTGTTTCAGCGCACACCTTTCCGGTAAGTGGTCCGATGATCCGATTATCCGGTAAATCGCAAAGGTGTGCGGCGGGCTTTAGTTTGTTTTTTTAAAACGGACACTGCTCAAGAATATGGAATCCGGTGGACAATATTTTTGTATGATCCTCTTTCTCTCTTAATACAAATTTATTTAATTGGAACATGTCAATAAAAAGGGGTAGGATTACACATGTTACTGGCACTGAAAACACTATAAACGGGGCTGGTAAAAACTCAGTGCGATATAAAGACTTAAGAAAATACAGTAAAAATTGGATAAGAAGCAGAGAGAAATGTGGTAATTAACATAGCTTTGTGGTGAAATCCGCCGCGTTTCGGTGAACTTGAACTTGCCGCGCTTGGGTGAACTTGGATCTGGTCTGGTAGTATCAGTCACGACGGGCGGTCCACAGTCAGAGAAAGGGGGGATAAGGAGGCGAAGAGTCGAATCGGATCGACTCCCCTAAAAGCGACGACCTGGACAAATAATTGTACTCTCTGTACCAAGAGAGCACGTTGGGAAAACGAGATGGGACTAGTTAACAACAGTTAACGAAAAACGGGATGTTATCCCATCTCAGATGTCAGTCGCTTCTTAACAAAATGATTTAACAATAATCAAACAAATAATTACGCGGACGGGTAATAACGAAGTTGCGCTTACAAAATAGACAAAGGATTATCAATACACATGTGGTCCTTAAATAAATAAACTTTGGCCGTAAATGTGTGAGCAGCGACTCACACCAGCACAACTTAACCACAAATGCATTTATAATCCCGTCAAGGTCACTTCTCGTGGCAAGATGGTCTCACGCACGACAAGTGGTAACACAAGTATAATAAGTGGAATTAATTTAGCAACCATGACATGTATTCTAAAACAAGTAAATTAAGCAACTGGTTTTCAAGGGACAACGTGAAATATATAAAGAGGAGCATATTAAATCAGCGAATTTTAGATGTGCCCGACTAGAACAATTCCATACAATACATTAGTGCAAATGAATCAAAATAACATGAATTTTAAAAGGCGCGTGATAAAAATAATAAAACACGAGCTTGCGCAATTGCCTTAATTTGGTTACTAAAGCTGAGTATTCGAGGCAAGTGGTGGAACACTTGGAAAACAATTATGAGTCAGAAATCTGTGTGTTTGGCTCAAATACTGCCACCCACCACAGACCTAACACAAATGGGATTAACCCTATCAAGGGCGCCTCGTGGTACCGATTAGCAGGGTACACACGAGCTAACAGCAGAGGTTCATAATTTATGAGCTTATTGACCAAAGCCACAAAATGCGATTAAGTGAAAGAATGCAGTGAACTACTTAGAGCTAAAAACAAAACAATTGATAAAACTATTTTAAACGAGCGGCAATGTCATTACGCCCAGTAAAAATACAAAATACACAGTGCAGGAATTAGTTTGCGACGAGTGCACATGAGAAGCAATTAGGACGCGCAAAAATTACAGTGGTAAATAAAAAAGAGAAACAAAATTATATACAAGAGGAAAAATACTGAACCATAAACTTGTGAATTAATCGCGCAGACGGGAGCACCGAAAACGCACTGTTATAAATGACAGTATAGCAAATCGCTAATGCAAAATGTTGTAAACTTAGGATCCGAATCCTATTATAGATCGGCAACAGTTGCATTAAAAAGGTAATGGGCATTGTAATGACACAACAATAATCCTGAACAATAGTTGCAATCATCAGATAAAATACACAAAATCATTCAAATAATTAATGGCTGATCACACCAAGAAAAGTGCACTTCGAACAAGCAAAACTTCTGTCTGTGATCGTGTACCTCCCAATATATAATCAGTACTTAAATCAGAAAGCTATAGCAAGGTATTGAACGATCACGTCACAGAGTGCGGCACGCATCATGAGCTTTCGACAACATGAGAATGAGTCGACTGATAAAAACACCAACAATTAAGTACGGAGTTAGGAAAAAACGGACTCATCTTAGCGTGATCAGCAAAGTTACAAATAATGCAATAAACAGGAATATTATCGAAGATTATCCAACGAGAATGCACGGGTCGTATAACAACAAAAGTACAGTTTAGAAATCCGTGACCACTAAATATCAAAAGGATAAAACATTAAATGGAATACAAAGGGATAAAATGGTCACGTCGCAAGATTTAGCAGGAATAATCAAGTTCCTTTTTCCTCAAAAATACTAAGGAGGGATTCATAGGGTTTTACAAGAATTCTCTCCTCAAACAACACAATCCGACCCGTTTCTCGTTGGGATAACCAGCGATTGAATTAAATCAAATACAATTAAAACGAGCAAGAGGAAGTTGTCTTACCTGTACCAAGAGAGCACGTTGGGAAAACGAGATGGGACTAGTTAACAACAGTTAACGAAAAACGGGATGTTATCCCATCTCAGATGTCAGTCGCTTCTGAGGAAGGCTGGCTAAGGCCTCAAGAACTAACACCAAAACCACGCGCTCACATGGTTGAACAACGGAGCTGATTGGTTTGTTCCCCCAAAAAAGCATTACGTAATGTCGGGGCTGACCAATCAAGAAAAAACCAATGAAAGACCTAACACTGTATCTAGGCAGAAACACATGGTCTGGAAAGATGTTCCCACGCTCTCAGCTAAATGTCTGGAGAAACGTGAAACCACAAACAGGGTCGTAAATTTGGGAGATTATGGCAAGACTCCAGGACGGCCCTGGGATGGACAATGGTCACTCTGTGTACTGATGGGGGGTTCTTAATTAAGACATCCTTGGTCGGATCCCATTTCTTACAGGGTCCGACATTAAGTTGTGGTGGTGTTGTAGACACATACATGCACCTCCATGATAAACAGAAAAATTTAAAAAATGTGGACGGGGGGATTCTAGCTGTTTAAAGTGTTGGAAACCCCACGACACACGCACGACGCACCATCTGTGTCGTGTTTGTGACGACACGCTTGCGATACACGACACAGACTGTGTCGGCGCGTGTTGTGGACACAGGTTGTGGACCATCTGTGTTATAATCGCAAGCGTGTCGTGGGCGTGTCGGGCTTGGTGGGTGCGATTTTTGCCACGAATTAGCTACGATTGGGTACGATTGTGTGTAGAGTCTATAGGCAGTCTCCGATAATCGTACCAATTCGTAGGAAATTCGTGGCAAAAATCGCACAGTGGGAGGCCCGCTTTAGGCTAGCTATGTTCTAATATAAAGCCCAATTTATATTTTATTCACTCCATACACAGCTCTCGTCTTCAGCTCCACCGTCGTCGGCCCCGCCGTCGGGTTCCTAGTCGGCAGTTTATTCGCCAGTTACTACGTGGATTTTGACAAAGCTAGCGAGTCGGACGTGAAGATTTCGCCTTCCAGCCCTCTGTGGGTGGGGGCTTGGTGGTTAGGCTTCTTCTGCTTCGCCGGTCTCATCTCGGTCTTGGCGTTTCCCGTGTTCGCCTTCCCGGCAAAGCTGGAAAAGCCCAAAGCGATCGTTCAAGATTCCGACGCGTCGGGAAATAAGGGCGGAGACGATGATGATGCCAACGTGCGCATGGCGTTTAGTGACGTCTCTCTGGCAAGTAAGAGTCAACTTCCTTTTTTCTTGCACACCGAGTAATGGATTCAGATGACCAGACTTGATCGTCAGAGAAATTGTCTGTCAGAGGGCCATTTGCATTTCTTGATGAGTTGCACAAAAACGTTCAATGAATGAGGTGTGTAATGACGTTATGAGTAATCCTGCATTATTTCAGAAGCTTTCGGCGGCAGCACGCGCTTTCCGCCACCGTCTCCAGCGATGTATAGACATTGGATGAGGCCAAGTCGAAAGTGGCAGAATCTGAAATTGATTTGGCCTTGTTTACATGATTTGAATTTTTTGTTGAAATCCGTTAGTAAATGACAGTCATTCAGGATCAAACCGACATGTTTTTTTTCATACGTATAGTAATTTAGTATAACGGTGAATGAGCTACACAGACCAACGAGTCTTAAACATATGTGTCATGTCTTGGAATCTTTGTCAGAAATACCGCTCGCCGTCTGGGGTCTTGTGACGAATCCGGTGTACATGATGATCAACCTATCTGCGGCAGCCGAATTTAGTATCGTCACTGGTTTCGTCAGATTCGCGCCAAAATTTGTACAATCGCAGTTTGGGCTTACAGCCACTACAGCAAATTTATTAACAGGTGAGCAGAGTTATGTCATGTCTGTCTGTTTCAATTCCCTGTTTTATTTTTCTGTGTTATTTATTTTTTTAAATTAGTATAAAACAAAATTGCAGGAAAAATATGTGGTTCCTTCTTGTGTATAAAGTTCCCTATATTTCGCATTAAAGATAGATTGCAGGATTGGAAGACTCTACGTTACACACATTGTTTCTCCACAAGTGATTAAGAATGTGTATGATAAAAACCAACCTGTGTGTAAGTCAGCTCAGTACCTTATCTACATTCAGAGAAAAAGATGACAAGCTGTTTCCTACACCCGTGAACATGGCGTCGTATATCCTCCGCCCTGCAGGTGCCGTTTCCAACCCTAAATCTGTGGCAAACGCACGCAAATGATATTTGCTCAATAGGTGCACTCGCCCCAACGTTAAAATATTCCGAAGAGTACGCATCAATCTGATGTCTAGTTTCAGTGAAATTGTGGGGCAAAAAATTAGACCCTCCGTGAGATAAAATACAGACTGTTTGCCCCAAAATCAAATATGCGCATGCGCGAGAGCTAAGAGGTCAACACTAGACTGGTTCCCTGTCCTCATATTTACGTCCCTTCCAGTCTAGCTTGTGTTGACCTTTCCGCTCTTGCGCATGCGCATATTTGATTTTAGGGAAAACAGTCTGTATTTTATCTCACGGAGGGTCTAATTTTTGCCCCACAATTTCACCGAAACTAGACATCTGATTGATGCGTACTCTTCGGAATATTTTAACGTTGGGGCGAGTGCATGCACCAATTGAGCAAATATCAGAGCCAAGGGACAAATCTCATTTGCGTGAGTTTGCCACAGATTTGAGGTTGGAAACGGCACCAGGGCGGAGGATATACGACGCCCTGTTCACGGGTCTAGCTGTTTCCATGCTTTAAAGAAATTGTGCGAAGCTACCGTCCTATTTAGGATAGTTCCTGGGCTATGACCCGGATGTATGGGAAGCAAAATCACATTGCATGAGGGTGTTCTTGTAAAAAAAATGCGTGTGCATACGCATTAATATAAATTCACCTTCAGTTATTGTTTTCTTATAAAAAGATATACTCTCGAGCGAAATCATTGCACTGGACATAACTAAAGAATAATCTTGATAAACTGCCTTGTCGAAATTTCAGACACATCGATGCAGTTGCATAAAGTTGATAAAGTTGGAAAAAATTGTCTGCAGATGTTTTTTTTTTTTTTAAAGCTCCTTTAGTTGGCAATTTCTCCCACAAATTAAAGGTATTATACCATTGCTGTCAATACTTTAAGTCGGGTTTTTCTTATCAACTTGTGAAGTGAAATGTTTGGTCACCATTGTTTTCCAGGAACCTTAATACCAGCGGGTGCAGTCGGAGTGATCCTGGGAGGTTTGGTTCTAAACCGGATGAAGTCCACTCTTCTCAATAGCATGACTGTGTTGACTACCTGTACCATTTTATCATGGCTTCTATACGGGGCTGTCTACATACCCGGACCCTGCCTGACCTCACCGTTGGCAGGTGTTACTACGCCGTATCGCAAAGGGTAGGTGATATCGGGGGATACATATCCCCCATATGTAGAAGCGTAATTTAGCAATATGGTCGTGCAGCAATTTAATAAACACACATTAAAACATGGATATCGTAATAACCCGCTGCCTAATTCCCAGCAAACTTTGTCTGATAGTTCTTAAGAACCTATATTGCATGTGTCTATGGATTTTTGGCAAAATTTGTCCATATATTTCTCGAAAATCCATCTTAGAAGTCAACAACAGCAATTGCAACATGCAGTTTTTTTGCATGACTTATACCGTTGTCATCGACTAATAAACTTTGGATTTTCGATAATAATTATATGGACATAGGTACATGCAGCTAACGTTCTCAAGAACTATCACAAACGAAGTTTGGTGGGAATTGGGCAGCAGGTTATTTCGCTAGCCATGTTTTAATGTCTGCCTGTTAACGTTGTTGCACGACCATATTGGTAAATCGGTAACAATTGTCTAATCGTATACAAAATAATTCAAGCGGAATGCATTCCCCTTAATAAAATACCTGCGTACACCCCACAATATCCTTAACGTATTATGTATTGTACCTCTGGTTTTCTTTTGGTAGCGATTCAAACTGGCACGCTCCATCCGACCCTTTTAACGTGAATCTAACCAGCGACTGTAACGCGCCATGTCAGTGTGACGTCACCAAATACCGTCCAATCTGCAGCTCAGTTGATGTGTCCTACTTCAGCCCATGTTTCGCCGGCTGCCAACACGAGAAATCCGCCCCTACGGAGGACTACCCCGATGGCTACGTACGTATAACTTGGAGCAAGTTCGATCAAGCGACTTTATATAATTAATTATAGTCGACAACAGGGACTCTAGTCGACTATAAGTGAACTATTGTCGCTTGATCGAACCTGCCAACTGAAGCAGACTGAAGGTCCTTCCTAAAAAAAATGTCTGCAGAAATTTTTTTTACCATTCATTCAACACCAAAACCATTCATGGATTTTTCAGGTTTTCTGAAGTATTACTGCATCTATGTGGCTGAAATTTCAACATTATTCTTTAATGCCGTTGTTCCTGTACTTAAAGTTTTCCAATCATGGACTCTGTCTTTAAATTGTACAGGAATTTTACAACTGCAGTTGCGTCCGAGAGTACAATTCGAGTGGTCTCCATGAGTCAACAAACGCAGCGACCAAACCGACCGTGATAGCCCAGGCCGTCACGGGGCTTTGCGAGCCTGACTGCAGTAGTCTTGCTCCGTTCTTGGTTCTCTTGCTACTTGTCGTATTCGTCTCGTCCACGGAGCAAATGCCGGCACTCATGGCCGTTTTAAGGTAGGTATATACAGCAGTAATTAACTTTGCATGGGTTATTTAGAGTTACAATGCAGGTACGATTTGAGAAGTTGAAGGCCTAACTGCAGATTTGATAGAAAAACCCGAAATTTAGGAGTGAGAAAATTTTAAGTATTTTGTGAGGAAAGACTATTAGAAATTGTTAAGCTTGTCTGATATGTTGGTAAGACTAAGAGTTAAGAAGTTGAGAAGTTTTTCCTTAAAATGACTCAAGCAGCACGGGGCGAATCCAGAAATGTTTCCAGGGAGGGGTTTTTGCCACCTGGGGGTGGGGGATTGTCTGTCAGATGTTTTGGTTAAATGCCTTGCTCAAGGACACAGGTACCATGACTGGGTGTCGAACCCGCAATACCAAACTTTCATTTGGAACAGATTATCAGGCTGGCGTAGTGGTACTTTCATCGCCTTCCACCTCTATGGCCCTGGTTCGAATCCCATCCGGGTCAGTATGTGGATTGGGTTCACAGTCCCTGCTTGATTTCGTGGGTTTTCCCCTATACAGAATCTCTAAAACTGAGCATTTTTTCATCAACTTCTCTTCACATGTTTCTTCAGGCTTATGAGCTACAGTGCCTCGGGCACTTTTGAGGAATCCTTGGTTTCAGTACCGGAAAGAATTAATAAATATTAATAATAATTGCTATAACATGTATGTAGGTCAACATTTAATGAAATCGTATAGTAGTGATGGTTTATGGATTTTTCTTTCCAGGTGTGTGAAAAAAGAAGAAAGACCGTTTGCAATTGGTATCCAGTTTGTCATTTTCAGGCTTATAGGTAAGTAGTAGCAAGGCTCCTTTTCTTGGACTCAATTTTCTAAAGACAACTTATGACACATTATGTGTCCAAGGACACAAATTAGGACACAAATTTTTATTGCAAGACAAAATATTATATTATTTCTTAGTGATGTCAGAGTGAGGACGTCCTCAGAGTGAGGACGTCCTCAGAGTGAGGACGTCCTCAGAGTGAGGACGTCCTAACTTGCTTTATTGCAATCCACCCCTGATCTCACGATCCTACCAAGGAATGCCGGGAAGGGAGCCAGGAAATCTAAGGGCAAGTCCAATGCTCCAAAGAAGTATAACAGCAGCGTCCCAGCTTGCAGAGTCGTGACGACACATTGTAGGCACTGGACTGTAACTATGGTTACTGGTTCACGCTCACGTTTTACATCTATTTGCGCACAGTGTGTTTTACTATTATTCTTTTAGAAGAAAATATAAAAAAATAAGGACCACAATGAGTTGCAATGGTTTGTTTATACCTGCTCTCATAACGATACGCTACCATACCGCCTTATTTTGTGATGTTTGCAACAGAAAAACTCAACAGAAAATGTTCCCTTTGTAGCTCCTGTGCAAAACGAATGGAGAAACGCGTTGTCATGCAAGTAGCGTGAACTGTTGTCAAAGAAGTGAGCGCGTCTGCGCGCAAATTGACGTCATACTCTGCCAGCGAATAGGATTGCACAAGGCGACACTGCTCCCTACAGGCCACTACAGCTATGCCGGCAGCCCTATAGGATCCACAAGGGTTCTGCTTACACTCATTTCGCAGTGGTTTGCACGCCCGGTTTCGTCTGCTCCAACCACCACTCAACTTGGCAATTATTCCTGCGAAGCGCTGCTGCTTTTCCGTTCCCCTATCCTTGTGGAGACATGGCTTTGTTCTCGTGCACAAACTCCGAACAATGGCTAGAATGTGGTTAAAAATTCCGTCATATCACACCTATACCAACCAGATTTTTTTCTGGAGCTCCAATTTAGACCGAATTCTCCTAATTTCATAATCTAGAGGATGCAGCGACCAGAATATTTTAGAATTGCCTTGTGGATACCTTAGGCCTACACTCTTTTGTTGCCTTTAGAACCCATGTCTCCACAATGTACCAAATTTCAGTCGCGTGACGTCAACCAACACCAAGGCTGGATAACACTTCCCATGATTGGCCAGATTCTGTCACCTGACAGAATCTGGCCAATCATGGCAAGTGTTATCTAGCCTTGGTGATGGGTGAGTCACGCAGCGCTTTGCAGGTATTATTGGCAAGTTGAGCAGTGGTTGGAGCGGACGAAACGGGGCGTGCAAACCACTGCGACAGGAGTGTAGGTTCTGCTAGGTTTTACTACGATTTCAATTTGTTGCTGGTTGATCCCGGTAAAGTATTGCATGCAAAACTCCACCGGTTCACTAGGTTTTAATATCACTTTAAGGTTTAGGACCATTTCTGTTATTACTTCTCCCAGGATTCATCCCGTCTCCGATTTACTACGGCGCAGTGATTGACAGCTCTTGTATCCTATGGGAGCGGGAGTGCGAGGGTAAAAGCGGCGCGTGCCTACTGTACAGCAACTCGGACTTCTTCTATCGCTTTCTGTGGCTCTCCACGGGACTCAAGACTATCGCTGTCGCCATGTCCGTGGTTGCGTGGATCATCGTCCGCCGGAGGCACAGTCGACGGTCCGATTTCACACCGAGCACGCTGCCTGACGGTAGCCTAGACAGTGCATTTTAGCATTTAGTGTTCAATTTTTAAAACATAATCAATATTTTTATTGTTTGAAGAAAAAAAACCTAGCTTGGACAGTGCCACATTTCATAGAGCCATTTAGCAGAAATATTGCTTAGCACAAGAAAAGGTTACCAGCTAAAATATCGTGTTGTCTATATTTTTTGAAATAGTACTATTTTTAAAATAGGAACGTGTTCAGATTTTTCCAGAAAATGGATTTCGTTTTAACCTAACAATCATATAAAATATCTCCCCAAAATACTATCCATGGGAAGAAAACGGGAAATTTGGATGTGAAAGCAAAAAGGTTGGTGTAATCACTGCACTGCTTTATGGAACCAGATAAATTAGTTTACAAAACATCGGTGGTTTTTTGACGATATCCTTGAAAATGTATTGATTGAGAATGCGAAATTTCAGAATAATGAGAAAAATATGACAAATGATATGGTATCAAAATCTCAACACGCTCTTTTAAGCACACAAAATCACTAAGCAATATTTTCTCAATTAGTGTCGATTTTAGGGTCGGACTACACTAATAAACACTAATAATTTAGTTTAATTTTAAACTGCTATGTAGGTTTACAAATACCAAAATGCTATGCATGTACTTAAAAATAAAAAGAAGATAGGCCTATATATATGCAGATATAAGAACTAACATCATTAATGGCCGAGTGGTTTGGGTCATTAACTCGCAATCATGGGTGAAAACTTGGGGTAGCAGGTTCGAATCCGGCTGCGGTACCTGTGCCCTTGACAAGGCACTCAACCACACTTGCTCCATCCTTCGGAAGGGATGTAAAGCCGTTGGTCCAGTGTGTTAGGTAATAGTAACGCACTCTAAAGATCCCAGATCATTCTTTCGTGAAGAGCAAGGGGATTCCCCGGTGTCTCTAATAAATAATAATAATAATATCTCTTAATGCTGCAAAGGGGCGACCCACCGGTAAAACTTTGCCAAACGACCACCGAAATTTCGGCTAGAAGACATCGATTGGACACCAAATTTCTGTACCCGAAGCTTCCAAAAATGGTTCCATACCCAAGAGAGATGGTTCTAGACCTAATAAAAATGGTTCTCGATTTTTAAAAGATGGTTTATGACCTAAACAAAATGGTTTTTGACCTCCAAAATATTGGGGTTACGCCAAATTGTCGCCCTAACCAACCGCGTCGCCCTTATATGACTTTCTACACAAAAAGTGTCGCCCCATTGGATAAAATAGATAAATACTTTGTAGAAATAGTAAATGTGCTAAAGGACTGAAATATAATCTGTTCTCAGGAAGAATTTTACCCTGAAATACGTCCTACACTCGATCTTAAATAACTTTGTCATTTTCCAATGGATTTTAACCAAAATTTTACATCATGCAAAAAAGGCTTGACAAATTTTGTTGAGTAAGTTTCATCATTTTTTTTTAACCAAGAGGGTAAGATTTTATAGCCCCACGAAAGGTCTATTTCAGAATTCGCCACTTTCAACTTGGCCTCCTCAAATGTCGATACACCGCATGCTGCAGCCAAAACCTTCTGAGGAAATGCAGGATCATCCTTAATGTTATTGCAAACCATCTTGATCGTTTCGCGCAACTCAACAAGGGACACCTGACAGAAAACAATTGCCTTGACGATGCAAAGTCGAAAATGGCAAATTCTGAAATTTAGGGGTTTTTCTTGTGGCTTTTTAATCTCATCGCTGTCTTGTCCAAAACTGAAACTCACTGAATAGAATTTGTCGAGCCTTTTTTGCATGATGTAAACATTTGGTTTAAATCCGTTAAAAAATTAAAAAATTATTTAAGATCAAAAGTACAGAACATGTTTTTTTTTTTACACGTAGGCCTAGTATAAATTTGATTTTAATATCCGTTTCACATTTGGAAAACGGACGTTTTAAAAACCGAACGGTACTATTAAATTTTGTTTTTATCCTGCATTTTAAACTTCACTCGTACCCACCGCCCTTACAGGGCGCTGGGACGGGCTGATGATGTGCCTTCACCATAGAGTTGTATAAGCCGTAACTCTATGGCCTTCACAGATTTCTGTGAATGAAACACGTGACGCAAAGGTCACAGAGACGTGCGCGTTGTGGGTAGATTGGTTCGCTTATAGACTGCCGAAGTGAATACGTCACCTTTTGTTGGTTGCCAAGGCAATTGGATCTAAACTAAAAGTCACTCAACCGTGTCCCAGTGCTTTTGCAATGGCACTTCTTCCGACGGCCATGATAGTTTAGAGCCAATTGCCATGGCAACGCACGTCACACTTCGGCTGTCTATTGCGAAAATATAGGGATCGGTAAAGGGCAGCCATGACGGGCAGAATTCTGCCCGTCACGTGGTTATTATTATTTATTTATTTTTAGTAAGTGCGCAGATTTTGCAGTGACATTTGTAACTTGGCCGTGCGTGTCGAACATATCCAATTATGTAAATAAAGTACATTGCCTAAAGCAAAGGGCTTGGCCAATTTTTAAATATAAAAAACACAATGCGCACGCACGACCAATTACAGATCAAGATGAAGCGCCCTTTATATACCTGTCCTTATATTCTCCTATGTGGAATATGTGGACGGGAACCAGTCTACATTGTGGGTTGCTTCTTGCCAGATGAATAGTAATAAATAGTATGTTCACGCTTATTTTATACCCAGTGCAAAAATATAATTTTTGAATAAAATGAATGTACTGTGTGCGAGACCTGCCTTGTCTGCTGGAAAAACTTGTTTTACGTCTGTTTACAAGAAAAAGATGTGACCTCGTGGTCACGTGTCGTATACAAATTTGGCCGATGAGGGCGCCAACAGATTAGCCCGTCCCAGCGCCCTGTAAGGCGGTGGGTACGAGCGAACATTTTAAACTAAAAAATGAAAATTGAAGTGTGTGAACATGTGAATGCAGTTTAAAAAAGCATAAATCATCCAAATAAAAGATACATAGCTATTTCGTCCATGCTGTTCTAACTGCAGCAGCCCTATTACCTTTCAAACTGTGAAAGTGCCCTGTTAAGGTTTTTTTTTTTTAGTTTGCGCACGCCGGATTTTTTGCAAAATCAGAGGATCGATTTTTTGGACAATCCAAATACATGTATCCAATTTGGGGATCTTTGCTTTCTCCCAAACCTAAATGGTAAGTTACGGGGTAAAAGACGCACGTTTCCTAAATTTCACACTTTTTGTTTTGCCTTGAGTGTCTTACGTTGCGACGGGTCACTAAACTCTCTCATGTTTGCCCTCCAGAATGAGTAAAAGAACATTACAGCCGTGAGTAAAAACCACAGGAATGTTTCAGGTGCAGCAGGTAATTGTACTGTTCTCCTCTTTTATTTACTTTTATTTAATGGGTTTAAAGGAGCATGACCAGAGTTTCTGGAAAATAGTTTTCGATGTAACTTACCAATATTATCAAGTAACTCCCATACACACCTCCCATGCCCCCAAAACCCGAAAACATTCGCGATTTCCAGTAAAAAATTGAACAAAACTATCGAGTCGACTTTCAGTGGATAAACGTTGATACTGGAAAATTAGTTTACAAATAATCGGTGGATTTTCGACGATATCCTCGGAAATATGCGGCCTAGAAGCGCGGGAGTTTCAGTTTCGTAATCAGAAAAATATAACGGATGTTATGATATAAAAATCTCATGACCCATAAGGTAAGTCCCGGGGAGTTATGGGTAAAAAAAACTGATCTGGTCACACTCCTTTAATGAACTTCAATTCGCAGCCAGTAGGCTGAATGCATAGTTCCGACCTGTCAATCAACCGAACTCGCCGACCAATCACAACAGAGCTAGCAGACAGCACCCACATAGGTCAAAGTGCATTGCCTCACAAACAACATCACGCGATTTTCTGCCAATACGTTGCGGTGTTCCCGGTGAATTTTAGGTTTCAAGGCCGGGCGATTCGCTGCTCAAAGGTAAGAAAGCGAATTGTTATGAATATATGACATCTCCGTATTACTGGCCCTTTACTCAGTGTGTTCTAAGATAACTGTCGACTCTTAAACATGGATACCTTTCTGCAATGAATCCGTGTTTTCCGTTGAAAATCCCATTAGTTTGTGCAGTGTGTGGAAATTTTGATGATAGCGTGGGAGGCACAGCAACAATATCCAAGGGGGCGTGGTTAATTGGGCAATCTCGAAAATATAAGCTTATTACAAGTGGCTTCTACCTAAACATCGAGATACACAGGTTGGGCTGCTTTCGAGCGCTCGTCCCTGGTGCTCCCAGGTGGTGAAAAAGTTACGTCACACACATGCTTACACACGCTTTCGGGCGAGCACCATGGAGCACCTGGTGCCGCGCTCGAAAGCAGCCCAGGTAGAGGGGAGATACACAGGTTGGTTAGAGGGAAAATACAGGAAAGTTGGTGACCTGTAACAACGTGAAACCACTTTTTATCTTTACATGTAATTTAAAAGCTCACAGCTTTGGCAACGGAGAAACTCATTTGGTGCACTTCATGTGACAGAGGGCCCTTTCCATTGTGTCTCAAAAAAGCAAGGAGGATTTGAAAGTTTTAGCGATCAGGCCGAGAGCGGTGGATTCATACTCATGATCCACACGATTTTTCTTTTACTTTGGGAACACGTATAATGAAACATGGCGCACAATACATGGGAGCCCCTATAGCCTATTATATAGTAATCCCACCATTTTCAGCTTCCAATAGTGGATGAATTTGAATGATTGGTGTTTTGTTTGTGTGTGGGAAAGGATGGAGCATGCGCGGTTTCCGCGCTTTGCTGCGGGCGCTCATCTCCTGACTCCTTGGCTTTTAAGCCTGAATTTTGTTTATAGGCTATACCCGGCAATAGTATACAAATATTGACTGCAATGAGGGGCATGGTTAAGATTATAGGCCCAAGGTGATCTCGAAGCCATGACTATGCCCCGAGGCGGAAGCCGAGGGGCATAGTCATGGCTTCGAGATCACCGAGGGCCTATAATCTTAACCATGACCCGAATAAACAGCAGTCAATATTTGTTTTATATACCGAATGTGTAGATTTTTGTCATCTGGTTGGTTAACAGTCTAGTAACGATACATCATACAGTCAAGACATTGGTCCTTCGAGTTTCGATCTCGGAAGCTGGTCTACGGCGGAAAAGTTGTATATTTACAGCAAACATTGTAGCATAATCACCTGGCACTTTAGTAGCACATTTCACCTGACACAGTTTTCACTGTAGGCCACTTCTCTTACTTTCTTAAGGACTTCATCATCTACGACAGACGACAAAATGACGTCGAGATTCCGCCATTACCGTCCTGATGAATGTTTACGTGAGCGCACAGCTGCATAGTTGGTGCACAGCTATAGCTATGCTAACACATGTAATGCGCGCGCCGGAACCCGCTAAATGACTATGCCCAGCTGCATAGTTGGTGCACAGCTATAGCTATGCTAACACATGTAATGCGCGCGTCCGCAACCCGCTAAATGACTATGCCCGGGGCATGGCAAAGACTATTGACCAGTTGGCATACGCGCCGGGTCTAGCCGATTCAATGCCCCCACTTTTAACCAATCAGATGACAGGAATCTACGCATGAGGTATATAAAGCCGATTATATACCTCATGCGTAGATTCCTGTCATCTGATTGGTTAAAAGTGGGGGCATTGAATCAGCTAGACCCGCGCGTATATGCCCACGGGCTTTGCCATGCGCCGGGCGGCGTGTTTTTTTTTTACACCGCAGCGAGGGGTACACCCCAATTTGTCAAACCGAATAGAGTCTAAGTTTCCAATGACTGACACTTCTCGAGTGACAATCTTGGAAATAGTGACAACTCTTACTCTCACTATTAGAGAAAAAGAAGAAACCGAGAAATTTCGGAAAATCCCCAACATGCATAGATTCGAACCAGGGACCTTATGATTACAAGTCGAGCTCTCTTCTAACCAGACCACGAAGCTGGTTGCAAACCGACCGCATTCAAAACCCTAAATTCCTTTAAAATAACCAACCCTAAACCCTAACCCTGAACCCTAACCTATTATATAGTCTCCTCTCAAGACGCTAAAAAGGTACAAACCCCATTGTTCTCCCCTCGCAGTGGTGTAAAAAAAAATTACGCCGCCGGGCGCGCATAGTCATTTAGCGGGTTCCGGACACGCGCATTACATGTGTTAGCATAGCTGTGCACCAACTGCGCGCGCTTCACGTAAACATTCAGCAGGACGGTAATGGCGGATCTCGACGAGGTCGTTTTGTCGTCTGTCGTATGAGAAGTGGCCTACAGTGAAAACTGTGTCAGGTGAAATGTGCTACTAAAGTGCCAGGTGACTATGCTACAATTTTTTGCTGTCATGACTTTGACTGTGTATCGTTACTTTTAACCAACCAGATGACAAAAATCTACACATTCGGTATATAAAACAAATATTGACTGCTGTTTATTCAGGTCATGGTATTATAGGCCCTCGGTGATCTCGAAGCACAGTCATGGCTTCGAGATCACAGAGGGCCTATAATCTTAACCATGCCCCTTACTGCTCGGGTCTGCAGTTTCCTTCCCCAGTGCAAGCACCAGGTAGGCCTACCAATTTTACCCCTGGGTGGAGAGAAGCAATGCATGACAAAGCACCTTGCTCAAGGGTACATGCACCGTGTGTGGGGGATTGGGGTAATTTGACAAGAAATCACCGCATCAGGAATAATAATTTAATTTAAAGAAACAATGCTGTGTTCTAGCATGACAATAAATAAACATGACAACTATGACTGTTTGGAAACTTTTCGTTCATAAAAAAAACTTTTAAAATAGGCATACTAACTGAAAAACTATCTGTTGTGCAAGTACAATTCAGCGCCGCAGTCAACTGCAAATATACAGAGGAAAATTGGAGAAAAACTAAAAATTACCCTTGTACTGATTTTTAAAAATGTTGTAGGCCTAGTACCAGCAAGTACACTAATAACAGATTTCAGTAAAGACCTTGCATAGAATGGTGCTAACATGTACTGAATAGACGAATCCCAAACTAACTAATTTGAGACCGGTCTGCGCACTTCCGGGTTTGATAACAAGGTTCTTCGTGTTTAATAAAAATGTCACGTAATTAACAAAAAAATTTTAAAATTAACAATAGTGCTGTTTTTTTCTTTGGATATTATTTGTTATCGCTGCAAAGACGCGAAAATCTGACAGATTCTCTCACACAGGTACACACTCAGTCACTGTACAATACTGTACGCGTAGCGCACGTGTATACTGCCGACCAACACGAAGCTAGAGCCACTGTTTCAATGTGGAAGCGTGCAGACCGGGCAAATGTGAAATTCGTTTATTTGCGCACCCTGAATACATGTACAATAGAAAAAGGTTCATCTGCACAACTAATAGTACATGTACACATAATTGCACACTATCTGCCGTGTTTTCACTAAATGGAGTATGCACGATCAAGATTTTAAATACTGCACATGAAAATAGAAAATAAATTACAAGATCGTGACTGTGAACACAATACTCCACAGCAAAAATGCTCATAATTATTAGATTTTTAAAATTATTTTTTGTTAATTTTTATTTATTTATTAATGTTAATTTTTTTGTTTTTTTTACTTTTCTGCATTATCCCCTATGTACCACAAATAGAAACGGAATTACTTAGTACAGTGAAACCTGCTACTAAGGCCACCTGCTTATAACGGGCACCCGTCTTTGGTCCCAAATGCCATTTGTATTATTACAGCCTATTCAGAACTAAGGTCTTGAATACGATCCACTACATGGCTCAGTGAAAATGATACCTCCTGGCCGGCTTCAAGTTGACATACGTCTTCTTCATCTCGTCTGATTCAGATTTCTTCGTGTCGATGAAACGCTCTCCTTTTGTCGTCACCATTTGGCTGTTGATGTAGCGAACCATCTTCTTTTTCTCCTTTTCATAAAAAAGGGTTAAATGTGCGTCTGTTCTCAGAAAACTGGTAATTGACAAAACTGGCTTTCAAATTAAACAGTAATCTTTCTTTTTATTACAAAAGCAGACCAACTCTGTCATTATTTTTAACACAAACTTTAATAGAATATCTATGAAAAGAGTTGGCCCAATGCCCAGCCAGCATGCCCTATCCCAGTCCTTGACATTAACCAAGGCCACCAAGGCATAATGCCCTGCTAAGTTGGTCTCAACGCCCCTTCAATATGTACACGTTCTGAGGCCAACTTGGCCAGCATGCCCCATCTTCGTAATTTGTGTAAAACATGTATACGAATAACCAGTACACATTTGCAACAAAGTTGGCCATAGTGCTCCTCCAGTTGGCCTGAATGCCCTTTGGCACCCGTCAGCCTATTTAGCCAGCACCCAAACCTCTCTTCCTACAACTAAGGGGCCATCCATAAAGTATGTACGCATGAAATGCTGACTTTTAAGACCCCCTCCCCCTATATACTTTAACGTTGGGTGTACGCATTGGCTCCCCCCTCCTCTCTCCCCCCTCTGTGTGTAGGCACTTTGTGGACAGCCCCTTACAAGTTACCTTGATTTATGGCAAGATGATCCTACCTTTTTGGGTTCCACTGGTCTGTGATTTTTCCTGTCGTCATCAGTGTCGACATACCCGTACTTCTGCAAAACGGACTCCTTAAGATCAGCCTCGTTTTGAATACATGACTTCTGAATTGGTAACTGCAGACAAACGAAAATCACATGCAAATATGTCTGCTTTGATCTACATTATAATTACCATGAGAATGAATGCATTATTGTAGGATTTTGCAACTGTTCACTGAAAAAAGTCACATCATCACACTCGTGGGTCCATGCCGCGGGTCCACACCTCGAGTTGCTGACACGGGTCCCTGTCACAGGTCCCCACCGCAGGCCTCGTCACAGACACAGCTGTAAGGTCATGTCATGTCATATTTCGCGCTCTCAATCCATATATTTTTAAGGATAGCGTAAAAAACCACCAATGTTTTGTAAACTAATTTATCCGTTCCATAAAGCAGTGCAGTGATCACACCAATTTGTTTTGCTTCCACATCCAAATTGGAGATTGCAAATTCCCTGTTTTCTTCCCATGGATAGTATTTTATAATCTGAACAAGGTTGAGATGAACCAAACCATAAAAGATGTGGACGTCTTACCGACACACAACATCCTTGCTCTTCAATCTGCCCTGATTCCTGGAGATGCAGTAACACCTGGGAAGCTCCCTGCACATCTCCCTTAGCGATGGAGAGGCAATGCCTGACCTGCCGCTCACTGGCACCGGGAAACATCTCTGAGAGAAGCTTGGTTGAATCGGCTGAGATGCAACTGTCCGTCTCATGCAAGCTCTTTAAGTGGAACCGATTCAAGAAAAGTACATGTAAGTCTTGATTGAAAGTTGTATTATAAACCAGAGTTCAGCTGGGGCCAATTTCATAAAGCAATTAAGCAGAACAATTTGCTTAATCAAAATTTGTTTGCTTTATAAAAATGAGTCAATAGTTGAAATTGCATGTCAACTTGTATTTTTCACAAGAATATTTGCTATTCTTGCTAAAAACACAAGTTGAAGTACAATTTTGATTATTAACCCATTTTTATAAAGCACACAAATTTTTGATTAAGCAAGTGGTAAAACATTTGCAATGTTTTAATGTGCAAGTGGTAAAACAAAAATACTGACTGTCATTCTACCCTAATATGTTTGGCTGAAAAAATTTAGAGCAAAATAAAAAGATATTTCCCACCTACCCACCATGAATATCTTTTTGATGTAATAGGAAACACAGGTATTTTTGTTATTGGCGTAAGTATACCGGTAGGGATATTGTGAGGGTATGTATTCCGTTTGAATGATTTTTTATATGGGTCATTCCATAAATACGGGACCCAGTGTCCCCCTTTACGTCGTGACACTTCCGGAGTTGATTTTTATACATACCGGGCTTTAGAGAACGGTTACCCTCAGCATATGAACAATATATGGCCTCGTAAATCGAACAACACCTTTGCCTGTTAATATTACCCAAAACATGACGAGAACGATTCAATAATCTTGTGCGATCTTCTAAATGCAAGTGTGACATTATGAAATTTATATTGAAGAATTATTTAAATTTCGCTCATAATATAATTTGAATTTATAAGGTACAAATTCTACAGGTGGGTAAAACCAGAAGCTACCTTTTCCAGAAAGAACCTGGTCTAAAAGATGTAATCATAGGAATAAAAAAAGCCTTGGTGTCCCCACTTACGTCGTTAAAATTTTTGTTTGAATATTATCAAAACTATGACACCAAGACATGTCTAAATGTTGGAAATTGTTTCAAATATCCTACACTATTCAGAAATTGCACGAAAATTTCTTCAAAATATTTTTTAAGGCCATTTTTACAAATGCATCAAAATGTCACACTTTGGCCCCATATTTATGAAATGACCCATATGGCAATTGTATCTGCATGACAGACACACTGTACACAAAAATAGGTGAAAACAGTAATTTGAAAAAAAAATCAAAAATTGACAACATATAAATATCCGTGACTGTGAGTAGCACTGTCTTCTGTGAAATGATCATGGGAAATGATTGCACAAATACACACTAGTACCAGTATAAATAGAGATTTTTGCATACTGAAACTGAACTCACCGATGCACGAGAGTTTTTCAAGGACCCAGTGTGTTTTCTTTCAGGTTCCACGTTTAGCAGTGCTTGGACAGCTTGCTCTATGTCTCCATCTGAATCCGACAAGCATCGCTTGACCTTAACCTTACAAGCATCTGGGAACATCTCCCTCAGGAGTTGAATGCTATCCTCCATGCTTCTTGGGGCTGGCGCAGACATTGTTCTCTGGTAGGTTTTGAAAGGGGGAGGGGGATGGGGATTTAACAGATGTATGTGTACCTTTGTTGTTTTACACAAAATAAAATGACTGTTGGAATATTAAAGACAGATTACATGATTGGAAAACTTCTAAGAACAGGAACAACAGCAATACATAACTAAAGAATAATATTGATGAACTGACTTGTAGAAATTTCAGCCACATACACTCCGTTCTCACTTGAGAAATTCGCTTCGTTCGACGAAGGTTATATAATCATCGTTAGTTAATGAAGCGTGCGTTCACTGTCACTTAATGAAGACTGAACGAAGATCGAATGAAGAGCGGTACCGTTCACATTTGGCGCCCGCGGCCGCTAACGAAGATCAAATGAAGTTTTGCAATGGCCCCATCTCGTTACGTGTTAAATCGCTTCGTTGAACGAAGGGAGCGTTAACATTACAATTTTGTTTCGTCGAATGAAGCGATATCTTTGTCGAATGAAGCGAGTCTAATCTTTGTTGAATGAAGAGGCGTGCGTTCACATCAGGAAATCTCTTTGTTGAATCATCGTCGAATCTCGAAACGAAGCAATTTTTTTAGTGAGAACGGGGTCATAGATGCAGTAATACTTCAGAAAACCATAAAAATCCATGCATGGTTTTTGTGTTGAATGAATGGTAAAACCTTCAGTTGGCAATTTCTCCCACAAAGGTACCATTTTACAATCATGTGGTTACCATTGCTATCAAAAATTTTAGTTAGGTATTTCTTGTCAACACGTAATGCAAACTTATGGGTCACTGCGCAAATGATGTATTGGGACTTTACTGACTTTAGATGTATTGGGACTTTACCTGCAATTCTAATCTCTCCCCATTTGCACAGCAATCCCCATCTTCTTGCTCACTGCTGTTTGGACGCGGAAGCGGCAAGGTGTATGGCAGTTCAATATCAATAAGATTGGTGTACACCTCCTTGGGGGCTTTGTTGCCCTTGCTACATGTAGGTGCTTTAGCATCCAGCGATGGTTTAACTGGTGGGAGAATTAGCATTCAGATTACAGAGTGGTCTAGAGGATCGTGTTCAAAACCTGGGTTAGTTTCAAAGGTAGTGGGTTTGAATCCTGGTCCGGTCCATCCATGGTGCGTGTGCCCTTGAGCAGGGTACTTTGCCATGCATTGCTTCTCTCCACCCATGAGTAAAATAGGTACCTGAGAGGGTAGCAAATGCTGGTGTGTTTGATTACCCATTGAGCGCCTTTAAAAGCTACATGTACAAGCAACTGGGGCTGTATACTCCCCAGGGAGCTGAAATGGTATATGGAATGATTTAGTGGAGCCCTATGTTTTAAATGTTCTTTATATTATCTAATGCAGGAGAACAAGATGAAACATTTCTCGAGCTACGTGTAGACAATGTCCTATCACACTCTACAGTGAAACATCTCACCTCTACTACATGCTGACAATACCTCTTCTGATAGTTGAAATATCCACTCACAGACTGCAGCACTGTAAGAATCAAACAGTGAAAGAAGGTGTTGAAATTCCATAATGACATGATGTTATAAAGCTTTCATTCACATTTTGCATTGTACAAACTTATGCAATTTCTTTTCTCGCACTCCGTCAAATTAATTTGCTTTCAAGCAGGTGCAGTCTTTGTATGTAAGTGCATTTTCAATACACGCTAAAACTGCTAAGGCCAGAGTAGAAAAGTGTTCGAAACCAGCCTGCCTTTATATCGTTCATAGCAAAGGCACAGAGCTGCGTATTTCGTGGCACGAATTTGGCGTGCGCGCATTGCTGACGAGCCTGTGCCTTTAAGACACAATTACATGTGATGTGTTCTCCACCAATAGACCTTTATCACTGTGCGGCCATCTTCCCTTTGCTCCTATTAAAATGAACGTAACCAAAGCGAGGCTTGCAGAAAAAAATAGTTTGGTCCTGTTTTGAAATTGTTCAATGTGTGTATCGCAGAGACATGTGGCGTTGCGCGATCAAGAGAGCGCGCTGCGTGGACAGTGATTCTCGACGGGAGATACATGCGCTATTGCGCAGACACACTGACCTTGCCCAACACGCACTATGGGGAACAATACAAAGATGGACGCACCGTGGTAAAGGTCTAAAGGAATGCAAAGGTATTTTTCAATACAGAAGAGAATACATCGCAAAGCATACACATGTACATAAAGGTAAAGTCTTTTCAGGAGCCAAGCTGGCTCATACGACCAGTACTCATCCGTGGTTTCCATGGCATGGAGTGACTAGGAGTATTGCTACTCCCCTGGATGGGATCATGCCAGTTCATCACAGGTTTACCCCCAGTATTAAGTTGGGTTTCCCCAACAGGTTATTAGTTTCAATGGCATTGAGTGACTAGGAGCATTGCCACTCCCCCCAGGTGAAATGCCAGTCCATCACATCACTTCCCCTTCCCCTCCTTCCCCATTTATACACAATATGACTGAGAAGGTTTCGCACCATGGACCTATCATGCGCTATTCACTAAACAAAAGTCACCTCGAGATGCCACCAAATCCAGGAATGTAGGCTTCCATCATCTCTGAGAAATCTTCAACATCAAACCCATCTTCATTCCCTACCTCCTCCAAGATGCCTACCAAGTAGGTCAAGACGATGTCATCAATGGCCCTGTGGAAGGGCACCAGAAGATTAAAAAAAGGGGTATATTTTGTCTTCATTTGACTGTACCACTAGCTTTGTTTGGCAGTTGAAATTAATAATTGACATATTGATTTAATTATCAATTATGAGCCATCGATATGTAAGAAAAATGTTACTTACCCAACGGATGCTTGTAAAAGGTTGAACTCTAAAAACTTGTCAAGTGATGAAGTTACAATTTCTTTTCGATCCATGATACAGCAATTCTACATTTCCCTAAATGTGATCTGGTAAAATAAAACGGACAAAAATCCTGAAGAAGATCTTGTTTGGTTAAAGGCCCAGTGGATCATTTGCAATGACCCCAAAAATTAATCGACGAGTTTACAGGGGGAAAGTTCTGAAAGTAAAGATTGAATTAATAGCAACTATCCAATGAAAGGTTTTCGCTTAAAATGATATAATTTTACCAGAAAATAATCCGTAAAGATGAAATTATTTAGATCGTTTGCAAACGATTTACTTATTTTTGGTTCGCATCTACGCGGTTCAAAATGCATGGGCGCTGTGTACTCTGTGTGCGTGTTCCAACGCGATGCATTTTTATGGATCGCGCGCACACGCAGTATGTGCGCCACAGAGTGCATGACGCAAGCCACATAGTACCCGATCAACTGAGAACGAATATTTGAAACACCCCGCCAAGACCAGGAAAATGCATATGGATTTTCGTGGATTATTACACTGAACTGCTTACCTTGTTCCATAGTTGACTGAACAATTGCATTCCTTTCGCGAGAATGGAATCACCCAAATAAACACAAAAAACACCCCCTCTAGCCCATGTGGTCTAGCCCTATGACCCCAGGTCATGCCATGTGGCCCAACAATCGTCCTCACTTTTCGTTTGGCTTCACCCTGGACCAGACGTACTTCTGTAGTGCTCCGGTGTTCAGCCAATTTCGAGATCGGTTTCTGTCTAAGTTTCCGTACAGTCTCCTGACAGACACTCCGTTGGGACGCTTCCAAGGACCTGTTATCTCCTGGATCGAAGCGACTCTAAAGCGGATTTCCACTTCCATATCCTTTAATAAGATCGTGCGGTTCCTGTTCTAAACTCGCACGAGGGATCGGCCGTCCCGACACCATTTGTTTTGGCGTGGGCTTCGGCCTCTTAATTGTATTCAGGTGTAATTAATACAGTGTATTTTTTTTTTGTGATATGTTCGTTCCGCCTTGCTTCCTTAACCTTATTCGCTCTAGATCTCAGTAGATTACTCGAGCGGGTAGTGTCGGCCAGTCCCGACACTCGGTTAATTTTTGCAGCTTGCGGCGTGCATATCCACCTGGTACAGCCCCTGCTATGGCGCGTAAATGCAATTCCATGAACTGCTCGCGCCCTATTCCCCGCTGGGACCCTCACCCTTCATGCTCTATTCAGACCATGCAGCCGCAGAGCCCAGTGTTCCTTGTTCTGCTCGGGGCTTACCGATGCGCAGTTTACTGCTATTGAGCGAGGCTACACTATAGTTCCGCGCAAGCCGCGTAGCATCTCAGCTAGCGCGTTGGGTGAGGGAAGGGGAAATCTGGGGGTTTCTGATGGGAATGGTGCCCAAGAGGGCTCCGGTACCGTCGTTAACCCCGACAGGGCTCCGGTCCTCGTGCCTACGGTGTCTTCGGGTACCGCTACGGGCACGAAAGGCGAGTCATTAGCTGGATTGGCTAGGCCGATCCGTGCGGAGGGCTCGCGGTGCACGACCAGCGTGGAGGACGGGCATGGCCCAGCCTCCTTCGCTAACGCTGCACCCCCGGCCGATCAGCAAAGCGAGCCCAAGGGTGGACCGCTGTCGCTGGTCGAGAGAGCTCAGCTCGGTGTTTCCCAGGGGGTCTCACTGACGCAGAGTTCTCTGGGCCGGCAAGTCGTGACCGCTCCGGGTTCCGGGCCAGGCTCGGATCCCCACCGCGGTTACGCCCCGGCGTGCGGCCCGCCTACTAGTTCCATGTCGGAGCTAGCGTGGCGGGCGGGGTCCGTCTTCCGAGATGAACCCCAGGGCACCCCCGGCCGATCAGCAAAGCGAGCCCAAGGGTGGACCGCTGTCGCTGGTCGAGAGAGAGTTCAGCTCGGTGTTTCCCAGGCAGGGGTCTCACTGACGCAGAGTTCTCTGGGCCGGCAAGTCGTGACCGCTCCGGGTTCCGGGCCAGGCTCGGATCCCCCCCGCGGTTACGCCCTGGCGTGCGGCCCGCCTACTAGTTCCATGTCGGAGCTAGCGTGGCGGGCGGGGTCCATCTTCCGAGATGAACCCCAGGGAAGCTTGCCTTTCCACAGCGCGCCGGGTAACTGGCCTCCCTACGCACAACCCTGTGCGGGAGCCGGCTGGGGCGCGGTGCAGACTTCCCCGGTGTACGCACCGGCGGTAAAAGTCCCGGTGGTTCCTTACACAGCCGAGTCTTCGGTTGCGGGACCACCCTCGCACCGCGCATGGGAGGCGGAGAGGCCAATGTTTATTAACCACTCCACTCCCCAAAGCCGGGCCGCATGGAACAGGGACGGAGCTCCCTGGTCCACGGTGCGACTGTCCTCGATGATGGCCCAGTCGGCCACCACACCGACAGTCGTCACCGCGGCTGCCAACTCAGCCAGGGGCAGCACTACGTGCGGCCCCGCTGAGACACGGCTAACTTGTTCCGTGTTGGCGCCACGGACTTCCTCCCTTGTTGGGAGGAACTCGGTAGCGCCAGGGGTTGTTTACTCCGGGGCTCAGACCGGTCTGTTCGACCGCTCCCAACCCCCTAGACAAACCCTGGGGTGGACCCCGCAGGCGCATCAGTCGGACGTCCGACTTATGCGTCACAGGCAGGTTACCCCCGAGATCGGATGGACTGCCCGTCGGGCCCTCCTCCGTATACTCGGCTAACCCTGTGCCGTATTACCCGGTGGGTGCTCACCTAGACACGTCCTCGGCCCGGTCCTCGTTGGGTTTCTTACCCAGCTGGCCTTCCGCCGATGCACACCAGCCCGGGCAGTTGTTTCCTGCCCATCGGCTCGTGTCAGACGTGCACCGGGGTACGGCATCAGCCAGCTACACCTCCCGCGTGCGGCCCGCCTACTAGCTTGCCACGTGGAGCTAGCGCGGCGGGCAGGGTCCGTCTTCCGAGACGAACCCCAGGGAAGCTTGCCTTTCCACAGCACGCCGGGAAGCTGGGTCGCGGTGCAGACTTCCTCGGTGGACTCACCGACGATAAGTCCCGGGTTCCCCTTGCAGCCGAGTTTCGGCTGTAGGACCCCCACGCACCGCGCAAATGGTTGGCTCGCGAACCGCTTAGGGTTTCGGGCTAGGCTCGGATCCTTACTGCGGTTACGCGCTGCCGACGTGCGGCCCGCCTGCTAGCTCCATGGCGGAGCTGGCGTGGCGGGCGGGGCCAGCCCCTCGGGGCAATTCCCAGGAAAGCTTGCCTTTCCTCAGCACGTCGGGGATGTTGTGTCCTTGGTACCGTTGAGTGCTGCTGTGGACACAGCAGAGCGTGACCGCTCTGAGCTCCGGGCTAGGCTCGGATCTCCTTTGCGGTTACGTGCCTCCGGTGTGCAGCCCGCCTGATAGCTCCATGTCGGAGCTGACGTGGCGGGCAGTGTTAGCCCTCGCGGGCAAGAGTCCTTACGAGCAATTCCCAGGAAAGCTTGTCTTTCCTCAGCACACCGGGGAAGGTCAGAGTTGTCCGCTCCGGTCCGACGTGCAGCACGCCTGCTAGCCCCATGTCGGAGCTGGCGTGGCAGGCAGGGCCTGCCCCTCGTGGACTACCCCCGGGAAAGCTTGCTTTCCCTCAGCACGCCCGGAAAGTTAGTGCGGCCCGCCTACTAGCTCCACGTCGGAGCTGACATGGCGGGCGGGGCCAGTCCTCCGGGACAACCCCCAAGTAGGCTTACCTTCCTACAGCACGCGGGACAACTCTGGAGAGCGTACCGCTCCTCTGACGTGCGGCCGCCTGCTAGCTCCACGTTGGAGCTGGCGTGGCAGGCGGGGACAGCCCCTCGTGGGCTATTCCCAGGAAAGTATTCCCTTTCTCTGCACGCCGGGGAAAGTTGTGTCCCCGGTGCTTGTCGGCGCCTCTACGGACACTGCGGTTACGCGCCGCCGACGTGCGTCCATCCTGCTAGCTCCTGCGGGGAGCGCGGAGCTGGCGTGGTGGGCGGGGCCAGTGGCTCAGCAGCCAGGGCGGCGGGTTTTTCAGGCTCCCTTGTTTGCTGGTACGTGGCACCCCATCAAGGGACACCCATCAAGGGAACCTGTTTCCCAGATTACGGGGCCTGTTGTCCCTTAGTCAATCTGGCCCAACCGCCCGTACGGCTCAGGAAATGGAGAGCATTCCAGCCGCGGTGCTAGGCTGTTTTGGGGCATCCCTTATGCCCACGGAATGCCGCCTCCTTTCCTACGAAGACCTCCTCAGGAGGACTTTGTCTCTTCCTACGGAAGCCTCCCATGGATGTCGATATCGCTAAGCGACCACCAAGAGGTGGCCGCCCACGATCACAGACAATCCTTGAGTATCGTGGCCTCGTCAGATGTTCGGACGGGCCCTCACTCCTGGCGGCCTCCCCGGGCCTGCCAGTCGGGGGCATTCGAGACCTTTCTCAGGCGCATTCCAGGACAGACGGAATAACGCCAGCGTGCCCCTCCATTCAGTTCCTAGTTCTGACCTCGTAACTGGGGTCAACCCCTGACACGAACCGTTCTCTTCGAGGACTTGTTTGCGTCTCGGTTCTTGGACTGGCGGATGAGGCCGAAAGCGAGATTAGGCCAGGATTGTCAGTTGCTTATTAGCGACCCGCCCAGTGGACTAGGACACTAGAGCGTGCACCACTGTTCGGTGGGTGCTTCAAGTCCGTCCTAGCGGCGTAGGTAGAGCGGTGCTGCCTCCACCCCAATTCGATCAGACCGTATCCTATAGCTAAGACACTGCTATATGGACAGGACCGTCCGACTTCCGCCTTCCAAGGTCAAGAGACCGCGGAAGGCGAAGCAGGGCTGTGACGGTTGGTCCTCGGACCGCCGTTTTTACACTCCTTTGGGACGGTCGCCGAGGTCTCCGCGCCCGGGAGGGGCCCCCATTCTCCCGGGCCCATGGGTCATGGTGGTCAGCAACCGGGGGTATCGCCGTGTGTTTGGCGACTTCTTCCCCCTCAGTGACTTTGTCCCTAAAGTCATCACCGCTCCCTCCAGAGGGGAACAGAAGAGCGACCCACTCCGAATGTCTACCACTGAATACGTTCCCCGGGACGGGGGTTCAGAAGGGGGACATTGACCAGCGCTCTTCGGTGCCCGCTCTAGGGCACGTAGGCATCCTTGACCCCAGGGATGCCTACTAGCACGTCCCTATTTATGGCCTGCGACCAGCGGTGACCCAGGCTTGGCACCTGGGTCAGTCGTTCGTCTGACGTGCCTCCCCTTTGGCCTTTCCGTATCATCCGGTTTTCACGGTGATCACCAGGGTGAACGGAGCATACTTCAGGTGGCGGGAGTCAGTTAAGGTTGGGATCTCTGGTCTATCTCAAAAATTCCTCATGGCTCCCTGCCAGGTCCTGGTGTGCCTGGGTGCCCGACCACATCTGAGTTAGTCGGGGTACCCATCGGCGGAATGGAAATGGATCCCTTAGGGCCCTCGCTCACCGCTTTTGGCGGAGCTAGACGGCCCTGTCCGCCCCTGGCTCTGCCTGCTGGATCTTATGGCAAGTACATACATACGTTCTCGCCATATGTCCGCTTTTGCAGGGATGACTCCGGTTGAAGCGTTACAGCAGGCTCCCAGACTCCCAATCAGTCCCAACGACGGTCCTGATAGGGACGAGCTCGCCTCGTGGAACCCCCATCCAACCTGACGCGGGTCTGTCTCCCCCGCACGCATCCATTCGATCGGACGCGTCTGGTCAGGCTGCCTGTTAGGCGCACGAGTATCCGGGACCTGCTCCCAGGATTAAGCTTGCTCATACTCCAACCTCCTCGAACTACGGACGGTCGGGCAGCCCCCGCTCCTTTAGTTCGAAGCGACGGTGGCTGGAGGCAACATCCTTGTTCGATCGGACATAACAGAGACAGGATCTCCTCTCTGTCCGCAGTCCATATACCGGGTACGGTTTATCTGTCCGCCGCGGCCTCTCTTGAGGCAGGGCGTCTTGCGCAGAATGGATCCCGAACCTGGATATAACCCAGGAGATCTCCACGGACTTCCACGGATCGATCTCCTTGCCTCCGCGATCAGTCGCCAGCCCCCAGGGCATTGCTCCAGGGTATTGCTCCAGGGTCCCCGACCCAGGAGAATATGCAGTCAACACTCTCTCGGACCGAAGGACGACTCCCTCTTTTGGGAGTCCCCCCATGGGGACGTTCCGCCCATGGTCCCGACTCCCTCTTTTGGGAGTCCCCCCCATGGTCCCGTTCCGCTCTTTTCTCTGAAGCGCTTATGAGGACTGCTTCCTAGGCTGCTGGAGAGAGTAGATCCTGACTGTACGGCCACTTCCCGGCGACGTTGCCATGAGAAGGGCCTCCCTGGGGGGCCTTCGTCACCATCGCCACCGGGGAAAGTGTCTACCCCGCCGATTACTCTGACGCTTGGGTCCCTTCTATCGGTGGTGTGACGGAAGAGGTTGCTCCCCCACTAGAACGCTGTAGCTCTAGTTGCGGGATCCCTCTCTGAACGCCTTGTGTCGGGCCTTATCTACATGGCTCTTTCGGCTCTTAATTCTGGCGGTTCATTGAGGGCTCTGAGGTAGGCTCGAACATCTACGGTGATGATTCTCGCTTCGGCCTCTTGGAAGGAATGCCTGTTTGAGGCCGCCAAGCCTGTTCTCTCGTTCCGGGAAACGTTCTCATGAGGGCCACATCCTGTTGGTGTTGCCTAGACTTTCCGAGTGCTAGGCCTCCCTGTTCTCCGTTCAAGACGCTGTTGTCTGGAACAGGTCTGCATCCTTCCCGCACTCGGCTATCCTCCCTGGAAATTAACTATTCCTCTGGATCGGGGGATCGCCTTGGTGCCCGGTCAGAGTCCCGGTCAGTCCGCTGCTCTCCGGGACCCGACCGACCTTCTGTTGGTTCACGCATTCCCCCACCGTCTGGCGCCTAGTGGTTGCCGACCAGGTGGATATGCACCGGGTTCTCTGGCGGTGCTGTGGAAGGCTCTAACTCCTTCTCTTCGGGCTTCTCGAGCATTATGCCTGCCCGGAAGGAGTTTTCCATTTCCATGCTGCCAAACAGAGTCCAGTCAGTCAGAATCATAGTTGCCCTAGAGTCCTCCGGGAGGTACTCCCCCTCTGGGCGGAGTCTCCCCTTAGTTCGTTCTCTACAGGGGTTTTTGAGTCTGACCTGTCTGCGCATTGCCATGTCCTAGCCCTGACGTGCCCGGAGCCCTTGATTGTTGACATCTTGCTCCGACCTCCAACTAAGTGTGCTAGTCTGGAAGTTGAATGCAATTGTTCAGTCAACTATGGAACAAGGTAAGCAGTTCAGTGTAATAATCTGTTACGAAACATATTGTGTTTCTTAGATTATTTATACTGAAGCCTGCTTACCTGTCCATAGTTGACTCCCACGCCGTACCCGCCCCACAGCAAGATGTGTACGTCTTTGTTGTCGGGCCAAACGTAAAGTGAGGACGATTGTTGGGCCACATGGCATGACCTGGGGTCATAGGGCTAGACCACATGGGCTAGAGGGGGTGTTTTTTGTGTTTATTTGGGTGATTCCATTCTCGCGAAAGGAATGCAATTGTTCAGTCAACTATGGACAGGTAAGCAGGCTTCAGTATAAATAATCTAAGAAACACAATATGTTTCGTAACAGTTTTTTTTAACTTGGTATATTTGACAAAGCTGAAATTTCTTCGGATGAGTTTGTTGATGTCTTTCTTTTGATTTATAATGGTTTTATTCGCAGAATCGCTCAAAAACAGATCATCTACAGGGCCTTTAAGTAAACCTTGACAACATTACTTAGATTTAAGTAAAGAGAAACTTCAGGAAGGCTAAATGTGACTTTTTGATGTCAACATTTGGACAGGATAAGTCACATACTTTAAGCCGTTTGCAAAAAACAATATGGAGGCCATTGCATCGTCACTTTATTTGTATAGTAGTCGGTTTACACGTGTCATAAATCTCACTTTAAAATCAAAATCAAACTTTGAAAAACATACCATGGAGGTTGTTCGACTCACAAGAATTCTGTGCAACGATCGTTTTTTTCCACCGACTCTCGTCTAACACTATCTTTCTTTAGATTTTTTCCGGTAAACTCTACATTGTTAAAAGTAATACATGATGTCACCGCAATACAATGGAGTAACCACGGTTAATTCAGAAACAGGTTTCCAATTCTTTCAAGTGCTGGTTAATTTTTCAAGTGCCGGTATATGCATTTGCAATGTACACAATATCCTTAGGCCCCCAAATAATCATAGAACCTTTATCTGGTCAAAATTGTACGACCTTACATATATTTCATGAAGTCATTACAAATAACCCTCTGAAAACTATTGTAAATTCTCTAAAATTGGGTTTCGTTTAAACAATTGGCAAAACAGGTTTTTCGGTGTTTTTTCCCCCGATTAAACGGTTAAAGGCACAGGCTCGTCAGCAATGTGCGCGCGCCAAATTCGTGGCACGAAATATGCAGCTCCATGCCTTTGCTATGGAGCTGCGTATTTCGTAGCACAAATTTGGCGCGCGCGCATTGCTGACGAGCCTGTGCCTTTTACCAGTTAAACGTCCCATCCCCAGTAGAAACATCATTCTTTGGCAAGTTCTTAGAAAAAATGGCGGCACCGGGCACCTATAGTATACATGTAAGGCATCACTGCAATTGCCGTTCTTCACGAAGTTTGTAATATGTTTTTCAGTTGATCACATTTCTTGTTCTTTGTATAATAATGTATGAGTTATACTTGTTTAAAGGCGCATTGTATCATTTGCAATGACCCAATTTTGTTTTTCATGAGTTGACAAGAAAAACCTTACTCAAAGTGTTGATAGCAATGGTAACAAACACCACATGAATTTAATTCCATCCAAAATGGTATTTCATGCTGAAAATTGACAACCGAAGGTGGTTTTTTAAAAAGGTCCTGTGCACGGGACTTTTTTACCATTCACCATGTTCACTTGAACACAAAATCCATATATAGAATTTCAAGGTTTTCTAAAGCATTGATGCATCTAAGTAGCTAAAATTTCTTCAGGCTAGTTTACCAACATTCCTCCTTAGATATGTTACTCTCTTATTCCACGAATCTGTAAAAGGTTTTATCTTGCAATAATACATAGGGCCTTTAATACAATGTCTGTTGTTTTTGGGGTATATTTCTCTTTTAACATGTTTAAAGATCTTGTCTCTTTGTGTTTTGTTTGTGACCATTGATAAATTATAGGATAAAATTGGTTGTTTTTATTGGGTAGTGAATACAATTGTAATAAAACTCCTTCACCCAGGTTATTTTTTCCCTTTTGAAATGGCTTTTTTTGTAGCTCCTTCCCCCACAATCAAGTTGGCAGGAGTGGTCCATTCCAGGTCTGGCATGTTCTTTATAGGGTTGCATTCCAATTCTTTTATTTGCACCCAGGCTGCACAGACCTTTGTTACATTCCTAGTGCATACCAGGTAGCATTCCTGTGTTTGGTCTTTGTGACCACTTTATAAAACCCAGGCACTTCTGATTGTTCCTTGAGTCTGCTGGGTGTGGCAGGATACAGGTCCAGGACTGTGCTGTGAGAGCCATGTGTTAAGTGTGGCCACTATTTTATTAGTCTTTACCCTGCCCATCACCAAGTTTTACGTGATTTGTTAAGTACTTTAAGACTTAGTTTGTATTCATGGACTTGGTGCATAAAGAACATGCAAAGCAGATCTTCCCAAGATTTAGTCGAGATTGGACGTGCTTCTTTCTTCGTGGTTGATACTACAGACAAGTAGGGAATCCAGCAAGACGATAAATAGTGAGTAGCACGCATTTTAAGAAGAAATAGGCATTCAAAAATGTCCAAGTGTGATGTAGCCCCATTCTGTGGCTAAATACTACGAGGGCTCCGTATGCTTGGCCACAGGGGTGTATATATAGACATTTCGTGAACAACTCCGACGACGAGTGCTTTTAAACTACACAGTTTCAGAAGCCATAACTCACACTATTGTTGCCTTACCTCACCCTAAAAAGATGTGCATTAGGTAGGGTATCGTACGATGTCTACTTTCCGAGAAAATACAGCAGGAATTCCACCCACGTTTCACCTTTTTCATGCAGCGCTCCATGCATCGACTCCGACGGTATTGCGCATGCGCGTTGTGCCGTTTATGTGTTGAAAAGTGTGTGCTGTGCGATGCGTGGATTTTCTTGGAAAGTAGACATCGTACGATACCCTACCTAGGCCTCATGTGTATCTTTTTAGGGTGAAGTAAGGTAACGTCTAATGATATTGAGTTACAGCTTCTGAAACTGTAGTTTAAAAGCACTCGTAGTTAACTGTAGTTTAAAAACACTTGCGCCGTAATTTTATAATTTATCTTAAAAATGCAACATTTCCGACAGAAGTGCAAGTGGAAAGTATATCTTAAAATTGGATTGTGTTGATTCCAGGAGGTAATTTCCTTCAAAAAAATACCGCTACGGGCAGACTATATAGAGTTCCAGCTGTCCGGAAACTGGGCATAGAAAATCAAATATCAAAAGCTGTAAATTATGTTGGTGAGCGTGGTTTGTATGCGCTTATTTTAATCTGTTGTTGTGTGAGTTGTCGTGTATTGTATTGTATTGTGTAAAAAATACAACGAAATTAATAAGAAAGTGGACTTTATTTACCGTAAATATAAAGTCAACAGTGCCGATGACAGCAAAAGTGAATCAACGAACCGCCAAAACCCTGCTAAATTTTATCGTGTAGTTTCCAATAGCTTGAACACTAGGTACCAGACTTGATAAACAAACTCGGATCATTAGACAAGTTCAAGTCTTTTCATTACTGCGTCATTGGCTGCGTCCGTATTTATCACGATGAGCAAAAACATGTACATGTTCATTGTAACCCCATTGTTAGTAACAATGGTGTGTGCCCAATTTCCATTGTTAGATGTTCATAGTGTATGCTAGGTCTACACTCAAACCAGTGAATTTTTTTGCTAGTTGTACTTTAGCAATGGTCTTTGCAGATTACTAAAATAAGTTGCCTTATGACAGTCTGTCACCTCCACTGTGAGCCAAGTATTAACTCTATACTTCGCACCTGCCGCATGTACCACACAGAGCAACAAAACAATAGTCTGATCATCTGAATACCAAGTGTGCAAATAAAGTACGTATGTACTTTTGATGCAATTCATGTAAAATCATCCCGAGATATCAGGGAATTTCCACTCTGCAAAGCGACGTAACAATACCCTGAGGAAACACACGCAAATCTGTGGAGTGAGCCGGCTGTTGTCTTGAGCCAACTCACGCCCGAGTCATTTTGAATACCCTGAGGAAACACACGCAAATCTGTGGAGTGAGCCGGCTGTTGTCTTGAGCCAACTCACGCCCGAGTCATTTCGGTCATGTTATGCCGAAAAGAAACGATTTCTATACTTTCCAGAAATTGTATTGGGTTCCGTTCCTTATGACTGTCCCATTCCTACCAAACTTTCAAACGACGATCTTAATTTACTCCGCAGTTTTTCAAATTAATAACAGGGATGCATGCTGACGAATGTAATGTAACGGATTCCCCAGTATGCTTTAAATAGCAGCCAATCGCCGACGCGGACAACGGCCAGCATTACCGAGTACATGTATCACATGCATGCACGGTGTTTACAATCTGCGCGCGTTACATTTGAATGCCTGCAATCATGCTACAATGCATTGCCAAGCGTCCTGATTGGTCCAGCAGATCGCGACAAGATTTCTGTCGCTAGTCCCACCGCGAAATGGGGCCTTTTTCAACAGGGCCACTGTACGCAGGAGTTAGGGAGTGCGTTAGAGGGGCACTCACTGTACGCAGGAGTTAGGGAGTGCGTTAGAGGGGCACTCACTGTACGCAGTAGTTAGGGAGTGCGTTAGAGGGGCACTTATGTTGCAAGAGGATGATGTAAATAGGCAAAATGCTCATTGCTTTCACATGCAGCACGATATGTGGCGGAGGGTATTACCTCCGGGGCTCCATTGTTCCCCCATTGTGTCTCAAACATCCAAGGAATTCCTTTCAGTTTCTAGGGGAGTTGGTGCGTTAACAAAAGGGAACAGTGTGTTAAAGTATAGGGGAGTTAGGTGGAGTCTCTTTGCCACATATCGTGCTGGGTATAATTCCTTTACACTAAATATATGGGTCTTTCTATAAATCAGGGGTCCAGCTTTGGTGTCCCCCGTTACATTTTACATCTTGTTTTTGTAAATTCAGGACACATTCTTTAAAGGCAGTATACATGATTGGTATCTCGAAAATCAGAAATGTTCACAGATTTACGCCTAACTTACACAATATAAATATGATGACCGTAGAAAACTTCCCCTGAAATGTTTTGGTCTGAAGTGCTATAGTCTTTGAGAAATGAGTAAAACAATTAGTTTTCGTCTCATGAGACGAAAATTCAATTCGCCCCAAAACCATTTCGCCCAAGTGCCATTTCGCCTCCAAACCACTTCGCCTGAGTGCCAATTCGCCCCAAATCACTTCATCCAAACACTACATCACCCAAATGCTACTTCGCCCCCAAACCACTTCGTGCACAGGCCGCGGTTCAGGGAGAAATGGTTCAAGGCGAAGTGGTTTTGGGGCGAAATGACTGCAAACCCTTTTTCTCAAAAGTTAGACTTAGTACGGAGCTGGTTTTTGCTCAGGTTGGTTTTAATCATGCATATCTTCAATCACACAGGGGGCCGGGGATAAAACTATTTGTAACAGTTTACCAATCATGTATACTATCTTTAAATACTTTCCATCTTAAATTGTGTACATCAAGTACAATTCATACAAAATGGTTTAAAAGCCATTTTAATGATTTGTGTACGAAAAATAACACATATCAGGTGTAACGGGGGACACCAAATGTCACACTTTTGGACCCCTAATTTACAGAAAGACCCATATCACCATTTTTACAGGACAAGTCAGAAAAAAAACGATCTCTTTGTTTCGTACTCCAAAATGTTCCTACAGACAATTTTTTTCATTGACGATGAAGACGTTGATATGGTTACGTGAATGAATCGGACATTTCAGTGTACTGAATAAACATGTTAGGTAGTATTTCGGGGGAAGGGAGGAGGCCTTAAAAATACTACGCTCTGTAGAATCGTGAAGATGTTGACAACTTTGGACGACCCGTACATTTAATCCTGAAATATATATATCTTTATTTTTAATAGAAACATATCTCTATAATAGAAATAGAAATATCGCCAATTGGGATTACAATGTTGACCTCGCAAATAGTTGTTTCTAAATTTTAACTTTGCACGCAATACTCGACGTGTATGTATTTTTTCTTTAAGTTGAAGCTTATTTCATAAGCTGTACATATATTTAATAATGGCCAAAAAATTTGAAAAAGGTGTCGGTTGCACCAACTTCATTTGCATTACGATTCTATACACTGATAAGTTTCTTTTTCGATCGTTGCCGAAGCTATTATTGCTCAATTGTGAAAGAAAATACCTGTACATCTCCGATCGCCAAGTCGACATTGACATTTGCGACTCTTATTCACCCGGGGCGACTTGCGAACCAAGGAGGCGATCAACCGAGAAACGAGATCGGGACATGTCATCACACGCTGCCCCTGTCACAACCCACGCGCCAACCACGCTCGCTCGTCAATCACGAGCCGAAAGTTCACACTTAATCGCGAGCTGTTTGGTCATTCGAGTACCGTATCATCCTCCGCGCTGGAAATCCAACCACGCAACCGTTCCCTGATTTCACCCTCCCCATCTAATCGGCCATTAAAGGTAGTATACTTGTTTGGTAAACTCTTAAAAACGGCGTGATTTTCACTGGTAATTGGAAGCCAACGTCGAGAAAACTGCCTTGTAGAAATTTCAGTCACATAGATGCAGAATACTTCAGAAAACTTGAAAAATCTAATCACGGTTTTGTACATGAATGAATGGCTCCAAAGATCGCCTACAGGAGATCTTTGGAGATTTAAATAGTTTTATCATTTTGGGGGCACTTCAATTTAGTTTTATTCGTTGGTAACGCCCCTCACTATAGACAAATTCCTATACCTTTGTTAACCTAATTTATGCCTGGCATTGTTTGCATACTCTGTAGTCAGTATACAGGTCAATGCGCTCACTGAAGCGTGTTCACATAAAACCCCGTGCATTCCCCGAGCCTTCATTTTCAGGTCTACTGTTCCACTGCTAACTACCCATTGAGATTTGCTTAACTTCACGTTAAGTTTCCACGTATTTGCCGTTCGAATTTTCTTTTTTAATTCACAGGCCTTCCATTATATGCTTTAACTGTAAGATGCCCGGACTCTGGTACCGCGACAGCATTTTGCCCTCGGTTATAGGGACCTCGAAATTCGTGACGTCATCGCTTGCGCACTGTGGGTACACCATACTGTTCAGTTTTATAACGCATTCTTGCCGCTTTTGAAGTTGCGGATCAATTTAGTTGTATTCGTTTGCAACACCTCACTATAGACGAAATTCTCTACCTTTGTTAATCTAATTCAAGCCTTGCATTGTCTACATACTCTGTAGTCGTGTTCAGTATTGTTAGTGTTGCTCCCACCGTGTTTGTTAAATAGCGCCCTCTCTTGACGGGAAATTTCAGATATGTATGCCTTTAATTTTCTCACGTCAATTTGTTCACATTTTCTCCAATTTGGGGGCTAAAATCATCTCAACGCTCACTGCCAGCTGTATCTAGTGCCTTTGTAAAGCATTGTCTGTAAGTTCGTAACATTTTTTCCCTTTCTTAAAAGATATTTTGAGTATTGAAATGAAGGCTCGTTTAGAATTCGGTTTTTTCATGTCAATGTGCCTTGTGTTTAGACATGCATACTTAATATACACTGCATTTATGACACGTTAGCAACCCACATGTACATGTGCTTGATATTATTTGCAGACTTAACTTGTAAGCATTTTATACATGTTGGTTCGTGTGTATTTATAAGGACTGTTGTAGGCACAGAATTTGCTGGCTGTTTAACCATACATCCTAGTAGAATTTGAGATTCATACGTGTACCTGTGAATTTCTCATGTAACCATGTAAGCACATGGACGCATTCAGAGTTGTTACAGTTATTACTAGTGTGTTTCTGACTTTTACTACGCAGTTTTACTAATTGTTCACTGACATCATCCTGTGAGTCTTTATTCTAGGAGTGAATACGTGCTATTACACATAGACAAGAAAGGTATACTCCTCCATTTTAATTAGCGCAAAACAAGATAGCGTGTTGAACTAAGACTAATCAGACTTTAATAATTCTTTGATGGCGCAATATGTTACTCTGGAGGCGCTTCATATAGTGCATCGCATCTTCGAGCTCTTGTATTCAGGATGTACATGTACATATACACGATTTCGCAGGAAATGGCAGATTTCTAAAATGCATATATCTCGGCTACCGATTATTCAGTTTATGCAATGAAAGTAATTTTTGGAATTTAAAATAAATTATCTGTAATGTGAAATGACGTATTCATGCAATGACATTCGAATTTTCATTTTCTTTCAAGTCCCTACCTTAGTCACAGGATATCCCTGGTGCAGTTTTGAGCAGAGTCCCACCCACGACCCACTCTACCGTTCAGCTACACTCCAGGATTGTCTACTCTGGCGAGTCCCCGCCAGTGTCCAGCGACAACTGGAAACGACACTCTCACCATTTGCCGGTCCATCCCGATATGGTGTAGCCCCAACAAAGACCAGCAAGCCCGATACAGCATGAGGGTACTGCAACTCGGGCCTCATTTAGGATGAACATAAGTTTGATGACGTTATAAAGGTGCGATGTAATTATGAAGAATGTACCAGTAGCCACTCGTGTGATACCGTGAAAGTGTAAGGAAGATTAATAGCCCATGCTCTGTTCTGAGAAGAAATATGGTTATCAGTTATCAAGGAAGGACATCAAGTTCCTTTGTCGCTCTCTCTCTCTCTCTCTCCCATCGTAATTGTAAACAAGTTTGCATTGTCAGAGAAATCCTTTGTCACAATCTATACTAAAATTGTTCAATTCCAATATACCAATCGCATATACCAATCCTTGGGCAAAAGACGCATTATGCTAGATTTGAGTAATCTCGACCCTTCGTTTTCAACATGCATTTCAACTACAGAAATATTAGAAACGTATGTAGTTCTTTTGACAGAACGCACAATTATCGTTTATATATCTAAAATACGGTTATCATATAAATGTCGCACCCGACTATCGAAGATACCTCAGATTCACATGGGTCATAAATGAACATTCTCCCTTATTAGGCTTTTCGTCTGAGTCGTTGCTCTTTACTAAAATGATGAAACTGGCGATCCTGTGGCATTCTTATTGCCATATCTATAGACAATGTTCGTTTGTGTTGTACCAGCTGTAGATACTGATACAAGATCATTTTGTCTAAAAAGTACAATAGATACCTAGAACCTTGAATGAACGGGATTTTGTAAGAACATTGATTTATCTTGATGAATGGATGAAATCTCGAGAATGATTCTCTTAATGATCAAATATGGGAATTTTTACGTAGACTGCTTTGCTAGTTTTATTAATACAAATCTTCTTCCCTAATTTTAGACATAGCAGGACGGCCCAGTTGAAAGCATGTCCCTTCACTGTAATACCTGATCAAACCGGCTTATCCATTTTTTCTCCCAGGTCCAAACAGACACTTTTCCAGACGGCTGTAATCTGGTAATTTGAGAAAAGAAATTTTAGCCAAAACAATTAACTACTGTCCAGTTCAAATCCCAAGAAAGTAGGTCTATATGAAACGATGCATTTTATACTTTCATTTTCACGCTCTTGTCATATTATTCAAGCCAAAGGTAACATAAACCCATTATGAGCTATACAATAGCTGTCGTGATTTGTCAGTTGTCCTAAAACAAATAGGTACTCCAAACGCTAACACGGTCTCCACAGTACGTGATCATGGGGCTTGAGCCTTCGCATTTGGGCTAAGAGAGAAATAACCAAAGAACAGATAATGCAGTTCGGCAGATGGAAACGCCACAGGCAAAAATAGGTATTGTAATACTGAACGAGATACACATTCCCGCTTAAATATATACAAATCCCTTGCAAATTAATATTACGACTTATAATTCATATCCTATCTTTAATTTCTTTCAGAGGCACTTCCATGCAGTGACTGTATGCTATGTAAGTCTTCTATTGCTGTTTTCTTGGGAAATTTGGTAAACGGTACAGACGAATATGTATGTATGGTATGTATGTATGTATGTCGTGTTAACCTCAAAGTTCAAGGCGAGGCTCGCGAACCACAAACAGTCATTCAGATGCGAGAGCAAAAGAGCACAAACTGAACTAAGCAAACACGTATGGACCCTAAAAGATAAAGGAAAGGACTATGAAATTAAGTCGGACATTATCCAAAGAGCGTTGCCATGCTCTAATCTAAATAAGAGATGCAATTTATGTATAGCGGAGAAATACATCATGTGCAGGCCTAACCTAGGCACACTGAACAAGAGGAACGAAATCGTCTCCATATCTAGACACAGAGAGAAGTGCGTACTGGACTCAGTGACGTAAGACGCACTAAGTTCATTGACGCGGCGCGCGCACTTGGTTCCATAATTATATACAAAGATGCTACAAGATATTCTTATGTCATTCTGCTGATGAGTGCCACACGGTACGAAACAGTCTGTCCAGGAATAAATATGCAAAGTTAAATTAACTAATATCCTGATTTATTTCATAATATATATATATATATATATATATATATTATTGGTTAAAATGTTAAGAACATTGCTAGTTTGTCAGTATAATGAATTGAAGCCGGACAGATAATCCGAGGAGCCTGGAGGGCTACAGTTTTTAAAGCTATATTGGATTGAAACCGGACAGATAATCCGAAGAGCCTGGAGGTCTACATGTTTATTGTATGGTACTCTATCCTTAAGGTTCACTTCGAATTGAAAATTATTTATGCAGAACAAAGGTCTTCATTTGTTTTATTGCTCTTATTCCTTTGTAATTTGATAATTATCAACAAATATTGGCCTTATTAGGCCTAATCCAAATAAACGTTTTCGCTTGTCCGTAATTTTCACCAATCTTAAGTTCCCTGAAGCTTGTTGTTTTTTTTTTAAAGCAGAGCTACAATTCCCTTTAATGCAGTTTAAAGTCTAGATTAGTTCACTATGTTTCATTTGCAGTCACTTCAACATGTTGCAATTCAGTAATTGCCCTTTAAAGGATAAAGGGCAATTACTCGAAACACACAGCTCTATGCCTTTGCTATGGAGCTGCGTATTGCGTGGCACACAATTGGCGGGCGCGCATTGCTGACGAGCCTGTGCCTTTAAGACCACTCACTTTGTGTTCTTTGTGTACTTTAATAATAATTCTTTCAATCAATAAGCAATTCGATTTCAATACGCATGATCTGATTCTGCATTTAATATCGGTTTGCAAATATGCCCGTTGCAATATGCTTTATATTACTTTAATTATGATTATTCTTTCAAATAATTTTAATCCAATATGCATTCGCATAATTATGCTAATACAATTTTCTTAATGTCCGAAGAGCCTAAAGGGTTGTTTATACATGTACAGAAGTTCATACCACGTATAATTAACTATTATCAGAATAACTCATTCACTTTCTATATTTATATGACATGACTGTATTGAGCTCACTCAATTGAGGACTAGCTGTTTGGTTCTAGAGGGAAGCGAGTAACCTTTACTTTGATTTATACTTATTGCAAGATGTATTTCTTTTTGTTTCATTTAAAGTAACTCAAGATTTTCTTACAAAGAAACCAATTCAGGCACCTCGGTAAGCAATCCAGGTAATGGGGCATTGAACAAGAGAGTGCACTCTCTTTTGGTATCCTAGGATGCACCCACGTTTCCTCGTCAATAAGAAAATGGGGTTTTTCGTGGCCTCCGAGTGCCTGCAGCCTTGCTGCATGGACTGATACCGAAAGCCTTGTCACGTTCCTGGAGAGATTACCGTTCTAAATCTTCGAACCCGATTTTGCCTAAATCTCATAGTTCATTGACATTTTGCGATATCATTATGGTGTAAATATGGTTAATTTTGTTATAAAGTAAAAGTGTTGTGAAGGGTAGTTGGCATCCGAACACAGACACCATCCCATACTGTATAATAAACTACTTGAAATCAAGTACTTATTGTCTTTGTCTTTATTGAGGTTAGTTGGTTTAGAATAAAACTGTTTTTAGTTCGTATGAGCAAAGCGAAGGAGAACTAAAGACAAAATAATTTCACATGATGATTACTACCATTACCATCTTGATATAACAAATAAAATTTTAGATAATTCAGAAATTTGTTTTGAGGGTAATTACTAAACAAGTATAGACCACCTTTAATTATCATTGTTGATGTGATCAAGGAGGAAGAAACAAACCTCCATGATGTGATCAAGGAGACGCCTTTCAAAATTAGAGAAGTATATTGTATGGACTCTATGGAGAAGTATTGTACTGTCAAATTTTATATGTATTGGTGATCTTGGGCTTCATTAACCACTCTCCATGTACGTAAAAACAATGAACGACGAATATATCGAGGAATGTTTGCGTTTTGTCTGCGTTAAAGGAGCTTGTTCAGATTTTTCACAGAAAATGGATTTCTTTCTTACTTAAACAATCATATAAAATACCTCCCCAAAAGAAAACGGGAAATTTGCAATCTCCAATTTGGATGTGAAAGCAAAAAAGGTTGGTGTAATCACTGCACTGCTTTATGGAACCGGATAAGAAAACATCGCTGGGTTTTGACGATATCCTCAAATATGGATTTTGAGAGCACAACATTTTGGAATGATGAGACAAATGATATGGTATCAAAATCTCAACACCCATGGGAAAAATGGGAGCGTCAAAAATTGTATCTGGACACGCTCCTATATTAAGCATGCATATTTTCAAACTCTAAATCTTTAGATTTCCAAACCCCCAGAGGAAGCACGACGTTTTTCGGGGAGGCGGGGAGGGCACGCGTGCCTCCCCCATTTCTGGCAATGCCCCTTCCTCTTTTGACGACGCCACTGGACGTCGAACCAAAAACACTTGAATGCCTTGTTAGTAGTATCTTTAATTGTCCAATTACAACAATCTTCACTATTGGGGCATATTGTTTAACACCACTGACTATTTCTTTACATTTCCCGATTGCATACTTTTCCATCATTTTTAATAACTCGTATAACCTGTGTCTTCATCTTTCGAGTACCCACCCAGCCGAAAAAGTAAGCTTATAAATGAGAGACTTTTGAGACGCTTGGTGGCAGCAAACAAACCGGTCCTTTTCCATTGCTACGTCATATCGAGTATGCGCACTTTAGCTCAAATGTAGAGAACGTAAACAATGGAAAAGGACCGGTTTGTTTGCTGCCACCACGCGTTTTAAATGTCTCAATGTATTGGCGTCAAGAAGAATACCTGAAAAAAAGTGCGCGTGGCACGCGTGTCCTTTGTTATGCAAATTACTGACTTCACCGACTTGAAAGGCAGAAATTCTTGTCTGCACGTACGTACATACAAGTACAGTGACGGTGAATTGTCATAAGTGACAGACATGATGGTGAAAGTTGAAGTCCCATAGGAACATGAAGTTTGTGTGAGGCGTTTTTAGCAAACATAATTGACTGTGTTGTGGTGAAAAAGAAAAAGATCAAGAGTAAAGCGGGCCTCCCACTGTGCGATTTTTGCCACGAATTAGGTACGATTAGCTACGATTCGGTACGATTGTGTATAGAGTCTACACAAAATCGTACCAAATCGTAGCTAATCGTACCTAATTCGTGGCCAAAATCGCACAGTGGGAGGCTCGCTTAACACTATAGGTAAGTTGTTTGATAAAAATGACACTTTTAATCTCTTATATGGAACGGGGTACTAAAAGTAAGGAATGCCCTGGCATGTGTGTACGATCGTTGTGCATGTGCTTATAAATCATGTCTCGATCTTGGTGTGGTCAAACTCTATTCTGTGTGAATAAACCAATGCTTTATCAGTCATGTGGACTTGTGTGGACAACATGGAGGTCTCTCGCATTCAAATGATGTTTCAAGTGAACGTTACATAATTCAAAAGTAAGTTTAATCTTTGGGAAGGAATTCCGGACAAATGTGAAAGAATTTAGTAGTTCATCATCATCATCCTCATCATGGCTTCAGACCTTCCTTCGGAAGGGATGTAAAGCCGTTAGTCCAGTGTGTTAGGTAATGGAAACGCACTCTAAAGATCCCAGAGCATTCTTTCGTGAAGAGCAAGGGGGATCATCCCCGGTGTCTCTGGCCAGGTCTAATTCTAATTCTTCATGGGTTTCCTCACGCTTCCGAGTGACAGTGCAATGAGCACTATTGAGGAATCCTTGGTATGAATACCAGAAATAAATAATAATAATAATAATACGAGACTGGCTGAAAATTTGTGTTTTTTAAGAACATCTTTGATTTTCCCACTCTTAAATTTGTGTTGTCCTACAAACTCCTACTATTAAATTGCGCGCAAATCTATGGGGAGTTTCATGGGAACCAGACGACATAGGGCTATGTATAAAGCAAACCAAGTCTTTATTATGGTTCAGGTCCACTCTTATCGAGAGTGTATATTTTCACCATAATTCCTTAATTTTGCAAAGGAACGAATTAAATTACCATAAAATTAAACTTCTTGTGTTCAAAGCCTTAAAAAGGGGAGTTCACACTGTCGCGGAAAAATCACACCGTGCTATTGGTTTGTACACAAACTGCTTTGCCGCCTATGCGCGGCCTATCGCGACGCGCAAAACGTTTTAAGCTGGGTCAAAGTCAAATATGTTGAACTTTGACCGCATTGCGTTGACCTTTCTAAAGCGCAGTCAATGAGGTATCAGAGAAGCCCCAAGTTACTGGAGTGGAATTTTCAATTTTGGAAAGGTCATCGATTGGGACCTCGTGCAATGTGGTGAGCGCAGCGCGGCAGTGTGATTTTTCCGCGATAGTGTGAACTCCCCTTAAGAGTATTTCCCTAAATAACAGTCGCATTTCAGTGCTAAAAATATGCACGTTAGGTCAATCTTCCTCCATGGGTCAATAGAAGTCAACAAGTATAGTCGGGCTCAAACTTTATTTGGGACCTCGCCATAGGAAAGTGATTTAGAATTCTGTAACAAGATGTTATTTCACATGGAATTTCAATTTTAATGATCACAATTTCAAGTCGCATAATTATTTTAAGTTGGACAGGATGATCCTGTTCAGTTTTAAGTACTACAATGTATGTCGGAGATTGCGATGAAGCGTTGGTGGGGCGTCGATCATGATGTTGCAAAAATGTCACTGAGTCAATATCCTTTGCCGTTGTGGTCAACATTGCAAAACAAAAGTCATGCCGTGAAGTAAAAGGGGTGGAGCATCACTATAGAAGCCGATCCAGAAGTTGTACTCCAATCTTCTGACATGCAATCACCGTGAAAAATGGCGATGCACGTGATGTTTGGCGGCCCACGTGATCCACTCATTATGCGCAGTTTAATATGTTGGTATAGACACTGAGCCGTACTGGCGCATCCTGAGATTTCAGGGAATTTCTACTCTGCAAAGCGACGTGACAATACCCTGAGGAAATACACGCAAATCTGTGGAGCGAGCCGGCTGTTGTCTTGAGCCAACTCACGCCCGAGTCATTTTGATGTAATTTAATCAATTCGGTCATGTTATGCCGAAAAGAAACAATTTCTATACTTTCCAGAAATTCTATTGGGTTCTGTTCCTTATGACTGTCCCATTCCTACCAAACTTTCAAACGACGAACCTTATTTACTCCGCAGTTTTCCAAATTAATAACAGGGATGCATGCTGATGAATGTAATGGAACGGATTCCCCAGTATGCTTTAAATAGCAGCCAATCGCCGACGCGGACAACGGCCAGCATTACCGAGTACATGTATCACATGCGTGCACGGTGTTTACAACTGCGCGCGTGACATTTGAATGCCTGCAATCGTGCTGCACAATGCACTGCAAGCGTCCTGATTGGTCCAGCCGAGGCGACAGGATTTCTGTCGCTAGTCCCACCGCCAAATGGGGCCTTTTTCAACAGGGCCATGTACGCTAGGAGTGAGGGAGTGCGTTAAAGGGGCACTGTTGCAAGAGGATGTACTGGCGGGGCTTATCCGGTTCGTAAGTGCAACGTCGCGGCAATCCACGCCCACCCTGCACGTAAAAGGCATTGGAACCAGTTAAAACCAGTTGGAACTGGAATTAAAACAAAATGTCAAATTAGCCAATGAGCGCTAGGAATCGGCGGTGCGCGCGCGTGTGTGATGTAGTCATTTACGAACCGGATTGAACCGGTGGTGTGCTCTCGATGACAGCACACGAACAGCAGGTCGGGATTGCGATGTGCCGCCATGAGTACTCGGTTTCGCCGATTTCCCGCGCCCAGGCCATAACCCACGAGTTGGTCTCTCGGCACTCGGACGTCGTGTCATCCTCGACCGCAGTGAAACCGTAGCACGATTGTTCCTCTTGCAGACAAGTGGTGTGCCAAAACCACTGGAGTTGGCTCACCTCGACCTGGGAAATGTGAAATGGAAATATTAGAGGAAATGTGTTTTAACAGATGGTCTTCTGGGCTTTGTATAACCGAAATCGCCTCCCAAATTCGAACACTTGTGACATTAATCTTAATAAATGACAAAGAATTTCATTCAATATTTGTTAAATAAATTGCATTTTTTTCAACACAATTTGCCAAAGTTACAATATTGTTGCAACCCATGGGTCCGTAGTTTTCCTGTTACCATTCTGAAATTTCGCGTTCTCAATCTGTATATATTCAAGGATATCGTCAAAAACCTACGATGTTTTGTAAAATAATTCCATAAAGCAGTACAGTGATTATACCAACCTCTTTGCCTCCTCATCCAAATTCGAGATTTCAATTTTCCTGTTTTCTTCCCATGATTGTATTTGGGGAGGTTATTATATATGATTGTTGGGTTAGAACAAAATCCATTTTCTGGAAGAATCTGAACAAATCCTTTTAAGCACATTAGGCCTATTCCATTTCATTTGAAAGCTAGTGACAACACCGTGACGCAAGCAATAGATTTTAATATTCTGCTGACATCTGGTTATCCGTCAACTTTATAGAATACTATCTCGGACTCATTTTTTTCTTTGAATGAACCGAAAATTGTTTTAGTCCAAACAAAAATAATTGTCAACGGAAGTTAAACGGCAAAGAGAGATCTATAAGGGACTAGTGTATAACAGTTGTACTTACTTCCGCGTTGTAAATATCCGTGGCCGTCTGTATATGAACCCACTCATTCTTCACCGGACAAGCTCTCAAAGGAGGGCTGCGATCTCGCTAAAAATAAAAGACGATTTATTGTTTTAATAGATTGAAGTCCCAGGTTTTAGTCCAAATTTCCAAAACGAAAAGAAACCATATTTTAAAAGAACTCTGTGTGAAAAGTTCATAAGATGTTTGCTATCGGCCGATTTACCAAATGTTACGCGTCACGGAGTAACGCAGATAATGAAGTACCAACCGTGGGATTACATTAATGAATACATGCTTTCATTGGCTGCTATATGCAAAACCGTAAAAGGTAACGGTAACGGCAACAGTAACAATCATGACAAGCAAAGTTCTGTTGGGTTGTTTGTGTCTTTTGGAAGGTTTTAACCCAGTGTATAGGCCTATGTTGTGAATTGTCTCGGATTGGTTAACACTATACGATGTGTTTGCAAAAAAGAAAAAGTCATAACTTTCTCGGTGTAAGATTTTCGCTTGAATGTCAATATAAACTTTGGTGTTTGGATGATTTTTTTTGTTCGTCATTCTTTGACGAAAGATCACCTTGAACATGGCCAGCGGAGGTTGCGGCATGAATTCTCCCGATTGCTCCGCACTCCACGCCAAACCGCCCGGTGGCAGGTCGGGGTTATGGCTCGGCCGCTCCGGGGCGAATACTATCCGCCTCGCGGCTGTCTCTTCCATGGACGGGATGGACAGAAGGTCGTACATGGTCGGCATTTCCGGAATTGTCCTCAATTGTGGCGGAACGTCTAGAATGTCGAAAAATGGCTGAGGGTGGGGAAAGCGAAGCAATTCGTAAGGAAAAACGGCCAGTAGAATAAACACGACACCCTTTTGGGTCTACACTAAACGTAAAACCAGGGAACTGTTCCTCGCGCTTCAGCAATGGGCGTTTCAGATAACTAGCTAATATTTAGACCACTTGAGTAGTCTATTCTTTTGCGAGTAATGTTTTATTTAATTTCCGCCTATTCGTCTATTCGAACCTGATGGTTGGAGTGACTATTACGATTCATAAATACGTGTCTTTGCGGTTCCCCCACAATTCCCTATGCACGCAGTGCATGATGGGACGGAATTCTAGTTATAACCCAAACAACTGTACAATTTCGTTTAGATGAACTTGGCTTAAGGAACAGGTCCCGAGTGTACATATACCATAAATATATCGTATTTAGGGGTCCCTTTAAGTAAATGATTGCAGAATCTTCCATACCTCAGTCCTTTGGGGTGATCCTCTTGTGTCCACGGGTGACTTGTAGCCAAGAATTACTGTCGAGAAATATTCATGATTTGCTAAGTAAAACCCGACTGGTAACAAATTTCACATTACCCTTTTTCTGTCTATAATGGTTTCATTTCATTAGAAAAGGTTTTTTTCACGCCAAAAGTGGACACGACTGCCAAGAATAATTGGTTGCGCATTTTTCTCCATTGTCATTTGTAGGTGAGGGGATACATTACCTATTTGTTTGAAATATTTGTATGTATATATACACAAGCGGCCTGGATGCTGTACAATTATAACCAAAAGAGCAGTCGCTCTTCGTTACATATTTTCATCCACGTAACACTGAAATGTAACGTTCGTGACAACATTAATTAATATTTGGATAATATACTGAAACGCAAAATAAACTTACCACTTGTTTAAAATGTAATGAAATTGTAACAGTTCAAAATAAAACAAACCAACAATTGCTAATTGAAACATTGGCATTTTATTGATGACATGTCATTTTTTTGACCAAGATGCACCATCTCATCAGTTTGTTCTACAGTAAAGAACAGAAGAGAGTGCAATGTCAGTCCCCTTTCAATAGCGTGTGTTGCCATCATTGATTTGGATACAGGCAGTGCATCGTCGGCGCATACTGCCTACTAGTCTTTGATCCCCCGACAATCGTGGCATATGTTGCTTGAAATGCCCATTTTGCACTGGCCTTTTTAAAGCTAACATCAAGACATCACGTGCAGCTCATTACAATCATCCCATACCCCTTGGCTAATCACTGACAGTCAAAACAGCTGTTCAACAGCTGTGCCATGAAGTGACCATTTAAGGTTCAAGTGACCTCCAGACACCGTTTGGTCTGACAGTGAGGACCCTTATTGTCCACAAATAAGTTCACACATTACTACACACAGTGTTATTGTTGCTATTTAAAGGTTTAAAAGGTGGTATGTTTCTTTTGCGTTTTAGTATATAAGGTTGTTTTTTTCCGTTTACAAGTTTAAAAAATATATAATTAGGCCTATGGGATAAAGTTAGGCCTACTTTAAAGCTAAAAGTTGTTGATTGCATGCAATGGTTATACAAACGCCACATTTTTGTTTTCTGTTTTAAATTGAGGGAGAAATTGCCAACTGAAGGTGGTTTTTTTTTTTAAGTTGTCTGCAGACAACTTTTTACCATTCATTCACACACACAAAAAATGCATTAATTTTTCAGGTTTTCAGAAGTATTACTGCATCCATGTGGCTGAAATTTCTACAAGGCAGTTTTCTTGACATATAAAGGATTTTAATTACGATACGCCTTTTTAACAGTTTACCAATCATGTACTTTATTTTTGACAGTTATATAATAATGTCAAAAGGTCATGTCAAAACATTTAAAGGTAGTATGCATTATTGGTAAACCGTTACAAATAGTTTCATCCCCCCTGTGCGATTGAAGGATATGCATGATTAAAACCAACCTGAGCACAAATCAGCTCCGTACTTCGTCTAACTATGGAAAACAGTCAAAAACTGGTTTACAGTCACTTCGCCCCCAAACTACTTCGCCCTGAACCACATCGCCCTGAACCACGGCCCGTGCACAAAGTTGTATTGGGGCGAAGTGGCATTTGGGCGAGGTAGTGTTTGGGCGAAGTGGTCCAGGGCGAGGTGGTTTTGGGGCTAAATGAATTTACGTCTCGCAAGACGAAAAATAATTGTTTTGCTCATTTCTCAGAGACTATAGCACTTTGACAACCATTTTACCGTCATCGTGTTTATATTGTGTAAGTTATGTGTAAATCTGTGAACATTTCTGATTCCTCGAGATACCAAACATGTATTCTTCCTTTAACCTCCACTAAACGTTAGTTTCTCATACCTGTTACCGAATACGCTAAAAGTAAAACTCTATCGTATAATGTTAAAAACTTAGTTTATACAAATGCAAGGGAAAACAATTGTGCTTTTAATTGCATGCAGGTATAATTTGTTTGCCAGTTGAAATTTCCAAGTAAAGTGGAATTTGTGAAAGGTTTTATTTACGGTAAACCTTAAAAAGAAATTAACTTACCCGTAATTAAAGCGCAGAGCACCGCTGTACTTTCCTTTGCACGAAAACACATCTTGTCCAAGAAAAATGTAGGGATGCATAAAATCATTACCTTATATGGTACAAGTCGTAAACGCTCGATATTGCGAAAAGGCTCACAGACTATATGGGCCTATTGATTGGTCAAAGTTTTCACACACAAGTGCACTCGCGATGTAGTTGCTGAAAATCTAGACCTGTTTGTCGTCGGTTATTGGTATTTGACACAAACATGTAGCAGGGCTATGTATTTATATACATGTACTCGTTATCTGGTGGTATTAAATTACAATTAATGCGGAAGGACACTAGTCGTAGGTCTTAGAAGACGTGTTTTGTGTAGGCGTGGGCTCGCGGCGGAGATGACCACAGATACGAAAGTTAAGAGAACAATGACCCATAATTTGAACATTCATGTTCAGTATTTGAATAAATCCGGTCATTGGATTATAAGAAAACTCAACCCCCCATTAATTGGCAGCCGACCCTCGCCAAAATCCATCCCTTTGGCATTTAGGCCGATATCAGTGTCATATATAGACGAAGTAACATTTACCTCAGAGATGTTTTCATTTAAGTAACCTTGTCCCTCAAGGCGAATTAAGCATTTGATTCCGAGTCGGGTTGAGTCAGCGACCTTTTTTCTATGTCGTTGTTGATAAATTGATGACATTTTCTGCTCTTTATGCCATCTACTTTAGCTATATTTATTTGGTACTTTATTATCAAATTCAAATGACGAAGAAGGTGATGCAATTTTAGAAGTGGGTGGAAATACCCTGGGGGAAACCTATACGCGGCAAATTTAAGTGCTAATAATGACATCTGATGACGTCATCATGACGTCAGTGAAAGATACAAGAGACTCGGTTGTGAGGTACATGTATAAGTCGGGGATAAAGAAAAAGTAGAGGCGATTCGGCAGAGATTGGTGGGTGGTTTTGGGCAACAAGCAGTTCCTCAAACAGGATGTGAACCCATGTAAAAAAAGGATATTTCTTTCGTGTGATTTCTTTGGATATTTCCTTGGTGTGATTAATAGGTTTGGAATTTTGAACCCCGTGTCTAGTCCCACTTTAATCGCAATATCCGCTTAATGGTCAGCGTCTGCGTCGGACGCTGCCAACATTTGTCCCATGTGTAACTTGTTTATGTAGTTTTGATTTTGAAGCTATTTGATGCGTAGAAATTGTGTGCATTGACTTAAAATCTGATAGCTGTAAAATGGTACGATTCGTGCCTTTGGTAAGTCTTTACTTAAATTTTTTTTCTCCGAGTCCGTTTTGATAACGTGGGTTGAAATGCCGAAGAAGAAAAAAAAGCGAGGTCAGTTCTGACAAGACCGAATTACGTGGCTGTGTCGCTCATATGCCGTTTGTGAAATATCAAATTGCATTAACTTATAAATATGAAAACCCACAAACGGACAAAACATATCATCGTGACTGCCATTCGATAAGTCGGATTGTATTTTATTTGTCATTAATAAATGGAAACAGTTTACACGCACAAAGGAAACACGCTTTTCCTTGCACCAAACTAAACTTAATTCACATCTCTACACACAGGGTGATTGGCACTTGACGAAATGAACACTTGTTTAAAAGTCCATACATCATTCTGCAGTTACCCACAATTTTACTTTACGAGTTGACAAGAAAAATCCGACTAAAAGTGTTGATAACAATGTTATAACAAACACCACATTTTTTTTGCCAACTGGGTGTGCTTTTCAAAAATATATATCTGCAAACAATTTTTGTAACCATTCATTCAACACAAAAACCATGCATATATTAAGGTTTTCTGAAGTATTACTGCATCTATGTGGCTGAAATTTCCATGAGGCAGTTAATCGACATTATTCTTTAGTTATGTTAAGTTGTTGTTCCTGCACTTCGTTTCTATTTCTAAGCACAATTCTTGAGTTTCACTTGGCTTGACAACTATTGCTATCCGCCATTACTGTATCCATACTATGGCACGCCAAAGCGAAATAATTCAACACTGATAATTCTGCCATCAACCCTGAAAAAACGAGTCTCAACATTTTAAAAAACTTGCCAACAAAAGCACGGTATGCCAGTTTCAAACATTTTATCAACATTTAAAAGTCATGCCTTCTTTTTTTCTTGCGCAACATTTGCGAAAATATGCGTCAACATTAAATTATCAGTGTTGAATTATTTTCGCTTTGGCGTGCCATAGTATGGACACAGTAATGGCGGATAGCAACCGGTTGTCAAGACAAGTGAAACCCAAGAATACGTTGCTTACAATGTTTTGCCATCGTACGCGTCGACCTCGACCTTGCGTGTAAAGACAAAAAACCCGACCAGATTATGCAAGCCGATTATAGGGTCTGTATGACGTCACATTCCCACTCGGTGACCGATACTGAGCGCCCTTGAGGGTGGAAACGTTGCGCTATATAAATATTCATCATTATTATTCCTGTAATATTTTGATGCTTGGCCGTAATTCAGTGGCAGATTTGTTTCTTTAATACGTTTTATACGTGGGTTCTACGGTCAATGGGTGCACTTTGACGATCGACATAATATTTTGTTACAAATGCCTTTATCTTTTTGTCAAAATAGAAGAAATATCTTGTTCTTAGTTTCGCATTATTAGTTATATAGCACAAATGAATTTCACGCGATTGAAGAATGCGTGCAACGTTATCATGTGCTAAATTCTTCATATTATTATTTTGGTTAATCGTCTGCCTCAACCGAGTTGTCGTGGTTAATTTTATGGCATCTCTGGCAACTAAGACCTTTTATGCCATCAAATACAGGTGTCAACCCCCCCCCCCCCCCCCCCAAAAAGTCCATGTCAATCCAGGCAACCTCAGAATACGTTTCTCCGGATCCTGATAGGGAATCTTCTTACATGAAAAATAGTCTTTATTGCATCAAAATCAGTCACCGAATCAAAAGTTATGTCATTTTTGGTTCGGCAAGGTCAGCCCTCAACTAGGAGTGACTGCCTATAGAGTTTTTGAACCGGCGGCCATGACAGGGGGCAGGTTTTCGTATTTAAATGATGTGATAATAGATCTGCAAAGTGCCTATATACTCGTTGAAGACGCACGCAGTGTCACAATGTGTGCAAAGGCTCCATTGACTAATCTTAACACGGTGGCCAGGGCTGCGTTTCAAATACATGAACATTGCAGACATTTGCAATGTTCGCCAACAACAGTACCCAACCTTCCCAAGACGCGTGCACAAAAGCACTGTAACCAGTGGCGAACGTTGGTATGGCAACGTTTGCATAAGTGGAACGTAGCCAAGTTCTTGTGGTCAAATAATCAGATCTGGTTCATGAACGAGGGTGTGACTTTAACAACTTTTGATTTGCTTGACTGATTTTGATGCAATACAGAGAAGAATATTATTTTCATGTGATATCTGGAGATTCTCTATATCAAGATCTGGGGAAACGGGTTGCCAGGTTTAACCTCGGGGAAATTTTTGGAACACCCTGTATATCACTCTAAAAACAGATTGGTTGAATTCAACCAATTGGTTGGTAGATATGTGTCCAACCAATATATTGGTAAAAATTACCAATCCGTATTGGTTTACCAATACGGATTAGTTATTTTAACCAATATGACTGGTTATTTTAACCAATATATTGGTTGGACACATATCTACCAACCAATTGGTTGAATTCAACCAATCTGTTTTGGAGTATAATAATAACTCCATATGATGTGAACCCAAGATGACGAAATGAAGGAGATGCAGTTTTAGAATAACATTTCTGAATAAAATTGATGGACGACCCCCATAAAATTGAACAGAATTGAAAAGATGAGGCTTCAATGAGCATTATGGTTTTTGTCCCAATGCGCTGTAAGACGTTCAAGTATTTTAAACTGATTTTTGATTATTTGGTATTTAGCATTGGCTCCTATACGGGGCCCGATTTAGTGGGGTGCACCGTAAGGCGTCCGTTTAAGTTGGTGGTTTTTTAAACTTGTGTATTTGTTTACATCGAAGGGAAAATTTTGAAATTGAGACTTTACGGGTATTTGTATTTTACCAAAATTCTAATTTTCTTCCATTTTCATCAGGTAGTTCGTACTGGGAAAGACGACCAATCACAGAAACAGTTACAACAAAAAGGTTAGTACGTGCAGATTCTCCCATCAATGTCGGCACCACCCTTGACGTGGGGTTTCCCACTTTTCAAGTGTCGGATCGATTGCGCCTGATGGGGATGCTCGCCCAATAGGTCTGCAGCCGATTTCACGAAAGAGTGCGCAGCTTGCGCAACTTTTGAAAAATGGCGCAAGCCCCATAGCTTGTGTGTTATCACCGCTAAATTGTTGCGCGACTTACGCAATAAGATGTTGCGCAAGTGGGCTTACGCAACTGCATAAGTTTCGTGAAATCGGCTGCTGGTCACTTTATGGAATGCCCATCGCTGATTGGTTGAACCGATTTTAGTATTTGACTCGTTATCATAACTTCATAAGCACAGCGGGCAAAGCGCGGAAACCTCACACACACAGTAATCCACACACCGAAATAATGGCCCCCTAAAAACGCATACCTTTATTCACTTTTATCACATTATAAGTCACTTTTATCACATAGGTTCGTATTTAGTAACTTGCACATCTTTATGACAACGTTCTTGGACAAACGGGAGGAATTTCCTACCTCAAACTCGGTCAAATATAATCGCAACAATTCGCGCGCACAACCATTTAAAACATTGCCGGAGTCTATCGGCTGTACCTGACTACTGAAATGCGCGCTCTTGTTGTTATGACAGCGCGCTGTTTTGATCGAATAGCCAATAGCAGTGTCGGTCGCGACGACGGCTCTATAATAAATTGTCGGACGCATTTTGTGAATGGGTCTGGTGTTGAGACTAGTGTCAACAAATCAGCGATGAGCCTTTAAGCAAAGTGACCTGACCTATTGGGTGAGCATCCCCATCGGATCTGGGTACACGAGACTATACTTTGTCAATGAATAGGCCTACATGTGTTTTCTTAGTCTCGCGCGAGCATCCCCAGCAGGTCTGGGCAGGAGGCTAGTGTTTTCTCTTCCTGACGGCCGCATGATGGCGCTGTAAGCTCTTTGTAGTATACAAACCCCTGATCACTAAAGAAAATCCGGACAGCGACAAAACACGGACCACGAAAATGCTTTCGAATTTGCCGGGGGAAAATTAGACAACGAACAGGATATTCTTTGATCTGACAATTCCCTGTATATGTGTATACTAGTCTACTAGTTTACTCTTTTTGAGTGTAACACAATAACTGCCCCTCAATTTACTCTTTCCCCCAAAAAAATGACAATTTATTTACAAAATGCGCTCTGCACTCGTTTCTGGTAGCACACGGAAGCAGTTTCTTTGTGATCATGACTACCGTAGGAGATGATTTTCTGAAACTAGTTCCAATAAAACTTATCTTTAAAGGAGCATGACCAGATCACATTTTTGGCACCCACGCTCTCCCCCCTTTCCCCCCCATGGGTGTTGAGATTTTGATACCATGTCATGTGTCACATTTTTCTCATTACTATTCTGAAATTTCGCGCCATCAATCCGTATTTTTCCAAAAATAACGTCAACAATCCACCAAAGTTTAGTAAACTAATTTATCCGGTCACTCAAAACAGTGCAGTGCTTACACCAATTTTTTTGCTTCCACATCCAATCTAGAGATTACAAATTTCCTGTTTTCTTCCCATGGATAGTATTTTGGTGAGGTATTTTATGATTGTTGCATTTTATTTTATGATTGATGCATTTTCTGGGAAAAATCTGAACAAGCTCCTTTAAGAGCACTCCGTGGGCCTGAAGCGAAATGTTTTAAATTTGTTTAATTTCCAAGATTCAAGTGTGTTCATTTTTCTTTTAAGGATGTCTTTTTGTTGTACCAAGGCCCTTCGGGTCGTCCACGGCAGCAGTGATTTTTGTCGTTCAGCCGCTTTGGGTATTAAAATCGGCCTTTTGGCAAAAAACCGAACAAATCAGACAAGGAATAATATTTCGGAATATACATTTTGATTGGGAAACAATTGTCTTTATACTGCTTGACCGGAGCAATTCGTGAAACTGTTATCTCTAGAGGGCCGAGCCACGGGCATTAATTTCGTTAATGGCCGGTGCAAAATGGAAAGTGCGCCATGGAACAAACGACAAGTAGGCTTATGCAAAACTGCGAAGTAAGAATGTGTATGATGAAAAAAACCAACCTGTGTATAAGTCAGCTCATCAGTACCTCATCTATTCTTGGGTTTCACTTTCTTGACAACCAGTTGCTATCCGCCATTACTGTGTCCATACTATGGCACGCCAAAGCATATTTTCGCAACTTACAATGGAAATTGGGCACACACCATTATTGTTAATAACAATGGTTAATTGTGCCAATTTCCATTGTTCCATTGAGCTACGCCTCTGCGCAAATCATCGTAAATAAATATAAACGGCCAAAATAACGCCGGCACCCCTCCCCACCCCATTCCCGACCTTCCTCCCCTTTCACGCCTCCTTCCCCCCCCCCCCCCCCCCCCATCCGGGCCCCACCACCACATCCACCCACTCCCAACCTTGACCGTCTTTCTCCCACAAAATCATCGTCAGGCTAAAGTAGACTGTGACAATATCATTGAGTTGTTTTAATATCATAAACAGATAAATAACAAGCGTGAATGCATGTTACACACATGTAGTTAAAAAGCCAGCTAAAACGGTATCCAATCGGGGAAATAAAAAAAATTATAATAAAATAATAAAGATTTGAATCGGAAATTATTACGCCTTCGGATATTACCAGCTTATAATCGGTTAATGGCCTATATCGCCCAAAATGTTTAAGCAGTGCTTTGCGCGCTCCACCAGTTGGAGCGGGCAAACTGTTGGGGCGCGCAAACCAATGCGTAAAGAGTGTAGAGTTTGACAAGAAAAAAACACTCACTCAAAATGTTGATATACCGATGATAACAACCACCGCATGAATTTATTTCTGTCCAAGATGAAGATTAACAACTGATTAAAAGGTATAGTTTTTAAAAACAATGTATGTGCACACAAACACTTTTTACCTTTCGCTAAACACTTAAACAATGCATGGATTTAAATTCTTAGTGTACATTGGTTCTGAACTACACTCCTCAAAATAAAATAAGGGTCAAAAGTATTTTTGACAGTCAAAAGTATTTTTGTAAAAAAATGTTGACCAAGTCATGACATAGAAACAATTTTAGTAAGGGTAATGGGCTAGAGGTTGCTCTGCAACATTTTAAGCACTTTTCACATGGTTTGCATGTCTATTGGCTTAGAAACTGACGGGTCATGTGACAAGACACAACAATGCTGATAACAGGTTCATGATGTCGCAATCAAGTATGGCACATCTGCTTTATTTTTCTTCAAGACTTAATGAGATTCCCCACACATAATCAATAGGATTCTGCACTTGATAGAGTAAAGTTAAACAGTGGGTTAACCAGCATGGAAGCTGTAGGGATGAGGGGACCTCTTGAGCCCCCTCCCTATTTTGAAGGCTTTCCCACCAGTTGATATTCTCTCCCCGTCATACACTTTGGCAAATCAACATTATCTCTGTATGTTTTGAGACTTTACTCTATCAAGTGCAGAATCCTATTGATTATGTGTGGGGAATCTCATTAAGTCTTGAAGAAAAATAAAGCAGATGTGCCAAACTTGATTGCGACATCATGAACCTGTTATCAGCATTTTTGTGTCTTGTCACATGATCTGTCAGTTTCTAAGCCAATAGACATGCAAAAAAGTGCTTGAAATGTTGCAGAGCAACCTTTAGCCCAAAATTGTTTCTATGTCCTGACTTGGTCAACATTTTTTTACAAAAATACTTTTGACCCTTATTTTATTTTGAGGAGTGTACTTGACGGAGCACAATGGGCACAAATTCAAACGAAAAACAGGCAAACGAACGAGACAAAATACAATGATTTCAAATACAGGCTAAACATAATGAACAAACGTAAAAAATGTTTCATCGAAAGTCCGTTTTCCTGAAAGATTTCTATATTACATTCTTTACTTGCATTGTTTGTACATAACTTGGTACAACATTCCAATATATCCGACACATGTACTGTCAAACAATTTACACAATTTCAAATTGGCACTGGCAACCTCGTTTCAGATGCTGAGCCATTCTCATCACATAAAGGATAGCACTGAGAACCGTTTTCGATAACAATTTGAAAATCTGCAATACGCAATGTGCTGTTTTCTGCATGTCCCAGTCATTCTGCCTTTGAAGAACCACATCACAATCACCATCGGTCATCCGCACGCATGCGTTCCACTCAAACACTGTTCAAGCTTAAAGGAACTTGTTCAGATTTTCCAAGAAAATTGATTTTGTATAATGAGGGTATATAATAGGATTGACAATTAGAGATGAATTTAGAAACCCGAGAAAATTGCAATGCCCCGACTGGGATTCGAACTTAGGTCCTTGGCGCTACATGGCCAACTGAGCTATCTGGGCATCCCGTCGGAGCATCACAACAATGCAATTTTCTCGTGTTTCTAAATTCATCTCTAAAATTGTCTTACGGCGCATTTGGGACAAAAAGCAAAATGCTAATTAAAATACTACCTTTTCAATTCTGTTCAATTGTATGGGGGGTAGTCCGTCACTTTTATTCAGAAATTTTCACTTAAAGAGGAAGAATCCCCCTCGACGAAAATCCAGCATTTAGGCTTTTTTCGATAGTCCAAACATCACTCTTTTCGACGTGGATTATTATTATTTTTTATTTGTCGGTTTTAAGTGGATAAATTGCAAGCAAAAGTTCGCTTTTCGAAAATGAGATTTTCGCGATTTCTGAAACGCTCATTAGGTATTCATGATATGCGCGTGACCCCGTGACGCAATCCTGAGAAAGAAAAGTCAACACGATTGTTAGCTCCATACGTTTACACGCAAAAAACTTGGAAAACCGTCTCTGTTAGATGGTGTTTTTTGAAGAATTGTTTTGGTCCAAAAAGCCAGAGATATGCCCAGTAGTTGCGTGGTTGTATGTTTTACCAGACATCATGAAAAAAAAGAGCAGAAGCTAAGATCCTTTTTTATTACGAAGAGAGAGAAAAATGAGTCGCTCATTCTAACTTGTACCGGCCGATGTGCATATACCGTGTGCCAATTTCAAACACGTGGGAACTACGGCGCAGCCCGCAGGCACCATTCCCACTGCTGTACACGGACCGCTGTTCGTTCCGTGACAAACTCCGGTCGCAATGCACCTGTGTTTCCTTTAAAAGACTCGACTTCATTGTGAGCCACAATTTTACGTTTTTTTTCACAAAAAAGGTAATAGTAGATTATTGTCGTTTTACATCAGGTGTTTTCACGTTTGTATTTTGAATTACAAGGACAAAACAGGCATGATGAACATACACTTCGGAAATTTTCCATTCAATACTGCACAGGCCGTTTTGTATGTTTCTCAGGATGACGTATCGCCCCTGTTTGTAAACAAACCAAGTGACCTCGAGCGTTTCAGAATTTCGGGTGAAGAGGGTCGGAACTGAATTGCGTTTTAAACAAATGCTGTCGGTTTTTGGCGGAAAACACGTTGTAATCGCGTTGTAGAAACATAAACCTCCATGATAAACAGGAAAACTAAAAAAATGTGGATGGGGGATTCTAGCTGTTTAAGATAAATAACCACCCCTGCAATAGTGAAAACTGTCAAACAACCATGCATTTAAAAGAGCGTGTTCAGATTTTTATCAAAAAATTGATTTTGTTCTAACCTAACAATCATGTCAAATACCTCCCTGGTTCAGGGAACACGATTGAAAATTTATTTCGCGTGAATAAATTTTGGGTTTGCAGTCTCTGCTTGCCTTGACCGCGTGGGATTTCCCCAGGAGATTTTTCTGGGGGTTTCCTCCAACTTCTAAAACTACATCTAACTTTTCTGCATGTGCCGACTCGTTTCGTATCGCCAGACTCCTTTCTTTCACACCATACGTACATCAGGGTTGTAGTCGAGTCATCACAAGTCTATCACAAGTCCTGAGCCGATAAAATCACAAATCCGTGACAAGTCAAGTAACAAGAAGTAAAGTATGAACACGCACAAAATAATGCCTTTGTTGGAGTTGATTGTGACTTGAATTAAGACCCAGGGTCTTGTGGTGGACTTGTAGTGGACTCGACTACAACACCGACCCACACTCGCCACACATCGTTGCAGTTCCTTTCACGCCCCATCCAAAGTGTAATATCACACCTCTCAACTTTCCTTCAACATACATAGTCGTCTATTGTTGAAAACTACCTTAAAATAATACCTTCCAACGTCCTTTTCTTTGAAATTTTATTGCACCCATGTGCCATAATGACGTAATCTCACATTTGACTCCCTCCACTGCCCCTATACCTCAACACACACTTCCCTTTTGTTAACACACCAATGCATCCCAAAAACCTCAAATAAATTCCTTCCAGTCCAGTAGACAGCCGAAGTGTGACGTGTTGCCACGGTAATTGGCTCTAAACATCATGGCCGTCGGAAAAAGTACCATTGCAAAAACACGGCGACTCGGTTCAGTGATTTTTAGTGTAGAGCCATTGCCTAGGCAACTAACAAAAGATGACGTATTCACTTCGACAGTCTATTAGCCTTTTGCTTGTAACATTTGCATATTGGCTGGTGCCCCGAAATCCTTACTTTCAAATGGGGCGGGGGGGGGGGGGGGGGGGTGCAGTTTAGAAAAACTATGCTATTGTTTCTCGTGGTGCATACACGCCATTTTCTAGCAACCAACAGTCTGGTTGCTTTTTGTCATTCTTTCCTACGGATTCTATACTTCACATGCACCTGCCACAGGAACACAAATTTTGTCTGGTCAAGTTGATACTAAGTGTGCATGTGAAAGGAATTACGTCAGTACACCAGACGCTTTTCATGGGAAACACGCAAAAGGCTAATTCGCTCTTTGCACAGAAATGCCGCATTGGTTAAGCAGCGAGGTCTACATGCAAGGACAAAAGCTTCTTCGTATCGTTCGGTTGCCACTACTTAGTAGTGATTGTATAACATGGCGTTTGCATGTAAAGCCTCCTTTATAACGCAACCGTGCAGAGAGTCCTACGGGGAACGAATGGTATGCGAAGCGAATAATTGTCGCCATTTTCAGTTGACAAGTACCGAAAAATACTCGTGTATAAGGCGCACTTTTTTCCCACCGCGTCAAACAATTAAACAGTTGGGGTGCGCCTTATACACTGGTGCGCCTTATACACGGGATTTGACGGTCCGTCCGTAATGGCTCTGTGCTATAATAGACCGACCCAGAAGCGTTTAAACCCCGCCCCGAAATTTCCATCAACCAATGATTCTGAAGGACAATGGTGAACCACGTGGTCTTTTGGTGATCCAAACAATCTGATTGCGCGCACTTTGGAGTTGCTAGACGCGTTTCTACGTGGGCGGCTTACTGGATCGGTCTATTACCCAACCCTTTTGCCTTGCCTTTGCAATAAATTCTGGTGAGTGGAACAACATTGCTGGTTACAAGACAGATAGGAACATAAAAAGCGCTTAAGTAACTCTGAAAAAAAAAACACATTAACTCCTCAGAACTTGGATTGTTTTGAAAGGCGAGGTAGGTCTCATCGTGATCAGTCAGTCTTGTTGCTTCAGTTGAAATGGAGATATCACGAAAATGCACGTTCGGGCTGCATTCGGGCGTGTACTCGTGTTAACACGAATAGTAAGCCTACTCCTGCGCGCGCGAACGGCAAGAATAATGACACTCGGGTCAGTGAGATTATGCTCTCGCTACTCCCCGACAAATGGGAAGTGTGCACTCCTGACGAGTGTCATGTGATTTATACGAAGATGGCGGAATATGGGTGAAATTTAGGCGAATTTGCTCAATGTGTCAACTCGATAACTGAAACAACAACTCACTGAGGTTTGTTCTAGACGGCACCGATGCGCGATTCCGCAAAGGTTCTCACGACTGTACGTCTGTACTTTCTTCATTTTGTTGTGAGCAATGAAATAACTTTTTTTGAGCAGTCATGGCAAGAGACGGCCATCTTGACTGATGGCAATTTGCGCATGCGGACTGCACCTACTTGCCGTTCGCGCAATGTGACCCAAGTGCAGTGCGCACGCAATGCTCCAGAGTAACGAGAACTATACGCCCGAACGCAGCCATGGTGTGTCATGAGGCGACCGGGGAGCGAACTAACGGCGTGTTGACGACACGGTAACCGCACACGAGCAGCATGTTTCCACTGCGATAAAACGCCACGAGAAGTGAATGACAGCCACTGGACGGGCCCAGGCAACCATCCAGGAGAACACGGGTCTACAGCTTGACGTCATGTGCGGCGTGTTCTGGAAACCGTAACAGCTAGCGCCCTCATTGGCGCAGGACGTCTGCCAGAACCACTGTTCAGTCCCTATGATGACGTCTTCATTCTCTAACGCGGTTGCTCGCTCGATCTGTTTCCATTGGCTGTCTGCTGGGCATGCGCGTAGGGTTTCCGAACTCGAATCGGATTGTCCCGATCTCTGAAAGCAAGAAACGACATGCTTATTTACCACAAGCCTCATTTAGTTAGCTTCCTTGTGTTTTAACCTTTAAAAGAGTGCACATAGAAAATAAATGGTTCCATAAAATCACTTATTTTGACCCCCTGATTCCGTAGTAAACGGTAGGTGACTGAGTTTCGTGGACTTTGTATTGGGCCTTGGTGCTTCACCGGGTCAATTTGACTGTCTCACAATTGGCGGAAAAATTATCTGCTCTCATAGGTTTGTGTACATATGTTGTCCCACTGGTGTAGAGTTATGAGTAGTTGAAAAGGTTAGATAAACGACGTACTAGCGGGCTACAAAATGTTGCATGTGTTAATTAAGGTTCACTATAAACAAATACACAGCGTGCTCGGGTGGGACTCGAACCTACGACCTCCTGTAAATCTGGAAGTATACAGCCTCGGCTGCCTATTGGGCACTCAATGGCTAAACAAACACATCAACGTTCTGTACCCTCTCAGGTATATAGGTACCCATTTTACTCATGGGTGGAGAGAAGCAATGTGTTGCAAAGTACCTTGCTCAAGGGTACACGCACCATGGATGGGCCGGACCGGGATTTGAACCCACTACCTTTAGAACGAACCCAGGTTTTGAATACGATCCACTAGGCCGCTTCGCCACAGCACTCCACAGGATATGCAGGGTGCGGACGCAAAACGGACTGAAAATGTTTATATGGCATGGCGCGCGATTGTAGAATGCGCATTGAATATCTCTTCGACAAATTCGGTTCGTCAGTGCGGATTTGTCAATTTATTTTTTTTCTTCTGAATTTATCTTTAGATGCGATTCTGTGGCGAAAATGAAAGAGCAGCGACAAAGAAGATTTTAATGACTGTATATGGGATGATTTGCAAGCTTCCAAAGGTAAAATTACAAAATTATTATAAAATACTTTATAATAATTATAGCAATTTTTTTCAATGTCGATTACCTAATTGATTTTTTTGATACACTTTGCAACAAAGTGTATCACAAAAATTAACCACTTGATGCTGGAGAATGTGTAAACACGTTCTGGCAATGTATAGTCACACGGGCGGTTGACGAGATAACGTCAGCTTTGCCGCTGTCTTCCACGGGTGACGTGTGAATACGTCCGTTGTCCACCATTCATTTGTACACACCGTACGTGACCATTGTGGACTTCCTGTTAGTGTCAGCGTGGCAAATCTTGCCTCAGAGTGTTGCCAAGTATGATCTTCGTTGAGAAGATTCATACAGTGAATGTAGAAATTACTCTCAAGCGTCAGTATTTGTGGTGCTTCATCTGGTCTTTACTTTTGGCCAGTCACATTTACCTTTTAAAAAAATTAGAATCCCCCCCTCCCCTAAAATAATCCAGGTGTCAACTGGTTATAGCAGGCCTACCGGGGCCTGCTTTTACTAGCGGTGCACCGGTAAGAGTGGTAATTAGCACATACCTTGTAAAATGGGTAAGGGAGTGCCCTTTTGTCTTTTGCCGATAGTGGTATTTCTATGGTCGGTGTATAGTCGGGTTTTGTTGAAGAAAATGCTATCCTCTGTGCATTAGCGCCCTCCATTGACGGCATCTCGAGAAAGTCGTATATTGACGGCGTTTCTGGCGGTAGAGGGCGCTCCTTCGGTGGTATCCGTAGGATGTCCAGAAATTTCTGTACTGGGTCGAGATCACCGATAGATAGTGACTGTAGTCGAGTAGAAAAACAAACTCTGAAGTTTATTAAATGTGATTTTTACTAAAGAACGTAACGCATAATGGGGACTTTTGAGACGCTTGGTGGCAGCAAACAAACCGGTCCTAAGTTTGTTTGCTGCCACCAAGCGTCACGGAAGTCAATGGGAATTTTTAAGACGCTTGGTGGCAGCAAACAAACCGGTCTTAGCCGGTTTGTCTGCTGCCACCAAGCGTCTCAAATGTATCTAATTCAAAGGAAAATCTACACACCAAAATTGATCTCGTATGCATTGCGTCGTTAGGACAATGCATTTTCCCTCAACTAAGTTTGGAGTGAAGTGACGTTTACTAATTTCTTTGTACGACAGATGTCCGATGACGTCCACGTGACGTCCTCTGTATTTCAAGTCCATAGGTATGTTTTACGCAGACCACGACTTGCAGAACGTCCATTTAACCTTCCGACGCAAAATGCACCGCGTATAAAATTACACGGGGATTCAAATACACGGGGATTCAAATAGGAGACTCCGAAAGCACCATACTATGGGCTATTTTTCTGCTATCGGCTATTTTTCTGTCAGGTAATTGGTTGCAAACGGCCATTGTTTATATTGTCACTGGGCCTGAGGTAGGATGGTTGATGCAATGTACACAAATTATTGGGGCTTGGCTGGAGGCACAGATAGCCCAGGATCGGCCTGACTGGGTAAATTCGACATTAATGAGTAAATTCGACATTAATGGTAACTATGAGCTCAGACAGAGTGGTTTATGCAGCATTGGCAACATGTTAGGCGCTTATGAGCTAATCAAAGACTTTTTTGCTCCTGGGTGGGGAGAGGCAACGCACGACAAAGTGCCTTGCCCAAGGGCACACGCACCATGGACGTGAGCAGTCCTAGGGCGCGTTCAATAGCGCAATACGTATGCATATTGACAATACTTTCAACGGTGAAGGTATAGGAAAATACCCAATACCGGCGTGCGTAGTGTGCTATTGAACGCGCCCCTGATTTCGAACCCACGACTTGAAGATTAAATTAAGGTCTTGGGTATTCCATAGTACTCCATTGAGTATTATACTCGATTGAGTATTACACGTAGTTTGAGCGGAATCGGCCCAAAGGTGTTTTAATTTACAAAAATTAAAATAAATGTGTGCCTTTCGAAAGCATCGGTATTACACGTGAACCACAAATAAATTTGCGAACTGCGTAAGAAAACAGATGGTATCTTATTGGGCTTGCTCACCGTTTTATCGAATTCTGGCATCTCATCGTAGAATTGTGAAGGCCTGATATATCTTGCTTCCACCAGAGCTGTCAAGAATTGCGTTCAATAATGAGAAATCAGAAATCATATGGATTAATCGATTTATAAATAGTGTTTGCAATAAAACACTTCTTGAAAATACAAGGACATATTATCAAAATACAACATGGTTTGATGGGAAATAGTGAAAACTAATGACCCCGAAGTGTTGAATGATTGGGACTATCTCCCGAGGCGCAGGCCTGCCTGGATATTTATGAGGTATAGTAACGGGTATTAGCTTCGAAAGTAAACCTAAGATGCCCAAGTGAAAAGCCGAGCAAAAATAATTACGATTTGGAATTTTTTTGACATGTCCTATAGACTAAAGTATTCTAATGAAGTTTATGCCGCTGTTTAGCCATGCACCAGTAGCAATCATGATACCTTTGAAAATGTCACCAAAAACGCACACACGTTTTTCTGTACGTTCGGATTCACTGGGCGTTCCAGAAAATCCGCTAAGAGTCTGTTAGGTCCTTCACAAATAACACCCTCATGACTCCTTTTTACGTCCAGCTTACAATAATATGTTTTGCCTTCCTCCTCCGCCCTTTAGTTAAAATAACAGCCGGAGAGAGGATTCGTCCATTGAGTACAACTCAAACACTTATAGAGCCGGCGAAAATCGCAAGGGGGTCTTTTCCCAAGTCCCCTCGCGTCCGCGCGTTGGAGTAACAATGTGGCGGGGAAAAAATCTGAACAGTGCGTGTCCTTGATGAGGACCACTGAGACATCAGCGTGACGCACGCTCTTGCGAATTGTGGCATTTTTTTGATATTTCGTACACGAACTGCGGCTGTACGTGTAGGTGTCAGTTTTATTGGCACAGCATTTGTGTCCACGAAAGTGCACGACATTAATCCGATCACGACTAATGTGTGGCATTCCGCCCCAGAGGAACAATGCATTTTGTCCTTCAATTTTTTGGCGGACGTGCATCCATTTGTCACTCTTGATTCCACTTTGCTATCTTTTATTTGATTCAATCAAAACAATCTCCATTTTATCTTATTACTCATATCTGCCCCAAATATGACAACCAAGTTACTTGCCTGTGGACTAAAGACTACAAGGATTATTCATGGATTGAGATCGATTTCGTAACACCATCGGCTGAGCACATATTTCGTCGTTTTCGTATTCAACCTCAAGTTTCATTTTTTGCATCATTGCTATCGGCAATGAATCATTTAAATAGTAATCTAGTCCATTGCCGCTCAGAAAGATGAGACGGTCCGGATATCTGATGTTTTCTTGTGTGGTTTTTAATGTCCATTAAATCAGTATAAGTTTAACACATGTCCTTAAAATTATGACCCTTTTAAGGCTGGCTTCGGGCCAGCCAGGGTGATTTGCTGTTAAAGTGTTTTTGACTGATGTACTCCACATTGGGGGCCGTCCATAAACGTACGCATGAAATGCCGACTTTTTTTTAGACCGCCCCACCTCCACCCCCTTCTTCCCCTGTACGCGTGGCGTACGCAGTGGCTCCACCCCCACCCCCCCCCCCCCCCCGCCCCCCCCCCCCCACCCACCCCATTTCCCCTGTACGCATACGCATTGCATATAGGCTACATCAGCATTGGCAAGTATTGGTAAATAGTTCAGTACCACAGTGCTATATACTAGTACGATTCGCATGTCGCCTCAAGTCTGAAATAAATGACAGAATGTATAGATTCAAATTAAATGGAAAAACCTAAATTGAGGAGTGAGAAAAAGTGTGGGATGTGTGAGAAAAATGTGTGCCTTGTCTAATATGTTTTGTACATAAAGTCTGATGGTCAACTTGTCCATCCTTTCCCGATTTACTAAAAGCAATTTTTTTGCCTGGACAACCACCCACTCCCTCTCCCACCCCCGTACGCATGGTGTACGCAAAGTCATCACCCCCGCCCCCTCCGTGCGTACGTGCATTATGGACGGCCCCTTGATGTATTTTGACTGACTACTTCTAAACTATTTCCTATTTCCTCTACCCAACTTACTTTCTAAAACCGTTGCTCCTGGCAACTAGTTCTTGTTTATGATACACGTGGGCTTTAACAAACGATGAATTATTTGATTTAATTTTTTTGCCAATAGACTACTAAAGTGTGACGTCAGTTGCCATGGTAATTGGGTCTAAACATTCGCTGGTAATCTGAAACGTCCATTGGTATAGCGCAGGGAAACAGTTCACTGGTTTTAGTGTAGACCCAAAAACCATGGCAACACACAAAGGGTGACGTTTTCACTTTAGTAGTCTATTGAAGAAGTCGAAGTCTTTCTGTCCCGAAAACAACTTTTATACATGTACATCCATAAAGTAGAGTCATAACTCGTATTCGGTACTCGGACTCGAGTACCTTTTTAGAGCACCCGTACAAGTCGTACTTATAAAGGCAGATTACGTGAATGAAAAAGTTGTAAAAACAAGAGCAACAATTGTAGATAACTAATGTTAAAAAACTTCCTTGTGGAAGTTTTAGCCACATATAGATGCAGCAATGAGAGAACCTTAAAAATCCCTGCATGGGTTTTGTGCTGAATGAATGATAAAAGCACATTCAGTTGGCAATTTCGCCCACAAAGGTACCATGATTTGACACGGGTGGTGTTTGTTACTATTGCTGTCATCAACACTTTTAGACGTTTGGTTTTTCTTACTGTCAACTCGTTAATTAAAATGTTAGGTGACTGCAAATTATGTACTAGGTAAGGGATTTATTCAAAGTATATATACTCGGACCCAAATTAGGTATAGGCTATGTGTATGGGAAGCAGTGCGTTCGCTTTGCAAGTGCCCGAACAAATCTTTATTTTCGTGTTCTGACAATTTACAAGCTTCAGGTCTCGAGTAAATCCCTGCTGGGATTGGGCGGATTGGACGTGAATGGTACTCGACCTCCTCAGTACTTAGCGCTCAAGTGCATGTAGGCTACACGACTACAACACTGCCACAAAGTAGCCAACAGAGAAGCCAATTCATGCATACATGTACTTAATTCCTCAGTCGGCATGTACTATAAAGTAAATGTCAACTCGTCATACTTGCGTAATATAAGACCTCCATGAGTGCTTTAGTACGTCTTTTTCCGTTTCTGTACATGCAGTAGTTCACTTCCGTTTCTATGTTGTCTCTTTATGGTATTTTTAGACGCAAACAGGTGGGCGATTTGACAAACTGGACTAATGTACGACGTATTCTGTCAAATTTAAATGGAATATGACCATCAAATTTAGTCGAGGCCTTTCCGAGACATTCCCAAGATCTCTCTAAAAGTCGCAATTTGTGCATGATGGTGCAATGTCTATGCTGTTCACTTATAGTGATACACATGCGTATATTTTCGACACCCTTTCCTCCCCCAAAATTAGTAGTGAATATTTCTTAAACAATGTGTCCATTCCCAGCGTTAGTAAAAACATTAATTACACAATTACAAATCTGACTACATTTCTACATTATCACTTTATTAATCTAACGGATACTTCACATGTTTCTGCGGCCTTGAAACGTCATACGCGACTCGCTATCCGCTACGTTTTTGCACAGCACGGATATCGAACTCGCTATGTGTAAGCACTAAACGCGTAGTGAAATGTCGAATTTTTAGTGTTTCCCTCATTTTTCGTAGCATTTACGTAGACACGTTAAAAAGAGTATGGATTATAAATGTCTACGTTTTGTGCATTTCAAAGCTTTGGATTGAATTTAAGTAAAATTAGTATCCAAGCCGTGTTGTGTTGGGTATTTTTCCCGCTGTCGGAAATAGATTCATTTTAGCTAACAAACAAACGCTATAGTTTTGGAGTTGCGAAACCACACTAACTGTACGGATAGCTAAACGTATGGGTACGTATCCGTCGGCTTGCGAAACCTCTCTAATATTAACGAATCTTGCCCAATCAGGGGAAAATCGTAGCAAAAAACCGCACAGTGGAAGCCGGTTTAACTCTTTGTGACAAAGAACTCGCATGTAGTTTGGTCTTAGGACTGAACAAGATTAGCGGGCTAAATAATGTAATGCGAAGGCAAAATAGCGCAAATTGTCCATTAGGCCTAAATATCCGCCCACGGCGTGTTTAACACTGCACGCAGGAAGCGCCGCTTCACCCATCAACACCAATAAGGGCGGGATTTCATCAGTCAGACACGGCTACTCCGTCAGTCGTGAGGGAAACGAGAGTTTTGTGTCGTTTCTGGTGCATAAGGCTGGATTCACACTTTCGCGCATTAAAGACGGATTACATGATTGGAAAACTCTATAAAAAGGTACAACAGCATGCATTACATAACTAAAGCATAATGTTGATAAACTGCCTTGTAGAAATTTCAGCCACATAGACGCAGTATATAATACTTCAGAAAACCTTAGGAAAAAAAACCATGCATGGTTTTTTAAAGTACCTTCAGTTGGCAATTTCTTTCACAAAGGTATACCATTTTACACATGAACAAAAATCATGTGGTGTTTGTTAACCTACATTGCTATCAACACTTTTAGTCGGGTTTTTCTTGTCAACTCGTGAAGTAACATTTTGGGTAACTGCAAATGATGTATTGGGCTTTAAAGCGCGGGCTGGATTCACAAATTTGACGCGCGTCGCTTTCGGAAAAAGCGGCGTAGAGGAAATTAACGACGCACTGAAAATCACAGAATCATCTATATCGTTTCACTCCAAATTCCTCCCACAACGCTTTTTCTGAAAGCGACGCGCGTCGCATTTACGCGCGAAAAGGCTTAAAGTTGCACTGCCCGTGTTTCGGTGAAAGGATTACAAAAATTTATTTACACAAGCGAACGAATTTAGAAAGCTTACGTGTCTCTGTAACGAAAAATATCAAAAACTTAAATTTCCGACGTCGGGAATTGGAGATACAAGCCTTTTTCTTGAAACGTGCTTCACATGTTGTACATGTGCGTGTACGCTCATATGTACATAGTATGTGTACAATGTACACATGTACGCGCACATGTACATTTACGTCATAACCCTGTCGATTACTTGACCTGCCAGCCTTTTAATCATTTCTTGTTTTTAATCGACTGGCATTAATCCTTGACGGATTTTTACGTTCTTGGTACCAAATGAAAGCTGATAACTTTTTCTATTCTAGAAAAATACCTATTTAACTTAAAAAAACAAATTTTGACGCCCAAATCGGCCCAAACACGGGCAGTGCAACTTTAAAGGGACACATCGGCTTTGTTTGGGCTATTTTGGGCTCGAAATAGACCCATACATTATTCTGAAGCGCTTTCCAGAGTAATTTAGATATATCCCGAAAAGACGCCGTCAAATTTGGTAGTTTTTGAGCATTTTTCAAAAATGCAAGGTCACGTGACATTTCGGAACCAGATTCTGGTTCCGAAAAGTCACGTGGTCTTGTGAGTTAGTTGTATTTCCAGCCGTAGAAACCAACGGCGATAAAAAATATCCGAAGAAAAAAATAACATAGGCCTATTGAGGGCGTTAAAGACACCAAAACGTTGCGTTCGATGTGCTTCCTCGAGTCAGCGCTGACCTACCTGAGGGATCATGCAAGGTGTGATAAGTCGGGGAAAACAAGGAATCGAGGTTAAACACGTGTCGACCCATATCGAACGCCACCTTTATTTACAAACACATGATATATAATACATCGCGACGGCTGGTAAAGCGTATAGCCCAACATTTTTTCTCTTTTGTTAATTTTAAAATTTCTAGTTAATTACGTGACATTTTGATAATTTTTTTTTACAACGTCCATCGAAATATTATTGTCAAGGATGCTAGATTGCTACATTATGTAAACAGTAAGCCGGTGTGTCCCTTTAAGGGGCGTTCACACTATCTCGGAAAAATGGCTTTGCGCGCCCCTGTGCTAGGTCAAAGTTCAAATCTGTTGTATTTTGACCGCAGTGCGCTGACCTTTCCAACTCGTAGCCAATGAGGTATCGGAGAAGCCCAAGTTACCGGAGTTGAACTTTCTATTTGAGTGATCGGCGATTGAGACCTAATGCAATGCGGTTAGCGCAGCGCGGCAGTGTGATTTTCACGCGATGGGTGAACTTCCCCTTCAGTGTGCGAAATGCGAGTCCAAACTAACGCGAAAGGCTCGGTGTGTAGCCACGCAACCTAAAGTCAAGACACGCGAAGTCGATACACTACTGATCACTTGATCAGCTAAAAGCGACAGAGGAAAGAAAAACAACATATCAACGCGTGTGCATGTGGGCGTTTAGGAAATGAGAGACGTCCGAATGAAATCAATTAACGGTCGTCAACCCATCCCAGCCTTTAGACGTCGACATGTGATATTTGCCATTTATGCGTGTTAAAGCCCCAGTACGTCATTTGCAGTTCCCTAAAATTTTACTTCACGAGTTGACAAGAAAAACAAAAACGACGAAAGTGTTGATAGCAATGGTAACAAACACCACGTGATTTTTCCCCATGTAAAATGGTACCTTTGTTGAAGAAATTGCCAACTGAAGGTGTTTTGTTTTGTAATCGCTTGCAGATGATTTTGTGTAACATCCATTAAACACAAAAACCACACATGGATTACTGTGGATTGCAATATAACCGTCTTTACTGTTATGAACGGCGTTTCAATCGCAGCCGATGTGTTTGCATACCGTAGAGCATGCGCAATTTACTTGCCGGTCGTTGCTGCCGTACCGTACGCGTGGTTGTGGCCTGAAAAACGTTGAGAAAACTTTCGTAATTAACATAGGCCGAGATTGAACAGTAATCACCTTTCAGTGAAAACTGAGTGTAAGACAGACACAATCAAAATCATTTGATCCTAGTCACAAGGCTCTTTTTCTCGGAATTGAGCAGGAAATGTAAAACAATGTTCTAAAGACATAACTTACGATACATATTAAGCGTCTTAAATTGTATGTGTCCTAGAACACATGTTTATTGCAAGACAAAATCATCTATGATGTCTTAGTGATGTCAGAGTTATAGGACGTCCTATAGGGGTTGGGACGTCCTAACTATGCAATCAACCCCTGCATCTTTGTGACTTTTTTTACATTTTTGTTTTACAAGGTATCGACATTATTCTTTACTTATGTAATGCCGTTGTAACTGTTTATAACATTTTTCCAATCATGTAATCTGTCTTTAAAGTGATTGGAATGAACAAGGCTATACAAGCTTTGGCCTTAGCTGAAAAAATGAACCACTAATCGGCACAAAACGTGGATTTTACCTAAGATATGTTTCTCACCATGTGCTGAACTTTAAAAGATGCATGTGCGTGGAGAATATTGGTTCATCTTGGAAAGAAGGTTAATATCAGGGCCCATTTTTAAGAGCTGCTGCTTAAGCATAAAAATCGCTTAATAAGAACACATACAAAACCAGGTTACAGTGGAATATTATGTAATGTTTTAGGCCGAGTTCGGGCGGTCTGTTTTTGACACGGGTTAAGTCATTCTCGCGCCCGAACACAACCCGAGTACACTGCACTCGGAACAGGATCACACACCACCTATCCATCGAGAACAAGTTACCCGTGTCAAGAACAGATCGCCCGAACTCGACCATGGAAGCTGAGTGCTATTACTACGCATAAGAAAACTGATTACCCCCACCCCCCGCAAACAGCCCTTGAAAGTGCAGGAGCTGAAGGAGGCACTTCAGGTAAAGTGGCGCACCCTGCCTCGGCGGCTCTATAACGGAGGCTGAAGTGGTGATATACTGACCGATAAAATATGTTGCATCTCTGTCTCCTCGATCTTTCAGTCGGAGTATAATTTGCGTTTCACTTTTGAACCGTATATACATAACCGGACCACCATACTCAAACTATAATATAAATGTTAAAAGATGGTGAAGTTACCTGTTAAAGTTAAGACCATCGCTGCCGTAACCTGTAGCAAAAGGCTCACTTGATGTCGCCGTGTCGGCATTGCTCAGCGAGCTTTATACCACTGATAACGCCGAACTGGACGGTGTCTAATCGATGGATGACTGGCTACAGAAAGTCCGGCTACGGAGACCGACAAATCTCCACGAAAACTTCGGTGACGTCTTTTCCCGATCCCCAGCACGGCCAGGACCTCTGATATGTCAGAACTCTCGCAAAAAGGCAGTGCTCTCACGGCTTTATATAGTCCGTATCGGTGACTTGAACGCACGCGCCACGTAGCTGGCCAGAAAATTACGCACACAAACCGGAAACGGTGAATTGAGAAGGGCCATCGCGATTTCAATGGTGTGTAGGAGGAGACATATTTGAGGAAGTCACGTCGACCTAACACGAGAAACACTCTTGGGTAATCAGCACACATGCACTGCAACAACCCATCGACGCCTACTGGGTCGCACCAGTCTTTCAACCGCGACTCTATCATACATCTGTTTTCTTTAGCGCGTACCTTTGTTTGTGAACATCACTCCAAACTTACTGTATAACCATACTCTCGAGATAAGCACTTGTATCTACTGCACTTTCTCAGTTGACTTAACGCCGTAATTTACATTGCACGACTATTAAAGTTGCGCCTTATCCTCAAGTATTTCCTCCTTTGAGTGTGTCTAACAGTTGCCTTGATAAAGGGTTGCTCACAGGTTTCTAAAAGTGAGATTGGCAAAAGAGTTTGGTCGGATCTTGGCTTCTGCCGTAACTTTAATTGGTTTCTTGAAAAATCGTTAAGCCGCGCCCCTCAGTTATATATTAATAAAATACGTACACATTCCGTTTAATAACATCTTTGTAAGTTGAAAAAAAAACTTTCCTAAAAACAGACAGGACATTCACATGGTTTTTATGCTAAGTTTAAAACGCCTTCAATTTGTTTACAGAAAGTGCCATCATGGACATAAATAAATATATGTGGTGTTCGTTACCAATAGGGTCTTTCTATAAATTAGGGGTCCAGCTTTGGTGTCCCCCGTTACATTTTACATCTTGTTTTTGTAAATTCAGGACACATTCTTTAAATACTTTCCATCTCAAAGAGTGTGTACATAAAGTACAATTCATACAAAATGGTTTAAAAGCCATTTTAATGATTTTTGTACGAAAAATAACACATACCAAATGTCACACTTTTGGACCCCTAATTTATAGAAAGACCCAATAGTAAACACTTTCAGTAAGTTTTTTCTTTATTGTCGACTCATGAAGTAAGGTAATTTTTTCCAAATTAAGTTGTTCGGAAAATGTACCATTCTTTAGCATTTTCAATGCAATTAGAGCAAAAGTGGTAGGGAATTTGATCATAGTTTAATACGGAACGAAATGTTCTCACACATGTGGACTTCATATCAGTGATGACGTCATCACATGTACAGTGATTAGTTATATGATCTCAAATGACGAAACTGTAATACATATTGGAAAGATTCTTTCACCGCATGTACATATAAGTTCTTGTTCTTCAGTAAAGTCTTGATCAATATTATTTGTGCAGGCAATAGTGACGTCATGATAACGCCATCTGTCGCAAATTACACAATTAAAATTATCATATCTCGAGAGCTGCAATTAATATTTCAACAATTATTTCACAGCATGACGGGTCTGAATTATAAAGTCACATATTGACGTTACCTCCGTGTGACCTTTACCTATGTAATTGACTGTGCCAATAATGACGTCATAATATACACAATTTTAGCGTTGAGTCGTCAAAGAGGCATGTCTTGAGAATTCCAATACTGGCAATAAATATGTGAATGTTTCTTTTGCAACATCAAACAACTCAAGTCTTCAAACAATTTCAAAAGTGTCGCCCGATCACCTTGCGTTTGTAACAAATACGAACGCCAAACTCGAATTTCTTTGTTTTGTAATATAATTTAACCTTTGTTTCAACCTTTCTGCCACGCATAATATTATGATTAAGTAACTTTAATTTGCAATAGCCCAAAATCTTTTTATGCCATTTCAATCTTCATTTAAACTCTAGATTTCCAAACAGAATAATTTGGCTTACGGCACTTTACATTTCATTTGGGAAATTATTATAATTTCACCCACATTGATCCTCTGATCGCATGCTCAGGAACTGGCATTTAACTGCCTCGGTACCGGTACACGCCAATCTATATACATTGGATGGTTTTACAACAGCAGGTAAGCCATGCGACAATTTGCTATTTGTGTGTTTCACATGAATAACATCTGATCCTACTGACGTACTTCCTTTCACATGGACACTTGGTATCAGATCACCAGACTAAATCTTTGTTGCTATGTGGTGCACTACAAAATCAATACCGTGTTTACTGTGGGAGTGAATGACATAAAGCAACCATACTGTTGGTTGCCAGGCATTAGCGTAAACCACGTAGCAACAACAACTTAGTATGTGGACTATCTAAACTGCACCTCCATTTAAAAGTGAAGAATGCGGGGCGCCGGCCATATGTGCAAGGGTTACACGGAGAATGCTAACCCAACCAACGCGTCGGCCATTTTACTAGACTAGCCAAGACGGTGCTTTGCCTAGACCGCACTCCGGCCCATACGATTGCTGGCATTCCACTTACACGTATACCCTATAGCGAATGTAGTATACCAGTTTAGGTAATTCTTGAGTTAGATGGCGGACGGTTAATTGCTTAGTCAGGCAAACATTATTGAATGCAACATTGCTGCGAAAAGACATTTGTTAACGAGTCTAAAAATTAGACACAAGTATACACTAATCGTGCACAATTACACAATTAAACGAGCGTGTACAGATCACATTTTCACCCTCCCCCTACTTTTCCCATGGGTGTTGAGATGTTAATACCATGTCATTTGTCATATTTTTCTCGTTACAATTCTGAAATTTCGCGTTCTCAATCCGTATATTTTCAAGGATATCGTAAAAAAAAAACACTGATGTTTTGTAAGGTAATTTATCCGGTTCCATAAAGCAGTGCAGTAATTATACACTAACCTTTTTGCTTCCACATCTAAATTGGAGATTGCAATTTCAAGTTTTTTTTTCATGGATAGTATTTAAGGTAGGCATTTTATATGATTCTTAGATCAAAATCCATTTTCTGGGAAAAAAAATCTGAACACGCTCATAATGGCCACAATGCGAACAACCGATGCCTAAAAAGCCTAAAAATGGCTGATTTCGGAAACGCAATATCGAGCTTTGTATTATTAGTGCTTCGTTAAGTTACGCATTTTAAAAAAAATTATGTTTTGACCACCCTCGTGTGATAAATATCGTAATCATGTGGTTCATTAGAGTGTCGTCTTCTTGCATACAGATTCACGGTTAATGTCTCAGAGCAGTTTCCGAACTTATAAGTCCAGTGTATGAAATGTAGCACATTACGGTTACGAACGACATCCATTTTCTGGAAAAAATGAACACACTTCTTTATATTCAAGGAATTTGCACCATTGGGCTCATTCATTAGTCAAAGCGCTTCACAGTAGGCGATGACCTAATGCAGTGCGTTTTGTGTAGTGCGTTCTGAAGCTAGTGCTATCCGTGTCTCAATTAATGGTCAGACACGTTTTGTCGCGTTCTGTTGAATCGCCTGTCGTAATTTTTGACACGTGGCCTAATAATCCAGGTACCTACTGCATTGTTTAAAATTTACCATTAGGAATGAATTGCACGTGTTTTTAGTTAAGTAACGGTTTCAGGTTTTCCACTTGGAACGGACCACGTAGGCCTACGGACAGCATGAAGAATCATTTACCCCGAAAGGTGCTCAAAACATTTCCTCTTGGTTGTATATTTATTCCCTCACAAGGTGGGTGTACCACCTTTTTGTGAGGTAGCACTTTCGAGGTATCGGCCTTTTTAAGATACATGTACCACCCTTCGTTGGAGAACACCGTTTGTCGGGTAGGCCTACATGTACCACCTTTTGGTGAGGTAGCACTGTTGAGGTACCGGCCTTTTTAAGATGCCACCCTTCGTTGAAGTACCACCGTTTGCCAGGAACCACCCTTTGTTAGGTATACCACCTTTAAAAAAACGTATACTATACCCTTTGTCGGGTACCTCCTTTTGTGAGGTACCATCCTTTGTTGAGCTATAAGTACTTTCGTTGGGGTACCTCCTTTTTGTGAGATAGCACTGTTGAGGTACCGGCCTTTTTATGATACCACCCTTTGTCGGGTACCTCCTTTTGTGAGGTACTATCCTTTGTTGAGCTATAAGTACTTTCGTTGGGGTACCACCTTTTTGTGAGGTAGCACTGTTGAGGTACCGGCCTTTTTATGATACCACCCTTTGTTGAGATACCGCCATAATTTTGTCAGGTACCACCTTTTTTGTGAGATACATTTTTCCGAGTCACGAGTCACTTTTCCCGAGTCCGAGTCCGAGTCACGAGTCACTTGTTCACCAAAATGAAACTGAATCTGCTATAATTTCGTACATGGCCTGGTGGGGATACAGTGTACATATTCACGCGTCGTACTGTGCTTTTTCCCAAAGGGAAATATATATATTTCTTTTTTTGAAATTATGTGACTCGAGTCACGAGTCACCATGTTATGTTCGAGTCCGAGTCATCATGGTCCGAGTCCGAGTCCGCGTCATTTTCCAATGTAACTCGAGTCCGAGTCCGAGTCACGAAAAATGTGACTTGAGTCCTGGACTCGAGTACTACAACACTGTTGAAGTACCACCTTCTGTCAGGTATCACCTTCTGTTAGCTATACCACCTTTTTGTCAGGTACCACTGTTGAGGTTACCACTCTCTTTAAGATACCACCCTTTGTTGGGATGCACCTTTTGTCAGGTATCACGTACCATTTGCCATTTTTTTTTTTAAATATACCGACTTTTGTTAAGGTACCGCCTTTATTTTGTCAGGTACCACCTTTTCGTCAGGTAGCACTGTTGAGGTACGCGGCTTTTTAAGATACCACCCTTTGTTGAGGTATAGGCCTATACCTCCTTTGGTCAGGTACCAATTTTGTCAAGTACCACATTTTGTTAGCACTGTTGAAGTACCGGCCTGTTCGTTGAAGTCCCACCTTTTGTCAAGTAACACCCTTGTGTTGAGGTACCAACCTTTTTGAGATACCTTCGTTGGGGTATGCCTACCACATTTTGTAAGGTACCACTTTTTGTGAGGTAGCACTGTTTGGGTACCAATCTTTTTAAGATACCACTATTCGTTGGGGTAGGCCCTACCGCTTTTTTTGATGCATATTGTGCTTCATTATGTTCTTTCAAGTGGGTGTCGCCTATACGTACGCGCTGAGGAGCAGCGTCGCGTATAATATATGCAATAGCTGACCTATTTCGTTCCGAGAAATAATAGACCAAGAGTTGTTTGGGAAACGACTGATGTCGACAGCAAACATTTTGGCTTCTTAGAATTCCTACTTACCAGCAGGACGTATTTTTGTTCTCTATCCGACAGCAGTTCAATCCACCACGAAAAATCCACAGGCAGTTGTACAATCTTGAATCCCTCGCACTATGAACAACTAACAATGGAAATTGGGCACACACTATAATTGTTAATAACAATGGCTTGTGCTCAATTTCCATTGTTAGTTGCTCATAGTGTCGGTAATATCCCACGAGTTTCACAACAGTTCCATTTCACATTTGTGTGTGCTTTGACAGAAATATACCCAACAAAAAAATAGTCTGCCGCGTCCCAATACCTCAGAGACACCGTTAGGGCATCTATAAATACCCGCCTAATTCTGTGGCCTGCATGTTGCTCTTTCAGTCCATTTTCTGTGAATAAACGCAGTTCTTTCTTGGTACTATATAGTCTAAACATGGATCAGTTTCCCGGCCTCACTACGAGTGTTCGCTGTAAAAACAAAAGTCGAACAACAGAACAAAGGAACGCACTTGTTTCTTGAAACAATGTGAAGGTGTCAAATTTTTGCAAAGTACAATCAGTATCTTTGCGACCCACGCATGCGTTATTTTGGTGAAGTATTACGCAGTGTGTTTAAGTCAATGTCCACCAAACAATGACTGATAACAAATCGTCCATAACGCGCGTAGGTTGAACTAAAAGTGACAGCGTCAATAATAGAAAGAGCCATTATAAAGAGTATTACATGTATGTATTTGCGGCGTTGGCTTCCGGCCAACCTGTTATTAATGGAAATGCCACAGGAATCCTATGTAATTAATTTAATTTACATATAAATTGATACTTAAAAAGAAGACGGGGTGGTAATACCCGTCACGAGTTTTGACGTGAGGTTTCACCCCTACTGCCCATTATACCTTACCACACCCCTCCTAATGAAAACCCTTGCCCCAAAATCTGACAAGAACCTTTTAAAAATCATTGAATGTTGCGACACATGCACAATGGGGACACAATTGGGGAGAGGGGAGGGGATGGGATCACTATGCCTGTGGATAGCAAAATAAAAATTCCAAATCGAAATGTCCCGAGTTTTTCCCCACTGAAATGACTGACTTTAGAGGCTTCATTTGTAAAATGTGATTTAATTTGGGTCCATCGACCTCACCCCCGCTCTGGACACCCACACCCTTTCGCAAAGAACCGGGTTTTTTTAAAGAAAAATATTCTCTCTGAAGAAAAAAAAAGTCATTTGTAATACCAAAAATTGACTTCAACCTCTAAATCCGCATCAAAGGCAATATCGATTTTAAAAACGAAACAGTTACTATAGACAAAAGACGCGCACGGCCGGCTTACGAGCGGACATCTCTCTGAGGCCCCAGATTATGCGCTTCGCAAGTATTACAAGACTACTCGAAATTCATTGTTGGTGACACACGATACCTTATCAAAGCTGCGGAAAAGGGTATTAACTTACTCGGGAAATTCTTTTCAACTCTGAAGGGCCCTTCGAACCACGTTAACCCATATCGGTCTTTCAAGCAGGTGCGCAGTTGTGACGGGGTATTACCCTCGGATAAAGACGGTGAATATCCCTAGGGCCCAAACCGAACGCCGTGGGCGAAAACGTCCATCTTCGGAAAGTGTTACAAGAGATCAAGTACTTGTTTTCTTAAGGCAAGGGCCGCATTTTAAATATGTATATTTTGGTTAAAATACACTGCTTTCGTAACACAATCACTTGGGGGTTATAGAGTATGAAAGAGGCCGAATAATATATTCAGTAGAAAAGAGAAAGGCTCCCGAGTTTTCCCCCACTGAAATGACTGACTGGAATTGCCACGGTCATAAAATAGTCACCTTGTAAAAAAAGGTTGTCATTTATGTAACATATTCATTCATTGTCGGGGGGGGGGGGGGGGGGGGGGGGGGGGGGGGGGGGGGGGGGGCTAGTGCCACCCACAAATTTCCAGTGGCCCTGAAAAAGGCAAGGAAAAGTGAAGAAAAACAATTTGAAAACGATATACCTAGCTGAAAGTGACGGGTGTTATGGCCGAGCGGTCTATAGTGCGTCGAACTCAAGTTTCAGTGCCAGTACTAGAATGTGGGTTTGATTCCGGGCCGTGACAGGTCGTGGCACTTGTGCTCTTGAGCAAGGCACTTGATCACACTTGTTTCGTCCTTCGGAAGGGATGTAAAGCCGTTGGTCTAGTGAGTTAGGTTTCGGTAACGCACTTTAAAGATCCCAGAGCATTCTTTCGTGAAGAGCAAGGGGAGGGATTCCCCGGTGTCTCTGGCCGTTTCTAATTCAACTTAGAAGTTGATAGTTATTCGAATATCTATGTTAATTGGTGAATAAATAAATAAATAAATAAATAAAAATAAAATGATCCCATTCCTGTAATTGGTGGACTTCCGCTGTTGGATGTGGTGAATAAATAATAATTAAAAAAAGTCTGCTGAGAGTGCTGTATGTCCTGATTATATGTGCATGCATTTATGTGAAATTGAAAAGGAATCAACACCCCCACCCCCAACCCGCGCTGAGCGACTTCGGCCTGCCCGGTCAAATTTTTCAGTAGGCCACTGCACCCCCACCCCCTCCCCCTACTAAAAATATATAGTGGGAGGCCGGCAATAGCATGTTATCCCACGCCTGGCTTGCGTCAAAGCGTTTCCAGCTGCCCCTGAGCGGTCCTGCACAATTTAACTCTAAAATACTTTTATTTGACATAACTGCATACATACATTTGTATTTTTAGTAAAAGACCATACATTTTTGTATGCGCTCTATATTAAATTTATAACAAATCTACATGTATCTTGAGGGAAATAAATTATCTTGAATGACTTAAGACTACGTTCTAAACTTACATTCACCGATTAATTGGAACCACGGACAAAGAATTTAAGTTTGCACATGCCTTTTTTTTATCGTTGCCCAGAGGACCCACACAATGTTGCAAACAAGTACAAAGACATTTCTTGAACTGAATTGCGATTCGAAAGCGACGCAGCTTACGGCGATAAAAATTACGGCTCTTCGAAGGTGAGGTAATCTTTCAGTATCTAATAAACTGAAAGTCGGTTGAACAATGTTGTATTATATCGAACAGTGAGTCCCACCCGTATGAGCATTATTGGGGTTTTGATTTTGCGCATCCCTCTCTACGCATCGCATTGCGCACAATATTTCTTTGTAGGATCTCTTTGTGTCCAAAGTTTCTTAATTACCCTAATGCGTGTTTCGCATGAATATCGTCTGGTCTATATACTGACGTACTTCCCGTCACATGCACACTCGTCTTATTATCCACTTGACCAGACTAGATTTTTGGTTGCTATGTGGTGCACGCGGCAGGTGTGAAGTACAGAACCAATACCGTGTTCACCGTAGGAGTGAATAGCATAAAGCAACCAGACTGTTGGTTGCTAGGCAATGGAGTGCACTACGTAACAACAGCATAGTATGTGACTTTCTAAACTGCACCTCCATTTGAAAGTGAAGTATTCGGGGTGCCATACAGGCATAGTGCAGACGTCACGTACAAAAGGCCAATCGAGGCGTCACCAATCAAATTTTACAAACATTTTGATCTCTTTGTATCTAAAGGTTTTAATAGAGTAACAAGTTGTGTGTGATTTTGACAACTTGTTGGGGAAACACGTAAACAAAACTCTTGTATCAAATTATACATTTCAATGCAATGCATTCCATATTTTATTCTCGGAAGGGTATACACAGTGAATGTATGTATGTGCATGCAAAATTATTTTACCTTTAAATGAATTAACCCTAATCATATGGAAAATCGTGTACAAAGTGGAGGATTTTGTACCGTTATAGGGTTTTAAGTAAATATAACGATTTACGAAAGAAAATAATGTGCTGCCAATAGACGGCCGAAGTACATACGTCATCTTTTATTAGTTATGTAGGCAATGGCTCCGCACAGAAAATCACTGAGCGGGTCCATCTGCTTTTGGAATAGAGGCACTAGCCGACGGCTCAACATTCAGAGCCACTTACCATAGTAACACGACGTCACACTTGGGCTCCCCATAGGACGGGGTGGTTAAAATGACACCTGACTAGAGTCCGTCGAACGAGCATAATGACTAGGCCTACTTTTCACGGACTGTAGTCTTTTATCAAATTTGTCCCAAAATTAAAAACAAATTTACAAACTGATTATACAGAACTTTAAGAAAAATGACGTAACTATTTAAAATGTCTTAAAATAACGAACTTAATACTGTCAATATTAGACCTACACTTTTTAAAAAATAAAATGTAATTTGTCTCTAATTTGCCTCGTGACTAATTTAGATACTGGAAACTACTAAATTTTGTTCATTAATGTAAACTAGTAAATATACGTTGCACAAATTCAATATGGCATTGTATGCCCAGTTAGCAAGAAAGGCCGTTCTTGATTGGCTGAGACAAGTTTCAGGTTAATACCCTGCCTATGATTGGTCAGTGAGTGGATGCTTTTACAGCATTAAACAAGAATACCGGCAAATGCAAGTGAGTTAGCAATGCAGACGGTTACAAAACAGGCCAAAGATTGTACTTTTTAAAAGAATAATGTCGTCGATAATTTGGAAAACTATAGGTAAGGTTACAGGAATGAAGTAGAGTTGGTTGTTGTCATAAAAAATGAGTTTACTGGCAAAACAGTCAGTTTTACAACTGTAAAACATGTTACAAAAAGAAGTGTCATAAAAGTAACGGATGCTCGTGTCATTTTGATCATTTGAGGAATTCGTTGATCAAAACGTGTATTGAAAAGCACATTTGCAACATGTGGGCGTGTAGACAAATTCCCAATGGTACGCGTCGCGCTGATTATCGGGACATATGCCGTTACAGGTGCGATCGAGCTCGAAGTTGCTGCACTGGCCGGCGTGGCCGCACACCATGGCTCGTACCCAGGTCCCCGTAGTCTTACATCTCGTAAAGCCGAAACTGTAAAATAAAGATAACACAATTTCACTATGAGCAAAAGTATCAGAAATATAACACGGGTGGCCATGACAGGGGGCAGGTTTTCATATTTAAATAGCGTGACAATAGATCCACAAGGTGCATACTCGTGCATGTCGAACGGTGACAATGTGACTGCCCCTTGTCATGGTCGCCCATAGCATGCAAAGGGTCTGTTTCACCAGAAATACTATTATGTTTATCAACCGAAATGGTTAGATTATTCTCAGTCTTTCGATTATAATTATGAACGCAAAAGGCATATTTTGTAAGGTGCCTTCAAGTCCTCTGACACGCCGGGAAGATGCTCTACCAGCCGAGGTACGAGGCACAGTGGTATACTCCCTCGGGTTTTTCTCGAGACCTCTGAGCTCTGACCCACCAGGCAGATGCTCTACCAGCTGAACTATGAGGCACAGTGGTATACTCCCTCAGGTTTTCCCCAAGACATCTGACATACCGGGCAGATGCTCTACCAGCTGAGCTATGGGACACAGTGGTATACTCCCTCAGGTTTTCCTCTAAACCTCTGACACAGAGCAGACGCTCTATAAGCTGAGCTATGAGGGACAGTGGTATACTCCCTTATAGATCTGATTCAAGTGTAATTACATGTCATTTTGGGTATAATTTGGAGACGCATGTAATATACTAGCCCATAGAGGGCGCTATTCATATCACAAAAAAATTCGATGGTGTCAATTTGAATCCCACCGCTGCCACCATGTATATCTGCGTAGATTCTGGGCTGTGTTTATTGAGACCTCGTGTCTTAACAAATGGAACAGTGATGTGAACTGGTACATTATACAACACTCACCCCTCGTCGATGCCGACGCACGAGGAGTCTTCGCTCTTCCGTGTGCATCGCCTCATGTGGAACATCATCCCCGGAAGGACTTTCACCTCGGTCAGATTTCTCAGCAGAGACGTCTCAATTACGTCCCAAGTGTCGTCGCTTTCACACACCTCCGCGTACGGCCCTTTGTAGCTTCGTTTCTCCTGCGGCAAAAACAAATGTTCTGGGTAAACTTCTGACAAATTTTTTTTATAGGTTTTTATCCGCTATGTATCATTGTTTTCAACTCAACGGGGAGCATGCAGCCTCGGCTGCCTGTTAGACGCTCACGGGCTAAGAAAATAAACTCCTCAAAAAGTTCGGAAAGTCAAGTTTGACTGACGATTTATCTCTTGTTGCAGAATAATGTTCCTTGAATTGTATATCATTGGAAAGCCCTGTTATTCCTCTTTACGATGATGTGTCATTTGTTATGATTAAGCAATTGGGGGATGTGCAGCACAGCTGAAAACGGGGGCGGGTGTAAAGTGAAATGTCACAAAATGCATTGCTGTTGTCAAAAAGTGCATTGACACATTCCCATCCTACAAGCAAAAGGGGAATGCACTGCATGACAATAGCAGTGAATTTTGCATCCTGAGATATCAGGGAATTTCCACTCTGCAAAGCGACATGCGCAGGAGTTAGGGAGTGCGTTAAAGGGGCACTGTTGCAAGAGGATGTGAATTTTGTGACATTTCACTTTCCACCCACCCCTGTATTCCGCTATACTGCACATTCTTCAATTGATTAATCATAACAAATGAGACATCACTGTAAAGAGGAATAACAGGGCTTTACAATGATATCAAATTCAAGGGAAATGATTTAGTAACGAGAGAAATCGTCAGTCAAACTTGACTTCCGAACTTTTGTTGAGGAGTTTATATCAAAACCTTCATTACCATCGCAGGTACCCAAAAGCACACGCATCATGTGTGCTCTTGGCCAACCTGGGTTGGAACCCACAACCTGTATAGAATCAAGTCTTGAGTATTGTAGTGGAGGGTTCGATCATCCAAGAAATAAAATAACAGGCGAGGGGCGGGGGAGAGGAGAGATGGAATCATACGGTTTGCATTACGATTTGTACCCCATATCTGTATACCTGGCACATGTTTTTTTTTGGCGCTATAGACGCAAACTGGACTAATAGTGTAATGAAAAGTTACAGTAATAACGTTCTGTTCTTAATAGCGCATTGCATACACGGTCCAAATGCACTTTACATTACATGTATTACCTCCTGGTTGTTGGGCTCAATAATATTCCTTAATCCTTCTCAACTCCTTGGGGAGCATCATAGCTTACGCGTCTTTTCATTTGTCAATTTTATCACCAAAGAAGGCACCGAGACCCTCGTTTTCAATTTGAAATTCCTCAATAATGGAATTAAATAACCAAGAACAGAAACGACATAGGCCTAAACGAACGAGAATGAGAACAAAAGGTCCATATTGCGATTTCAACCCCTGGATGCAAACTGGACAAATAACGAAAAAGTTATAAAGTTGCTGGGATTTAAGACTCATCTTACCCTACGCTCCTGTGCGTGAGCCGCTATAACCGAATTCGGAGTGTACTCGTGGAAGTCTGGTTTCTTGGGCGAGTAGGCGACGAGGTCGCTCTCCAGGGCGGGGTGGTCTCTGCTCCGGTCGTAAACGCTCTCGATCTTGTTGTGAATCGCCTCTCGGTGCCGGGGGCTCAGGTCCAATCCTTGATCGAGCTCGAGAATTTGAACCAATTCTTGGGCGATATCTGCGAGAAAAGCACGAAAGAAGACTAATCATCGGGGGTCACTTCAAGTGTACACTGAAACATGACGCCAGCTAAATTTATTTCATGCATTTTGACGGCAATATTTGATGGGAAGAGGGTATGGTATAATCGTGTTAAGGTGACACAGAAGTAGAATGCAAGGACAGTTTGGGAAGACGGTATAGTATAATTGTGTTAAGGTGACACAGAAGTAGAATGCAAGGACAGTTATATAGGACACAGCATTGTACCGTCTTATAAAAGGGCTATACAAGTTTCCGGAGTGGGGAAAATCTTTCAAAATACCCATTGGCGTGCAGATTTACGGACAAGTCATGCTAAAATTGAAGCATTCAGGAGTAGGGTTAAGTATTCACGGAAACAAGGACATGTAAAAGTCAGTATGCTGAATAATATTTTCTTATTTTTTTTCAACCTACTATAGCCTGGTGTCCACGACCTTCCAAAAGCCACCACGTTTTTGTCGTTACTGCCTACGATGCACTGGGTAATCCCCTTACTCTTCACGAAAGAGTGCTCTGGGGTCTTTTAAGTGCGTTACACAACACACTGGACCAACTTTACATCCCTTCAGAAGGATGGAGCAATAATTGTGGTCGAATGCCTTGCTCGAGGGCACAGGAACCATGGCCGGGTATCGAACCTGGTCGTTGCGAATCAACTACCTAAACTACTCGTCCATGACATGGGAGCATGCATGCCCGGCTGTTAATACGTCTACGAAACACCCGTGAGCTAATTACATACAACATTTACCTTCGCTATATAGGTACCAATTTGCTTTTGAACGAAGCTGTGGTAAATTGCATGCCTTGCCCAAAGGCAACAAGCAACATAGATGGGGCCCGGTTCGGATCCAAAACCGGCAGAACTAAGCGAATTATGATTAAGATGCAGCAAACCGCTGGGCCACAGGTGTCAGCCTTACCTTTTAGCACGAAGTAAAACATCCCATTGTCTAAAATCATCTTCGGGAAGGATTTTGCTTGCGTCTTCCTAGCGTTCTGCATGTTGTGGTCCCGTCCTGTGGATGGAAGCGGTATACGGTAAAGTGCGTGGATAGTTAGACTGGCTTTCCCCCAAATGTCCCCGAGCTATAACATTGAGATAAATGCCATAATAACGAACATGCAATGGGTAGGTAGTGGCCGTTAAGTTTGGTAAACATAGGGTTCTATTGCGGTCTTTGGCATACCAAAACGATAGCATATATTATCGGTTGTTTTTAAAATACGGTTTGCTTTGATGAAAAATACAGAGCAAGTTATCGTGCCATTTTGATGATTACATTTTCGAGCTAACTTAACAATCATGTAAAATACATCCCCAAAATGGGAAGAAAACGGGAAATTGGCAATTTCCAATTTCCTATTTGGATGTTGAAACAAACAGATTAATGTAATCACTGCACTGCTTTATGTAACCGGATAAATTAGTTTACAAAACATTGGTGGTTTTTGACGATATCCTTAGAAATAATACGGACTGAGAGCGCGAAATGCCAGAATGGTAATGAGAAAAATATGAGGCATGATATAGGTTATCAAAATCTTTACCAGTCATTTCAAAGAAGCCCTCCGGGTCACCGCCATTATACGCGCGGGCATCACCTGCAAAAAGAAAAACTAAGTCGATATTTTTTGTCCAAGTAACATATCTCGGGCAACGCACATAAAAACAAATGATTTTATCTCCCTGTGTGATTAAACTTATAAATGATTAAAACCAACCTGAGCAAAAATCAGCTCCGTACTTTGTCTAACTTTTGAGGAAACAGTAAAAAAAAAAGGCTTTACTTCGCCCTAAAACCATTTCGCCCCGAACCACTTCGCCCTGAACCACAGCCTGTGCACGAAGTGTTTTTGAAGCGAAGGGGCATTTGGACGAAGTGGTGTAAGGGCGAAGTTGTTTTGAGGCAAAGAGGCTTTTGGGGCAAAGTGGCGCAGGGCGAAATGGTTTTGGGGTGAAGTGAATTTACGTCTCGCGAGACGAAAATAATTGTTTTACTCATTTCTCAAAAACTATAGCACTTTAGACAAAACCATTTCAGAGGAAGTTTACTACCATCATCATGTTGATATTGTGTAAGTTATGTGTAAATCTGTGAACATTTCGGATTTTCGAGATTACCAATGATGTGTTCTAACTTTAACTCTACGTTCATACGCATTTCAAAATTAAATTGGTGTATATTTCGTTAGTTATTTTGTAAAAGTAATAGTTATTCGGGCCGAAAAATAGTAATATAAATCTAACAATTCAACAACAATTTTGCAACATGTCAACTACTAACCTTTTCTGCAGATGCTCAATGTTGTCCATAGGGCAAGCGCAACACACAAATAAGCATGCAAAGTTGGGGGCGCCATTTGAAACTGTAGCTGATGGCTGATGAACTACGTGCACCAATCTGCCTTTTGCCAAAACACCAGATACTAAACGGTTGTTCGGTTTTTCGGCTTGGGGATGTTTTAAATGTAACCTCTTCAACGGAGCGTGTTGTCGTCTATATGACTACACCGCAAAGTTGCTCCTTTTATTGGGGTTCGATCCCGCTTCGGTATTGGGTGCGTTTTCAGTTCTGCCGAAGCGGTTACGTAACATTTTTCAGACGCGTCCGATGGGTTATCTGACTCCAGGCACTAGACGAGATTGTGGCCTCCATCTTACCAATTCAATCCCATCTTCGACCCGAGGTCGCGTTGCTAAAACACATGAGCCCGCGTCCAGGCCATTTACAGCGTTTGTCCCCAGGGAAAGTTGGCACGACCTAAAAAGACTCGGAATTGTCTATTATATCACCTGTCTCTATGCGTTCATCATACATCGTAACGTCGGCTCGACCGAACTGACGCAATCGTGGCATGAATACGTCCTCATTAGACAGAAGTGTCCTAATTCCTATTTTCCAAAATTTTATCGAGTACAAAATATTATTCTGCGTGGGGATTGTAAACATTTTCCTATACATGCATCAGTCTTTTCGTTTAAAGCCCCAATACATCATTTGCAGTGGCCCAAAATTTTACTTCATGAGTTGACAAGAAAAACCGACTAAAAGCGTTGATAGCAATGGTAACACAAAGTACACACCAAAGTACCCCGCCCCCCCCCCCCCCCCCCCCCCCCCCCCCCCCCCCCCGTGTATGAAGGTGCTTTAGAAAACATGAAAAATCCATGCATGGTTTTTGTGTATAAAGTAGGCCTATTACTGCATCTATGTGGCTACAAATTCTACAGGGCAGTTTTTATTATTTATTATTATTATTATTATTATTTCTTTCTGGTATTTACACCAAGGATTCCTCAATAGTGCTCATTGCACTGTCACTCGCAAGCGTGAGGAAACCCATGAAGAATTATAATTAGAAATGGCCAGAGACACCGGGTAATCCCCTTGCTCTTCACGAAAGAATGCTCTGGGATCCCCAGAGTGCGTTTCCATTACCTAACACACTGGACCAACGGCCTCACATCCCCTCCGAAGGATGGAGCAAGTGTGGCTGAGTGCCCCGCCCAAGGGCACAGGCACCGTAGCCGTGGGGAGGCTCGAACCTGCAACCCCAAGTCTTCACCTATGATTGCGAATCAATGACCTAAACCGCTCGGCCACGGTTTACAGGGCAGCTATGTTTTAAAACGTTTTCTAATTATGCAATCTATATCTTTAAAGCCCCTGCTCACTATTGGAAATCTCGAAAATCAGAAATGTTCACAGATTTACACAATAACTTATAACAAAAAAAGTTTTTCTCTCATCCCAAGTTTGGTTGTTTCATTTCAATGGTGATCAGGGCTGGCACCATACCAGATATTGTGTATAAACACGATGGAGGTAAAAAACTTCCCCTGGAATGGTTTGGTCTGAAGTGCTATTGTCTTTGAGAAATAAGCAAAACAATTGTTTTTCGTCTCATGAGACGAGAGTTAGATTTTGTTTAAATTCCCCTCTGATTGCACGTGAAAAAATCGTAGATTTTCACCTTTTTCTTGAATATGAAATGACCAATAAGGCTGACATTTTCACAGGGGAATGTTACTACATATCTTTTCATTCACAGCAAGTACGGATTACTCTAATTGCCAAAAACCAATGTTGTGCGATGACTTTAAATTTCAGATGTTAGCGTTACAGGTTTATGAGTTCAAACGGGAATAGCATGCAAACTCGCTGCCTCCCCATACTGCAGGGACATCTTTTGAAGAAAAAAACGCCATCACATCAATTCTTAAGATTCTAATCCACGATATCCCATGCACAAAGAATTTTTTAAATCACTATCTTTTAATTGAAGCAATGAGTATCGGCTTTTAGGACTTAAATTCATAACTAAAGAAGTATGGCGGACACAATAGGAGAGCGCACTTTCAAGTGAGTATAAAATCGAATAAAATGCAATATAACTGCATTTTTCACTTTGCACTTATTTATTTTATTTATAATTCTGTCTCTGTATTATAATTGCATCATGAAAATCATATTTTTGGAAAGAAATACAATTGTTAAAAAAATGTACACCCAAATAAAATTGCTCCTCTCCTTTTGTTCCGCCATACTTCTAAAAGGCTAATTGTACATTCCTCTGGCAATACACGAAAAAAAACCCGCAAAAACTTCCTTCTTAACCAAGTTTTCAGACAAAATGCCTGTGGCCATACTACAATACATTGTATACAATTGCCATTCTTTGTAAAGTTTGTATCTGCTTTTGAGTGGGTCGTGTTTCCTTTTCTTTGTACATACCATAATGTACGAGTCTGATGCAATTGTTTAGCACAATGTCTTTTGTTTCTTCAGTATACTTCACTTTAATGGACACTTGACAACACGCATTTCGTCACAACGTGGTTCAGCCGAGTTGATATTGGCAGACGGCTGTTTTTGGTGTCATTAAATATCGTTCCCATTGATTGAAGGTTGTCTTACTCATAAGTGGCATAATTATAAATAAAATGTACTGAAAACATTGTCCTTTGTCTTTTAAAAGCATGGCATTTGTGATTAGGGCTATAGTTTCACCTCTAAAATAAATGTGAGTAAAATTGCATAGGCCTACTTCTTCCTTTTGCCAAAGTTATCCTCTTTTGGATAAATAATGATTATGTAATTTTTAAATTTTACCTTACGGGAACACGTGCGAAATCGGATACACAAACCAAAACAAAGTCACTAAGTGCACAAAACCCAAACGAAGTGTCCAAAAATGAAATGCCCCTAACGGCAAATTGGGAAATAGATAGGAATTAAAGCTAGATATAAGATAAACTTGTAATTTAAGTTAAACTGAAATTTAAATTTTATTAAAAAAGAAAAAGAAAACACAGTCAACATTTTGCACGATTATTTGCGTTGTCTCGCCGGGCAAAATCTCTTTTGTAGCATTTCATTCATGAAACGGCCGTTTGCTAGTAACGCCTGTCCAGTTTTAGATACTCGTTCGTGAACGACCCAATGGGAAAAGACGTGCATTATCATGTCCCAATGGCCTTGTTAGCTGGAGAATCGAAGTCGAAATGGTCCATTAGACGCGATAAAATCGCACATGCCACCTGCATGACTAGATTTGGCTGCGGAAATAATCTTACCGAAGACAAGGTTCGATTTTGTTTTATTTTCAAGTCTAGATCATGCAGGCAATTCTAAAACATCACTCAACCAAAATGCATTAGTGTTGACCTTAATTTTTGTGTCAAAATACATTATATAAGAGCCATATCGTGTGTAGTGACCGTTGACTTGGTATAAAGCCATGGCTTCATGGGTGTCAGATAGTTTGGATTATGCAGTCGACACACATCTAACTGTATGAGGGAATCCCATGCAGAGATGTCAGCTCAGTTGAAGCACTAGCTTATAAGTGTCTGGGTCCCGATTCCTTCCGACCCATTATGTTAGAGATCCGACTCCTTCCGACTCATTATGTCCGAGACCCGATTCCTCCCGATCCATGTATCAGAGACCCGATTCCTTCCGACCCATTATGTACGAGACCCGATTCTTTCCGACCCATTATGTCCAAGACCCGAATTCTTCAACCCCATTATGTCTAACATCTTATTTTATCCGACTCTTTGCGTCAATATGCAGGCATTTTGCCTCATCGGGTATGTGCAATAACTCTTTCCATGGGGTGGTGGGGTGGTGGGGTGGTGGGGAGGTGGGGAGGATAGGATGGGGGAGGGATTGGGGGAGGGCGGCGACAAACCACAATTTTGGTTATGGCGCCTAATCACGATGGAAATGTAATAACCAAACATGGGATGAGACACAAACATCGGGATTCAACATAGAGATAACCCCCAAAATGGGAATAATTGTCAGTTGTATTGCATAAAATTGTGAACGACATTTCGCAACAGTCTCAAGGGTTCATTGGGTTGGGTTGTCATGAAATTTGGGTAAACAAGCCTTAGGACTCACGTACTGGCTTATACGTATGAAATATCCAATGTGAATTATGCATTGGGATGCAAGTAAATTAACCATTTTGTTTGGGGAAATTCTCTCGTGGTTTGAGGCTTTACGTTTCGTCCTTGGTGAATATTTTAGAGTAAGGCAACATATAGTAAGCCTACATGCATATGAAAAGGAAGACGGAAGCCTACTGGGATTTCTGGGTGGACCATAGTCCCATCATGAGCTTCCCCAAAGTACGAGATGGTGCAAGAAGGATGACTTGAAGGACTAGGTTTTCATGAAATTATTCGTTGAATTTCAGATATTTTCTTCTCCCGACAAAACATAATGGACTGAAGCATAACACAAAGCAAAGAGCTTGTTATTGCCAAGCTACCCACGCATACATGCGCTTGCATAACTCTTTTTTTTTTTAATCTCGTGTTGTATTCTCAGGTGATGGGTATACGAGATCAACGCATTATAATCTATTTTTCACTTTATGATAAAATGCATTATTCGCCGCAGACACACGGTTGATCTCAAACTCTTTTCAGTCAGCTGATGATTCCCACGGTATGCAAACAATTGTAAACAACATCGGTTTAAGTTTGAGCGCCATCAGCTGGCATTTTGCCCGGAAAGTTTTGAGCGCGTGTTTGAGTAAAAAAGATACAATATATTGATATGATTGAGCTCGCGCTCTGTGTGTGAGGCGAGGGCGCGAAATTGCCACTTCGGCATAGAATTTCGAAGCTGCTACATGGAAAATTAACCCACCGCCTCCCCATCGGCCACGCCCGTACGTTAATGATTAGAATTTTGAGCAGGAATTTCGCTGGGAGCGACGGGCATTGCCTCAAATCAAACTAAATCAACAATTATTAAGTAAGACTTTGAATTTGGACGTTAACACATTTTAACAAGTTCGTGCTTAATCTTTACATGTGGAAGCATTACGCCAAGCATCCTCTGGTTCTGGGGGAGCTTATTCCAACCGTATGTGCGAACGGTGGAAAAAAACGGCGTGTCGGTTTAATTTAGGCATTTAATTTAAGGTCACGTGACAAACATTTAACACTGTGATGAGCACCCACTTGTTCTGATGGGGCTAGTATTCAACCATAACTGCGAACGATGGTTTACACAGTGAATTGATGGCAAACGTGCTAAGGAATGGCAAGCGTGCCAAGTGATGCCAAGCATGGCAATGAATGGCAAGCTGCCAAGTGATGCCAAGCGTGGCAAGGAGTTCGGGAAGACGTTCCCGTTTTTTTTCTGGCAAGCATGCCCAAAAACTTGATGCATGCAAAGCATGGCAAGGATTTTGGGCAAGCGCTCCCAGTTTTTCTGGCATTTAAATCAAACCCACTAGACCACACGTGCTCCCCGGACTCGACTACAAACCACAGTTGATAAAAGTACAGAAAAATGTAACTAATCACTTAAATTAAAACACCAAGTTTACAGTATAGTTTTGGAGAAAGGTGCGATTTCGTCTCATTGTTATTGCTCCTTATAGTAAAGGCATCTGGAAACGACAACAGTACTGTTTTCTTGTCTTTCCCCATAATTCACACAAAACGTAAAAAAAATCAATAATTTGTTGTAAATACATGTACATGTATATACCCTAACTGTGGACGAAATTGGCCATAGGACACACAAGTGACGGCTTTGCCACGCAGCTGTCACAACACACTGGGCCGACGGCTTTACATCCCATCCGAAGCATGACGTTTGTGTCGTTACGGGTTTTGCTTCGATTCTTTTATCAAAGTAACTTGTAAGACACTGAAACCCACACACTGCCATTAAGTTAATTATATCAAGAAATACAAATGTTAAACGTTCATTCAAGAAACGAAATACCATATCGCTGCCCACGTGTTTTTACATCAGTTTCGTAATGTCGCAATTGTATTAGTGTACATGTAATTACAACTGAACAAAATATCTAATTATCAGTTGATTTTACTTGAAAACCTAAAAATACGCTCCGGGTTGTTATCACTTGAAGTTAAATTACTTCAGAGAAGTATGAGAAGTACATGATTGTCGTGTCCCATACGTCCGGTCGCTGACGAATTAATGTATTTTTTTCAAATCTCGTCAGCTTACATGTTAAGAAGGAAATTTCTGACACCAACCAAAACGCGATTCTTTTGGTGTTAATATTATACCAAAATATTTAATTTTTTTTGAATATCTTGGTGTAATTTTTTCTGGTGTTAAAAAGTAATACCAAGTGGGCATGCGCGAACATCCAGCTATTTCACTATGAACATCTAACAATGGAAATTGTGCACACACCATTGTTACTAACAATGGGGTTACAATGAACATGTACATGTTCTTGCTCATAGTGTTTGATTGGCTACAGGCATTTCTGAAAATTGTCCACGTTTGCACATGGGTCATTCTATAAATTTGGGGTCCAATTTTTCTGTCCCCTGTTACGTCTGACATCTTGTAAAATGTTGTAGTTTGTAAATTCAGGACATATTCTTTAAATGCCTTCTATTTCAAGGAGTGATTACATAAAGTACAATATGTAAAAAAAAAAAAATGTTTTTAAGGCATTTTTAATAATACTTGTATGGCAAATGGCAGTATGTCAGGTGTAACAGGGACAGGAAAATGTCACACGTTGGACCCCAAATTTATAGAATGACCCACATACAAACGATAAGCACTGTGTTGTATATACTTGTGACTAGACTATCTGCGCTGGTTTCCCTTTCAGATCACATACTTACGACAGGGGGTTGAAAAGAAGAAACAACAAAATTTTGTGTTAAAAATTTTTTAACCCCAACTTTGATTTTAATTTTTTTTTTTACAACAGTGTCACCTGATTCTCGTCTGGTTTCAATATTGAAGACAATTTCTCTTTTTTAGAAGTAAGACGTTTTACTGCGAAACGTTCGTTTGATGAGCACAATTTAGCTATTCTCACGATATGAGATTGGACTATTGGAAACGGTTATTGTCGTATAGTGTTGCGTGTGTTAAGAATACTCATTGATACCCAAATATAATTAATCTAATCATTTATTGTTTAAAGTGCACAACACAAATATTATCTCTGCGCACTTTCCAAAAATTCATTAAAAACAATAAAACAGCGAACTTAGGGACAAGAATAATAATTATTATATAAAATGAATCTTTTGCGGACACCGTGCATTTCTGTTATGTGCAGCACAGAGCTAGCCCAGTCGATTTCACGAAATATTGCGCAGCTTGCGCAACTTTTGACAAATGGCGCAAGCGCCGTAGCTTACGTGTTATCTTCGGAAGAATGTTGCGCAACTTACGCAATAAAATGTTTCGCAAGTGGGCTTACGCAACTGCGTACGGCTGGATCCGAATTAGTGGCTGTGGCTGTTGCTACGCTGTTTCTAAGGACTTTCATTGTCCGCCCATAGTGAAATCGGCTGCAGATTCGATGTGCGTGCACGCTGAGCGCATCACGAACACACGCGTACGTCATGGATCAAAGGAATAGATTGCGTGCGTGTGCAACGCGCGCCAGCGTAGGTAAATTCTCATATCACCCTCAAAGCCATCCAATATTATATAATTCCTAAAAAGATGAGTTTTCAATGTACTGTTTTACAGTACAATAAACTAAGTGGAATAAATGTAAATGTAACACCATAGGGCAGTGTAGACATTTCGCCTGTATGTACGTCATTATTTACCAACGGTCCCAATTAGACAGACCCACAAAGGAAATTTTCCTCAGAAATACTCATTTATGAACTGCAATGATTTATAATCGTGTTTTATTGACATAATTTACGAAAACCCGAGAGCGTTTGACATTAATTACATGACTCTACCTTTAGGATGAGTATACGTCACATGTTTAATGTTTTCAAATTTACAAGTTGGCACAAAAGAACACAGTGACAAAGTTAATTACTGTGAATAAAAAAAGTTTTCACGAGGCAATTCACGAATTTAAAAATAAGTTCACAATTGGGGATGGCTCCTTAGGGACAACATAATGCAAAACACCATATAGACATTAGAAAAACCTTTGGGCGGATTCTTACAGAGCTTTGAATACGACCTTAAAATCTATCGATTCAATAAATAAAATAAAGAAAATGCTGTCCGAGTTTGTCAGACAAAAAATGTTTGACCTTTTGTTTCCCGTTTGTAAGTACCTTTACGAATGGCAGGTTCACTGGCTTGGTGCATTTCAGCAAAGTGTCTAGACCTGTAGGCCGTTAGCCGAAGGTGAAAAAGTGTTATAGAAATGGGAGAATGCTCCTGTCAAAGGGGTGAATGCACGAACTGTACATCAAAATGTGGCGTTTGATGCCCTTATTTAGACTAATTAATGTTCATGTGCAAATACTGGTTCATGTAGCTGAAATCCAAGACAGAAGATCCAAAATCAAGACGGTCGCCATAATATTCCAATTATGTTTGGCTACGAGTCCTTTTTTTCCCCCTGCAATTTAACAATTTTCGACATGACTTTTAAAAAAAGACTAGTGAAGACAGTATGACCAGTCTAGGCAATGCAGTGTATTTGATGGGGTACAGTGGCGGACGGTGGCTTCAATTTTAGACGTCGTTGCTTCATCCAGTGAATATTTATCGATGGTACCACCGCCCTGTTCGGCGGGCGCTGGGTACGAGCGAAGGCGAGCATCCCCGTCCTATCATGTATGGATACGAGACTTAAAATGCAGCAAAGTCGGTTGAAATTTGAATGCCCTCTCACTTATGAGCAACTAACAATGGAAATTGGGCACAAACCATTGTTATTAACAATGGTGTGTGCCCAATTTCCAATGTTAGTTGCTCATAGTGTCTGTCGACATAACCTTTAAAAAGAAATCCAATCCAATCGCAAGAGGTCGCATTTCAGAACAAACGTGTGTGCAGCAACATCGATCCCGCCCCAACCGTTAGTATCAAGTGCGCCACCAAGAGCAAGTTCGAGCAACTAAATGTAGCCAGTGAAAGTAGTACATGTACCATGGAGCTATATATAGGAACCTGTGTATTAGATTGGTTCCCGATCCTATCGCTTATTGCAAAAATATAAGGATCGGTAAAGGGCGGCCAAGACGGGCAGAAATCTGCCCGTGGTCACGTGGTTATTTTTATATATATTCTTTTAGTAAGTGCGTATATTTTGCGTTGACATTTGTAACCCGGCCGTGCGTGTCAAACATATCCAAATGTAAATAAAGTACATTGCCTGAAGCAAAGGGCTTCGCCAATTTTTAAATATAAAGCACACAATGCGCACGCGCAAAGACGACCAATCACAGATCAAAATGAAGCGCCCTTTACTTGTCCTTATATTCTCCAATGTGGAATATGTGGACGGGAACCAGTCTACCTGTGTATATACGGTAACCAGTACAGCAAGGCATTGCCTTGTATTTTGTTTGTATATAGAGTAAATTGTCGGACGGTTGCTCGTCCAGCTAGGGAGTCGCTTAACAGGCCACTGTATATCTTTATAGGCCAGTGAATCCGCGCAACCAGTATTATTTTGTGATTAAAAGGTTTTTGCATAGCCATAGATCCGTGCGCCGAGCTCATGAATAATTTGTATGCCATCAAATTATTCTTTATTAGAGAGAGTTGCGAGTTGAACGAGAGTGATCTAGTGTAGAAATGGCCATCATCGTGATGTGGGGTAGTTTTTTCTTCCAACCGTAAACACTTTGGATAATCTAGCTCGTCAAATTGGCCCCTTTCCCAAAAAATGGACGCTGGTCTGTTTAGATTGGGTTTAGGTTTCCCATTCTCATTGTGAACAACAGTAAATTGGGCACCGCCATATCCTTCTTTTGCTTCTTCAGGGATTGTCGTTGAGGGCAGCACACTCGAACATTTAAGCGGTAACGTTGCACCAGTCTGTGTTATCCATCGATATATATACACTGGATGAAGTATGCAATAGTATGGCTATACGAGAATTTGAGCCATGCACCGGCCGCCATTGTACCTCACAAACAATGCTTGGCCTATAGGCTGCTCCCCAGTCCGTGCGATCGCTTGCATGCCATTTAACACATGTAGACCATGATGTAGACCAGTGAAGACAATATGACCAGTCTAGGCATTGTATTTAGTGGTGTGCAGTGGCGGACGGTGGCTTCAATTTTAGACGTCGTTGCTTCATCCAGTGACTATATATCGATGACCTGCCCACATAAAAGCCACGCGCCCTCTGTTGAAATCAACGCGAAATATTGTGACTGTGTTAAAAGGTTCTGACATGCTCAATAACTTTATGCACAGTTTTTGCTGCATATGAAGGATTACTTGTGTAGAAAGACAATACTACTGTTCATTTTTCAACTTTGAAAATTTCTTTACATAAACTCACAGAAAGAGGGCGCTGTTTGGGGCATGTCACTTTAGGAAAACACAGCAGAAAAGCAAAGAAAAAACATAAGACTTCAAACTGGAATTGTGGAAACATGCTGCAGTTTCCAGCCTAATTGTTTTCATGGTTTGCAACAGGCAACATGTAAAACAAACCTAAACCGTCATGGGTTACAAAAGTTTCAGCAAGTTGGAGAAAATTGTGGAAACTTTTGTACATGCAGTTGAATGAGATTTCCTGTGTTTTCCTAATGTGACATCACCACTTTGCTCATGCATATGTAAATTTGTATTAGCATAAAAATAAAAAAACCTTGATTTTAACCACCCAAACAACTTCCAAGTAGGGTTTTAATAATTGTAAATTAATGGACTAGTTGCATAGCACAGATTTCAATGATAAAAACACCATTTAAAGTCTCTCTATATAAATACAGATACAATAGAGATACTATGTCTGTTAACAGAGCATAGGGCTTTCCGCATTTCTTGTATTGTATGTTCGTATGTATGTAATACTGCATGATGTATAATAATACAGCGTGCATGCTATGCACGCTACATGCGGAGTACATGTACACTGTGTAAAAACGCAGATGTAAACTGTACATTTACATATACCCTCGTTTTCGACAAATAGGCAGCAAGATTCAAGGTCATTATTGTGTATTAAAAAAAAGACCTTGGTTAGTCCATGGAGCTTATAGCTCCATGGTTAGTCATGACTAATCCCGAAGGAATAAAGTTTATATCTCCAACAGTTGATTTTTGTTACTAGAGATTTTTGAAAATTCAAACGCTTGTAATTTGACACCTGATGACGTCATCAAGATGTAACCTCTTTGGTATAGTACTTTACAGTAATGATCCAAACTTTGCAAGTGACCCTTAGATCAGCGAGACAGACTCTGTGCCTTGTCTATGGGACTTGGGGCAGTGTAGATGTATGTGCGTACTGTACAGTATGCTTATGCATATAATTCCATAATTCCATAACAAATCAACGATTTCACTAAACTTACGCAGTTGCGCAAGCCTACTTGCGCAACATTTTATTGCGTAAGTTGCGCAACATTCTTCCGAAGATAACACGCAAGCTATGGGGCTTGCGCCATATTTGTCACAAGTTGCGCAAGCTGCGCAATGTTTCGTGAAATCGACTGCAGCAGCCGATTTCACGAAACTAACGCAGTTGCGTAAGCCCACTTGCGCAACGTTTTATTGCGTAAGTTGCGCAACAATTTAGCGATGATAACACGCAAGCTATGGGGCTTGCGCCATTTTTCAAAAGTTGCGTAAGCTGCGCACTTTTTCGTGAAATTGGCTGCAAGTCTACGCATCTGCAGCCGATTTCACGAAACTTTACGCAATTGCGCAAGTCCACTTACGCCATAAATTATTGCGCAAGTAATGGCGTAAGTGGACTTGTGCAATTGCGTAAAGTTTCGTGAAATCGGCTGCTGGACGGTTAGTGATTCCCCGAATGGAGCAACCGTCCGCCATCTTACTATACAATGCCTTGCCTAGACTGGTTATACTGCTTTTACTAGAGTATGCCTACATGTGTTCAGTGGAATGCAAGCGATCGTAAGGACCGGGAAGCAGTCTAGACAAAACATCTGGGCTACGTTCGAGCGTGTACTCATGTTAACACGAGTATACTGCAAGAATAACGACACCCGGTCACATGAGTGAGGGGAGAGGCTCTTACTCCTGACGAGTGTCATGTGGTTTGTACGAAAATGGCGGAACATGGGTGGAATTTTGGCTGAATTTGCTTAGCGTGTGAACTCGATAACTGAAGCAACAATTCACTAGGGTTTGTTATAGACGGCATCAAAGATTCCGCAAAGGTTCTCATGACGTCTGAATTTTCTTTAGTTACTTGTGAGCAGTGAAGTAAAGGAAGGGACAACGCTTGCAAAGGGTTGCCTAACTCTGTACGCTTCATGTAAGCATGGAGGAAGAAACAAACCTCCATGATGTATGTCGCCATATTTTGCACTTCGGCGCTCGGACTTGAGATACAACAGATTTTTACACTGTCTTCACGGCGTATGAGAGTCGTGGAAACAAGGCATCAATCTTGACGTCATCCATGCAATCGTTGCATGGTTGACGTCATATCATCCCTTTCAAAATATCAAATATGGCGCAGCACATTATTGCAATAGTTGCACAGTTTATCATTAAAATTAATTGGGTTGCCAACGTTGAAAACAAGATTTTCATTGATTCTCATGAAGGTTTATGCACCGGGCATCGGTAATTGATTACAAAATTCGTCAATATAACTTCAAACAAGTGCTGTCCCCCTTTTTAATGGTCGGTTCGAATCAACACTAACTAGCTATATAACATTCCCTTGCAGGTAAAACATTGTCTTTCCTGGAGTGATACGGCCATTACGGCTGGCGGTGGATTGAACACGAAACAGCCGTTGGATATCAATGCTCCTAATTATGATATGTGGATAGCACCAACTCTTCGTCTGTTGCAGGAGAGCTAGAGATGGGCCGATACACGCCGCGTTGTCCCTGACCATGCTGCTCTGCCATCTATATACCCATCAGTTGTCGCTTCTTACGAGCCAAATCACATAGACCCTGACACATAAGGATGTATTGGCTCAATTATATCATTAGCAGCACCTGGAGCAAGCTTCACCTTCGGCCCGACTCATTTCATGAATATTAAAAACCCGGCAGGATGCAATGTTGACATAATGCAGGCCAGGCTTGCCAGATACGCTGTATACACATCGATGATGAGTCTATGCATAGCGTGTTCCACATGAGCATGCTTCGATGATTGGTTCAGTTCTTGCGAATACATTTACATGGACGGAAAGTATAGAACATAAAGTATTCATGATGCGTATTTGATTGTGCCGTAATCCGACAAAGGAGAAATTGTTGGTCGACAAATGTCGGCCCTGTGTATCAATTGGCAACCAACTCGTCACCAGTGTATTGCCGTATTATAACGGGGTCGTCTGAACGGGATTTTATGGGCAGGTCAGTAAAACAGTAACCCACCGTGTATGTGTAATTTTGTCAGCCGCGCACCGGCCGTGTACGTACGTACGTATGCACTTCCTCTCGGCGAGCAGTCGATGTTATAAGCACTGTGTTCGCATCACACGCACTAGGTCTGGAATAATGTTAACTACGAAGATAATTGCATTAGCTTTCCGTGCATCTATTTTTCTCGGCTGTTTTTCATTTCTGGCTAAAAAATATGTAGGTACATGTATACTGCCTTGATTTTAGTAATATGGTACGTGTGGCTTGCCGCCGGCCGGGTGCTGTTAAAAAATTATTGACCCACGTACTTGGCAAAAATTACATGTACTATATAGTAGGTATGGTAAAATATAGGCCTAATAGTTTTTAGAACCACGTTCAAAATATTAAGATAACAAAACTCGGGTTTTTTTAAAATTCACTTACTGGTGCAGATATGTTACTAACGTCCTTCTTAATAATTACGAGGTTAATTCAATTTTGTGAAATGTGGGTAGGACTTTGATTTCCTAAAGAAACATTTACAGGGTACAACGGTATACATGTACCATGGAGGTAGGCATGTACCAACATTTAAATAAAATGAATTCAAAATTGCGTCCCGTGCCCAGTGCAGCGAGAATGCCTTTCTGATTGGCCAGAATATAATACATATCAATTTTCTTGCCTTTGATTGGCCAGTAAGTGGGTGGTTTACAGAATGGACTATGGAAAATACATTAAAATTTATGCAAGGTTATGGAGAACCCTGCAGAAGAGACAACAGAAATATTTATATTTTTTATCAAGATCTAAAAGTACGTTTTAGAAAATGTAGGTTTTAGAAATGAAGAAGAGTTGGTTGTTGACATAGTGATTTTGTTGCAAATCGTTAGCTTACATAAACTATATATAGGTGTCCCAAGGACCTAGAACGCCGAAAGAAAACAAAATGTCTTCTAAAAGATGTACGTACAAAAATACAGGATTGAAAAAAATGTTGCAAACAACGTTATCGTCACGTTCCGAGAAAATACATGTTAACTGTGTCCGTGCTTTCGAAAAAATTTGCAAAGCCTCCGTCCTATTTAGGCTGGTTCCCCGACTACACTGTACGGAATATAGTACCATATTGTATGGCCTGGTTTCGTTTAAATGAGGGTACCCTTGTGAAGAAATCATTAATGGGGCGAAGTCATTGCATTGGAAAGTTGGAACCGCCAGTGGCGGATCCAGCCACATTAAAATATAGGAATACAGAGGAAACCGGGGGCGATAGCTTCCTGAAATCCATTGTATTCCTGTATTTTAAAGATGCACATGTCATTACATGATGACTGCGTGGACAACATTTAAAACTGGGACAATTTCACATAACTAAAAAGTATTGTTGATAAACTGCCATGTAGACATTTCAGCCACATAGATGCAGTACTTCAGAAGCCTGAAAATCCATGCAATTTTTTTGTGCTGAATAAATGGTACAAAATTGAACTTTAAAAGTTTGTTTGATCAAATGCCATGATTGATTAAAATTTGGAGCATTACAATTTGGAGCTTTAAAATAACAGTTCCTATGTATTGGGTCGTCTGTGCAACCCAGACACGGGATAAGGAGTCTGTAAAGGTGAGGGAAATAATTTGCGTGTGGGGATAAAATACTGCAAATCATGGTCATGTTGTTGTTGTATATTTTATGGCATCTTCGGCAACTAAGGCCCTTTATGCCATCAACTATACGGTTTTAGCTTTAACTATACTATATTATCAACTTGAGATGACGAAGAAGGAGTTGCAGTTTTAGAAGTGGGAGGAAAACCCCCAGAGAAATGCCCCAGGGGAAATCCCACGCGGTCAAGTAGGGACTGCAAACCCAATCCACATACACGCCCCGGATTCGAACCCGGGACCCCAGAGGTGAAAGGCGAGGAAAGAACCCGTACGCCAACCCGACCGCCCCGGTTCATGGACATTGTACGGCCTACCCTATTTATGCAGTAGGCCTGATCGATCACAGCATTGTTGTACCGTGTGGCAGAGCATATGCGCCACGATATGGGGCCGAGGGTATTCCCCTACCATTGTTCCCCCATTGTGTCTCAAACATCCAAGAAATTCCAAGGGGGATGATAGTTGGTGCGTTAACAAAAGGGAAGAATTTGTTGAGTCATATATATAGGGGCGTTAGGGGGGAGTCCTTAGGCCCCAAATCGGCAGAGGTAGACCAGGCCCTCAAGGACATGGAGAATGGGAAATATCTCCACCCTGAGTCCCTTGAAGATAGTACATGTTACAAATAGTTTTTCCCCCTGTGTGATTGAAGATATGCATGATTAAAACCAACCTGAGCAAAAACCAGCTCCGTACTTCGTCTAACTTTTGAGAAAACAGGCAAAAAAGGGTTTGCAGTCATTTCACCCCAAAACCACTTCGCCCTGAACCATTTCGCACTGAACCACGGCCTCTGCACGAAGTGGTTTTGGAGCGAAGTGGCATTTGGGCGATGTAGTGTTTGGACGAAGTGATTTGGGACGAAATGGCAATCGGGCACAAAGTGGTTTAGGGGCGAAATGGCACTTGGGCCAGGCTTGGGCGAAATAGTTTTGGGGCGAATTGAATTTGTCTCATGACACGAACAATAACTGTTACTCATTTCTCAAAGACTATAGCACTTCAGACAAAACCATTTCAGGGGAAGTTTTCTACGGTCATCATGTTTATATTGTGTAAGTTAGGCGTAAATCTGTGAACATTTCTGATTTTCGAGATACCAATCATGTATGCTGCCTTTAAGCACTCCGGCCCCACTACAAGAAAGTGGTTCGCATCATTCCTCACACGTGTCATTGTTAATGAGAACAACCTCCCAAAGATATGGAGAACCAGTCGCTATCCCAAAACCTGGAAAGGACCTGAAGCAGGCGTCTATAGCTATCGACCAATATCACTCCTCTCCATGTGCTACAAACTTCTAAAACGAATAATTCTGCTTCGCAGAAATGACCTGCATCGGACCACCAGCTGCAAGTCCATCCATGCAGATGACATATATATGGCACACCAATCGGAACTTTTCATCAGTGATTACTGCAGAACGTGGCGACTCCAGCCCAGTGTAGAAAAGACAGTATCAAGTGTCTTCCACCTATACACAATGCTCAGAGCTCCAAGTAACTGCATGGACGTGTACCTAAATGGAAACCGCCTCAGACACGAAGCTCAGCCCACGTACCTCGGTGTCACACTGGACAGGTCTCGGACTTTCAAGCCACATCTGAAAGCTGCCAAGAAAGTCAGAACCAGGAACAACTATGCTATAGCTTGCACCACGTGGGGAGCCCCAGCTATAGGATACTGCGTACCACGGCCTTCGCCCTCAACTATACTCGGCTGCAGAGTACTGCGCAGCTGTATGGCGAAACTCTGCCCATATATACCAACTTGATTGATGTAGTTCTCATCTAAGAGGACCATCTCTGGGGCTATCAGATGCACCAAGTTAGACTGGCTACCAGTCCTGTGCAACATCGCCCTACCAAACGTCAGAACAGAGATAGCGACATCGAAGCTTCTATAAAGAGGATAGAGTCCAAACCAAAACCCATCAACGCAGACATCTCTATCAACACCCATGCACGGCCAAGCCTGAAATCACGGAAACCAGTCTGGACATCCCCCCCCCCCCCCACCCCCCCCGACGACACCACCTCCACTGAACAGCTCTGGAGAACCAAATGGGAGGAGGTGGGTGTACCGAATAAATACCTCGTTGCAGACCCAGCACAACAACTGCCAGGAATGACGGTCACCTCTCTTGTGGCCAGTGGGCTATCCTCAACCGCCATCGAACAAACGCCGGACCGTGCCGTGCCAGCAGCCTGTTCCAGTGGGGATACGCCACCTCTCCAAACTACGACTGTGTAGATATACAGACCATGAAACACATGTCCCCTATAACTAGTCTAGAGGGAGGCCTGGAATCCCGGTGAGGACAACGCCTTGAAGTGGCTTGCGGAGAGAATGGGCATACGACATCATTATCATTATCATCATCACCGTGTGGGCGTTTACATCATATAGGACGTGAAGTTATTATATGAAAATAACTCCCCGTGCACCTCTGGCTAATTACGGATCAGATTGGAAAATTGCCGTCTGACCTCGACTACAAGATGTGCTTTCGTGGAAAATGAGGTAGGTGGCGGGTGCGGGGGTTCGTGGGTGGTTGAAACCTCCAATTCGTTTCATTTCGAGGATGTCTGACCGAACAGTCTGAAGAATTTAAGGGCCAATTATTTCATTTGCAGATAAAACTATATACAGGAACACTATAGCAGCATTGCAAAACTAGAGAATAATGTTGATAAACTGCCTTGTATAGAAACTTCAGCCATGCACATAGATGCAGTATACTTTAGAAAACCCTAAAAATTCATGCATAGTTTTGTGTTGAGTGAATGGTAAAAAACAAATTGTCTGTAAACGGTTAACAACAAAATTAGCAATTTCTCCCACAAAGGTATACTATTTTACACGGTTGTATTGGGCTGATCCTAAAATAACTCTATATTATACAGACCTCAAAAGGACGAATAAAAGCCATGTTTAATTCAATATTTCGTTTTTTTTTCAGAACATTCTGATTAAAGAACGAAATATTGAACCAAACATGGCTTTTATATGCTTTTTGAAGTCTGTATAATATTGAGTTATCTGAATATTATCAGTGGACCTTCTGATCCTAAAATGATATGACACAAACATCGCCTTCTCTTGACAAAAACCATTTAAAATGTAAAATAAGTCTGCTTCTTTATGTTTTCTAACAAAACTAAACGCATTAACAATGTTTTGTTGGTGTAAGTTTGTATAATTTTGTGAAGAATAAACTGCCTAATTAAATACGTCATCTTTTGTTAGTTGCTATAGGCAATGGCTCTACACTAAAAATCACTGAACCGTGTCCCTGCGCTCTTGCAATGGTACTTTTCCCACGATGTTTAGAGGCAATTACCATGGCAACCCACGTCACTCTTTAACTGTCTGTGAGCCTGATGAATATTGACTGAACATTTCATGGGACCTTTAAACTAGCCCAAGGCATAAACCGAGCAAAGTTGTTGTGTCCGAAGGTCTTCTTTACAAATGCTAAAGGTTTCCCGGAGTTTGTCTCCGTAATCAAATTCTGAAGATGACAAGTCAAAATTTACGGAAAGATGTGCAATATGACGGTATACTGTGAATGGCGCCCGAAGACCCAAAGCATGCATGCGCAGGGCCGTCGGAACAGGGCCGGTTGGGCCGGCTCGGGCCGGTCCAGTAATTTGCCAAATTAAATTATTTTACAAAAATATATAACCTTTCACTGTGATTCCCCACAACGTACAAAACGGTTATAAACTTGAGTCACTATTGTAATCAGAGCAACGTAAATTACTTGATGTTCTTATAGGTTTGCTCCAACATATTTAAATATACATTTATACTTTGTCGTTATTCAGCAAGGCCGGTCCAATGTCCGACGCCCCTGATGTGTGCATATTTTTGCAGGCGTTTTCTTTTCAGCTCAGCTCAGCTAGCTCAGTATACCTCATCTGCGTTCCGAGAAAACAATTAAAAAATGTCCCAATGGTTGTTTTATATTATATGATGTGTGTGTGAATCGGGGTTTGCAATCACTGCCTTATACCGCGTGGGTATCCTCGAGGTGATTTCCCTGAGGTTTTTCCTCCCACTTCTGAGACTTGCATATACTCCTTGTTTTTCGTCTTCTGAAGTTTATGATAAAGAAAAGTTAAAACCGAATGCCACATATAGGCATAAAGGACCTTAGTTGCTGAGATTCAATAAAAATTAACGTTAAAGCCCCCTTATGTCGTGACAATTATTTTAAAAAATAACTTCTGTAGTTTGTTTTTTTAATAATTAAGTACTTCAGAGAACGATTACCCTCGGCATATAAAGAATATATGGCATCATGCATGAGTCGAACACCACCTTTATCTGTTGATACTACCCAAAACATAACGAGAACGATTCAATAAACTAGCAATCTTCCAAATGCAAGTGTGACATTTTGAAACTTTCTCTCAAAATGTAACTAATTTCGCTCATAATTGAATCGATAAAGTCCAGGTTCTATACAGCTGGGTAAAATCAGCAATTATATTTTTCAGAAAGAAACTGGTCAAAAAGACTTGAAATGTAATCGCAAGAGTTGAAAAATGCCCTGCATTCCCCCCTTATACGTCGTGAAAAGAAATTCTTGAATATTTTCAAGACTATGAAACCAAGACATGTTTAACCGTTTGTAAATTATTTTAAATGTTCTACATTATCATAGAAATTGCACAGAAATATCTTTTTAAAAATGTTGTTAACTTGAAAAGGCAATTTTTACAAATGCATCAAAATGTCACATTTTGGCTTCTGTTTTTATGGAAATACCCACATAATTTGCATGCAGGTACCCAAAATTGTATACTTCATCGAGCTAACAAGAAAAAAACCGTCTAAAAGTTTTGCCAGGCCAGGTAACAAACACCGCATGATTTTTTTCCCCGTGTAAAATGGTACCTTTGTGGGAGAAATTGCCAACTGAAGGTGTGTTTTTGTTTCTTTCAAGTTGTCTCTAACCATTAATTCATAACAAAAACCATGCATGAATTTTTCAGGTTCTCTGAAGTATCACGGCATCTCTATTTGACTGAAATTTCTACGAGGGAGTTTGTGTCTAAAGGCAGTATACATGATTGATATTTTGAAAATCAAAAATGTTCACAGATTTACGCCTAACTTACACAATATAAACATGATGACCGTAGAAAACTTTCCCTGAAATGGTTTTGTCTGAAGTGCTATAATAGTCTTTGAGAAATGAGTAAAACAATTAGTTTTCGTCTCAAGAGACAAAAATTCAATTCGCCCCAAAACCATTTCGCCCAGGTGCCATTTCGCCCCCGAACCACTACGCCCGAGTGCCATTTCGCTTAAAATCACTTCGTCCAAACACTACATCGCCCAAATGCTACTTCACTCCAAAACCACTTCGTGCACAGGCCGTGGTTCAGGGCGAAATGGTTTAGAGCGAAGTCGTTTTGGGGCAAAATGACTGCAAACCCTTTTGACTGTTTTCTTAAAAGTTAGACGAAGTACGGAGCTGGTTTTTGCTCAGGTTGGTTTTAATCATGCATTCCTTTAATCACACAGGGGGATAAAACTATTTGTAACAGTTTACTAATCATGTATACTATCTTTAAATTATTGCATTTCGCACGTTCCATATGAACAGTTTTGGACGTTTAGAAGAAAAAGGAAACTCGTAAATTAGCGGACGAGGATGTTAATATTTACCCCAGTAAGTGGTCGTTCGTGAGGCAAATTGAAAGCCAGAAGGGTTCACCTTTTAACGCCCATATAGGCCTAGGCCCTGCTTCGTTACTCACCTGCGCGTGCTTGCCAATGTTTTTACCAGGCATATCCGGCGATAACTGTGACAGGGGGTGACTCACGGTTAAAGTGCAACCGCACACTTCAAATAAAACTCAAAAGGCAATAGAGTTTAAAGTTTTAATATTTTCTGTCATAATTTTAGAAATCCCTGCCTTTAAAGGCCCACTGTATCATTTGCAATGACCCCAAAAGTTAATCAACGAGTTGACAGGGAAAACCTTCCTCAAAGTAAAGATTGAATTGGTAGCAATCTATCAAATGAAATGTTTCTGCCTGAGATGATATATTTTACCAGAAAATAATCCATGAATATGAAATTATTTAGATTGTTTGCAAACGATTTACTTCTCATTTTGGGCGGTCCGTAATGGACGCGATGTACCGCGTGTATGCTGTTAAAGCGCGATGCATTTTTAATGCATTGCGTGGGTCGCGCACACGCGCAGTATGACGCGCGTCACAAAGTACGCGACACCTAGAACGAATATTTGAAACACCCGGCCAAGACCGGTAAAACGCATATGGATTTTCAATGTTTTTAGAAGACGTGGTACATTTGACAGAGCTGAATTTTTTTCTGATGAGTTTGTTGATGTCTTTCTTTTGATTTATAATGGTTTTATGCCCAGAATCGCTCAGACAAAAAAGGATCATCTATATGGCTTTTAATGCCTACGAGTATTTACGAAAGCCCTGTTCATTCTTTGCAATACATGTATGATGATTAGGTATATTATAGGCTACTAAATAAAATAATATTGCATGGAAGAGCAGGTATAATATAAACGCCGTTATTTTATACGGCCGTTTTTCGCGCCTTATCTAGACTTCAACAAATATGACTTACAGTGTTTGGTCTGTAATGCGCAGCGTACATACAGCGCGCCGTCTGGACTATAATAGTGACATGTCCATTCTCTTTTCTTCTGTCTCGGAAAGAAGAAAACATATTAGACCGGCCACTAGTCTAGAGGGCGCGCTGTACGCTGCGCATTACAGACCAAAAACGGGAAGTCGGACTTGGGCAAGTCTACGCCTTACCGCGAGTTTAATTATTGGCGCACCTCCAATAATTCGAAAGATTGATAGTGATTGTTTGATAACTAAACGTTGTTTTTTTGGTTGACGTCTAATTTGAAAACTTTTTAATTTTGAACCGTCTTTGCCAAGAGAGGGCGCTGCTTTTTTTTAACCTACTCGTGAAAAGTTAAAGGAATTCAAGGTGAAATTTGGCACTGCTGCAGTTTCCACCTCCGCCACCACCCCACCACCCCATCACACCCCACCCATCCCATTTTTGACCGAGGACATGGGACCGGTAATGTAAGGAATAGGAACCAAGGGTCACAAAAAATTCCCGTCAGGTACCTGTCACAACAGAAATCCACAGCATAAAAACCAAAAACGTTTAATAACGCCTTCAGGTTAATTCGAAATGAGTTTTTTAACCGTAAAAAAGGGACAAAAATTGCATTTCATGCGCTGGATGAAGACGGATACATGCGAACAGATACATGTATAACGTAACGCGAGGGGAGGGTGTGGTGGGTGCGGGTACATGTTCTTTCTTCGGGAGCTATAGGCCTACATTACGTGCTTAACATGTATAGTTGCTCATGAATCATGATTATAATTCCACCCGCTGTTTTTCACGTGTATTCATGAATAGGACATCAACGTATTGCTCCAAGTACACGAAGAGTTTGATACAGAGCTCGTGAGACATCTCAAAAATAAATTTCTGTCAATTATCTCGTTAATACAGTGCTCTATGGGTACCATCTACTTGTTTAGATACCGAATTTATCTAACCAAGTTGACTTATAACGTGGATTATGTCGACTTGGTGAGATGTGAAGTCGACTCGACGAGATAATTGACGTTGCCAAGTCGACGTCCTAGATTTAATAAGTCGACTTGGCGAGATATTTTATGTCGCCAAGTCGCCTTCCTGAATTCAATAAGTCGACTTGGTGAGATAATTTGTTGCCAAGTCGACTTCAATAGTAGATTTAGAAAGGCGACAAAAATATCTCACCAAGTCGACTGATTTATTTCAGGAAGTCGACTTGGCAACATAAATTATCTCGCCAATTAAGTCGAGTTATTAAATATAGAAAGTCCTTTTGGCAACATAAATTATTTCGCCAAGTCGACTTATTAAATCTATGAAGTCGACTTCGCAACACAAATTAAGTCGACTTAATCCACGTTATAAGTCAACTTGGTGAGTAAGATAAATTATCTCGGTATCTATAAACACGGGCTTCTAATCACGAGTGGAAATAACACCCATTTTAACAGTTTACCAATGTGTTCTACCTTTAAGCAGTCCGGCACAACGAATCTCTTAACATTGTTTTTATAAACATACACTGTGTACGTCCACTTGTCATGCATTATTGACACGTAACTGTAGCAGTCAAATATTAGCTAATTCTGGGCCCGCCAGAAATGTTCATTTTCAACTGTGCCCTATCCACGATCAAATTTATTTATTGTGCGCCCCCGTTGGAAACATGTCTGTTTAACGATGATTAATTCAGACGAATCGCGCTAGTGACAGGTGTGTCGAAGGACGAGGTCATGAACATGAGATTATTAAACAACTCGTTTTTGCCCATTTTCCCAATACTGGGTGGTTTTGGGGCGAAGTGGCATTTGGGCGAGGTAGTGTTTGGACGAAGTGATTTGGGGCGAAACGGCACTTATGCGAAGTGGTTTGGGGGCGAAATGGCACTTGGGCAAAATGGTTTTGGGGCGAATTGAATTTTCGTCTCGCGACACGAACAATAATTGTTTTGCTCATTTCTCAAAAACTTTAGCACTTTAGACAAAACCATTTCAGAGGAAGCTTTCTGTCGTCATCATGTTTATATCGTGTAAGTTATGTGTAAATCTGTGAACATTTCTGATTCTCTGAGATACCAATCATGTATACTGCCTTTAAGCATAGTGAGATAATTTGTTGCCAGGTAGACTCGACTTATACATAATAAATCTCTCCAATTTAGAAAGGCGACTTGGCAACAAAAACATCTCGCCAGGTCGATTTATTAATTTCAGAAAGTCGACTTATTGAATTTAGGAAGTCGACTTGGCAACACAAATTATCTCGCTAAGTCGACTTTAAGTCCTATTAGTAATATAATGTGAATATGGCTGAAACGAAATGACATAAATTTACAAAGGGTGTGTTTTCTGTGATAAATATTTGATTTCGAAAAAATACACACCCTATTTGCAGAATGGACGAGACTAATAGTCTGCACCATGGCCCTACACTCTCTGGGACCGTAACGGCTGCCAGGGCAAGGTATGGAGCGCGGTGAAATTCGTGGCACGAATTTGTCTGTTGCGCATTGACGAGCCTTCCTCCGTCTTTAAGTCGACTTAAAGGTCGAGTTTTCGCGACCATAAGTAGAAATCTGTGGCAGATCCAAGCTCATTAGTATACCAAAACACAATGGGAATTCCAGGCGGAGCACGGACATTCAAGGCGGCAGATTGGAGACTGGCAGGAATTTCCATTATATTTTGTATTTTAATGAGCGTGGATCCTAATGGTCGCGAAAACTCGACCTAGCCTGCGCGACTTATATAGCGGGTCACGTATATACCAGTTGCATCCTCTTCAAGACTGATATACCGATGCGTGGGTTACGAATATCCTTCGGCTAGATTTTGGAAACTATAGACATCTGACACTACAACTGTCCGAAGCAATTTAGCAGTAACTAGTAAAATAAACCTTGGGCAAACCATCATAGGTAATCCGATAAGCCCACGTAAATTGTGCATGTACATTCCACCCACAACACGATTTTCCCTCAGGGTATCGCATTACATGTATATTGTATTCAATTGAGCTATAAAATATAGAAGAATATGTATACAAAATGTTTTTGTTAATGGAAATTCAAGAATGTTCACTGTTATATAGGCCTACTTGCAACGTCCGCACGGTTACTTAGGGACGTCATACTCGATTATTACCAGGGGGCAGCGTATAAGAACGTCCCTTGTGTAACACATGTAAATAAAAGCCCTATAGCGCCACCAAGCGTTTGAGAAGGCTTTCGTACATCGTAAGTTCTAGTACATGGAAAGGTGACGGACGTATAGCCAATGCAAAAGCATTCGAGCTCTGGCCACCACGAAAAGAGGTTCTTTGAATTTCGTTGGATATTTGAGACAAAACTGAGAAACACCGGAAGGTAGGTACCTCTCTGTTAAATATCATTTACACATTATGATTGCTGCGGTACTAACTACGGCTGCCTTAACGGGATTATTAAGGGCTATATTTACGGCAATACGATTGTAAGTTTTACATGGAAGTAGCAGGGTTTTTTTCCTGAAAAAATAAAGCCACAATGTTTATCAAATAACACAAGTAGTGCTGTCGTGTATCATCTTACGCACTCATAAAACGGCCGCTAGTGTGCATGACAATATTTTGCCTCCATTTCGAAAGAAAAAAAATATACAAACTAGAAAACGAAAGCAAGGCTATATTGGGAAATTTCCGGTAGCAGATGTCGCGACATACACCGTTAGGCATCACGGATCGATAGCCCGTGAGTCGTACAGTATCTTACTGATAGCTGTGATTAAATCAAAAATACGGAATGGAAAGAGAAATCCACATGGGCTTAAAATGCCGGGGTTAATGTAGACTTGATATCAAGTCGGTATATATACCGTCGTGTTTTGGTCCGCCTTTCGCTTTTTTACACACGCGACCAAGAGCCGTTTAGAATGCACAGTACACGTATATGTGGTGTCGACATCGGTGATAGACATATTCCACATTGGAGAATATAGGGACAGGTAAAGGGCGCTTCATCTTTATCTGTGATTGGTCGTCTTTGCGCGTGCGCATTGTGTTTTATATTTAAAAATTGGCGAAGCCCTTTACTTATTTACATTTGTTGGACACGCACGGCCGGGTTACAAATGTCAATGCAAAATATGCGCACTTACTAAACAAATAAATTATAATAACCACGTGACCACAGGCAGAATTCTGCCCGTCATGGCTGCCCTTTACCGATCCCTATATTTTCGCAATAAGCGATAGGATCGGTAACCAATCTACATCGGTAACTGGACGTCGACTAGACTTGTTCCCAGTCCATTCACGGCTGCGTTGCCGCGGTTTATGAACCAACTGGTCACCAACCTGACTTTAAGTCTAGGGTTAATGCAGTGCACCAAGTTACTCTGCGTACGTGATGAGCGAAAGCTTTTAAGGTGTAAAGGGTTAGTCCTTTTTGGCAACTCGGGTTTACGGAAATCAGTTACTTGATGCAAGACGAGGCAGACGACATGCTTACAAAATATCCGTGTCACGCCCAGCGACAGTTTTATTGGATCTCAATGTCAATATTTGATCTTTGCAATGACCTATAAGAAGATTTATTACGCGTAATGTTACCCGCTGTCGGATCTAACAATTTCACCATGAGGATGTTTACGACACTCGGTGAGCTGACAACATTTTGTGTGCATGTGAGCATGGAGGAAGGTGCGAGTATGAAATGTAAACTTGTCAAATTGTGGTCTAGTGGGTATGAAGCTGGACTCCCAATCAGAGGTTGTGGGTTTAAGCCCCACTTCGACCAACGTGTCTGTATCCCTGGGCAAGGCATTTAATCCCGGTTGCCTCGTCAAACCAAGCGATATTTGGGAAGCTGTTAAGGGGAATGCCACAATATAACTGCTGATAGTGTTGAGCGCCTGGCCAGCAGCCACCTAGTTAATAGTTATAGCGAAATGGTTCTGGTGATTTCCTGATGGCAGCGTTAATAATGGCAACAGCGCCAGGAGAACCCCGCAGGGTGGACATGTGCGCTATATAAGAATCCACCATTATTATTATAAGTTTTTATGGGTCGAGATATAAATCAGGTCTTGTTGGTTTGACTGTGTGTATGATGAGTTTGCCTTTTGCGTGTAACATTTGCATAAGGGTCGGTGCCCCAGATTCTTCTCTTTCAAATGGATGTGCAGTTTAGAAAGTCACATGCTATTATTGCTACGTAGTGCAGTCATTGCCTGGCAATCAAGTCTGGTTGTTTTGTGCCATTCTAATTCTACGATGAACGTGTTGTTGATTTTGTACACCTGCCGCGTGCACCACATAGCAACGGAAATTAGTCTGGTCAAGTAGATACTAAGTGTGCATGTAAAAGAAAGTACGTCAGTACACCAGACGCAATTCGCTTCAGCCACTGCCACCTGCACTTTGTTTGTGGACAGCTTTGTAATGAATGTTACATACAGTTGAAGTCAGAAGTATAAATACATGTACACCACCATCATCACCCAAAACGGTAAACAGGACTACCCGAACCATTGCAGGGTGTACAAGCTATGTTTTTAAGTACTGCATGCACGTGAGGAATTCCACAAAATCAAGATCAGGGGTGGGGGAGGGGGAAACAATTGATAGGTGCATTATTGGTAAACAGCCTGTTAAAGGGCATGAACTTGAAATTTCACTTTATTTTAAAACACCCCTGATAACAAATTTCACTTTTTTTGAAACACCCCTGATCACAAACTGAAATGCCTAAAATATTGTTTGTTAATGTAACAGTTTTTGCAAATTCGTCTTTGGGGGGGAGGGGGGGATGTCTTCCTGTATAATAAGCTGATCCATTGGGTTGGCTATTTTACGAGTAGTTGGCGTGTAGCGATGATGGAGTAAACTAAACAAATTTAATCAATCAGTGAGACAGACCTATCCGAGTAACCCAGTTTCCGGATGACAATTTGTCTCCTTTTGCCTCGGTTTTTCCCTTCGTCTCCAAATTGGCACCAGAGCGGACTAAACTAGGATGATCAATTTAAATTGCTGAAGCAGAGTTCAAGGAGGTATAATTGTCTCCTTGCTCTGAGACCGAGCGCCTTGAGAAACGGCGGAGGCAGTAAGGAGGAGGGGAGGTGCATAGCGAGTCATAGGCCTACTTTTGTCTGGATACAAACAATCTTGAAACATCATATTAATTTCTACAAAGGTAATCCGAGAACTATATCGAAACAAGGACAATATCTATATCAAAAATCAAATTAATATGTATTTGCATCTTTGGTTTGTTTTAGTATTTCTCCGCGGGGTGCTCATTTGATTTATGTGTTGCTGATATTTGTTACTGCATGACGTCTTTTACTACTATTTTAAAGGAGCTTGTTCAGATTTTTCCAGATAATGAATTTCGTTCTAATCCAACAAACATAAAATGCTTATCTAAAATGCTATCCTTGGGGAGAAAACGGGAAATTTGCAATCTCTAATTTGGACGGGGAAGAAAAGTGCAGGTGTAATCACTGCACTGTTTTACGTAACCGGATAAATTAGTTTACAAAACATCTTTGGAAATGTAAAACAAATAGGTTTTAAAAAGCCCATGCATTATCTTAATTCTTGAAATCTTTACTTTGCTATCCTCTGAGGAGGGACGGCAGTCTGTCTAAACCTACCTTTTTTTACATTTGTTTTAAAAAGTGACTGTGCCTTTGTGATTGTAGTATGCGCATTTGTTTTGATTTATACGGTGTAGATTGTTGACGTACATGCATTATTATTATGAGAATTGTATAATATTGTAAAGGATGTTGCAATTCAGTTTCTTTGCTGCAAAGACATCTTTTGATAATAAACCAAAGTGGTTAATATAGACCAAAGTACAAATATGTGGATTAGGAGCACGAAATTTCAGAATGGTAACGAGAAAAATATGACAGATGATATGGCATCAAAATCTCGGCTCAGAAACGTGATCTGGACACGCTCCTGAAATCATAATGAAAAACCCTACTTTCTAAAAACATTACTGGCATGGCCGCGGTTCTCACTGAGTAAAATGCATTTGTTTTACTATAATGCGCGTCGTTTCCCTAGCGATGCGCCAAACGTTTTATCCACACGTGCACGGTCAACTAGAAAGGTTTAACAGCACTCGTCAAGGTGTATTTTGGTATACGTTACACGCTGCCACATTAGCAAAGGTCGCGCATATATTTTCGTGGCATGGCTCATATTTTGACCCAAACTCCACTTGGTTGTTAAATTTTGGGGTATTAATTCATTAGTCTTTAAAAATAATAAGATGGGTTACACGATTTGTACTTTTGTGAGGAATAGGAAAAAAATTTAATTCACATTTTGCTGCTGGAAGTTCAAAGTTCACCTCCCGCAATTAAATGTTCACTTATGTTCCTGGACCGAAACTTTTTATTCGACATTCCAAATTAACGGCAATTCCTTATTTACATTTCGGTTTCATGGCATTTCATTATGATACATGTATAGGCCTATTAAAAAAATAGGACTTTGTTCACAATCATTCCAGCATATCTCGTTAGATCAGATCTCGTAATCGCAATAATGTCATAAGCAGGTGTAGTTTTCAGCCATTTTTCTTTGTATACATTGCAACAACCAAGTTTCACTTACGGTATCGAAATGTTTTGTCCAGTAGTTGACTTTTACCGAAAAGCAAACCACATATTATTTTTAAAGCCCCAGTACTTCATTTGCAGTTCTACCCAAAATTTTACTTCACAAATTAACACAACAAAAACCTAATAAAATTGTTGATAGCAATGGTAACAAACCACACATGATTTGTTCCCGTGTAAAATCGTACCTTTGTGGGAAAAATTTCCAATTGTTTGCAAACGATTTTTGTTTTACCATTCATTCAACACAAAAACAATGCATGGATTTTTAAGGCTTTCTGAGTTGTTACTGTATCTATGTGGCTGAACTTTCTACAAGGCAGTTTATCAACATTATTCTTTAGTAATGTAATGTGCTGTTGTTCCCTTTTTAAAAAAGTTGTATAATTATTGATTCAAACTTTAAAACCATGAAATGGCTATCTGAAAGAAGACATTAGCTATATAAGGCGCCTGTAGTGTTTGCACTGAATTAGCCAAGGTTATGTTTGCTAAGCAATCAAATTTGGTGACACTGTTTGATAGCCAAGCCTGTATCACGTCATGTTACAATTTGATCAATCTATAGTTGCTCGCATCCACTTGTTTTAAGGATCTCGACAGGTAATCAATCATTGACCAGCAATTAAACACGATCACCCACTTTGGTTAAAAAAGAAAGGAAAACCAAAGCTGTATTTATCGTTTTGTTCGCCTCATTTCCTCTGTCAGCGGTGCTTTTTATTGAGTATAGTGCACGTCCTTCGACACTACCCATCCATCCATGGTCGGGTAATTCGTTGGCGCCAAATGAAACTGCAAGCACGTTGCTAAGCGACTGTTGCCAATGATTCCCTATCGCGCCTGGCGTGGTCCCAACTCACACTACACTTCTTTTCTCTGTACAGATCGGACATTCCATATCCTGACTTACTACGTTTTATTTATGGGACATCAGTTTGTTGTTTTTTTCTTTTCACCGCGTGTGCACGGAATTCAATAATCGTTCGGAGCTGAACAATAAACATTTTGCCAGCTGCCGTTGGTTGTAAAGCGCTCTTTGTTTGTCATTTATTTAGCGTCACTCGTCATTTACGAGTGTTGGAAGGGTAATTTGATCACGTGTAAGGCTAATGAAACTCGATGTTATGTTTCCCGTATAACCGCCCGCGTTTAGATTTTTCGGCCGCGTTTGAGATGCCAAAATCCTTAAACAATTCATTATTTTGTATTTTGCCCCAAAATATCAAGTTTTAATTTTGTTTTCTCCTGCCATTTTTGTTGGATTTTTAAAAGCGGCGCTCGAATTTCACATTTTATTTATGGGACATCAGTTTGTTGTTTTTTTCTTTTGGGCGTGGTGCTCAAAAAAAATGTTAACGTAATTTTCTTTCTCCATAAAACAAAATACCCCAGAAGCAGAGTATCGGCGCTGCTGGCCGGCGGTACGTGAACGTTTGTAATTTACAATAAAGTCCTGGAGAAGACATTGCGCTGCCATTTTTGTGATGCATGTACCCGGTGTGCAAAACCCTACACGCGCAAGTCCGGCGCGCTGCTGTACAAACACATAGGGACCGTCCGCTCCATCGTAGTTATTAAATCCGTGGTTTGTAGCTGTGAGTGCTAGCCTAGAACTAACACACAAACTACAAATCGTTGGCGAGCGGCGCGCGGCGCGCGGCGCGCGCGCGGAACAAAAATGGGCCATCGTACGTACTTGGACACTTAAGTTGACTGCGGCTAACTTTTTAGGTACCGTCGACGCGTATAGAATCGCATCGTTTTCTGTCGTGTTTTGGAGAAGGTTGTATGATGTGAGACAAATAAAATGTTCGTGTAAGTGAAGATACAGGAAGGGGGTATAATAAAGGTAGAAAAGCATGGGTGCAATTCCCATTTGAAATGTGTGGATTGATATAAATGTGTTTTGTTATTTAAATATATCTTGATCCTTAAATAAATTTGTCATAAATATCTGAGAAATGGTGAAAGATATTTTAATAAATACAAATTTGTGTATAAGTTGATCAGGGTTGTGTTTTAACACACTATCGGAGGGTATGGAGCGCGCTAAGTTTTGATCAAATAGCCGTTATTTTGCAAATAATGAAATGCTACAAAATAATGAATAATGAATAATGAAATAGTTGCCTCATTTGGGCTTGACAAAAATGTTACGGGAAACATAACATCGAGTTTCATTAGCCTATATAATGCCGCATTTTGCAAATGACTTTATTGTGTATAGTATTATACAGACAGAAGACACTCGGTATGTCTCCGCGCCGCGTGTCTTCAAATTTAATTTACATGTAAAAGGCCCATCATATCATTTGCAGATGGTAATTGTTTTTACGAATTCCAGGAATAGCATTACACAACTAAAGACAAATGTTGATAAACTGCCTTGTAGAGATTTCAGCCATATATAGACGCAGTAATACTTCAGAAAACCTTGAAAATCCATACATGTTTTTTTGTGTTGAATGAATGGTCAAAATCATTTGCAAACGATTTTATTCAAAGCACCTTCAGTTGGCAATTTCTCCTACAAAGGTACCATTTTACACGGGGGAAATCATATGCTGCACGCCACTACTTGGGCAAAAATCGGTGCGCCGAGCTCAATATATGCCCTCAACTTTCCCGTATGAGAGCTTAACGAGTGTGGTCTAGTGTAATATTTGCCCATAATCGTGATGTGGAATATTTTGTCTTTCAACTGCAAGTCTTTTTGACAATCTAGCTAATAAAGTGGCCCTATATTCTTCCTAGTTAAGCGTATGTGATTTCTTTTCTCAAAATGGGACGCTATAGTCTGTTAATATTCACTCTTGCAGGGGTGGTTTTGTTTTAAGCGGAATTTTACATAATTGAAAAGATGAGACCCCAAAGAATGTCTTGCTTTTTGTCCCGGGGAAATCTTGTTGCATCCGAAACACAAAGCAAATCCTACTAATGTTCATTATACATGTATCCCATATATGCTACTAATATTTTTCTGTAAATACCAACCTTTCTGCCGTAGACCGGCTTCCACAACTTTTCACGTCCACCTAATTTTTAACCATTCAGATGACAAAAATCTACACATTCGGTATATGAAACAAATATTGACTGCTTTTTATTCGGGTCATGGTTAAGATTATACAGGCCCTCGGTGATCTCGAAGCCTCGACTATGCCCCTTGGCTTCCGCCTCGGGGCATAGTCATGGCTTCGAGATCACCTTTGGCCTATAAGCTTAACCATGCCCCTCATTGCATGCAGTCAATATTTGTATAATATGGAATCGCGACGTGGGTGCGAAAACAGGCGCAGGTTTCTGGCAAAAATCAGTTGGAAAAGGGATTTACTGTGACATACATTTTCCTCAAATCAGTTTGTCTGTGGGAATTAAAAAGGATTAACGTTATACCTTCAAGACAACTTATTCCACGTGGCACCGGCTCCATTTTCCGTCGTGATTCAAGCGACAGCTTTTTAAGACCCACCTGACGACAACCTTTGACCTGTTTTCCCAGAATTCAAAGCGAAACGCCATGACATTCGTTTTGCATTTTCTGGAGACCTCCCCCGTCTACGCTAATATGATCGCTAATCGAACGCACCCAATATATTGTAGCCACCCTACTCTTAAGACTGGCGTACGTGACTACATGAAGCTCGGAGACAAATTATGATTAATGATCTCAATAAAACGACAACATGCTGACGATCACACGTTTCATAAATCGTCTTCAGCAGCGTGATCGACCACACACGTGCATGGGTGCTGTCACGGTAAACAAGTAAGGCCTATGTTTTCCCAGCGCATTATTAGCTTTTCATTTCGCAAGACTGATACACGCCTCCAGGTCCAAAATACTTCGTGTATCATTAACTTTTAAAACAAAATAACTGTTTTCTGTTTATCCTATACAATTATTTTTATAGTTTATCCTATTATTTTGTTGATGTTATAACACCTGTTGAAAATGTAAATGCGACAGACAAATTAACGGTGCAACCAGTGAAATAAAAGAAAACACCAATACATCAATTGCAGTGACCCAAAATGTTACTTCGTGAGTTGGCAAGAAAAACTAAAAAGTGTTGATAGCAACGATAACAAAATCTACATTATTTTTCCTGTGTAAAATGGTACCTTTTTGAAAACATCGTTTGTAAACGATTTTGTTTACATAGACCGTATCGAATAGCCGCCATTTCGTGGGGCAGTTTCTTTGTTCCTTGAGGGTGCAACCAAGTAAATTTGAGTGCTAGCATATGGACCAATGTTAAATGCCCCATTTTCATAAATCATTTTAAAATACTCGCAACTCTCTCAGTTTCTAAGTACAACCAAAATACTCATCGAAGTCTTATCTTTTCGATTCTGTTGGGTAATCCATCACTTTTATTCCATAATTTCCACTTGAAACAAAACTACCCCTGCAACAGTGAAAATTACTAAACAGACCATGCATCCATTTTGGAACTTAAGGGCACATACGCTAATGGGCAAAATAGGGCCACTTTTAGGAGCTACATTGTCCAAAATGTTTATAGTTGGAAAACAAATTAAAAAAATACCCCACATCACGGCGATGGCCATATTCCACGCAAGACCACACTCGATCAGCTCGCAACTCTCTCTAATAAAGAAAAATTTGAGGCCATACAAAATATTCATGAGCTCGGCGCACGGATCTCTGCCTATTTACTTGGTTGCACCCCTAAGAATCCGAGGAGCCATATAGTTCAAAGTTTACACGCAAACGGCTAATTCGCCTTTTGCGTGTAACATTTGCATAATGACTAGCACCCCGAGTTCTTCACTATCAAATGGAGGTGAAGTTTAGAAAGTCCACATACTACGCTGTAGTTGCTAGGTGGTGCACGCTATTGCCTAGTAACCAACAATATGGTTGCTTATACCATACTCTGCTACGGTAAGGGGCCGTCCATAAAGTACGTACGCACGGAGGGGGTGGGGTGGGGAGGGGAGGCGGGTTGTTGTTGACCGTACACCATGCGTATGGGGGGGGGGGGGGGGGGGGTCCAAGCCAATGCGTATGTCCAAGCCAACGCAAACCAAAAACTTCCTTTTAGTAAATCGGAAAAGGATGGACAAGTTGGCCATGGCTTCAGACCTTATGTACAAAACATATTAGACAGGCCACACATTTTTCTCACACATCTCACATTTTTCTTACTCCTCAATTTAGGTTTTCCCATTAAATCTGCAGTTACTGATCATTAATGTGTCATTTTAAGTAACAAAACAAATGCAAAAGAAATCTATACATTTTGTCATTTATTTCAGACTTTGGAGGCGGCAAGTCGAATCGTACTAGTAGTGTATAGCACTACTGAACCATTTACCAATGCTTACCGATATGGAATGCGTATGCGTACGGGGGGAGGGGCGGGGGCGGGGGTTGGCTGGAGCCACTGCGTACGCCATGCGTACAGGGGGAGGGGGATCTAAAATATCGGCATTTCATGCGTACGTACGAACGTGTTGCACCAAATAGCAACAAAATATTGGTCTGGTCAAGTGGATACTAAGTGTGCATGTGAAAGGAAGTACGTTACTACACCGTACGCTGCTCCGGTGTATCATGGTATATGGCTGACACACCTGTTCCTTCCTTATTTCCATACAGCACGAAGAGTCCACGCCTCGTGCATGGAGAAGCCTGCATGTGAACATCAGATAATCACTGCTGCTGTGCCTCGATGAGCTAACGTAATAAACGGCCAGTGACAGTCTTCAGGTGTGCATACTTGCGGGTGAGTAGTGTTATACCATAGTTGAGTAGTGTTACCATAGTTACCGTTTTAAAGGAGCTTGTTCATATTTTTTCCTGAAAATGGATCTCATTCTAACCTAACAATCATATAAAATACCTCCCCAAAATACTGTCCATGGGAAGAAAACAGAAAACTTCTAAATTGGATGTGGAAGCAAAACGGTTGTTAGTGTAATCACTGCAGTGCTTTAGTATGTATAACCATCTTCCTCCATGGTATAACTGGATAGATAGCGGCGGTTTTTTGACGATATCTTTGAAAATATACGGAATCGGAGCGCGAAAGTTCAGACTATGAGAAAAATATGACATGATATATGGTATCAAAATCTCATGAGCCATGAGGTGAGTGTGGAGGGGTGAGGGGCGCGGCGTGTATGATACAAGGACAAATGGCATTTTTTTGTTTCGTAAGGTCATTTATTGAGTAAGAATAAATATATTATATAAAATGTCCTCGGAAAGAATCAATGATAGCATTTCTTTTCGGGTTGCTAAAGTTATTTAGCTTTCGAAAGCTGTGTCGATTGAAATACCCATAAGTTTTCGAGCAAACTTGGGTACGTTGTGCGTCATCAGTTAGCTTCCCCGGTCCGGATTTAGTGTTTTACCCTATTGTTATCCAGTTTTAATTCCTAAGGAAATTCAACTGATGAGCAGAAATGACTCGATGATGACAAATTTCTCTTAATTGACAGGTGTTTAGTAATCTTGCCTAAATTCGTTTGCGCCGCTCATAATAGTGCAGACTTTCGTCGATGAGGGCGCTCTCGTTTTGTTTCAAGTGTTTGAATGTAATGTTGTGGCGCCGAATTGTCCACTTTGGACAATCTCAACAAATTCGCTTAAAGGCAGTATACATGATTGGTATCTCGAAAATCAGAAATGTTAACAGATTTACGCCTAACTTACACAAAACATGATTACCAGCTCCGTCCTTCGTCTAACTTTTGAGAAAACAGTCAAAAAAGGGTTTGCAGTAATTTCGCCCCAAAACCACTTCGCCCTGAACCATTTCGCCCTGAACCACGGCTTGTGCACGAAGTGGTTTTAGGGCGAAGTGGCATTTGGACGATGTAGTGTTTTGACGATGTAGTGTTTTGACGAAGTAATTTGGGGCGAAATGGCACTCGGGCGAAGTGGTTTAGGGCGAAATGGCACTTGGGCGAAATGGTTTTGGGGCGAATTGAATTTTCGTCTCGCGACACAAAAACAAACTGTTTTACTCATTTCTCAAAGACTATAGCACTTCAGACAAAACCATTTCAGGGGAAGTTTTCTACGCGGTCATCATGTTTATATTGTGTAAGTTAGGCGTAAATATGTGAACATTTCTAATTTTCGAGATTACCAATGATGTATACTGCCTTTAAAGGAAGGAACAACACTTGCAAAGGGTTGCCTATAACTCTGTATACGCTTCATGTAAGTCGCCATCTTTTGCAGTTCGGCGCTCGGACTTGAGAGGGCGTGAGTCAGGACACAGCAGATTTTTACATACTTCACGGCGTATGGCAGTCGGGAAACAAGGCATCAATCTTGACGTCATCCATGCAATCGTTGCATGGTTGACGTCATCATCCCTTTCAAAATTTCAAACATGGCGCAGCACATAGTTTCATTAGTTGCAGAGTTTATCACCAAAATTAATTGTGTTGCCGACGTTGAAAACAAGATTCTCTGATTCTCATGAAGGTTTATGCACCGGGCAATACATCAGTAACATTTTTAATTAAATTCGTCGATAACTTAAAGGAAGGGACAACACTTGTTTGAAATTATCTTCTCAGAACTGGTTAAAGATATTTCTTCTATTTTGACAGAACATAAAACCACTTACAGGAAAATATTATTATCGATCACCAAAAGGGGCTGTAAGACCCATGAGACAGACCCATATCACAATAGTCGGAGGTGTTTCTTGGTGGATAAAGAATCGATACCCGGGGAAATAACCGACACGACAGAAATACTAGGTAATCGATACTTGGGTTACTTCTCAGAACTGCATGGTTAAAGATATTTCTTCTATTTTGACAGAACATAAAACCACTTACAGGAAAATATTATCATCGATAACCAAAAGGGGCTGTAAGACCCATGAGACAGACCCATATCACAATAGTCAGAGGTGTTTCTTGGTGGATAAAGAATCGATACCCGGGGAAATAACCGACACGACAGAAATACTAGGTAATCGATACTTGGGTTGCGAATTAAACGATCATAATTACATCAGGAACTCGAGCCCGTGGGGAGGTGCGGCATCGAATACAGAAATCGATTCCAATCCAGTCTCATTTGGTCCTCTCGCACAGTCTTTTGCAATGAGTAATGATATGGGACGGTGGTCTTGTTTCAAGTTGAGCCGGGGGCGAGATTCAAATACTCCGGTCTAGTTGTGTGTAGAGGCCTATGACACGAAGCTTTTTGTATACACAGACGCGTGTACATGACTTTTGTATAGCCTTTTATATGTGTCCTGGTACACGTACGTGGGGCCAGCGTCGGGGTCGCTGCTATTTTGTATGTTTTAGACAATTATTGATTTTTGTCAATGATGCATTATTGGCGTAATGGAAAACCAAAGAGTATCAATCAACACAACGACGTTACACCAACCTTTTTGCTTTCACATCCAAATTGGAGATTGCAAATTTCCCGACCCATGGATAGTATTTTGGGGAGGTATTTTATATGATTGTTGGGTTAGAACGAAATAAATTAAAATGGCACAGGCTCGTCAAAATTGCGGCACGAAATACGCAGCTCTGTAGCAAAGGCATGGAGCTGCGTATTTCGTGGCACGAATTTGGCGCGCGCGCATTGTTGACGAGCCTCTGTCTTTAAGTCAGCTCAGTAGAAAATAACGAAATACTGTGTCGCCGTCCTATTTTGGCTATACAACACGGACAACAGAGCATACTTAAAGATATATTACATGATTGGAAAACAGCATTACATAACTTACCAAATAATAATGTTGATCAACTGCCTTGTAGAAATTTCAGCCACCTAGATACAGTAATACTTCAGAAAACCTGAAAAATCCATGTATTCTTTTTTGTGTTGAATAAATGGTAAAAATGTCTGCAGACATTTTGTAAAAGCACTTTCAGTTAGCAATTTTTCCCACAGAGATACCATTTTACATGCATGGGAAACAATGACGTGGTGTTTGTTACCATTGCTATCGACACTTTTAGTCGGGTTTGTCTTGTCAACTCACGACAGAAGTAAAATGTTGGATCACTGCAAATGATGTATTAAGGCCTTAAATACATCCACCATGCAGTGGCTTTATCAATAATATTCGAATCGAAGACATTTAGCGGTCAAGGAGAATGCGGGCTGAGTATGTTTTTCTGATCCCTTTGCCTCCCACCCGCTCCACTTCAAATTGAAACGCAGCTCCTCGTGGTAAAATGAAATGACCACTTGATGTCCAATTTTCAAGCCGTCTTTTGCTCGCGGTAACCGGCCACTACGAGCCGTTGCGTATAGGATAGAGTGCCGGGAATTCCGGGAAAAGATGATCAATGTTACCGCTAAGCAGCTTGAAAATGAATTGTTTGAGATATATGCTGTGTTTACTGATGCGGTGTGTTTCGCACTTTTTTAAAATAACACCAAATATCTGTCATCCAGAGTTTAAAGATAGTAGGCCTATACATGATTGGTAAACTGTGTACAAATAGTTTTATCCCCCTGTGTGATTGAAGATATGCATGATTAAAACCAACCTGAGCATAAACCAGCTCCGTACTTCGTGTAACTTTTGAGAAAACAGTCAAAAAAGGGTTTGCAGTCATTTCGCCCTGAACCACTTCGCCCTGAACCACTTCGCCGTGAACCACTTCGCCCTGAACCATTTCGCCCTGAACCATTTCGCCCTGAACCACTTCGCCCTGAACCACTTCGCCCTGAACCACTTCGCCCTGAACCACTTCGCCCTGAACCACTTCGCCCTGAACCACTTCGCCCTGAACCATTTCGCCCTGAACCACGCCCTGAACCACGAAGTGGTTTTGGGGCGAAGTATAGCATTTGGGCAAGGTAGTGTTTGGACTAAGTGATTTGGGGGCGAAATGGCACTTGGGCGAAATGGTTTTGGGGCGAATTGAATTTTCGTCTCATGAGACAAAAACTAATTGTTTTACTCATTTCTCAAAGACTATAGCACTTCAGACAAAACCATTTAAGGGGAAGTCTTCTACGGTCATCATGTTTATATTGTGTAAGTTATAGGCGTAAATCTGTGAACATATCTGATTTTCGAGATACCAATCATGTATACTGCCTTTAAATTTTCAAGTGACTTGAAATGATCATATCTGTACAGATTTTGAACTGCAGATATTTTTTTGCGATATCTGCATTGATCAATGTGGGGTAGGGGTGTTTCAAAATCCGAGGTTCAAAAATTTCCAAAATGTTACCAGAAATAGCCATAAAACAGTATACACCTGGCGGTCCACAAATTCTGAGAAGTGGCATAAATGTTATAATTAAAAGCACTTTTCAGTGTGGTCAGTATAAAATAGATATTAGAGTGACAAATTATCAGTGTGTCCATTGGGTTCTCAGTCCCTGCTTGATTCCGTGGGTTTTCCCCAGCACATGATTGATTCCGTGCGGGGTTTTCCTCCCACCTCTAAAAAAACAAAAACAAAACCTGAGAATTTCTTGTTCTCTCGCACTTCGCGGCCGTGCTGAAGACCCTCCTACATGGCTACAGGGCAACGACGTTGGCCGGCTAATGTCATCAACAAGATGAGGAGCATGTTCAGAATTTTCCAGAAAATAAATTTCGTTTTAACCCGACAGTCGTATAAAATACCTCCATCCATTGGAAGAAAACAGGAAATTTGCAATCTCCAATTTGGATGTGGAAGCATAAAGTTTGGTGTAATGACTGCACTATGGGACGGATATAATTTGTTTACAAAACATATTCTTTAAAATATACGGTTTAAGAGCGCGAACGTTCAGAATGGTAATGAGAAAAATATGACAAATGATATGGTATCAAAATCTCAACACCCATGGGGAAAATGGGCCTTTCAAATGGGACCCGGACGCGCTCCTTTATAAGGGGATCATATACGAAAGAAGAACTTGCTACAGATTGTCGTCCGTTGTTAGATGCCATTTGTGTGTGCCTGAATCATTTTAGCCTTGTCTGCCGTTTTTAAAGCCGGTTATAGGAAATTTTAATTTCCAGCAGATTTGCATCCCTTTTCTTCTCGGAACTAATCAATAAAGAACTCAATAATTTTATTACGGTACCCACTGGTTGGGAAATTGTTAGAGGATTGTACTTTTCGTTCGTTCAGGGCAGGTTGTTAACAAACGGCCTTTATACGCAATATAAATGAATTTGAATATGAAGCATTTTGCATCAAAGGGAAACCGAGCCTAAGAAATAAAAGGTAGTAAAAAGTACATACCACACATTTGATTTACAAGTCAAGGGATATGATTGCAGCTGAGAATCAAATTAGGCCCATAGCTTCCGAAAATATGGGTTTTGTGACATAGGCCTACTCGCCCCTTGCCATCTCGCCCCCTGACTGACTCGCTCCTTGCCATGTCGCCCCCCTGACCAACTCGCCCAGTACCCTACTCGCCCCTAGCCGACTCGCCCCTAGCCGACTCGCCCCTAGCCCGCTCGTGAGAGCGGCGCGCCGCGGATAGTATGCACGGGTGCCAGGAGGCCTGGCTTCAACAAGATGCGACTAATATGCGACTACGGGTCACGTTCCGCCATTTTATGGAGTCAAAAATTTGGTTCTACAAAATGGCGGAAATTCTGTTGACACGAAATTAAACACAGACCTACAATTTGAATGTATGTTTATGTGAATCTTTATATTCTACTTTTTGATAATCTTTCCAACCATGTCCATTTCATTTTTGTAGCCCAAAAGCGCCCAATCCAAAGCAATGTGTCCCTTTGAAGCAGTCGTATCAATTTCCGGGCAATATGGCGTAGATCACGCGAGCACACCGCTACACAATCGCAGCATTTTAGGAAGCTCGTATACGTTTTCCGTGGGTCAATTTTGTTTACCTTATCAAATTAAAGCACGATATGCACCTGTTTACCTGTGTATCTGTTGTTTCTATAGTGCTCACTTGAAATCCCCTTTAAAGGCCCACTGTATCATTTGTAATGAACCAAATGTTAATCAACGAGTTGACAGGGAAAACCTTCCTCAAAGTAAAGATTGAAATATCAACTACCCAATGAAATGTTTCCGCCTGAGATGATATCATTTTACCAGAAAACAATCCATGAAGATGAAATTATTTCGTTTGCAAACGACTTACTTAGTTGGTTCGCATCTGTGTACAGTCTGCACGATTCTTTGCACACCTTCCGTAGGCAGTTAGGCTGTGCATGTGCACCATAGAGGTATATATAGAAAACTAGGGTGTGCACTGGCTATTCAAGTCACGTTTGTGGACTGTACCGATATGGGCGGCGCCATGTTTGCTTAACGTCATGAGTGCAAAGGCAAAACCCTTTTGCCCACCGAGTACCCATATAGCGTTAAGCCAAAATGGCGGCGTCCATATCCATATCGGCACATCGTGTATTGGGAGTGCGCACTCTAGTTTTCTATATGTGTCTGTTTTCAATACTAGAGAGACCTTTTCCTCCAGGATTATATCTCTGTACAATGTCATTCATCTTCTCTCAAAACAAAATAAATATCTGAAGATAGATCTAAGGAGATAACTTCAGCTAAAGAACTGCAATGAATAGTGTCACAACATTACCTTCCTGAAAGCCCTGTGTGCAAATTTCCAATATAACAAGGACACCAAAAAATGTCACAAAGTATGTGTCCTATATTACATACGTTAAATAGGGGAAATTGAATGTTAAGTAAGGTTGTTTTGCCCTTACCCGACGTAATTATTAACACTGTATACTCAGTGGTTTTCAGAATATGTTGCTTAAGTTATCTTCTTAGATATGTCTTATGATATTTCTTTTGTTTTGAGAGAAGATAACTGGCATTGCACAGAGTTATGATCCTAGTGAAAAAGTCTCTCCAGTATTGAAAACAGACTTATATAGCAGCCACATTTAATTAAGTGTATATCATGCGCAATGTTTGCTGCATGCCGCAAAATTCATAACATTATGCCGAGGCGGCGAGGTCTATAAACCATGGTTGTGTCTGCGCCTTGAACAATAAAAATCATGATTATCATGATATTGGGTCGTTTGGTGATCTTGTGGACCTTTCTGCCCACCAATGTCCGCTGTTTAACAAATTGATTTCCGTCATACGTGGTTGTGAAAACACGGTTTCAGGCGAGGAACGAGGCGACGGATAATTCTTCAAATATTTACCGGTCCTAAGTGACGACGCACCATGAATATAATGAAAGAAAGCATAGCGCGGGCAGGTTTTTGCAGTTTTGCTATGCGCGAGAAGTCGTGAATGGCATAGAAATGGATGTTGTCCTAGGTTCAGTCAACTTGAGTTGCATGAGACCGTATCGAATAGCCGCATTTTCGTGGGGCAGTTTTTTGTTCCTTGAGGACATGCATGGTTGTTTGTTGAACGGTTTAAGTTACAAAAGGTGCACCACGAAATGGCGGCTATTCTATACGGTCTATTAAATGTTGATTATTGTAGCTTTGTGTTTCCCCATACGGCATTACGAAGTGATAGTCATGTGCTTGGAAAACTGATCTTCGTGTATGATAGGGGCGCTCGAGATGCTAACACCGTGTAACACGGGGTTTAAACCATGCAGGGGAAAGCCTCCAGAAGATGCAAAACGAACGACACGGGGTTTCGCTTTGAATTCTGGGAACACAGGTCAAGGGTTGTTGCCGGGCGGGGCTTAATAAACACTGTCACTATAGGCGTTTGACTCACGAGAAAAAAAATTTACCCGGCGCCACGCGAAATTTGTTGTCCAAATGGTACCGTAACAAACTTTGTCATTGCCCACAGACAACTACTGATTAAGCAAAATGTATTTACACCCATATTCCCTCCTATTTGTGTCATAAATACACGTGTGTTTTTTTTTTCGTACTCGTGTCGCGATTTCAAACTGTCCGCCATGTTTTACTGCTCGCGACTCCCACACGGTTACTAGGTGATAGTCATTCCACCGGGCATGACACCAGGCATGACACCACCGGGCATGACACCACTGCCCGCAAGTACGGGCAGTGGTGGCTGCCACCGGGGCAGACTCGTGTATCACGTGATGGCTAAAAGAACGCTCCGGTGTAAGCTGGTGTTACACGGTGTAAGCATCCCCAACGCCCTTATTAATCGGGAGGTGGTGTTTTAAGCACTGTTTTGGGGGATCGGGTTGCAGTACAGACCCTGTTCATGCGTTTAAACGTTTCAATCGCGTGAATCAGTTCTGTAGAATGCAAACTGCTGATTGAAAAGGTGTCGGACTTGCGTTCCAAGCCTCGTGTTCAGATCGAGGCTTGAAACGCATACGTAACTGGCATCTTTTCAATTGACAGTTTGCATTCTACAGAACTGATTCACATGATTGAAACGTTCAAACGCGTTAGTAGGGTTAGCCTTTTGACAAGGCCTCGTGAATTTGGGCGATTTGGTAAGTAGAGTCTACACACACCGAGTGTCTTATTCACTTGGCCTTTTTCGAACTGCGAGGCAATTCTTATGTTTGTCTTTATTATCGCTACCGAATTCGGCAGCAGAAATCAGGCAGTCACGTGCAGGTCACCCTATGCAAATTACGTCGTGAGCACCCACAAACAAGGGAGGTAGGCTTACGCTTTTGAATTCACGGGGTAAATTAAACAGCAAATCAAATCTAATGGAAATTATATTCGTTCCGTATAAAACTCGGATGTAATACATGTAAACAATTTGTCAAATTTAAACGCATTTACATGGAGCTCAATGGGGTATTTCCGAAGTAAATGTAAGTGCCGTACCTATACATTGATAATGAACGAGTCCACAACGCCACAGGCGATGTGATTGGTCGGATTGTCCTATGGGAACTCTAGGTGACTTGCATACACGCGCGCGTGCAAAACGGGTACCTAGCGCTCATTGGCTCAGTTGACAGGGGTGAGGGGTGAGAGGAACAATTGACAGGTGCATTATCGATTAACGATAGAGAGACGCATGAGTACTCGGGCTCGTAATTACATCATGATTACATGTACAAGCACGTCATTTACCTTTACATAAGAACTTTGCATCTATTTGAAAATATACACACACTTACTACAGTACAGGTCAATAAAATAATTGTAGGATATCACTCATAATCGCCCTGCAGCACGTATTTGTACAATACAAAATGATTTCCACCGTGCCTAATTAGTCACGCCTAACCGAACACGCATCCGTAAAGATATCTATCTACTTCAAGTTGCACGTTCCAGGGGGAAAATCACAGAAGATTGCTTCACTTTGCTTAAATGGTGACGCGTGCATGGAGAAAATTACTTATTGACTTTAAACGGCAATTCGCAGCATTAAAAATGCACGTCGAGTTGTGTTAAGATCACAGCATTCCAATCACAGCATGTTTTTTCTTTTCTTTTGGGGTGTGGTTTATAGCACGAGGTTAAAGTATGTTGAGGTATTCACCACTTGCACGGTCGCGTTCAAAACGAGACTTTCTTGGCATACATCATATTTTACAATGGACAGAAGTTAACGTCACAGCAACCGACATGGTAACGACGCGAGGGAGTCATTATTATTGCAAGGAAAGCCTCGCTGTTTTGCCAATATGGCGGTTCCGTGCAAGTGGCGAATACATATATAGACAAATCTCAAATATAGCAGCGACACGCAGTGCTCGAACAAAATTTACGCACCAGAGTCTTTTTGAAAAAGAGCACATCGCAGGGACCCCGAAAATTGGGCTATATTTGGGACGATTTTGAGGGTGCGAGATGAATTCTGAGACAGATCCTATACTTTGACAACTATTATATGGATTCTGTATAATGGCGATTAAACGCCATCTTACATGCATTTACCAGGAAAACACGCCGACAGTCGTTTTAACTGTCTGCCATATGGGTCATTCCATGAAGTTGAGGAACACGGTTTCCGTGTTACATCCACAACCATTTTTACTTTTACCCCATGAATCAATACTATTCAGAAATTCAAGCTGTTGGATGAGAGAAATTTAAAACATTCATTACTTGTAACAAAATCCTCATGGATTTAAATTTAGATGTCAACTAAATATAATTTTTTTCAAATGTAGGTGTAACATTTGGTGCTTTTTAGCAGATGTTCTTGAATCACACAAATATAATCTAGAATCCTCCAAATTCAAATTAAAAAGGATTGTTTAGGTTGAGAACTGTGTGTTTATTTCAAATTCAACATGACAAAATTTGTAGTTGGAGTGAAAGCAGTTGAACTGTATTGGTTTCCTTAAGTTACATCCACAACCACCACTTTGTTAAATAATTCAAAATGGCAGCACTTTGTCAACACTGAAGACTCCTAAATTACCCCCAAACAGTGTAAGCCACCTTATCATGCAACATCGTTATATCAATGGTGATTCATTGCTCTCTTATTGACCATTTTTTGTGGAAACGAAGAAATGTCACACTTTGTTCCTCAACTTCATGGAATGACCCATACAGCTTATATCCGCAGTGAGACTGCATGTGTAGTCGATTGCCATGAGATTGTGTTCATTGACACATTTCATTTTGTATAATTAGGGCGGCACTCAAATTGCCGTTAAAAGCGTCCGACTGTCGAGGTTTGCCACTGATTTCGGAATAATCCAGCATAAGTAGCGTCAATTGAGGAGCAAAAACGTTAAATTTACTGCTCCGAAAAGTAAGATTCACAATATATAGACTCAAACGAAATTCTCCCAAAATTTCCATTGTTTCGCTTATTTGCAGTGACCCAAACTTTTTTAGTAAAAAGAAAAACCCAACTAAAAGTGCTGATAGCAAGGGTGACATAACCACATGATTTTTCCCCTGTCAAATGGTACCCTTGTGGGAGAAATTGGCAACTGAAGGCGTTTTTTTGTAATCGTTTGCGAACGATTTTGTTTACCCTTTATTCAACACAAAACCATGCATGCATGGATATTTTAGGTTTTCTGAAGTATTACTGCATCTATGTGGCTGAAATTTCTACAAGGCAGTTTACCAACATTATTCTTTAGTTATGTGATGCTGTTGTCCATGGAATTCATAAAAAAGTTTGATCTGCAAAATAATATATTGTAGGCCTAACAACCTTTGAACTGTCCATGCAACGGAGGTTTGTGCAAACCAGACTGTTTCGTAAAATTTCAGAATTCGTTTTTAGCCAACGGCGCTCTGTGGCATTTGTGAGCCACTCCACCAAAAGTAGGCTCTTGCATAAAACAAATGAAAACGGAGCTAATGATTTAATTAGATAGAGTATATTATAAGCTTCACAAACTACAAACATTGCGTCAATCCGTCAAATATTTACCAAGTTATGACCATTTCCGTGATGACCAAGAGCACAATTATTTAAGAAGCGCTTTAGAGAAAAATGGCGTATAAAGGCGGATACACACTATCGCGGAAAAATCACACTTTCGCGCTGCGCTCACCGCATTGCATGAGCCCCCAATCGCCGATTATTCCAAAATAGAAAATTCCACTCTGGTAACTTGGGGCTTCTCTGATACCTCATTGGCTGCGCGTTGGAAAGGTCAGCGCACCGCGGTCAAAGTTCAACAGATTTGAACTTTGACCCAGCTCAAAAGTTTTGCGCGTCGCGATAGGCCGCGCACAAGCGGCAAACCAGTTTGTGTATACAAACCAATGGAACAGTGTGATTTTTCCGCGATAGTGTGAACTCCCCTAAAGGCTGTACTTCTGTTAAGGCATAAGGTCCTTATAGCAACCATAAGGTCCCTATACCTATAGCAAAACATGTGTTCTTCTGGTGTATGGGATATAGTACCAGCCCCTGCTTAAGGCAATGAAAATAAGCATGGAATATCGGTGCTTTTCCCATTGATTTAGCCAAATTATATAGCCTAGTTTCACGAAGATATATGTTTTAGAAAAACACTGAAAAACTGTTTTCTGGTAGTATTTATTCATTTAAACTTCTTTAGGTGATAGATGGATACTTAAAGGAAATAACACGTTGCCTTCAGATTTCACGAAATCTCACGTTTGAGGGTGTTCCTTATACTTATTAAGAGTTGTTCTTGCAATAAAACACATTTAATGTGTTATAATTAGTGAATGGTAATTTAAAAAAACAAACACTGACCTCTGACCCCCACTACATGTCCCGCGAAATGTATACGTATTTCAGCCGTCAATACGATCGTCCGGGTAGTGGGCAAAATGCAGCTACGAACAGGAGTTAGGCTGGCGCCGTAGCCAGTGGTCAGGTAAACCTATCAGATGAACGCAATGTACCATACCATTCTCCGCCTCCCGAGACATGTGTGAAATGTAAACAAACACACACACACACCGACTGGCTGTCAAAAAATGGATCGTCAAGAGAACACAGCAGACGCGTCAAAAAAGAAAAAACGAAAACCTCGCCAATCAGGGTAAGAATATTGTCATGGGACAAACCGATAGAAAGGACTTGGATGATTTATACCCAATGGTTATTGTAGACACGAATTAAAAAAACAGGCACATCACACGCAACGGAGGAAGGAAAAATAATTTCTTTCTCCAGGCTGGAAATAAGACTAATATAATTTCTCCGCCATTTATGGGAGTCAAGATTTTGACTCCCATAAATGGCGGAGCGTGCTGCTTCGAGAAATTACGCAAAATTGAAGCATTTCTAAGGCACGTTTGTGTGGATCATTATATTCTACTTTTTAAACATCTTTCAGATCGTGCTCATTATACTTCAAACGCTTGTAATAGCCCAAAAACGCCCAATAAAGCGCAACCCGAAGGCAACGTGTTCCTTTAATAGGTGGTCTCGTGCAGAAAATCCTGGTACATGTATCGACAAAAAATGCCCTACTCGACATACATGCATAAATTAGCCATTATCTCAGTTCTGGCCATGTGCGACAAGCGCCTATTTCAGTGGAGCGGCTCACATTTAATCTTTCAGTTTACAATATGTTCCTTTAATTTCTATATACTGTAGCAAACATGCGGATCCGAGTATTAGTTTTAATGTCACAGATATCATTTCCCGTGGGCAACACTTTCGATTTTTTTTCTAATTTTGCTGAAACAAAAGCTTAGAAATGATGAAATCAAGATAAGTAGTTTGCCCAGAGCTAATATAATGCTTCGTGCGCAAGTTTGCAACGTTTGTTGCACGGCCACGTATGGATGGCCTTAAAGGTTTAGTGAAGTTAAAATTATCAACCATTTGTTTTTATACACGAATCAGAAGATCAAAGTGTTGCAGACAAAGGGGCAAACTGAAATTTGTTTTTATTTTAGAAAGAAGTGACTTTTTTTCTACTTCAAAATTTTCTTGACAGACGAGGGAGCTGTTTATTGCTAGTCATGGAGGGAACCCACAGTTGAAAAACAAAGTAAGTACATTACATTTCAAACAGTAACTATATAGCAGTAGCCCACTGGTCCATTTCTGACCCAAACAAACTGGTTGGGATTGTTACAAATGACTTACTAAACAAACTCAGTAAACTGATACAGATCATAACACCAAGAAGTCACTGAAAATGACAAAAACGTTTGTACACAAGTCAATGGAGATTTCCTCTGTTGTCCTGAGATGACATCACGGATTTGCTCATGAATATGGAAATTCTCATTATAGCATAAAATAGAAAACTTGCAATTATAACCAAAACGTACGGAACAATCAAATTTTCTGAAATTGACAAAAATGTGCAAAACACACCCTCTACTATTATTATATTTAATAAAAACCCTATTTCACACGTTCTTTAATATAATGACCGCGACAAAATGCGCAGTGGATTTTACCTCGGGAATCCATTTGGAATATTTGATTTCAAGCCTTTGCCAAACCCCATTCCGCTCTCGATGAAACGGGAATAAGGGTTTTAGTTCCAACTTAAAGGAGTTGTTCAGATATTTCCAGAAAATGGATTTCGTTCTGATCCAACAATCATATAAAATGTCTTCCCAAAATACTATCCATGAAAAAAAAAATGAATTTGCAATCTCCAATTTGGATGTGGAAGCAAAAAGGTTGGTGTAAACGCACTGCACTGCTTTATGGAACGGACAAATTAGTTTACAAAACATCGGTGGTTTGTTGACGATATCCTTGAAAATAAGTGGATTAGGAGCGCGAAATTTCAAAGTGGTAAATAAATGAGAAAAATACATATAATATGGTGTCAAAATCTCAACACCCATGAGGTATAGGTAATTTTATGGCTTATTAGGCAAAAATTAAGGTCCGCACGCTATCATCTATACAGTTTTAGCTTTAACTATACTTTATTATCAACTTGAGATGATGAAGAAGGAGATGCAGTTTTAGAAGTGGGAGGAAACCCGCAGAGAAATCTCCCGGGGAAACCCACGCGGTCACAAGTAGGGGCTGCAAACCCAATCCAAATAAATTGGAAGAACGAATTATTCGTCACATCCAACGTATGCGTAATACCTGTCCACAAGGAAAGGCGGCCTAAGGTTTAACAGTCGAGAATTATCATTCGGCTCTGCCGTGTTTTTGTTTACTCTTCGTTGTTATCTAAGCTGGTCATCGCTTGGAAAGTGTCCATTTTCAGTGGACAGACGGTAATTGGGCGGAACGTTGGCAGGCTGTGACGTCATGTGTGACGTTCAAGAAAGGTGCGTGGCTGCGATTGGAGCACATGCAGGCCTTTTTGCTGGTTCTGCGAATCGCGTCCTTCAAACTAGTATGTGTGTACCCGCAGGAAATAAAATAATATCTCTTTCGTTGATTTTCATTCTCATTAAACAAAGTGGACGTATACGGTCTGATACTGTCTGATTGCTATATGGACATACATATGCAGCACGATATGTAGCAGAGAGTATGCCCCCTACCATTGTTCCCCTATTGTGGCTCAAACATCCAAGGAATTCCAAAGGAATTCCTTTCAGTTTTTAGGGGGAGTTGGTGCGTTAACAAAAGGGAGAGTGTGTTGAGGAATAGGGCGGGGGTGATTCCCTTTGCCACATTATATCGATTCGTGCTGGGTATGGACCTGGTATAGACCGTATCGAATATCCGCCATTTCATCGGGCAGTTTCTTTGTTCCTTGAGGACATGCATGGTTGCACATATTGTGCTTCCATTGTTGAACTGTTTAAGTAACAAAAGGTGCCCCACGAAATGGCGGCTATTCGATACGGTATATAGTTGAAGCCAGAAGTACATACATGTACACCACTACCATCATCACCCAAAATGTTAAACAGGACTACCCGAACCATTGCAAGGTGTGCAAGCTATGTTTTAAGTACTGCAAGCACGTGAGGAATTCCACAAAATCACGACTTTAGTAATACCCCAGTCACAATTAGCTTGCGATGGGTTTGCGAGTAGTTTGCGACGGAATTCTTGGCATTTTCGGCTCGGGCCCCACGGGACTCCTTGCGGCTGCTGGGTCATTTTTGGGCATCGGGCGGGCATCGAGTTACTTTTAACTCGGACTTAAAACCTGGTGCGGCGTTTCGCATCGCAAACTGATCGCCCCGCCCGGCGTCCGGCCAACTTGGCGGCGCCCGGCCGGAAATCGGCTAGACATCGGCCGGGGTATATATCGCAGTGACATAGGCAGGACATCGGACGAGTGCCTGCCGGACACCGGCCGATAAACGGGCCAAGAAATCGACCCCATTCCGTCATGGCAGCTTGCGGGGCACGTTTAATTGTGACTGTGATCGCCCAATCGCGCGATCTTTCGCCGACCTCTACACGCCGGCCGATGCCTATAAATCGCACACGCCGCCCGGCCTCCGCTTTAATTGTGACTTAGGTATAAAGACTGTTACAAAAATGGTGACAACGCAAGTTTAAGCACACCAGTTTTAACACAGTTGTATGCAAACTTTTGACTTCAACTGTAGGCCCTCGGTGTATATGGTCATACTAGGCTCAAGTCGGTAAACGGTCGTGTTTTGGTACGTCTGACGCCTTTTTACCGCACACGTTTTTATGTACAGTATTATATATTTTGGTTTTGACACGTATACTGGACGTCGACTAGACTTGGGAACAAGTCTAGATACCGACTTGACATCAAGTCTAGACAATTTACCGAAGGCTATTCTGCGTAATTGGGTCCTGCACTAGGGTGGTTTCTTTAGTTGGCTTCGTACGTCAATGCTTGATAACGAAATCTTTTAAAGGTAATACACAGCCCATAGGATTGACTTATAACGTCATCGTGAGAAATGGATGGATTTGGGAATAAAAACACAAAGCTTTGTTTATGGGCAGTTAAAGCCCGTATGCGGGATTTACAATGTCCAAAAATCCATCAACCAATGTCGGTCAACCATTTGACCGGAAACAAAAACCTTACTTAAGTGGAATATTGAAGTGGTTCTGTAAATGCCCAATGCAACGATTCCCGCATCCGCCCAATGACTTCTTTTTATGAGATAACGACAGTTGAAGACGAATTTATATAAATATGTGCTCGTGCACGCATTTTGTTTTGACAAGGGGCGTCCTAATAAAACTATAGTCCCTTTACTACCGTAGTATATTGTGATTCCGTTTTCTGCGCAGTATAGCCACAGAACCAGCCTGAACAAAACTGTGGCTTAATTTGCACAGTTTTGCGCAGTGTTTTGGGGGGTCAAACACACACACAAAATATAAAAAAAATACATTTTCTGTGTGCCCGCCTATCCGCAACAACCAGGGGGGATTCCTGGAGCTGACTCACACATAGGCCTAGGTTGATTTTTACCGTCCTCATCATTTGGTACAATTTTATTTTGTTGTATTTGCATACACTGACTTTAAAAAATTTTTAATCAATTTTTAAATTGTTGTTTCACACATAGGACTTGAATAAGTAAGCTTCTATAGTGACGGAGTTTAATGTATAAAACTGCCCTCAAAATGCCATCATTTAAAGGTGGGTGGAAATCTCCCTTCACTTTCATGGTTGTCAACAGTATTCCTTTCTTAGTATATAGTACTTTATGTACTAAGAACATTTTATTCAGAATTTCATTCTGGAATAGTCAGAAAATCTCAGTCTTTTTCCGAGACTCTTTACACGCGAAACAAAAAACGTAAGGTCACGTCAACCAACTCGAGTTATGTGTGTGACGTCATAGCGAGGAGACACACAGAGCTGCTTCACTGACTGTGGTCGTGTACCTAGCTCCTCGCAGCAAACACGTACACGTTGTGTGCACGCACGGAACCGCGGATTTTCCACTGACAGAGTTGTTGCAAGTGTTACCACCAACAAGGCACGAAGCTGGCATTTTATTGATATCAAAAATGAACTCAGTGTAAACCACGGAGAAAATACACCGAAAACGTTGAAAACTTTTACAGAAAAATAACGACTGGTGGCTTATGCTATGCTGAAAGCATGCAACTTGCTTTGCAAAATAGTGACTGTCTCCTCGCTATGACATAGCAGGGTCAATGCATATAATTATGACGTCATCACCCCGTTTTTCATTTTGGCCTGTTGCCGGTTGACGAACACGGTCTAGTTTTTCATTTTTCTCTTAATATAAAGTCAGCAATAAAGATAAGAAAAACGCAACTTTATCAAGTAACATCCGTTTTATAAAATAACTTTTTCCCTCGCCAAGTAGCTTCGAGGTTTCAGCCCGACGGCAGTTTCGCATTTATTTGTAGTTAACTCTGAACGTCTTGTGAATATAATTATACAAAACAATCGTCCTTCCCCGGGGTTTTCCACTTAATTTACCATTGTTGAACCAGTGAGGACCGGAACGAGTAAACGTTGAAAAATTTCCCCAGGTAATGCTCGAGCAAAATTGGCATTTTCCTTCGAACGTTGGATGAACAAACCCAAACATAACATGCACAATGTCGCTGTTTTGTTCTCGCGAGATGAACAGCAAAATACCAAGTTTATTCAGATCAATAGCAAACTCTCTGGGGATTTCAAATAAGAATTGTCAGCTGTAGTTCGGCGTACATTAGTAATGTGATTAAATACAGGAAGTTCTATGTTTTGCCCTCACATGCATGAGACACGTGGGCAGCGCAGTTGTTTAGTCATACGCGGGGGGCGGAATATTTTTTTCTCGGAGGGTTGAGGGCATTGAGAATGTTCTCTGCTTCTGATTGGTTCAAATGAATATGAATATGAATATTCTCTATACAGCGCCCTCGGGAGTTGTTAAAGGAACACGTTGCCTTCGGGTTGCGCTTTATTGGGCGTTTTGGGGCTATTACAAGCGTTTGAAGTATAATGAGCACGATCTGAAAGATGTTTAAAAGGTAGAATATAATGATCCACACAAACGTGCCTTAGAAATGCTTCAACTTTGCGTAATTTCTCGAAGCAGCACGCTCCGCCATTTATGGGAGTCAAAATCTTGACTCCCATAAATGGCGGAGAAATTATATTAGTCTTATTTCCAGCCTGGAGAAAGAAATTATTTTTCCTTCCTCCGTTGCGTGTGATGTGCCTGTTTTTTAAATTCGTGTCTACAATAACCATAAAATGGGTATAAATCATCCAAGTCCTTTCTATCGGTTTGTCCCATGACAATATTCTTACCCTGATTGGCGAGGTTTTCGTTTTTTCTTTTTTGACGCGTCTGCTGTGTTCTCTTGACGATCCATTTTTTGACAGCCAGTCGGTGTGTGTGTGTGTAGAGCCGTGTGTTTACATTTCACACATGTCTCGGGAGGCGGAGAATGGTATGGTACCTTGCGTTCATCTGATAGGTTTACCTGACCACTGACTACGGCGCCAGCCTAACTCCTGTTCGTCGCTGCATTTTGCCCACTACCCGGACGATCGTATTGACGGCTGAAATACGTATACATTTCGCGGGACATGTAGTGGGGGTCAGAGGTCAGTGTTTGTTTTTTTAAATTACCATTCACTAATTATAACACATTAAATGTGTTTTATTGCAAGAACAACTCCTAATAAGTATAAGGAACACCCTCAAACGTGATATTTCGTGAAATCTGAAGGCAACGTGTTCCTTTAAATAAAAGGAAGAAAATGAGAGGGTTTGACGAGTTGCTTGGTAGTTATAGTGGTAAAGCATAGTATCAAGTTTTGCGAGTTAGAATCTGCTCTATTCCACCTTTATATTCTCATTAATGAATAGTTCCGACCTGTCAATCAACCGAACCCGCCGACCAATCACAACAGAGCTAGCAGATAGGTCAAAGGTCAAAGTGCATTGTAGTGCATCATAGGTCAAAGTGCATTGTTTCACAACATCACGCGATGTTCTGTCCCATACAATTTGTACAGTGTTGTATGCGATGATCCTGGTGAATTTTTGGTTCAAGGCCGGTCGTTTCGTTCAAAGGTACGAAAGCACGTATTTCATGATATGACATCCCTGTATTACTGGCCCTTTACTCGGTGTGTTCTAAGATAACTGTCGACCCTGAAACATGAATACCTTTGAGTTTTCTCCAATGAATCTGTGCTTTCCGTTGAAAGTCCCATTGCTTTGTGCGTTGTGTGTCGCCGTTTTGACGATAGCGTGTGAGCCATAGCAACAATATCCACGGGGGCGGGGTTAACTGGGCAAAATCGGAACTATGCATTGAGGAAAGACCTACGCACTTTCTATACCTCGAAACACAGCGTTGTGTTAAGTGACAGCTATCAACAAAACAGTATGCAATTTATGCATGCTATGTGGTTAGGCCAATCAGGAGCAATGTGCCCTCAATCCTCCTAGTAAAAAACAAATACGCAGCCGGGGGTTGGGGAAAGGAGCTTGAGATGATGCGCCCGCTGTCTCTGTGTTAGGTACGTGTAGGCGGTCGGGTTGGCGTACGGGTTCTTTCCTCGCCTTTCACCTCTGGGGTCCCGGGTTCGAATCCGGGGCGTGTATGTGGATTGGGTTTGCAGTCCCTACTTGACCGCGTGGGTTTTCCCCTGGGGCATTTCTCTGGGGGTTTTCCTCCCACTTCTAAAACTGCAACTCCTTCTTCGTCATCTCAAGTTGATAATATAGTATAGTTAAAGCTAAAACCGTATAGTTGATGGCATAAAGGGCCTTAGTTGCCGAAGATGCCATAAAATATACAACAACAACAACAGGTACGTGTATTGAATTTGTTGTATATCATCTTTCTTTTGCATGATAACCGCAGGTTTGTTGTAGTTAAAGGGCCTGTGACATGCTAAACAACTTTGTGCCTAAGCTTTGCTTCATAATGACGGATTACTTGTTCAGCAAGACATACTATTGTTCGTTTGGATGTAAAATCAATAAAAGGTGGCCTTTTTCAACTTTGAAGATTTCATTGCAATAAATCACAGACAGAGGGCGCTGTTTTGAGTGCATCACGTAAGGAAGACAGAAGGGAAAAGTTAAGAAAAAACATAAGACTTCAAGTTGGACTTGTGGAAAATTGCTGCAGTTTCTACCCCTAGTTTTGTCATGGCTTACAACAGAAAATATGTAGAACGAAATCAAACAGTCATGGATTACAAAAGTTCCAGGACGTTTGAGAAAAAAGTGGAATCTTTTGTGCACAGTTGAATGTGATTTTTCTGTGTTTGCCTCTTGTGACATCGTGACCTTGGTCAGGAATATGCATATTTTCATTAGCAAAAAAACTAAAAACCTTAATTTTAACCCCCAAAACAAGCTCCAAATATGATTTTTATGATTGTAACTGAATATATTGGTTTTATAGCATATATGTCATTGATAAAAATCCCAAATAAGGGGCCCTTTAAGTGACAGCTATTAACAAAACACATCAGTATCTACTATGCAATATAGGCTATGCATGTGGTTAGGCCAATCAGGAGCGCGCAATGTGCCCTCAATCCTCCTAGGAAAAAACAAATACGCAGCCGGGGGTTGGGGAAAGTAGCTTGAGATGATGCGCCCGATGTCTCTGTGTTAGGTATACGTGTATTGAATTTGTTGTATATCATCTTTCTTTTGCATGATAACCGTATGCAGGTTTGTTGTAATTAAGTGATAGATATATTCTTAAAAAGATAGTGAAACAGTGAAACTTGTATATAGTGGCCACCCTCGGGACCGTAAAATACTGGCCATTATAAACAGGTGGCCCCTGTACAGAGGTTGCGTTAGGATTATACACATGGCATTTGGGATCAAAGACGGGTGGCCACTATAAACAGGTGGCCTCTTTTTTAAGGTGGCCTTAATAGTAGGATTGACTGTTAAGAACAGAAGTTTGTTGAATAATGCAGCCGTATAGAGAGGGCTGCAGTGATTATAAGTTACACGATTTCCTCGGTATGTATGTGTATACGGCACAGGGTGATTTCGTGATGCATGAGAAAGCGTGACACTTGAAAATGTACGTGCCCATTTCACGCTTTCTCGCACGTGCGTCTTTCATCGCATGTTTTTATATTCAAAATCTTGCCTATAGGATATTGTCAATATCGCGTCAAATAATCTGCATGTCATCCTGTGCGATTATTCTTCACAATGACACTTGAAGATGGTTGTCTTTCTGATTAATTGATGCTTAAAAAGATGCTTCTAATACATTGAGAGCCTCTTAAGTGGGGAATTATTGACCGAAGTGTTGCGAACATTAGGTCACGGTGGAAAATCAAGCATGAATAGTCTGTGTACAATCGGTTTATTTCAGCCGTTCTGTAACCTAAGCAACAGTGCCACTAATGGCATATTCCTTATGCATTAGTCGGACGTTACACAAGCTATGATGCATTTCAAGTCACTCCAAGTATATGCCGAAAATATCAGATTAGCCTTTTGCGTGTTTCGCACGAGTAGCATCTGGTGTACTGACGTACTTCCTTTTACATTCACACTTAGTATCCACTTGACCAGACTATTTGTTGTCGCTATGTGGTGCACGCGGCAGATGAGAAGTACAGAATCAATATACCATGTTCACCGTATAGGAGATAATCGCATACACCAACCAGACTGTTGGTTGCTATAGGCAATGGCGTGCACCACGTAGCAACGACAGTATGTGACTTTCTAAACTTCCCCTCCATTTAAAAGTGAATATTTCGGGCGCAGGCCTTTATGCAAACTGTTGCACGCAAAAGGCTAATTGGGCTGGGCGAATCCTTACTGGTGTCGATTAGAATCGATTGAAAGTTAAAGAATCGATTCCCATTATCTTGGCGCAGTATACCCGCAGTGATTGTTATTATAGCCTTTTATAGAATTATGGCTGAACAAAAAGAGAGGGCGCAATTATTTGGGTATGATTTTTCTCTCATCCCAAGTTTGGTTGTTTCATTTCAATGGTGATCAGCACCATACCAGATGTTGCATTCGTTACTCTGCCCAGTTGCGCTGTATACCATGCAACACCGGGTGAAAAATTGGGCCTATATAGGAAAAACCTGAGGGAGTATACCAACTGTGCCTTATAGCTCAGCTGGTAGAGCATCTGCCCGGTGAGTCAGAGGTCTCGGGTTTGAATCCCAATAAGGCCCTTACGATTTTTCTCTCATCCTAAGTTTGGTTATGCCTATAAGTGGAATCGGAATCGATTCTAAAAATGTTGGAATCGTCCAAGCCTCTGGCACGACTCCTTCTTTGATAGTTCACATGCACGCACAGTGCATACGGCCACTTGCTTTATATGTTCTTATTCCATTAAGGCAAACCTCCATTTTTCGAGCAGCCACGTCTTTGAAAGACCTATCTAACGAAAGGACGTGTACGTGAACCCTGCTGTGATGGCTGCACAATATTAATAATAACCCTTAGGCAACGATGCGACGGAAATTGTGTAATCTCCAGCCAACCTCGACCCGCGCCCACTATAATAAGCATACCCTTACCTAAAGCCGGATGTTTGGTTATAGAGCTTTTTGAAATCCTATTTTGTTGCATTAATTATTGACATTAATCTATAATTTTTCTTGATAAAAGTTGATTATGCAAGCATGCTCTTGCGTGCATGCTCTTCGTTCGTGTATAGTTAACATATTTAGGAGGATTTTCCTTGAAACAGCGCGAATCAAATCATGAAAGATTGAGTGCATGGTTCTTTCCCCGTATTTCATTTCTGGCGTCCGTGATTCGATTCCGGGGCTAGGTGGATTGGGTTTGCAGTCCCTACTTGACCGCGTGGGTTCCCCCCCCCCCCCCCCCCCCCCCCCCCCGCAGGAGATTTCCCTAGGGGTTTTCCTCCCACTTTAAAAACAGCATGTCCTCCTTCGTCATCTTGAGTTGATAATGAAGTAAAATGAAAGCTATAGTTGATGGCATAAATGTCCGGATATGCCCTATGTCATGTATACTACATGTATGTACAGCCTATGTACATGATTTGCACACATGCAGTATGTCTGTATAATACAACTATAATACAACATTTTGATATTACCATTTCTTTTTGAAACCCATTGCTAGCTATGAGAACTTACGTCATATACGTACTTAATCAGTAGTTTATTTATAAAGATAATTACGCCTTCAGATTTTTCCAGAAAATGGATTTAGTTCTAACCTAATTAACAATCGTATAAAATAACTCCCCAAAATACTAACCATGGGAAGAAAACAGGAAATATGCAATCTCCAATTTGGATGTGGAAGCAAACAGGTTGGTGTAATTACTGCACTACTTTATGTAACTGTATAAATTAGTTTATAATTAAACATTTGTGGTTTTTGACGGGTGGCGAAAATTTCCGGATTGAGAGCGCGAAATTTTAGAATGGCATGAGAAAAATATGACACATGATATGGTGTTAAAATCTCGACACCCATGGGAAAAATGGAGAGTCAAAAATTTGATCTGGGCACGCTCCTTTAATATTGCTACACTCTAAAAACAGATTGGTTGAATTCAACCAATTGGTTGGTAGATATGTTTTTAACCAATCATATTGGTTATTTTAACCAATCATATTGGTTATTTTAACCAATCATATTGGTTATTTTAACCAATCATATTGGTTAAAATGACCAATCCATATTGGTTAAAGTTGCATTGCCCGTGTTTCGGTAAAAGGATTAAAAAAATTAATTTACACAAGCGAACGAATTTAGAAAGCTTACGTGTCTCTGTAACGAAAAATATCAAAAACTTAAATTTCCGACGTCGGGAATTGGAGATACAAGCCTTTTTCTTGAAACGTGCTTCACATGTTGTACATGTGCGCGTACGCTCATATGTACATAGTATGTGTACAATGTACACATGTACGCGCACATGTACATTTACGTCATAACCCTGTCGATTAATTGACCTGCCAGCCTTTTAATCATTTCTTGTTTTTAATCGACTGGCATTAATCCTTGACGGATTTTTACGTTCTTGGTACCGAATGAAAGCTGATAACTTTTTCTATTCTAGAAAAATACCTATTTAACTTTAAAAAACAAATTTGACGCCCAAATCGGCCCAAACACGGGCAGTGCAACTTTAACCAATACGGATTGGTAATTTTAACCACTATGATTGGTTATTTTAGCCAATATGATTGGTTATTTTAACCAATATATTGGTTGGACACATATCTACCAACCAATTGGTTGAATCCAACCAATCTGTTTTTAGAGTGTAGTTACATTTATAACAAAGAACATGTAAGAAATAAGAGGAAATTCCAGGGTTTTCAGGCTATTATTACAAATTAAAACTTTCAGCACTCCATCATCTATTTTTAGCTGTGCCTTGTCGATATAAGGTGCACATAAAATGAATAATACACCACTGGAGTAGTTTAAACGCCGGACCGACCAAACTGCATGACACATGTTTCTTTCCCACAGCATGCATGGACAAGCAACCATGCAATAAATAATTGATTTTATTTGTAGGTAATAATGACTTTCGCATTTCCAATGCGGAATTTATTTTCAACGATAATGGTATTGTTATCGTACTTAAAATTTGCCAATTAGGAACACCATGAATTCATCTTGATGTATGCTGATGTTAATGTTTTTTTTCTAATTTGTTTTATTTCAGCGGATAAGTAAACATATTGCCTTAAAGTCCCAATACAACATTTGCAGTTACCCCCCAACAAATGTTCTTTTACCAAACAATAACCCCGAAGCCAGAAAGTTTTGTCAAAAAGGCTACCTAAGCATTGGCGTGCACCACGTAGCAACAACAGCTTAGTGTGACTTTCTAAGCAAAGTGAAGAATTCGGGGCACCAGACATTATGCAAAATGTTACACACAAAGCGAGGCTCATTGTCATTGTAGCGATCGATAGTATACGGGAGCTTCAATTTTGTTAGAAAACCGAGCGAAGGAGTGGCGTTCTTACGTACAGCTTTGTTCTGCCATAACATAATAATACATAAAGAAGCTGTACACAGAAACGACATGTTTATGCAATTGGTTTTTTTTTCATTGCGAAAAAGGTTATGATGCGAAGGTTTATTTTTAAGATTGGTCGAGGTTGTTTATCCGCAGCAGTGAAAACGTGGAACTGCGAAAAAAATCAAACATGTTCACTGCGTATATAAGTGCTCTAGTGAAATAATTAGATAGCTCGCCCGTCGCCACTAAACGCGGTACACACACGAAAATAAATATTTCATTCTATAGAATAACAGATGTGCGTAATGACTGCAATATTACACGGTAACCATGGGAACACGTCTGGGACCCGTCGGGCTTTCATGCAAATTTAATGTACTCCCGATTATGGGGATTACCGCGGGGTGACAGGGAAAGTAAAATAATACGGATTGTGCCGGATCTGTGTGCGAAACATGACCGTGTACCTCAGGGCGATTTCTGACTCTCGACAGACACTATAATAAATGAATAATTGTACGTGTGTTTCCATTAGATAAGAGACGCATTCTGCGTATAAATTATGTAATATTAATTATTTTATGAGTGCTTATCGTCTGTATACACAAATTTCACGGCAGACAGATTTTACACCTTTTAAAAAAAATGTAATTTGCAAAATTAAAGGAATAAATAAGCTCAATGGGACTGCGTGTGAAATGTCCAATATAAGAGCATAACATTATGGTCATTTTCGATAGAAATGTCGGAAAATGCTTATGAGTTTGCGAAATCTGGATGCAGTGAAAAACAACTTGGCTCTACCGGGATTCGAACAGTAGACCTTCTGCTTAACGTGCAGACGCCCTACCAATTAAGCTATAATTTAAAAGCCAATTGGTCGTCTCGAAACACAGTATTGCGTGTCCCTCACTGAATAGGATTGGCTATCACGTGAGCTTAACAAGCCCTACTGAGGGATAAACCCTTCAATGAGATAACCACCCCTCCCAGGGGTCACTTAAAGGTCATGAAATGGTATTTTTATCAATGAAATCTATGCTATGCAACTACTCCATTCATTTACTGTCGTACAAACCCTGCTTGGAAGTTGTTTTGGGGGTTAAAATGAAGGTTTTTAATTTGTTATGCTACTGCAAATTTATATACATATTTATGAGCAAAGTTGTGATGTCACATCAGGCAAACACAGGAAAATCCCATTCAACTGTGCACAAAATATTTCAGGATTTTCCCCCAATTTGCTGAAATCGTTGTAGCCCATGATTGTCTGGGTTTGTTTTACACGTTACTTGTTGTAAGCCATGCAAAAACTAAGGCTGGAAACTGCAGCAATTTTCCACAATTCCAGTTTGAAGTCTTATGTTTTGTCTTTGCTTTTCTACCATATGTTCCTAAAGTGACATGCCCCAAACAGCGCCCTCTTTCAAATAAATTTCACAGTTGAAAATGCCACCTTTTATTCATGGGGCATCAAAATGAACAGTATAGTATTGTAGGTAAGACTTAAGGCTATGCATGGTGGAAATCACCGTGTGTATGTGTATATAGGTATATTATAGTATTGTCTTTCTAAACAAGTAATCCTTCATATGGAGCAAAAACTGTGCATCAAGTTATTTAGCATTTCAGGGGCCCTTTAAGATACGACTCGAACCCCTGCCCGGCTTGCCCCAATTATTAAGCATGAATATGTGATTTTTTTCTCGGAATAATGACCCAGGAATAATTATTGCTATTATCAGAGTATAAAGTACAACTGAAACTGGGACAAATCGATTTTCTGCATACATTTACTTAAATTATTAGGCCAATGCAAACAGTGCAGACAGGTTTTAACAGTCGGTAAATATGGCGTATTAGATTTAAATCGTCCTGCAGTAATATTGAAATTAATAATTTCAAATTCACTTGCGCCTTATCCATATTCAGGAGTCAGCGTCTAATTTCGCAACCAAAATGGCATTGCCAATAAATTGTACACTTTCAGAGGCGCTCATAGTGTTTAATATGGGCATTTCGTTGGAAAATAAAAAGTCTCTGTGAAGACTGCAGAAAGGGCAGGCAAGACCACCTGAGGCAGTTGTCTTCCGTCCTCCCTAAAAGTTGACTCCTGCGCACGTAGGAGTTAAAATATTATACCCAGACTATTTTTAACTTCAGCAAATAAATTTATAAGAACATCGCGTTTCCGTCCGTCTTTTCATAGCTTCTTGTCAGTACTTGTCCCGACACGCTGGCAAATTTATGTGCCGAGTAAATTGACATTCGATCGTACTACTCTATTTATGCATACAGCGAGATGCAGTTCGGGGCGAGGACCACGGATATTCGTGTAGAGTACGACAGCGGCGTGAGCTGCCACAACGTGCCGGCAAATCGGAGCGACCGGTCCCATGGCGAACCTATCGCCCAGCCCGCCAGTTGAGCAGCACCCGTCGTCCCCTTGGGCTGAGAGGAGATTATCGCAAATCGCGTGCGAAGGTAAGATGATCTTTGTAGAGATAATCCCATGGGATTCCTCTCTCTTTTAGACGGGAGAAACGATACGTCGAAAACATGGCTATTAGCGTCCGCGGCTCCACGCGATACGGGTTGATTATAACGTTTGCGTGCGTTTTGCAGGTGTCAGATTTTCGCAGGTATTACGTTTGGAAATGTACACGCCTGGCTGAGGTCGATTTCGGGCTTTTTGGTGTTATTAAAAGGAATCAATTTCTTCCTGTACTAAAATGCCGAGGTTATTGAAAAGATGACAAAAACATACAGTGATTAATCTTGTGTTTTCCCAATCACAATTTATGTTGTTTATGCACCAGGCCGATGCAATACCAGTTAAACTATGAGGTACAATGGTGCACTCCCCAGGTTTCCCTGACACATCGGGTACTTGCTTTACACCAGCTCAGCTATGAGGCACATGCAGTGGTATATTCCCCCAGGTTTCCCCTAAGACCTCTGACACACCGGGCAGATGCTATACTAGCTGAGCTATGATGCACTGTGGTATACTCCATCAAGTTGACCCTATTAAGACCTCTGGTCACACCAGGAAGATGCTTCACCAGCTGAGCTAAGAGGCACAGTGGTACTAACTAGTATACTCCCTCAGGTTTTCCCCCAAGACCTCTGACACACCAGGCAGATGCTCTACCAGCTGAGCTATGAGGCACAGTTGTGTACTCCCCCAGGTTTTCCATAAGACCTCTGACACACCAGGCAGATGCTCTACCAGCTTGAGCTATGAGGCACATCTGTATGTCTCCCTCAGGTTTTACTTAAGAACCTAACTTTTCTCTCGATGTTGCATGGGTGTGCCACTGAGTGGTGTCTATACTCTTATATAAATTAAGCTGGTCTTAATTTTTCTCTTTACAGCAGGATCCAAAAAGCAGTCTCCTTCGGGATCTAGCTCCCAAGCGGCTCACACGACCGTGTCGAGGGCCGACAGCGTAGATTCCTTCCATGTGACCTTAGATTATGCAGAGCCCAATCTGTACAGTACGCCAGCGGGAGACAACCAGTTTGCCAAAGGGCGCTTGCAGCACCAACAGCAACAGCACCCTAAGAGCAATGCACGGATATCCATGGCCAATGGAGTCAAGCCTATAAAACGACTGAAACATCCGGCCGATCAAAGTCTCATTTTCCCGTTGCTAGGCACGCTTCTGTTTGTCTTTCTCGCCCTAGCAACATGCATTCCCGTATTGGTGCTTACGCTGATCGCTGTGCCCCTGGCGTACGCCGTACGAAGGCTGGTGTCATGCCAGCGATGTGCACGCATGGGCTGCCCCGAGCTACTCTCCACCATGGACCGCTATTGGCTCTTCGAGGCCGAAGTCAATCGGTCAGTAAACCATTGCTTGTTGCACTTGGATGGAAGTCTGGACATAACGCGACTCCGCGATTTGCTCCTGGCACGGCTGGTATCCGCCGAGAACAAACGAGGGAGTAAGCTATACGCCCGCTTCACACAGCGCGTGCTTCCGGCAGTGTGTGGCTACCAGTGGAGCAATGATGACGAGTTTAATATCGACAATCACATAGTCAAAGTCACCGAGTCTTTCAGAACTAAAGCAGACGTAGTGAGTTACGTCTCGAAACTTTCCTGCTCAGGCCTGATGCACGATAGACCCCTCTGGGAGATGCACGTCCTTCAGCTGGGCTCCGATCAGCCCGATACCCTCCTACTGTTCCGCATTCACGCTTGTGTTTCAGATGGAGTAAACCTCACCGAGTTATTACACAAAGCACTAGCGGACAGCCATGCCAAATCGCTTGTTGAGATACCGCGGAAAACCCGCTTTGGACGACGAGCGTTAGCTTTTAACATTATCAGGGCTCTGATAGTAGGACCTCTGGTTGTCCTCAGGCAGATCTTTTGCGGAAGCGAAGATTTTAGTCTCTTCCGAGATCGGACAATGACGGGGCAGAAGGAGGTAGCGTGGTCGGACGCGATCCACCTCCCTCCCGTGTATCGCGTGAAGCTGGTCACAAGATGCACTCTGAACGACCTGGTCATGTCAGCCGTGGCCGGAAGCCTCAGGCTGTACCTTAAATCCATGGGTATTGACCAACCCAAGAACGTCCATTCCAACATAGCCGTGGACTTCCGAGGCTCTGAGTCCAGGTGCAGTAACGCAGGCCCAATGGGTAATCGCTTTAGTCTTGCCAATGTCCAACTTGCAACCAGCACGGAGGGTGCCATTCCGCGGTTGTGGGACACAAAAAGACGCATGGATGACCTCAAACTCTCAACTGAGCACGTAGTGCTGTACGGCATGACCAAGGCCATCATGACCACATTCCCCGAGTCGGTTGCCCACGGCTTCCTATCTTCGTTCGTCGGTGAGAGCAGCTGTACCGTGTCCAACCTAGCTCTTGGGGAAGACATTCTCTCTATCGGCGGCAAGCAGCTCAAGATGGTCCTGTTTTGGATGACGCCAGGCAACGACGTTCCCATTAGTATATCTGTGCTAACCTACGCAGGTCAAATGAGGATAGCGGTTCTTAGCGACCGGGGAAGTGTTCCTAATCCGCAGCCCATTGCAGACGAGTTCAAACGACAGGTGGGGATGTGCATGAGTAGTTTAGTCCCGTCATTGTCAAATTCGCTTGTAAGGCAGACATTTTCCCCCCAGATATCCCAGTGAGCCAAAACTGGACACAAAAATCTACCCTCTTCATTCGCATGATCTATATATATATATATATATATATAGGCAAAAGGGCTCTGGTTGCTGAGATAAGCTGACACAATACGTTGCCCTGTATAGTAACCTGGGAGGTTCTTCCGCACGGCCACGAAGTGCGAGAGAACAGGAAGAAATTCTCAGTTTTAGAGGTAGGGGGGAAATGGGGGGAACCACACACAAATTGTGTGTGCTATGGGAAAACACGGAATCAAGCACCGCATCTAACAGAAACGGTTTTCCGATTTGTGTGTGTGTGTGTGTGTGTAAACGTATGGAGCTGACAATCGTGTCGACTTCTCTTTCTCAGGATTGCGTCACGGGGTCACGCGCATATCATTACTACCTAATAAGCGTTTCAGAAATCGCGAAAATGTCATTTTCGAAAACCGCACTTTTGCTTGCGATTTATTGACTTAAAACGGGCAATTTAAAATAAACTGCGGTATAAGTCAGCTAGAGGGATATGTGGACTATCGAAAAATGTGCAAATGCTGGATTTTGTGCAAAAGGGGGATACTAAACTTTCATGCGCGAGCTTGGAGACGGCTATTGTTGCATCACTATCTTAAGCAAAGTTTGGCTCTGCAGTTAAAGGGCCCTGGAATGCTCAATAACTTTATGCACAGTTTTTGTTGCATATATATGAAAGATTACTTGTGTAAAAAAGACAATACTACTGTTAATTTTGATGCCCCATGAATAAAAAGTGGCATTTTTTAATTTTAAAAATTTCTTCACATAAACTCACAGAAAGAGGGCGCTGTTTGGGGCATGTCACTTTAGGAACACACAGCAGAAAAGCAAAGAAAAAACATAAGACTTTAAACTGCAATTGTGGAAAAATGCTGCAGTTTCCAGCCTTAGTTTTTTCATGGTTTGCAAAAGGCAACATGTAAAACAAACCCAAACAATCATGGGTAACAAACGGTTCAGCAAGTTGGAGAAAAATGTGGAAACTTTTGTGCACAGTTGAATGAGATTTTCCATGTGTTTTCCTAATGTGACGTCACCACTTTGCTCATGCATATGTAAATTAACATTAGCATAAAAATCAAAAACCTTGATTTTAACCCCCAAACAACTTCCAAGTAGGGTTTTTATGATTGCAAATTAATGGACTAGTTCCATAGCACAGATTTTATTGATAAAAACACTATTTAAGCCACGTTTTCAGTTGCTTACCGTTAATGATGTCTATGAAATAGCATAATGCTCAGTTAACAAAAAAATAGTCTGTTAAGCAGCTCTATGAAATTGGCCCCCTGGAAAGAACCTCTACCCCGACCCCTCGATCTTGAATTGAATCGTGAGTGGCCTGCAATACTGTGGTATATTGGCCACCAAAGTGGTTGTCCCATACACGCAAACAAATTGGTGGTCTAAAATTATGTATCCCATGAACGTTTTTCTCCTGTATTTGGTGCAGTTAGAGATACTTATCAGCCTGCTTGCGCACCGACGCATACCGGGAGAATACAGACGACGTGCAATGGACGAAGACGAGGACGAGGTATTAAATTAAATATCTTAGTTCCTAATATATGTGAATGTAATATTCACCAAACCGTAAGTGGGAGAGGCAAGCGAGAAAAAAAATGTAGAAACATAGTTCAACCAAGGAGCTATAAAAGGAGCTCCATGGTTCAACTATAAGGTTTCACCCGGCCGGGTATCGCGGAAGAAAAGTGCACCGGTGCATGACTTGTATAGACTCCGTGTACAAACCCTTTACATTTGCTGCCATGCTGGATTACAGGATTGGACAAATTATTACATAATAGATTACATACAGGATTTTTGAGAGAAAAAAAATATTACACACGGCTTTGTCTCCACGTGTGATTAAGGATGTGTATGATAAAAACTAGCCCTCGTAGAAGTCAACTCAATCATGGAGGTAGGAAAAGCAGACCTATAATAAATTATGCATACAAAAAAGGCTAAACAAATATCATAATTATGTATCTTAGTAAAAGCGAAAGCACGAGCGAGTATTAAAAAAGTATTAATTCGAAAGGACAGATTTTGCTCTTTTGTTTAATGCTGTTCATCTTTACACAAACCAAAATGAAATTCAATTTAAAAGGTAAAAAAATCTTAACAGCACATTTAAAAAAATCACTTTCAATTTTCCTTTTTTTTTTGACAAATAAACCCCAAAATGTCATACCTCAAAATAGCCATTGAAAAGAAATTAAATATGGACAAATGCAAAGAAAGAACATAACTATAAAGAAACCCATCAAGATGAGTTTATCCTACAGACAATGATGAGCTTGTGGTCAGAGAGCAGTGACCTAGCTAATAAACTATACTCTCCAACAAAAGAAACTGTGCATGATAAAAATTGCTGTATTTTTTCAGCCATGGCAGATAACTCGCTGGAATAAACTGTTAATGAAAGTCCATGAAATCTTTCAAATGGTTAACCGAACTTAAAATGTACAAAATGTGTTCTTCGTGTTCTCAGAGGTTGCTGAAAACTGACTTGCCAATATTGAAGTCACAAAGTCAGTATCGAGTGTGTCCCCCTTGTGCATTAATCACTGCTGTGCATCTTCGCCTCATGGAGCCAATGACACGCGCATGAAAGAGAATATTGACTTTTGGGTAGTCCTTTTATACGGCTTGTTAACGAGACCTGAACTTTATGGAATTCTGTTACATAACAACCTGTAGGACCCCTATTGTGAAATCAACACCCATGCATGCCTAAGTCCTGCACTATGCCATGAGCAGGTTTTGAGTGCATAACCTTTTTCTAACAATGTCAGAGAATATTGTCTGTGAATTTGGTGTTTATTTTCCACCTTCTTGAAAAAATACAGCAATTTTTACCATGCACAGTTTCTTTTGTTGGAGAGTATATATACCTGTATGTGGGAAGGCAAATTACGGGGGACACACTACCACATAAATATTGGATAAGATAAAACATGGAGAGAGGGGACGCACTCCTACAAAAACCCAGTATAATATGTGTAACTTTTACCCCTCTTACACATGCTTTCAAGAAATTGTGCGAAGCCGCTGTCCTATTTAGTCTGGTTCCATGCTTATACCGCATCGACAATGGAGCCTTAACATCGCGGTAGTCAGGGGCCTGGTTACTTTCACATGAGGGCGCTCCTGTAAAGAAAGTGTGTGCACATTAATTTTTATATAAATTAATGTTCAGTTATTGTTTTCTTGTACAAAGATAGAATTTCTGGATGAATCATTTCATTGGACAATTGACACTACTTGAGTGAGGCTTTCGTTGTTCATTTGGGATTTTGGGTTATTGCAAAGCTGTAATCAGCCCTTAAAGGCCCTATGTATCATTTGCAAGATAAAACATTTTACTGATTCGTGGAATAAGAGTGTAACATATCTAACTTAAAAAAAGAATGTTGGTAAACTAGCCTGCAGAAATTTTAGCTACTTAGATGCATCAATGCTTCAGAAAACCTTGAAAATCTTTTTTTAGAAAACCACCTTCGGTTGTCAATTTCCAACATTAAATACCATTTTGAACGGATATAAATTCATGTGGTGTTTGTTACCATTAATTGCTATCAACACTTTTGAGTAAGGGTTTTCTTGTCAACTCATGAAAAACAAAATTGGGTCATTGCAAATGATATAATAATGGGCCTTTAACCCCCTAAGATGGCCACCATCCAAATGAAAGGGCCTCGGACGATCTACATTATTTGTCTTGGATAAAAAGAAATAATTTTCTTTCCGAAGTAAAAGTCCAATGCAATTTGCTGCAGGATGAGGAAATTGACCCCTTGGAGGAGGAAATACGGACTCCGTCATCCGCTTCCGGTCGGAAAAACCGCCCTCTGTCGGCCAGTTGTCTCCAGCGTCCTGGCTCCCGGTCGTCGTCGGCTATGCGGCCGCTGTCCACATCCACGGACACCAACGAAGCCAACGGCACGCTAGAGGGCGCTCAGGGGTCGAGTAGTGACGTCATCATCAACAGGTCTGCGCATGTCGAGAAGAGAGCAGAAAGCGCGTGCAGCATGGAGTGCGTTAGTTTCTCGGCCGATCACAGCCAATACGATGGCGAGTTGGCATTCGATATTTCACCATGCGTTGAGAGACGATCCTCTGCCGGCCATCTTGTTTAGGAACACAGGCCGAGTTCTGGCGGTCTGTTCAAAGCTTGTGTTACCGTGCCGGCGATGGCCAAGCCGCGGAGATAAAACCCAAACATAACCAGGCCAGTCAGTGTCCGCGCTCGGCGAACACAGCGCCCAACAGTGAATATACTGGTTCCCGGAATCTCTTGGTCTGTGTCTAAAAGCACAGCCTTGTTCCAAGTGCATATAAATTATGCACACGTCGCGGTTATGTGTTTCTTTATATTTGCGTTGGAAATCCAACTCAAATCATAAATCAACACGTGTATTTACATCTGATAACTCTTTAAGCTGTTGATTCCAACAGATAAAACCATTTTTAGTGTAAAAATGCGAAGTATATAGATATTTATTTTGAACACTGAAATGCAATTACAGTTAATGTGCAATCTCCAGTATTTCCTATTTAGTTTGTCTTTTGTATACTGTCCAAAAGACGCCGCCCAGATGTATTACTTAGAAACGAAGTTACAAAATGTCTTCATAGTAACGTTTCAAAATGTACTGATCTATTCCAAAAAAATGTAAACATAATATCTTGCATTGTATAGCAATGTAGTCAGAGCTGAATATAATAATAATATACATTGTATGTCCCATAGTAAGTTCAAACGCACAACTGTTTTTACTTTAAATTGGTTGGTTATATGTATCGAATGTGGTCACACTTAACAGTCTGTATAATCAAACCTGTGCATCAGTTTGTATTCGAGAATTATATATTTTTGCACGTTATAAAATACAGAAGCAGTATATATATATCGTGTCGTACAAGGGAAATCGCAAATACCTTTGCAAATAATTTGCGATGTCGCAAATATTGTTTGCAAATTGTTGGCGATGTCGGAAATTTTGTAGCAAATAACTTTTAAAATAATATTTGCGCCGTCGCAATGTTTTTCGCAAATATCTTTTGCAAATATTTGCAATGTCGCACATTTTGTCGCAAATATCTTTGTATATATTTGCGATGTCGTACATTTTGTCGCAAATAACTTTGTAAATATTTGCGATGTCGTACATTTCTTTGTTTTATAATATAATGCCTAACCGTATTTTTCGTTGGAAGCTAATATTAAGACTTCAAAACCAGTTCCCCATCTTTTCCTAGCGACGCGCGTTAATTAGACCCTATATAGCTTTACCAAAACGCCCTGCTTTATAGCTAGGCGCATGCCAAAATGCCAAGTTTGCAATAAAGTATTTGACAAACGTACGACATCGCAAAGATATTTTTGGTATGCCTGTGCGATGTCCCTTGTACGCCGCCATGTTAAGTATAGGCCTGTAACATCAAGCGATAAAAGGGCGGCCTGCTAAATTTTGTTTTCCTCCAAAAACGACAAAGCACAGGCAGAGGATTCTGTGCCTTCTGATTGGTGCATTTTTGTAAATGAATATTCATACTCTCTTTATAGCGCCCTCAAGGAGTTGTTTAAATAAAGGAACAGAGGAACGAAAATTTGAGACTTTGGCGAGTCGCCCAGCAATGTTGGTCTAGTGGTAAAGCATAGGACTACCAACCAGAAGGGCCCGAGTTCGATTCTCGCTGTGGTTATACCATTATCTTTTTTTGCAGTAAGTGAGGGGAAAAACTTTGAAACATTTCGAAACTTGGGTTTGAAGTACGTGCATTAGTATGTATGTGTTCCACCAATCAGGAAACGAGAGGTGCTATGTCGCTTTTAAAATACCAAAAGTAAAAACCCAAAGTATACCTCAGCGTATACAAAACGCAGCGTTACATAAGATAAAGTAAAGAAATTTATTTTTATTTGGAAACAGTCGGTTTTTATTTTGAATTAGAGTTAATTTTTTTAAAAACGTTATCTTTGAGCTTAGACTTATCAATGCAAGAGCATTTGCCAAAGGGGTATTTTATGGCCTATTGTCTTTTTCGCATAAGAGGAAGTGCTGCAGAGCATCAGAGCAAGCATTGCATTCTTTGAATTATACCTCGTTATGCAACACCGAGAGAAAAATTGGGTTCGTAGGAAAACCCCGAGGGAGTATACCAATGTGCATCATAGCTCAGCTGCAGGTAGAGAGCGTCTGCTTAGTGTGTTAGAGTTTGTGATGCGCACTCCAAAAATTGAAATTAATTGTTATACGGGAATTTCTTTTCATGCCGGTTTACAGAAAACCAAAGAAAAATTTACCAAATTAACGGTGTTCGCAACGAAGAACATTTTACTTTCTTGTATTATTTTAATATTTTAATATTTTAAAAGGCTCATCGTATCATTTGCAAATATATTTTGAAAATGTTTGGCGATGTCGCAAATTTTGTCGCAAATTTTGTCGCAAATAATATTTGCGTATCATTTTGCAATGACTTGAAGTAACCATGCATCGGTGGCATGTGCAGTACGATATGTGACAGAGTGTACCACCCCTTGTTTCCATTGTTGTCCCATTGTGTCATAACATCCAAGGATTTTATAGGAAATTCAGTTTTGGGGTTGGTGCGTAATTTACAAAAAGGAAAGAGTGTGTTGATGTATAGGGACAGTATGGGGAGTCCCTCAGCCACATATCGTGCTAGATAGAATTAGTCGCCAAAGTTGTTTACATGTGTGTGTGTGAAGTCGAACATTGAAATCGTCCATATACAAGTCCTCACAAGCGCGCAAGCCTTCACGCGACCACCACAAGTCCCTGGGTCTTCCGAGATTGCCCAGTTAACCCCGCCCCTTAGATATTGTTGCTATGCGCTCACAAGCCGTCGCAAAAAAATGGCGACACACAACGTACAAAGCAACGGGACTGGGCATGGAAAGCACAGATTCATTGGAGAAAACTCAAAGGTATTTATGTTTTGGGGTCGACAGTTATAATACCGTAGCACACACTGAGTGAAGGGCTAGTAATGCAGGGATGACATATATTCATAAAAATGCGCTTTCCTACCTTTGAACAGCGAATCGCCCGACATTGAAAGCAAAATTCACCCGGTCACTGGCGCAAACAACATACAAATTGTATGGGAAGAAAATCGCGCGATTGTGTGATGATTGCATCACTTTGACCTTTGTGGGCGCCGTCTGTTAGCTGTGTTCTGATTGGTCGGCGGGTTCGGCTTGATTGACAGGTCGGAACTATGCATTCAAGTCACTAGCTATTTAAATGCAACAAAGGCATACTTTTGTGCGTGTTCATCCTTTGCTTAATTCTTGTTTTTGGACTTGTGTGGGACTTGTCACGGACTTGTGATTTTATCGGGTCTGGACTTGTAATAGACTTGTGATGGACTCGACTACAAGATGTAGTAACACTTCAAAAAACCTGTTGAATGAATGGTATAAAAATCGTTTGCAAACTTCTTTCTTTTTTTAAAGCACCTTCAGTTGGCAATTTCTCCCACAAAAGTAGCCTTCACAGATAAAATAAAATCATGTGGTATTTGTACTATTGCTATAATATAACACTTTTAATGTTTTTTGTTGTCAACTCATAAAGTAAAACTTTGATGTAGGCTAGTGCCGCTTTAAAGGAAGGGTTTCCTTACTCTGTACGTAGATTGGTTCCCGATCCCTATAGATCGGTTCGCTTATTGCGAAAATATAGGGATCGGTAAAGGGCAGCCATGACGGGCAGAATTCTGCCCGTCACGTGGTTATTATTATTTATATTTGTTTAGTAAGTGCGCAGATTTTGCATTGACATTTGTAACTTGGCCGTGCGTGTCGAACATATCCAATTATGTAAAAAAAGGACATTGCCTAAAGCAAAGGGCTTGGCCAATTTTTAAATATAAAAAACACAATGCGCACGCGCAAAGACGACCAATTACAGATCAAGATGAAGCGCCCTTTACCTGTCCTTATATTCTCCTGTATGGAATATGTGGACGGGAACCAGTCTAACTCTGTACGCTGCATGTAAGTCGCCATCTTTTGCAGTTCGGCGCTCGGACTTGAGAGGGCGTGATTTTACAACTTCACGGCGTGTGAGAGTCGGAAAACAGGCATCAATCTTGACGTCATCCATGCAATCGCTGCATGGTTGACATCATCGTCCCTTTCAAAATTTCAAATAGGCCTATGGCGCAGCACATTATTGCATTAGTTGCAGAGTTTATCACCAAAGTTAATTGTGTTGCCGACGTTGAAAACAAACGAGTGTTGTCCCTTCCTTTAAGGTCCAACGTATTATTTGAAGATGCACTTTAGCCCAAACGTGAAGTAAGCAATGGAAAAGGATCAGTTTGTTTGCTGCCACCACGTGTTTCAAAAGTCCCATTCTTATGCATAATAAATAACAGTATTTATATCGGTTTATCCAGTCGTGAAAATAAGCAAGTTATGTTTTAGAGTACATCGAACTTTCAAGTGTTAATTAAAACTACAAAATTAACACTTTATTAATTTATGTATAATTTAAACTTTTATCTGAATATTTAACAAACATGAATGTTTAAATTATATAAATTTATTAAATGTACTTGATAATGTTGAAAATTAAACATATATTATATCAGCTGAAAGGAGTGAGTTGTGTTAACTTTGTTCTTGATCGAACACGCCCTCTATTTATTTCTCTGGGGCGTAACAAGCGCCCTCACTTGATAAAACCATACCATCGAATATTATACACTGGATGAAGTATGCAATAGCAGTTGGCTATACGAGAATTGAAGCAACGCGCCGACCGCCATTGTACCCCACGAACAATGCTTGGCCTAGACTGCTCCCCGGTCCATGATATCGCTTGCATTCCACTTAAAACATGTAGACCATGATGTAGACTAGTGAAGACAGTATGACCAGTCTAGGCAATGCATTGTATTTGGTGGGGTACAATGGCGGACGGTGACTTCAATTTTAGACGTCGTTGCTTCATCCAGTGTATATGTTCGATGAACCATACAATGGACTGGTATCCGGTCCACATATCCCACATACAAACATGAGTCGGATCGGATTGGTGGTGTCATAGTGTCAATACACCCCCCAATTACAAGTAGACGCACCGCCGTTTGTAGTGAAGCAACGATTTTTGTTAATGTTTCACCATTATAATAGTGTTTATGGGTTCAATAATCCCGGGGCAACAGGCAAAAGCCCACAAAACTCCCCCGCTGAACTGACACTGTGCGTTGCAATGCATTTCGCTTTATTCACGACCCCTGACACCACCAATACATGTCTTATTTTAATTAGGTGATCGGGCCAACAGCCCGATCACCTATTACTCTCGTACGATTTCTTTATTTTTTTTTAGGTGATCGGAACTCATTCCGATCACCTATTACTATTGTACGATTTCTTTGTCTTTTTTTTTTTTTCTTTTTCTTTTTCTTCTTTTTCCACTCAAACGTTTCCAGAGCTTTTCTTCAAAACGGTTCAAGCTATCAACTTGAAACTTTGTAGGAACATCAACCCCAATGTGAAGGTGTGCATACAAGTGTGACGTCATTGTGACGTCATTGGGTATCAAATTACAACCCAAAAATGACTAAAATATGCATGTTTTAAAATGCTTCCGTCTGGAAAACCACGTGACCCATGATTTTCGTATTTAGCAGGCTTATAGATAAGATCATGGCCTATAATTTTCTTCGTGTGGGCATTTTCATCTGACCCTTCCTTCTGGGGTCAATCTGAGGTCAAAGTTCAACGAAAACGAAAATCTCAATTTTTGCACTTATTGAGCAACAATGCCCATCAAACCAAGCTGAATCTTTAAGTAACTAAGTACAGGCATAGGTCCTATGGCAGACTTTCACCAGCGTGTATAATATTATGATGGCATCAAGCGTGACGTCATCGTGACGTCATCAAGTATCAAATTACACCCCAAAAAAAACAAAATATGCATATTTTAAAATGCTTCCGTCTTGAAAACCACGTGACCCAGGATCTTCGTATTTGGCAGGTTTATAGATGACATTCCGTGCTACAATTTTCTTTGTGTGGTCATTTTCATCTGACCCTTCCTTCTGGGGTCAATTGGAGGTCAAAGTTCAACGAAACTGAGAATCTCAGTTTTTACACTTACCAGCAACAATGCCCATCAAACCCAGCTGAATCGTTAGTAAATTAGATACAGACATAGGCCCTACGGCAGACTTTCACCAGAATGTATAGTATCATGATGGCATCAAGTGTGACGTAATCATGACGTCATCAGGTGTCAAATTACAACAATTCAAAGGTTATTATTTCCAAAATTCATATCTCAAGAACCGTAATAGATACTTGAACAATTCTTTCACAACATGATAAGTCTAAATGAACTGAACAAATCATACAATGTCATGACCCCTGTGTGACGCCTACTTCCGGTCCAAACCGGAAGTTGTTCGAAAATGTGCATTTTTTAAGCGTTTTGAATGCAAATAGATTCAAAGTGGTAGTGAATTTGACCATATTTCTACGGAACGAAATGTTTCCACATATGTGGACTTTTTGACTATACCATTGGTGACGTCATCACATGGACGGTAGTTACGTAATGTGGTGTCAAAATACGCAAATTTGGAGCTGAATTGTTTAAAAATGCTGTATATTGGGAACTACAGCAGATATTTGCATGATTCTTTCGCCACATTTAAGAACTTGATGTTTATCAAATTGTTGAACAATTTGTGCACAACATTGTGACGTCATGATATCGTCACAGGTGTCAAATTACAAAAATTAAATGGTTATTATTTCAAAAATTTATATCTCAAGAATCGTAATAGATACTTGAACAATTCTTTCACAGCATGATAGGTCGCAATGAACTGAACAAATCATACAATGGCATGACCCCTGTGTGACCCAAACCTCCAGTCCAAACCGGAAGAGGTTCGAAAATGTACACTTTTTTAGCATTTTGAATGCAAATAGAGCTAAAGTGGTAGGAATTTGACCATAGTTCTACGGAACAAAATGTTCCCTCACATGTGGACTTGATGACTACATATATACCACTGATGACGTCATCACGTGCACGGTGGTTACGTAATGTGGAGAAATTATTTGTTGGGTCCCTTGATAATTAAGCTAACTCGGTCGTTTGAGGGCGCTATGCCAAGCCTCCACTAATCTGACGATTTGCGCCCATATATAGTGCTCGACTTCTAATAATAAAACTTGTATCTAGGCGGCCTGTCTCGGGTCAGAGGTCATAATGTATCTTTTTAAGGAGGATGTACGTGCGCGTGTAGTGAATAAGTCAGACAGACAAGACATAATAAGCAGGGCTTGATTTACAACCGAGAAAATTGGACTTTTGAAGATGTAAAACTGCTAGTTTCCGTGGCATCATCGCCAGGAAAGTTGAATGAACACTTGATAGCACAAGGACATTTCCTTTTGGTGACTTAGCTGTTGTATCTTGGGTGTAATTATGTACGGCTAGCCTTAGTCGGCGGACCAGAGTAAATATGTCTTCTCCCCGAAAACTGTGAATGTGACATGCTGGAAATCGTTGCTGTGTTGGAAATAAATGGACATGGTGGACCGCAACTCAAGTTGACCGGAGCGTCAGTTTATTCTAGATGCAATTGAACCCCAACTCCCCACACGGCGATATACTACAGTAATATGATCTCAAATGACAACATCTTTAGAACTGTAATAGATATTGAAAAGATTATTTCACCACATATACATGTCAAAACTTGTTCTTCAGTAGATACTTGAACAATCTGTGCACACAATAGTAACGTTATGATGAGATTGACAATTATGACGTCATCAGATACACAATTTTAGCGTTGAATAGTCAGAGTCATGTCTTGAGAATTCAAATACTTTTTCAACATCAAACTCAAGCTTTCAAACAATCTCAAAACTCTGTCGTCATCATCATTTCAATGTTTATGTCACCCGATCACCTTGCGTTTGTAAAAAACACAAACGCGAAGCTCTAGTTTTTTTTTTTTTTTTTTCTTTTTCTTTTTCCACTCAAACGTTTCCAGAGGTTTTCTTCAAAACGGTTCAAGCTATCAACTTAAAACTTGGTAGGAACATCAACCCCAATGTGAAGATGTGCATACAAGTGTGACGTCATTGTGACGTCATTAGGTATCAAATTACAAACCAAAAATGACCAAAATATGCATGTTTTAAAATGCTTCCGTCTGGAAAACCACGTGACCCATGATCTTCGTATTTGACAGGCTTATATATCAGATCATGGCCTACAATTTTCTTCGTGTGGGCATTTTCATCTGACCCTTCCTTCTGGGGTCAATCTGAGGTCAAAGTTCAACGAAAACGAAAATCTCAATTTTTGCACTTATTGAGCAACAATGCCCATCAAACCAAGCTGAATCTTTAAGAAACTAAGTACAGGCATAGGTCCTATAGCAGACTTTCACCAGCGTGTTTAATATTATGATGGCATCAAGCGTGACGTCATCGTGACGTCATCAAGTCTCAAATTACACCTCCCAAAAAACCAAAATATGCATATTTTAAAATGCTTCCGTCTCGAAAACCACGTGACCCAGGATCTTCGTATTTGGCAGGTTTATAGATGACATTCTGTGCTACAACTTTCTTTGTGTGGGCATTTTCATCTGACCCTTCCTTCTGGGGTCAATTGGAGGTCAAAGTTCAACGAAAACGGAAATCTCAGTTTTTACACTTACCAGTAACAATGCCCATCAAACCAAGCTGAATCGTTAGTAAATTAGATACAGACATAGGCCCTACGGCAGACTTTCACCAGCATGTATAGTATCATGATGGCATCAAGTGTGACGTAATAATGACGTCATCAGGTGTCAAATTACAAAAATTCAAAGGTTATTATTTTCAAAATTCATATCTCAAAAACCGTAATAGATACTTGAACAATTCTTTCACAACATGATAAGTCTAAATGAACTGAACAAATCATACGATGTCATGACCCCTGTGTGACGCCTACTTCCGGTCCAAACCGGAAGTTGTTCGAAAATGTGCAATTTTTTAGCATTTTGAATGCAAATAGATTCAAAGTGGTAGTGAATTTGACCATATTTCTACGGAACGAAATGTTTCCACACATGTGGACCTTTTGACTATACCATTGGTGACGTCATTACATGGACGGTGGTTACGTAATGTGGTGTCAAATCACGCAAATTTGGAGCTGAGATGTTTTAAAATGCTGTATCTTGAAAACTACAACAGATATTGGTATGATTCCTTCGCCACATTTAAGAACTTGATGTTCAACATATTGTTCAACAATTTGTGCACAAAATTGTGACGTCATGATGTCGTCACAGGTGTCACATTACAAGATTTCAAAGGTTATTATTTCAACAATTCATATCTCAAAACGGTGCAAGCTATCAACCCCCAGCTATGGCGGATATGCAGGGAGGAGATATTAGTTACCGGATTAGTGTATACAGCAGCCGATTTCACGAAACTTTACGCAATTGCGCAAGTCCACTTACGCCATAAGTTATTGCGCAAGTAATGGCGTAAGTGGACTTGCGCAATTGCGTAAAGTTTCGTGAAATCGGCTGCTGAACTTCCATTTTTGCCATTCCACAGGTGATAACAACGTCTGAAATTCATCACAAAATGTTCATTTAACCCGATCACCTGGCGTTTGTAACAACAAACGTCATACCTCTAGTTATTCTTGGAATAAGCAAAGTATAAAACTGTCGTCATCATCATCATTAAAGATGTGTGTAGCGGAAACCAGTCTAAAAGTGATTTGGTCAGAGCCACTGATCTGTACAACTTTTTTGAAGTATGGCGGACACAATAGGAGGGCGCACTTTGAAGTGGGTATAAAATCTAATAAAAATGCAATATAACTGCATTTTTCACTTTGCACTTATTTATTTTATTTATAATTCTGTACCTGTATTATAATTGCAACATGAAAATCATGTTTTTGGAAAGAAATACAATTGTTTAAAAAGTCATACCCAAATAAAAATGCGCCCTTTTGTTCCGCTATACTTTTAAAAGGCTAATTAGCGGCTCTCTAATTTGTGAAGCGACCGTTCGCCATCTTGATTATGAAAAAAACAATCAAGATGAGTGGAATTCAAGTGATCATGTAGACCGGAGACCAGTTTAGGTAAAGCATTGGCATTTCTTGAGCAAGATGGAAGACGCGTTTTAAAATGAATGCTCGCAGCAAATCCATTGTAGAGGACATTGTACTGCCGAAAACACGAAGGACCAGCGGGGAGCATCTTCAAGAAAATATTGATCATTTTTGTCTGTGACCGTCTTTTTGTTATAGCGCCACCTTTCGCCAGTGCAGTTACATTAGACTGGTTTCCGATCCACATATTTGTGACTGGTCCCAGTCCACATATTCCACATAGTCAGAAACCTGACATTTACATCATTTTTTTGCTCTAAAATTCTATTCAACAAATGTATGACGATTTCACACTTGTTCAAGGTCACTCGAAGTCCAAGAGATTGAGGTTCGTGAATGTTTTACTCATCATACGAATGTTGGATCATGGAGTTCTTGAACAAAACTATGGGTCGTGGATAAAGAAACAGAAATGCATTGCAATCCGGGATTGCAATGCACAGTTGGGACATGGTTGGGGAGTGTTGTCGGTGTTCGCCCCGGATTTATGAATTCACAAACGTCACGGTCATGGTAAAATCAGGGAGTTGCTCTATTCCTTCCTCCGTGTTTATACTCAACCCTATGTGGACCGGAAACCAGTCTACACATCCAACACCACGGCTGCTTTCGAGCGCGGCACCAGGGATCCCTGGTGGTCCATGGTGCTCGCCCGAAAGCGTGTGTTCGCATGTGTGTGACGTAACGTTCCCGACACCTAGGAGCACCAGGGACGAGCGCTCGAAAGCAGCCCACAATGGCGGATCCATTTCAGTGACCAATGGTTGTGCATTTATTCAATCACGTGATCGACATGTATATTGCAACAGCGCCAATGAAAACTGTTGTTATGTACACTTGGTAGCACAGCTCTTCACCGTGTGTGTGATATTTTCTGGTCTGGACGATTTTGTGAAACAAAAAAGGCGTTCATATTGTTAATTTCGTGGATTCTTCGATCAAGAAGACTACAGGAACACTGGGATATGTATCACCACAGTAATAAGTAAGTTTAATCTGGAGAAATATGAGTTTTCTGTGCGTTTACGTACTCTTGTCTTGGGCAATAAATATATTTTCCGATGTCGGTCACTTCGCCCATGCATGGATGATCAAGATGATTGACCATGTTGACAACTTGACTTGATTGAGGCCTAGGTCAAGTCGCCCCCTAGCCGAGTCGCCCCTTACCTACTCGCCCCTTTCTAACTCGCCCCCTGACCGACTCGCCCCCTGAGCGAGTAGCCCCCTGACCAGCTCGCCCCCCAGCATGCCCAGGCCCGATTGCAAAAAGCGGTCGCACTAATCACCGTCAGGAACCGTCCGAAGTGCGTGCGTTGCGTTTGCGTTTGAATCGCTCCGTAGATCGATTATGCCAGCCATACACCTTGCGTTTTGTCCGTGATCTGATCACAATAGCGCATGTTGTGCAGTCGCATCACAAGGTGTACGGGTTTTGCGATGTGTTCCGATGGCGATGTGGTCACGATTTTGTGTGTACGTGTCCGTCGAAAAGCAATCACAGAATTTCGAGGAAGGAAACATGGTATGACGGATAAAAATAGTGTAGTGTAAATCCGCCCTTAGTCATAATTGTGTCTGTTTTTAATACTGGAGAGACCTTTTCCTTCAGGATTATATCTCTGCACAATGTCATTCATCTTCTCTCAAAACAGAAGAAATATCTTAAGATGGATCTAAGGAGATAACTTCAGATGAAGAACTGCAACGAATAATGTCACAACATACCTTCCTGAAAGCCCTATTTCCAATATACCGTACGTAACAAGGACACCAAAAAATGTCACAAAGTATGTGTCCTATGTTACATACGTTGTATAGGAAATTTGTACACAGAGTTTTTAGAGAGGTATGTTAAACTATTTGTTGCTTAAGTTATCTTCTTAGATCTGTGTTATGATATTTCTTTTGTTTTGAGAGAAGATAACTGGCATTGCACAGAGTTATGATCCTAGTGAAAAAGTCTCTCCAGTATTGAAAACAGACTTAATTATGACTTACCGGTATGGTATTTTAAAAGCCATAATTAGACTCGTGTTAAGTCATATATACATGTAAAATGTATGTGACTTTTTTTATTCCTGTCCCTTCTACGCTTCGGTACAGTACGCGTGTACTGCCAACACGCAAACAAAATGGTTAGTACATTGTGGATTGTGGAAGAGTGTTATTTTGGCGCGCAATTGCCACGTGAGGGCGAATTGCTTATTACTCAGTTTAATGCAAAACGAGAAAGCGTGTTGAATTAAGACTAATCAGATATCAAACAATTTTTGCTGCCGCAATCTGTGACTGTGGGGGCGCTTCATATCGCATCCCATTTTCAATTGAATTACATACACGATTTCGCGGGGGAACAGCCGATTTCTTAGATGCATATCTCGGTTACCGCTTGCTCGATTTATGCGACAAATACAGTTACAGTTTTGGAATTAACAGGAAGTAGTCTATAATGTGGAATGACGTTTTCAATAAAGATCAAACCTTTTTTTTCTTTCAAAGTCCCTAGCTAAGATGAATGCTTTCTAGGTGTTCTGTGAAGCAGTCCATAAGACCGCTTGCCACAGCATACATGTACATGTGTCTTTTCCTAAATTAGGCGTCCATTTGTTTGTGTCCCCTGTTACATGGGTCATTACATAAAAACAGGACACGGTGTCCCCCTTACGTCGTGACACATATAGAGCTGATTTTTTAACCCTCTTGCGGTTATTGCACTGTTTGCGGCATGGCGTAATATCTCAATGACGACGGAGTCGAGATTACGGGACATGCGGGAAAAATCTAAAGAAAAATAATGTTGGACGAGTTTGTTGCTGTTTAGATGATTCTAAGGGAAAACTGACCATTGCACAGAATTCTTGAGAGTCGAAGGACCTTGATGTTTTTCAATGTTTTGATTTAACTGTGTGGTGATATTTCTGACACATGTAGACTGACTAGAAAGCATGTGTAGGAAAATGTAATATGATGGCCAGGAAAAAATAGCTTTAGCCGCTAAAAGTGACTCATTCTTTCCAAATGTAAACGTCAAAAGGTAATTTTAGCCTTCTAAAAGTAGTAAAATGCAATCCAAACTTCAGAAAACATATTAAAGGGCCCCTGAAATAGTGTTTTTATCAATGAAATCTGTGATATGGAACTACCGGTAGTCCATTAATTTACAATCACAAAAACCCTACTTGGAAGTTGTTTGGGGGGTTAAAATCAAGGTTTTTGATTTTCATGCTAATGAAAATTTACATATGCATGAGCAAAGTGGTGATGTCACATTAGGAAAACACAGGAAAATCTCATTCAACTGTGCACAAAAGTTTCCACAATTTTCTCCAACTTGCTGAAATTGTTGTCACCTGTGACGGTTTAGGTTTGTTTTACATGTTGCCTGTTGCAAACCATAAAAAAAAACTAAGGCTGGAAACTGCAGCATTTTTCCACAATTCCAGTTTGAAGTCTTATGTTTATTCTTTGCTTTTCTGCTGTGTGTTCCTAAAGTGACATGCCCCAAACAGTGGCCTCTTTCTGTGAGTTTATGTTAAGAAATTTTGCAACTTTTTATTCATGGGCCAGCAAAATTAACAGTAGTATTGTCTTTCTACACAAGTAATCCTTCATATGCAGCAAAAACTGTGCATAAAGTTATTGAGCATTTCAGGGGCCCTTTAAAGTACATGTACTTGAATTTTTTGAGTTTTTGTCCCTATTGCTGTGGAATTTTCCCCAACCGTTGACTGGTACTTGACCTAGAATGGCATAACTTTACTTTTAAAAAACCGTAAATTTATTTCCAACCTTAGAAGAATACATACATACAGTATGTATGTGTAGCATGCCCCATGGCAGTTTGATTTCATGGAATCTGTATTGGGGTTAGTGTGCATCATCTTTATGGTTTATGCTGTAAACCTCTATGTACCTGGTACTTCATCAATTTGTGACAGCTGGCATCTACCTCACCACCATGCTACATTGTAAGCACATGATGTAATGTACTACATGTAGGTACATGTATGTATTTGTTTGGGATTGTTTGGGTCTCTCAGGCGGTTGCCATGGAAGTGTCTGAAACAATTTGTGCACATCTGTGACTAATGGCACTGTAAAATGTACACGTGTATGTATGTACAGTAGGCTTAACTGGTCTGATTTCTGTCCAATTAATTACATGTACCGTACGTGTACACCATGTGGATGTTGTGTACATGTAGGATGTGTCTTCATTTCTAGGATTGCTAGTCATTTTTGCTATGTACTTTTTCCACACACAAAAACTGGTCAAAAGACTTGAAATGTAATCGTACTTGGATGTGAAAAATGCCTCAATTGGTGTCCCTCTTCTAATACATCATTAAAAAAAATTCTAATCAAAACAAGCCTCGTCTAACTGTTTCTAAATTATTTTAAATATTCTATAGGGCCTATATACTATTTAAAATTTTGCATGTGATTTTCTTTTTTTTAATTTGATAACTTGGAATTTTAAGCCTTTTCTACAAAATTTACGTTAAGATGTCACACTTTGGCTCCTGTTTATTATTATTATTTATATTTTCATTCTGGTATTCACACTGTCACTCGTAAGCGTGAGGAAACCCATGAAGAATTAGAATTAGAAATGGCCAGAGACACCGGGGAATCCCCTTGCTCTTCACGAAAGAATATTCTGGGATCTTTAGAGTGCGTTACCATTACCTAACACACTGGACCAACGGCTTTACATCCCTTCCGAAGGATGGAGCAAGTGTGGTTGAGTGCCTTGCCCAAGGGCACAGGTACCACAGCTGGTTTCGAACCTGCAACCCCAAGTTTTCACCCATGATTGCGAGTCAATGGCCCTAACCACTCGGCCACGGTACCCCACAAAGAAATACAACATATCACATAGAAATACAACAAATCACAATGTTTATTTAATTGATTTCACATCATAAGGCCTACGTACATGTACATTTGTACATGTGCGTTCAGGGATTTTGTCCGAGTTGGTCAGACAAATTTATGCAATAAGTGGTTATAAAATGTCTGATGTCTGACCGTAATTTCATGCAATAGGCCTACCGGGGGTATGTGTTAATTAGAGGATTTCCTTTATTTAATTTCATACCAGTATGGCAGTATACATACATGCATGTACTGGGCCGCAACACCATGAACAACACCAGCCATCACTGTGTAAGTTGTGTTGCACACTGAGCCCCTTGTATTATGTGTGGCAATGAATAATTGCTAAGGCAACCATACAGGGTGCTTAGCAACCGACCGCAGTCAAAGGCTGCACTGTACATGCAGCACTTTGAATTTTTAATTATTGAGTGTTTCAAACTAAACATGGAATTTCAAATTCATTTGCTTAACCAAAAATATCACTTACATCACATGTTAGTTGAAATGTCTTTGGCATTACTACAGTATATAAGCTGATGTGCACCCACAGATTTCGTTCTGGAACGGTTGTTTTAGAAATAGGCCTGTACATGTACACATGCGTCCGATGTATATATTGCTTTTTACATCAGCCGGAGAATGTACAGGGTGTTTCAAAAAGAAGGTAATCCTAATTTGAAAGGTTGTTTTGACCAGACTATAAGTTTGCCAGTCCAAAGCATAGTACATGTAGCATCTTAAAGCTGCTGTGTCACGGTTTGCGCATGCGCCAAATCCTTTCAATTTTTGACATACGTGCCCGCTCAGATGAATGTAGTGCAATTTCGTTACACAACGCCATTGGTTCGTGTGCGTAAATGTACATCGTGTAAAAGTTTAGCACGTGCTGCATGGGTAGTGTGTGTGTTCGTTCATGAGTGTTTACAATACGCAGAATTCAACTACATAGCACATCGTGTTGTGCGCCTTTGTTCGATTTGGCATCGTGCACACGCGATCATGTCTGGAAAACAAATCAGTCGACGGCGGTCACGGTGCCTTTCTATCGACAGAAGATATGCTGTAAAATTGCTGTCAGGACCAAATAAGCATACCAGTTTTGGTGGAAATCAAGGTTGAACAAATTGCTGTATCCAACCATGTCATTCATATCATTCGATGTCGTTTCTGTCATGTTTTGTTGAGTTCTTTGATGGGATGAAAAAAACTATCTTTTGAACGACGGCCGCACACCACGTGATATTGATGTTTGGCGGCTTAAAAATACAGCAAACAGCGCAATTTCAAGTAAAAAGTAATGTATCAGGACAACCTTGGCGTTGACAAGTACAGTGTACACCACTGCCAAAATTACTAAAGAATTATAAGGGATGGCAAAGATTGAATAGGATTTGCAAAACCAAGCGACAAATTTGAAAAAGTTAGCCCAACTTTTTCAAGTTTTGCTGCGTATGCGCAAACCGTGACACAGCCCCTTTAAAGCGAAGGGTATGGGCTTTCCAATTATGTCTTGGTTACTTTCCTAGGGTCACGCATCACTGAGCACCATTGTCTTGAAATTTTAAAACACCATGAAACAATTAATGACCCTGCTGAAAAGTACTTTATAATTAAAATTGCCACTTCTCAAAAGGTATGGTGTACCGGTACACTGGTTCAAGAATTTGTAGAGTTATGGTGATTTATAGTCACTTGAAATTTTGAAATTCTTGTTGACAAATGTTTTTTACCTTATGTTATTTTGAAACACCCCATATCTATATTTGATTAACTTGAGTTGGACTTGGAATTGGAAATTTATCCCTATTTGCACAGGTGAGTCTTTCCACGGTAAATGGGGCATTTTGGCAACACAGACCATATTTTCCAGAAAATACCGTTGTCTGGTCTCAAAATAAAAGAAATAAGTTTAAGTTGTTCTGAAGAGATAACTTGGGCCGAAAAGGGTTACAAATAGTGTGACAACATGCCTTTCTAAAAACCCTGTGTACAAATTTCCAGTATACGCTCGTAACCGGTACGGCCTGAAATGTAACACAAGTGTCCGTCCCAGGTTATCAAGAACAGGGGTGAGATTTTTCCGGATTTCCGAATTTTACCAATTTGTAGCAGAATTTAATTTTGTTTGTTGTGTGCTCGATCCGCTGCCGCGATCTATATTGTATTTTTCTAATTTGTAATTAATTTGTTGCCCTTTTAGCAGGCCATACTTTTTTAACCAGCGCCCTCAATTGATTCAGTAATTTTGCGTAGAAAACTTGTGCGAGTCTAGTTGTCACGCAAGTGCCGTAACATACAGCGCTTTACCATGTAAGGTACATGTACATGTATGTACTGTGCTGCTCGGCGACTTGACCGAGTCTGCAACGAGTAGCGAAGCGGACGTGTACAATGCGGACGTGTCTAATCCATCTTTGCCTGCATCGCAACGGCCGAGCGTGTGGTTGTGTGTAATGCGTGCATGCTAGTGCGGGCCGCGGCTGGTGCGATGCGGTGCATGTGTGCACGGCTGTCGCGATGCGGCAAGCAGCCAACAAACCGATTTTACCATCCACTTTCGCTTCACCATCTTCAACGGTAAATGTTGCCTGGATTATTTTTAATATATTTGTAGGCCTATAAACAAGGTAAATATTTCAAACAAAACTGGTTTTTGTGATGCCTAATTAAAATGTTTTTGACATTGCATTTTGCACGATGCCGATGGTACGGTGGTGTTTAAAAATCCTCCGAAAAGTTGCGTGGTCTTTACGTCTGGCAGACCTCCCCCTCCCCCTCCCGCAAGGAAGCCAACCAACCCCCTCCCCCCCTCCCCCAAGGAAGCCACGCCCCTTCCGGAATTTTTTTTATCCCTCCAATCTCTCCCCTGATACACATGTACTTCTTCCATCTCTTTGTACACTGGAATTATCTTATCAGATTTTGAGAGGACAACCACAGCAAACAATGAATTTGATTCAGACTTGCAGCACAATTCAAGTCAATATACTACCGTACCGTACTTATTGTGCCTGGAAGGCAGCAGATGTAATTTTCTTTTCGCCACTGCCATTATTACCATGGTAACGGCATCTCGTTTTGCGTCATTTATGACCCTGGATTGGTTCTATTATTTGGTAAATCAAGTCTAATCCGCAATCAAATGGACATGAATGCAGGTTCGTTATAAGAGTAGTCTCCCGTCCCGTGCACATTGATTGTATTATTGCCTCCTGAAAATGTTATTTGTATATTACGTGTTTGGGACCCATGTGGGAGACAAGCAATGTCTAGCATTTATGTGATAGTGACTAAATTGACTATTAACCCTAACTCCCTAGGGTTTATGTAAAATCGTATTGGTTTTGGAGGATTGAGGAGTGAGCGTGTTCACATTTTTCCAGAATATGGTTTTTGTTAAAACCTATTTGTAAAATACCTCCCCAAATTACTATCCATGGGAAGAAAACAGGAAATTTGCAGTCTCCAATTTGGATGTAGATGCAAGGTTGGTGTAACAGCACTGCTTTATGGAACCAGATAAATTAGTTTACAAAACGTTGGTGTTTTTTTTACGATATCCTTGAAAATATATGAATTGAGAGCGTGAAATTTCAGAATGATCAGGAGAAAAATATGACACACATTAATTTGTATTTTTTTAAATCAAGGATAACTTTTGGATTAAGCATAGAACGAAAATTTGCTTAATGCGTATGTCATAAAGCGTGTTGTTCTAAGCACGCGTCGAGATTGTGCGCGCAACGCTGTCGTCTCTTTTGTTCGAACGCGTTCATCATCTGCTTTGCTTATGTCAACATAAAAATTAACCATCATCTGTAATGTATCCATTTTGGGATGACTGTCTCTACCCTGACAGAAAAATGTTGCGTGCAGCCGACTGGGATATTTCAACAACAGCTGAAAGCTATGTATCAGTTGAAATATACATCTCGTATTTTGAGTATGGCGGTGAAAAAAGATGCGTCGCATTAGCGAAAAATTGATACATGTAGGTTAGCATGCAGTTTGGTTTGCTACATGTAGGTGCTTAAGTAGAGAATGGGTTTTATGAAATGGAGAGAGCACTGCTTAATCAGAAAACAGGTGCTAACAGGTTTCATGAAAGCAGCCTATTTTCTGTTAACCGAGCATCAGGCTATTTCATCGACATTGCAGTAAGCATCTGAAAACGTGCCTTAACTTTGCTTTTAAAAGATATTGACGCAACAGTAGCAGTTTCCAAGTCCGTGCATGCTTGACCACGCCGCGACCATAAAATAGCGCTTAACTCGTCTGCTATAGTAAGCATGCCTTTTCATCAAACGCCTTATAAGCGGCGCTATGAAATTGGCCCCAGGTTATACCGGTAATCCCATACTTTGTATGTTCTAAGTTTTTTCATTAATCTTCCAACAGGTCTCCGCTATCATCCTCCCAAGGAGGTTTAAACAACAACTCAGCTCCTCCAGGAACCATCGTAGATGATGATCAGTCAACGATGGCGTCTAGCCTCAGGGAACAGAAACTGGAGAAACAGGTGGGAGGATACACTGCGGTTTGTCAGTTAACAGAATTAGGGGCTCGGATTTCAGCTCGTAAAACACTATTACGGTAGACCATGGTTCTTGTGACTCAAACGCTTCACTATATCAAAGATATTATCCAAACCACAGCTAGGAAAAAGTGACAAAAAGTGGCAAAATACTAAACCATCACTTCAGTCCAGAGGATGTTTCAAGCCCCGAGAATTGGTGTTACCGGTAGGTCGAGTTTATCCCGAGCATACATGTACAATGTTGTCCCTATGTATGTACACTGTTATCTCTTAAATTTGTTGCCCAGTCTCGACCTTTTGACTTTTAAAGATAGAGTACATGATTGGTAAACCTTTTAAAACGGCGTTATTTCCACTCGTAATTAAAGCCTAATGGCGAAGAAAAAAACTGCCTTGTAGAAATTTCAGCCACATAGATGCAGTAATACTTCAGGAAACCTGAAAAATCCATGCATTTTGTGCATGTGTATTTGCCTCCAATCGTGGACCTTCATAGCAATAAACACATTCAAACTGTGGACCTTTAACGAACATGGACCGTCCACGGTTGTAGAACTGTGTTTCTCAAACATATATAGGTTTGAGAACCAATTATAATTATTTTTGGTTCTCAAACCTATATAGGTTTGAGAACTATAGTAATTGGTTCTCAAACCTATATATGTTTGAGAACCAATTCTCAAACCTATATAGGTTTGAGAACCAATCAACCCTAACCCTAACCCTAATTATTATTGGTTCTCAAACCTATATAGGTTTGAGAACCAATAGTAATTATAGCTGGTTCTCAAACCTATATAGGTTTGAGAACCAACTATAATTATTGGTTCTCAAACCTATATAGGTTTGAGAACAATAATAGTTAGGGTTAGGTTTAGGGTTAGGGTTAATTGGTTCTCAAACCTATATAGGTTTGAGAACCAATTACTAGTTCTCAAACCTATATAGGTTTGAGAACCAACTATAATTATTTTTGGTTCTCAAACCTATCTAGGTAAAATTTTGGGTTATACTGCAAATGATGTACTACTGGGGCTTTAATCATCACTATTCCGTTCGGATTTGGTTTCAAAACAAAAGTTGGTAAAATTATAATTCGTAAATATCTCACAAAGCAGATGCCAAGGACTGCCAAATTGCTGGAATTTTGCAATTTCTGTATCCATTATTCTTGGAATGGCCAAGGATGTTTCAATGGGAATTTATTCCTTCAAGAGGCAAAATCACGACTCTGGTATGAGAGTCACACGGAAAATTTCTCGTAATTACTCGATTGTGATACGATTGTAATATTTCCAACGACGACTGGGGTCAGATGACAAACTTATTATAATCAGATTGTAATCGTGTTATAATAAAGTAGGGTCACACGAGCAACAATCTCGTAATCGTATTGTAATCCATCCTATAATTCCTTGCGGTGGCTTTCCCCGTGTTGCGTGTGTGTGCTTGATGCCTCACCGCGCAACGCACGCCTGGCGCCCTGTGAATTAAAAAGTAAGCCAGGCGCACCTGGTGAAGCAGAAAGTATGCGTGCGCCCGTGGGGTAGGTTACCACAGGGGCTTATGGGATGGATTGTAATACGATTACGAGATAGGATCACACACTTTTGTTTGGTCAATTTATTGTAATACGATTACAATCGGATTACAATTAAACGATGAGAATTCTCGTCGTTAACCGATTACGATACGATTACAATAAATTTGGGGTGACATGCACAAAATCTCGTAATCGTAATATAGTAATACTACAATAAATTGGGATGTCGTAATTCGTGTGACCCCGGCCTCTGATTTAAAATTGCACCCCGTTTCAGACATTGTTTGATAATATCTCTTTAGTTTCATTTTAACTTCTATATCCGTTTATCTCGTCTTCATTTCTTTTCCCACACAGCGTGCTCTCCTTAAAGAGAAAAAGAAGCGATACAACCAGCCCATGGTGGTCCAGCCCAACGAGGAGAGGCAAGGGTCAGGGGGAAAGTCACGACGTAGGGTGCCTGAGGAGACCAGACCATTGGTTTCACCAACTCATAGTTCGTCGGCCAGCGACGGATTGCAAGGTGAATATGTGTGCATTTACCATGTGTGTTTCAAAACCCGTTGAATTATGTAATGAGAACTGTAGGAAATAGTCCGGTTAATTTACGGGAAAATTGTGCCTGACCTAGAACTAATTGCAATAGAATGCATTCCAACACTGGCTGGTGTATAACAAAATCACTCATTAACATACTGAAAATCTAATATTTTCTAATGAGTGGAAATGTGATTTTTTTACGCCAATTCGCGGTAATTTTTTTATTTTTTTTAATCATTACATTGAGGGCATTATTTCATTTGTTACCTATCATAAATCCGTGCATATTATGTTATAATCTTCGGGAAACAGGACTACTCGTAGCAGACGAAATATTTCTCGTCGTCTGCTAAAAATGAGGCATTATAAACGAAACAGACATGTTTTTTTTGACATTTCTGGGATTTTGTTTATAGTTAGTGGTCAAACAACTGCCCTACCTGTTATTCCTCCTTGTAAATTAGTTTGTAATAATTGTTAGTTTTTGCTTGTGTGGATAAAATAGCGCAGACAAATTATATAATATGGAGATTGTAATAAGGTCCATGCCAAAAACACGAAAGGAACAAATATCTTAGATTTTTTCACTTTATTTGTTTTGGTTTTTAAAACGCATGTACTTCTTGTATTGTCAATGTGCTTATTATAAAACGAAATCCCAAAATTCGACCGTCCTCATAGAAATATTAGCGTTTTTCTTAAGCGAGCACCTGATTTAGACACTGCCGTCTGCTCGCAAGTGGTTGTGCAGGGCAGGAAATTCGTTGTTGAAAGGGCACTGCCATTTGTGTATTTGGGAGGGGTCTTTTGGTGCTTGCAAAGGACACTTCCATTGCAAAATGAAAAAGTCTATGGGAGGATTGAAAAAGGGCACCTACATGTAGACCAGGGGCAACGGAGGCAGTGGCCTTCGTGAATTTCCAGCCCTGGTTGTGATTACCACGTACCTAGCTACTGCGAAACATGTAGGTTAAAGTACGTTACCAGACTAGTTTCTAAGACGTCGTCGTCTGCTCGCAAGTGGTCGTATTACTACGCATCCACTATTACGAAACATACAGACTGAGGGACGTTACCAGACTACCTTCAAGTACATGTATTAATTCTTAATTTTTGTCTTCAAAAACTGCTTCAAAAACACCTTTCCACTTAAAAGAAACAATTATATTTTTCATGTGTTGTTTATTGAATGTTGTGGCCTAGATTCATGTTAGAATGATTTCTATTGCAATTAGTTCTAGGTCAAATCGTAAATTGACTGGACTAAAAGTGCACAAAATGGCGAAGCTGCACAATTTACTACCGAATAATTTCAGAGAGTTTTTTTACATGTACTTTAACTCGGACCATTGTAAGCATCCAGCCACCCACACCTTTATTTCCGTTCAAACCCTTGCATTATTCAGAGATGTGAAATCTCCAAGATTTAGCGGATTTCTGGTTCTTTTGGCGAGCTGCAAAACAATTGCGAGCCTATGGATGTAATACTGATTTGCGATCGTCCGGTCGTCCGCTCAAAATGTTGATGGGGTTGGGATGTGGGATGATGGGTTGGGGGCATTGGCGTGTCGGTGATGGGGTGGGGGTTTCTGTGAGTGATATTGTGGGGGTTTGGGGTCTGCGAGTGATGGGGTTAGGGTGGGGTGATTGGGTGGTGGCGACGGAATGGGGGTGGCATGTTTGGGTGGGGGTGATGGGATAAGGGGTTGGGGTACCAGTGATAGGGTGGGGGTTTTAATTCATAGGAATTATACTAGAAATCTCAATCTTAATATAATTTTCCCCTTGAGTCAACAGTGCAAGTGCGAAAAACAAGATAATTTAACCACAATTTAACCATAGTATCAGTAAAAATGTCAATACAAAAGTCCAATTCGAACGCAGCATAGGCATTCAGGGAATAAAATTCTAGTGTACCCCTAGAAGTCCACTGAGACCCAGGGGACCAAACGAGCTGTGATTAATTCCATCCTTACCCCGTAATCCAATCAAGACGAGGTTAGGAACCAGATAATGGCACTTTACAGTTAATCTGCACTCCCTGCGCATTGAATGTCCTAGATCGATACTGGTGTGTCTAGAATGTTAGTGCATGGATCGTGGGGGACACCATGTACGTGCTTCAGTGGTGAATGTGTACATGTACCACTGGGGAAATCCCCAACAAAGGGGAAAAAAAGAAGATTTTTGGAGTTCTTTGCAGACAGATCTTCTGTGAACAAGTTACTGTAAAAGCTGAAATATTCGCGGTGGTTTTATTTTCGCGCACCAGACAGATCCCGCGAAAATAACAACCCGCGAAAATATTGTTTGCAACAATTGTGGCGATCCCTGTTATTAAAGTGACATAATTTCCATCCGCGAAAATAACAAGTGATGTTGAAATGCGCGAAAATATCTGTACGCGAAAATATTGGCTTTTACAGTAGTTTATTTCTTCCATTTTTAGAAAAGGTAAAAGCGTTTTAAAAGGAAAATAAATCACCAAGATTGGCTCCAGACCTCGGAAAGATCCAAGTACGAATTTTCAGGGATTTTCGGGCAGAACTGTACCTTTTAAAGGGCCCTCAAATGGTATTTTTATAAACGAAGTCTATGCTATGCAACTACTGTACCGGGTAAGTTTGAAAGTTGTTTTGGGGTTAGAATCAAAGTGTTTGGTTTTTAGGATAATACATACACTGCACTCACAATAAGTTCGTGATATTTGTGGGGTTCCGTGGCCGAGTTGTTTGAGGTCGTTGACTCGTAATACTCGGGTAAAAACTTGGGGTTGCAGGTTCGATACCCGGCCATGGTATACGTGTGCCCTTGAGCAAGACATCAACCACAATTGCTCCATCCTTCGGAAGGGATGTAAAGCCGTTGGTCCAGTGTGTTGTGTAATGCACTTAAAAGATCCCAGAGGCACTCTTTCGTGAAGAGTAAAAGGGGATTCCCCTGTGTCTCTGGCCGTCGGCTGCCAATGGCACCACCCACCTACATGTATGTATCTCGATGTTTACATGTAGGTGGAGGATACTTGTAAGCTTCTGTAAACGCAGAATAATGTAAAGCGCATGTGAACATGCTCACATGGAAAGTGCGAAATCCTTTTTAAAATGACTTTTCACCTATTCCTGTGACAAGGTACAGGTGTGTCTGTCATGCAGATACAATTGATCATATACAACATTATTCAAGCAGAATGCATTAAAGGAAGGGACAACACTTGCAAAGGGTTGCCTAACTCTGTACGCTGAAAATTGTGTAATACCGAGGGTGGAAATTCCAGTTTGAATTCTTAAATTTTCCTTTACTTTGCTCTTGTTTGTTCCTAATTTTCTAAAATGACGTGCCCCAAACGGTGCCCTTTTTCTATTAATTTTTATGAAGAAATTTTCAAAGCCTATAAACTCTACCTTTTATTCATTTTACATCTAAAATCGACACTAGGAATGTCTCATTAAGGGGCCGTCCAAAGTTGTCAACATTTTCACGGGTCTACAAAGCGTGGGGAGGGGGGTCGAGGGCCACATATGACTTTACATCCACTGTAAACTGTTGACATTTCACGGTAGTGACGAAACCTTTTGATAAGTAGTATTTGTGGGGGAGGGAGGGGGTCTTGAAAAATACTACGCTCTGTAGAACCGTGAAAATGTTGACAACTTTGGACGGCCCTTAAACAAATAAGACTCTGTGTCAAGTTATTTAGCATTTCAGGGGCCCTTTAACTACACGTAGACGTAGATGTCTTTTGACACTCAATGCATGCCTGATTACTTGCAAAACATATTATAGGAAGGATGTCTTCTCTTAATACATGCTGATAGCAATACGATTAAACAGGACAAACCACTACACTCCACCACCCCCCCTTTCACCCCGGCACACATGCTTCAGGCTTGAATTTGTCAATTACTTTTCAACATGAGACCAATTAAGAAATGGCTTGAAACCGAACCAATTAAAGCTGAGATCGAATAATGTCCTGAAGCACTTTGAGATCGGTTACACGATTCATTCACCTCTGCCTAGTGTTTCATAGACACTTTGTCTTTCTTTAATGCACTGTGACCACATTAACCCCAGTTTCTAGGGCAGTCGTGTGGGTAGAAGGAACATATGCTAGGTACATGTACGTACAAAAATGATGCATGTACCAAAATCTAGATTTATGTGTACATTCTCTCCCCAAAAAAACAAACTTTATACAATTCTCTTAAAATGTAAATTCTTCATCAGAACAGAAGTTGAATGCTTGTACAGTGAACTTCTATATTATGCGTGTACCGGTACATGTAGGAGGACTAGACTTATTTTTATGTAAATTAATTTTATTAAAGTTTCCTTTACTGAAATTTTTTCTCCCTTTTTCTTCAGTTTAGGAGAACACATGATTGGTAAACTGTTTTATCTCCCTGTGTGATTGAAGATATGCATGATTAAAACTCGTCTAACTTTTGAGAAAGCAGTCAAAAAAAGATTTCCAGTCACTTCGCTCTTAACCACTTTGCCCTGAACCACAGCCTGTGTACGAAGTGGTTTTGGGGCGAACTGAATTTTTTTAAAATTAATTGCTTTAATACTCATTTTTCAAGGACTATAGCACTTCAGACAAAACCATTTCAGGGGAAGTTTTGTACCGTCATCATGTTTATATTGTGTAAGTTACAATGTATACGTGTAAATCTGTGAACATTTTCGATTTTCGAGATACCAATCATGTGTAAAGGCAGATTACACGATTAAAGAATAATGTTGATAAACTGCCTTGTAGAAATTTCAGCCACATAGATGCAGTAATACTTACGAAATTCTGAAAAACCCATGCATGGTTTTCGTGTGTTGATAAATGAAAAAAAAATTATCTGCTGGCATTTTTTTTTCAAAAGGCACCTTCAGCTGGCAATTTCTCCTACAAAGGTACCATTTTACACGAGAAAAATAATTATGTGGCGTTTGTTACCATTGCTGTCAACACTTTTAGTCAGGTTTTTCTTATCAACTCGTGAAATAAAATTTTGGGTTACTGCAAATGATGTATTGGAGGCTTTAAAGAACTCGGTCTCGGCAATATCCTTCTCTAAACACTACCCGCCTCAATCATCACAATTGCGCTCGCACAGAATAAACCCCATTCTAAACAGGTTGTCAATCACCTCATATTTTTCTTTCATAGCACGCCTGCCCCTCATCCTTTCACCATCCCCTCATCCTCTGTCGCAGGTCTCGCGCAAGCCCTGTTTCACGAGTCACTACGGCCCGGCTACCCTAGACCAGATCCAATTTCATTCCTGATTTGCCGGGGATGAAGCCCTCTCAATCGCGGTTTAATTTTGGCATACATCGTACAAATACAGTGTGCACTTTAGACTCTTTGTTTTGCTTGCTGGATGAGCATTTGGCTTTTAATATCCTGTTTTTCTGCGGCCTGAAACAAATACATATCCAATTTTGATACAGTATCACTGTTTCATACGAAAACAAGTACTTTTACATACGTGTACATGTAACCCACCCACGTGAAGTACTTTTAAAAAATATTGTTGGGAAGAAAATGGTTTTCTTTATTACTGATGCCCCACACAGAGGCATGTGGGATCTCTTTTCAGCAGATTTTCTATTTCCCCCTTTTTTTTTTTTTCCTTTTTTTTCTTTTCGCTTTTTTGTTTTGGTTTCCTTTTTTTTTTGATTTTCTTATTTGAATCACTGTTTCATGCGAATACATGAACCCACTCACATAGCCTAAAGTAATTTTGTAAAAATAACGTTTGAAAGAAAACGTTTTTTTAAACTTCAAAAAGCAATGTACGGATCTGCTCAACATAATGTATAATTTTGCAAGGTGAAATTGGCCGCGGGTACAGACAAAAAGTTATTTAAAGATAGTATACATGTACATGATTAGTAAACTGTTACAAACAGTTTTATCCCTCTGTGTGATTGAAGATATGCATGATTAAAACCAACCTGAGCAAAAACCAGCTCCGTACTTCGTCTAACTTTTGAGAAAACAGTCAAAAAAGGGTTTGCAGTCATCTCGCCCCAAAACCACTTCGCCCTGAACCATTTCGCCCTGAACCACGGCCTGTGCACGAAGTGGTTTTGGGGCGAAGTGGCATTTTGGCGATGTGTTTAGACAAAGTAATTTGGGGCGAAATGGCACTCAGGCGAAGTGGTTTGGGGCGAAATGGCACTTGGGCGAAATGGTTTTGGGGCGAATTAAATTTTCGTCTCATGAGACGAAAACTAATTGTTTTACTCATTTCTCAAAGACTATAGCACTTCAGACAAAACCATTTCAGGGGAAGTTTCCTACGTTCATCATGTTTATATTGTGTAAGTTGAGCGTAAATCTGTGAACATTTCTGATTTTCGAGATTACCAATGATGTATACTGCCTTTAATTCTCATGACCAGTTACAATGTACATTATTTTTCCCCTTATGGAGCCAAATAAAGTACCTGTAAGACAAGCAGAACCTCAGAGAAAATTGATTGCTTTAGGAAGATCCAAAGAGTAAAGGTTAATGGCAATCATTAACTAAATTTCTATAAATGTGTACAATTTTACATTCTTACATTTTAACAGGGTTTTAGTCAGTACATGTACCGGTATGCATGCAAATAATCATTTATCAGCATAATATGTACAGAAGTTGATTAATTCCATCTTATTTAAAGGTAGTTAAGTATACATGTTCAGCGAACGATTTCGTTATGAAATATTTGGATAGCAGATTTGCTATGCAATTATTTGTTGCGATGCAATTTTCAATTTTTTTTTAGCAATCCAGTATTTTTGTATAGCAAAATCAAAATGGATGATTAAACGCTGCATATAAGGGCTTCTTTTGCGAGTTATTTTAAAGACCATAACAATGTTCCTATAGTAATATTCACATTTTCGTTTTTTTATTTTTCACTAACATTAACAAAACTAATCTTGAAGTGCAAGAAAGGACCAGATGTTGAAAAAAATGTGTCGCAAATTGCATCGCTAAATCAAGTCAAAAACTGCGATGCACTTTGAAAAGTGGCATCGCAGATTGTCAAAAACGCGTCGCATTTTGCGATGCGATACAGGGGAAATCGTTCACTGCATGTTTGGTAAACTGTTTAAAACGGTATGATTTCCACTGGTAAATGGAAGCATACATGTAGGTCTAGAAAACTACCTTGTAGAAATTTCAGCCACATAGATGCAGTAATACTTCAGAAAACCTGAAAAATCCAAGTACCGGTAGGGTTTTTGTGCATGAATGAATGGCTCCACTCTTTGGAGATTCAAATAATTTTGAAATTTTTCTCATGAATGGGGCAATTGAGACGAAATAATTTCACAGGATGATTACTACCATTACCATCTTGATAACAAGTAAGCTTAAAGATAATAATTAAGAAATTTTTGTGGAGGGTAATTACCAAACAAGTAGACTACCGGTAATACATTATTTGCAGTTAGCCCAAATTCTACTTGAATTGACAATTCTACGAGTTGACAAGAAAAATTCGACAAAATGTGTTGATACATGTAGCAATGGTAACAAACACCACATGATTATATTCCTGTGTAAAATGGTACCTTTTACATGTAGTTTGTGCGAGAAATTGCCAACTGAAGATGCTTTTAAAATTGTTTTTTACCATTCATTCAACACAAAAACCATGCAAGGATTTTTCAGGTTTTCTGAAGTATTACTGTACGTACATGTATGTGGCTGAAATTTCTACAAGGCAGTTTATCAACATTATTCTTTAGTAAATGTAACCTCTCTTTATCATTTGGAACTGAAACATACGTACATGTATATTCTAGCAAATAATCATTGATCAGCATTATACATGTACAGACATGACAGAAGTCGATTAGTTGATAATGCATATATCAGGGATGTGATTGTTCCGTTTTTTTCCGGAACTTTCTTTTGTCTCATTGGTTTGTGACAAAGAATATTCCGGAAAAAAACGGAACAAATCACATCCCTGATATATGTACCGGTACATTCGTTCGTTTATTTCAAATCCAAAGGCATGTAATTTGGCCATCCATTTCTTTGGCTGGCCATGCCATCCCTAAATAGATCATGCATCCGGCTGTTTCTAGCAGTTTTGAAGGACAAAACAGGGCACGGCTGCCATTAAGTCCAAACACCATTATCATTTTTTCCTTGGCAACCATTCACTGTTTACAGCGGCAATGCATTGTACATCACCAATTGTCTGATGGCACCTCATTATTTGCATGCTGTGAACCTTACAATTGCACAAATATTCGCGGTAATTACATAGTCATGCATCTTTGTTAAAAGATTATATTTAAAGTGGGGAGACATCAAAAGTAATTGCTGTAATCAAACGGTGTTTAGGCCCTAATTGCTTGCAAAATCAAATTCTATTTTACTCTTCATTCCACCATCCTGAAAGATTTATACGATATAGGCTTAAATGAAGGAACGACACTTGTTTGAAGTTATCAACAAATTTAATCAAAAATATTACCGATGTATTTCCGGGTGTGTAAACCTTTATGAGAATCTTGTTTTCGATTGGCAACCCAATTAATTTGCATGTGTTGTGCCCTATTTAAAATTTTAAAAGGGATGATGACGTCAACCATGCAACGATTGCATGGATGACGTCAAGATTGATGCCTTGTTTACTGAATCTCATACGCCATGAAGTATGTAAAAATCTGGTGTGTCCTGACTCACACCCTCTCAAGTCAGAGCGCCAAACTGCAAAAAATGGCGACTTACATGAAGCTTACAGAGTTACATGTACTTGTAGGCAACCCTTTGCAAGTGTTATCGCTTCCTTTTGTAAAACAGAAATCTCCAAATGTGGGATTTTAAAAGGATTTACGATTGGTGTACATGTACACGTATGTACGTGTGATTTCACGATCGGTGTACATGTACGTGTACATTTATTGTCTAAATTACTCTCTTTTTTATTTGCAATATTGGAATCTCGAGAAGAAGGTTTCAGCATCCTCAGTGTACTGTGTATATATGTACATGTGTGTTGTGTTTTGAGAAAAACTCCATATCTGCACCGTTAAAGGCATTACATGATTGGAAAACTTTTAAAAACAGGAAACAACAGCATAAGAGTAATGTTGATAAACTGCCTTGTAGAAATTTCAGCCTCATACATGTAGATGCACTTATATATTATATATGCACTTCAGAAAACGTCTGCAGATAATTTTTTTAAAAACACCTTCAGTTGGCAATTTCTTCCACAAAGGTACCATTTTACACGGAAAACAAAAATCATGTGGTGTTTGTTACCATTGCTATTAACACGGGTATAGTCGGAGTTTTCTTGTCAACTCGTGAAGTAAAAATTTGGTTAATTGCAAATGTTATATGGGGCTTTAATATATTCACAATGTATGATAGGGAAGAACATTTTTATCATAAAAATTCAGAATCCGCAAAACACATCCAGTCATTTCTTAAAAATAATGAAGAAGCATAACACAGTGCACAGTACACCAAAATTAATGCAGATTTACATGTACTCTGTTTATAAATACTAAAATGTCTTGTTGATGTACCGTACATGTACATTGTACATGATGGCTGAAATTCTTTGTCATTTATTCTTCATAATTGTGTAATATAAAGTTGAAGTTGCCCTTTGTTCCCGTAGTTGCCAAGGCAATGGCTCTTCTCCAGCATCCGTTGCACTTTTCCCCCTTGTTTCTGCTATTGACGTTTCAGCCGATGGCTCAGTGTTTAAGCCAATTACCATGGCAACTCAGACTGTCTATACTATTTCTATTCCAAGGTATTATGATTGATGTTTAATACATGTAGTTTTAAAGGTACATGTACCGGTATATTGTTTGTGCTGAGGGCCAATTTTATCTTGAGAAAATCAGTTTAAAGGAGCGTATCTATATCACATTTTTGAACCCCCTTGTTCCCCGGGTGTTGAGATTTTGATATCATTTCTCATACGTTTCTCATAATCATTCTGAGATTTCGTCCAAAAAAAAGATTGATTATACCAACCTTTTTGCTTCCACATCCAAATTGGAGATTGCAAATTTCCTATTTTCTTCACATGGATAAAATTTTGGGGCGGTATTTTACGGTATGTAATTGTTGGGTTAGAATGAAATTAATTTTTTGGAAAAAATTTAACAAGCTCCTTTAAAGGCAGTTCCACCTCTCTTATACCGTACATGTACCGGTACATACAAATGGGTCTTTCCACAGTAAAGGGGGCATTTTGGCAACACAGACCATACATTTTCGAGTAAATACCTTTGTCTGGTCTCAAAATAAAAGAAATAAGTTTAAGTTGTTCTGAAGAAATAACTTACCGTAGGCTCAAAAAGGGTAACAAATAGTGTGACAACATGCCTTTCTAAAAACCCTGTGTACAAATTTCCAATATACGCTCGTAACCAGGACGGCCTAAAATGTAACACAAGTGTCCGTCCCGGTTACTAGTGTATATTGGAAATTTGTACACAGGGTTTTTAGAAAGGCATGTTATCACACTATTTGTAACCCTTTTCGGGCATAAGTTATCTCTTCAGAACAACTGAAACTTATTTCTTTTATTTTGAGACCAGACAAAGGTATTTTCTGGAAAATATGGTCTGTGTTGCCAAAATGCCCCATTTACCATGGAAAGACTCCCATTGGTTACACACATTACACAGTGTAATGTATTAAGGTAGGCTTTAATTGTTGTTAAATATACCGTCATAGTCTTCCTTTGTTCGGTGTTATCAGTACTTCCCTTGAGGTTGACCATACTCAAAGTTATTCATTCACGTACGTTTGACATCCACCCATGACAACTGGAAAACAAACATAAACAGATTGCAATGTTATCTTAAAACAAAATAATGCTCACAAAGAGGCAAGTCAATATTTGCATACAAGTAAAGATATGGTGTTGAAACACTTGACATTCACAAGTTCCCCTCGCAGCCCCACCCTTGGTCCAATTTTCAAGCTGTAATACATAGTTCCGAGATTGCCCAGTTAACCCTGCCCCTTAGATACTGTTCCTCACAAGCCATCGCAAAAAAATGGCGACACAACGTACAAAGCAACGGGTCTCGGCATGGAAAACACAGGATCATGGGAGAATACTCAAAGGTATTTATGTTTTAGGGTCGACAGTTACCGTAGCATACACTAAGCAAAGGGCTAGTAATGCAGGAATGCCATATATTCCTACCTTTGAACAGTGAATCTTCCGACATTGGAACCAAAATTCACCCAAATCACTGCATACAACATGTACAAACTGTATATGGGCAGATAATCGCATGATTGTTGTGATGCAATGCACTTTGACCTATGTGGGCGCTGTCTGCTAGCTCTGTTTTACAGTATTTATATTTTTAATTTTTATCTTCCCAGGTATATTGTCCATGGTTTGGGCTAATTTAGCCTTGAAAGCAAGAAAATAGTCGCCCGATGTTAACCCAGCTTGCTTTCCGGGATGAAATTGGCCCTGAGCACGGACATTAACCCTTCACTGGATTTATACTCTTTTTGTTGTTTTTCATTCGACTATTGTTTCTTTGCAGTACCAAACACTTTGTTGGTTGTTTGTTCATATCCGGTAGGGCAGGTGGGGATCGAAGGATCTGGATCAAAGGGTTAGGGGGTGGGGGTAGGTAGGAATGATGGTTAAGGGGAGGGGAGCGCATGGGTTGTGGCAGGGGGTACTGGTGGGAAGATTTGCAGATGACCGCTGTGAGGGAGGGGAGGGGAAGTGGGTCCTTTCACTGGTTTTTAATTTTCTTCACATTCTTGCCAATTTGTTTGTTCAGCTTATTTTAAGTTATTAATTATTTAAATGTTGTATAACCAGATATATTTATTTATTTATCTTTTTGTGAACACTCCAAGCATGGGTAAGCAGGCTTTAGGGCTACAGTGTTTAGGTTCACTTTTGCTTACCCTGGCCTGCTTGGAATGTTTTGTCCTTGTTTTACTCCCATGTCTACTTGGACTAACTTTCTTACGTAACTTTTGTTAATTGTTCACTACATGTATTTTGCCTGTTTGTATTTCCTATTTTGGCCGAATAAATAATAATAATAATAATAATAATTGGTCGGCGGCTTCGGCTTAATTGACAGGTCGGAACTATGCATTGCAGCAGTTTGGCAAAGTTTAAAAGGACCTAATTGGAGCTGTGCTGCTACATTTACGCTAAGATTGTTAAAGGTTATTTCATCATTTGCAATGACCCAAAATGTTTCCTCATGAGTTGACAAGAAATAACTTACTCAAAGTGTTGATAACAATGAATTTATTTTTGTCCAAGATGCAGTACATGTACATGTACTTTTTGTAAAGCCTAGTGTACATATGTACGTACACATGTACGTACACATGTACGTACACATGTACATCGACATCGCAACTAGTGGCAACTGGTGTTTCCGGCAACTGGAAGCAACTCGCGGCAACTGGGAGCAACTGATCAATTGCTTAAATAGATCGACGTACGCGCACATGCAACTACCGGTACTGGCAACTGGAAAAATCCCAGTTGCCGCGAGTTGCTCATGTTCTACTTTCTAGAAACTACACATAGTTGTACCCAGTTGCAGTCAGTTGCGTCGATGTACGCGTACTTGCAACTACATGTAGCTGCTGTCAGTTGCACGCGTGCATCTGATCACGTGCGCACACATCAACAGCAACTGCAAGCAACAGTTGCTTCCAGTTGCAAGGTCAATGTACTCTGCGCTTTACCAAGTTGCCATGTCGATATGCGCACACTGGAAATGTACAGGTAGACATAGCTGGATGCTCCCATAGGCCAGTTGCTGCTAGCTGCGCAACTGATCAGTTGCTGTCGACGCACACATCAACAGCAGTTGAGTTGCTTCCAGTTGCAAAGTCGATATATGGTGGTTTCCTAAAAATGTGTGCGCACACAATTTATTTATTTTTTTTAAATTTTTTTTTTTTTAAAGATTTTCTGAAACATTGATGCATGTACCGGTACATGTAGCTGAAATTTCTGCAGACTAGTTTACCATGAACATTCCTCTTCAGATATGTAAATGCCCTTATTCCAGGAATCCATAATAAATTTTATCAAGCATATTAAAATATTGGGCCTTTAATGTTTGTAAAGTCGGTTCGCAAACAGCTACCGGCCGGTAATACCCAGCTTTGCATATAGATACATGTACGTAAATGCACAAAAACACTGTAACCGGTGGCACTTTTGACGTCATCCACTAAGTAGAACGCAGCCAAGGTCTGATGCGATTTCGTCAGTAAATTGGATTTGCAATGTTGAATTTATGGATGCCATGTGTGTCTCGATCCTGAGTAGTTTCCAGGAAGGAGCACTTCCTGTCATAAACACAAAATTGTCTTGTACCGGTAACCATTTTTATGAAAATTTATGTGTTCGCCTAACTAACAATTTCCAGTTGTACACAGGGTTTTTAGAAAGGCATGTTGTCGCACTATTTGTAACCCTTTTTGGGCCTAAGTTATCTCTTCAGAACAACTAAAACCTTTTTCTTTTATTTTGAGACCAAACAAAGGTATTTTCTGGAAAATATGCTCTGTGTTGCCAAAATGCCCCCTTTACTGTGGAAAGACTCATGTACATGTAATAATAATGAATAAGAGTGAATTTTTGTAAAGCGCTCATGTCCACCCTGCGGGGTGCTCCTGGCGATGTTATTACCACTGTTATTACCGCTGTTATTACCGCTGCCATCAGGAAATCACCAGAACCATTTTGCTTCAAATAGGTGGCTGCTGGCCAGGCGCTCAACCCTATCAGCACTTAGATTGTGGCATTCCGTCAGTATACCGGTATATGTACCGTAGCTAAAATTTCTGCAGGCTAGTTTACCAACATTCTTCTTCAGATATGTTCTTATTGAAGGAATCTGTAAAAGTTATAAAAAATGATACACTGTGAATTTATGCTTGCTGCTACATGTAGAAACTGTTGAAATCCTCTTTTAAGCTTATTTTGCCTCGGAAGCTAACAAATGTTTGGTGGGGCTGACGGTTAAGGTCTCCATGAACTAGGCAAATTAAAGGCTCCATTAGCAGAAAATTGTCTGTTATTAAAAGAGAAATATACTTAAGAAACGTGGAGACTTGGTTGTCTAGTGGAAAACGCGTCAGACTTTTGGTCAAGGAGTCCATGGTTCGAAGCCTGATCATTGCACCACGTTGTGTCCTTGGACAAGACACTTCACTCCACAGTGTCTCTCTCCACCCAGGTGTATGGGTACCAGCAAATACAGTTGGGGAAATCCAACTAATCGCTGGGGGTAGACCTGTTATGGACTGGCATCCCAACCATGAGGAGTAGCAATGCTCCTAGTCACTCCATGCCACAGAAACCGGGGATGAGCACCGGCCGTATGAGCCAGCATGGGCTCATAAACTCACCCCAGAGAAAACTTGCTCCGGGAAAAACTCGCCCCGGGAAAAATTCGCCCCGGATAAAACTCGCCCAGGAGATCGGCCTTGTCCCTTACATGATTAAGGGTGAACTCATCTCAAAGTGCGAACAAGATTTTCAACCGTGATCCAAAACTGGGTTGAACTCGCCTGGGGAAAGAGCAATCTCGAGGGTGGTGCGGATTTAGACTTTCAAGTAGGAATCGATGCTTATTTTCACCCCCGTGTCGCCCCCTGGGCGACCCCCGAGATGTGGTCTTATGGGAAAAGGCCTCTAGTGTTTTAAAAATAGTTGAATTTTTCAAATATTGTACAATGTACATGTATGTTGTGTTAGAATATTTCACCATTTTCGTATTTAATTTTGTCTTGGTTCTCTACAGGTATCGACGGACCAGCATCTTACTCACTAAACTCCTCACTGACAACAGTACAAGTTCTGACAGTGGGAAGTTCCTCCACAGAAGAAGACGATGACATTCCTACATTTAAAGAAACAACAGGTTGGGAATTCATTACACTCCTCTATAAGAATTGTTCCTTACCATTTGCATTATTAAGGCCAAACAAAATATATGGTGTGTTTACGGTAACCCGACCTACCTGGAATTTGAGGCCAAATTGCCGACCTCAAACTTTTTATTGCCAATTTTCAAGTTGATAATTTTAAATGAGCACTATTTGCAATAATTTCCAACGAACATAACATTTTCTGCACTTGTACATGAACATGGTTAATAGTGTTAATAGTGAGTTTCAAACATTGCTAAACAAAACGCAAATGCATGAACTTCAGTGTAAACAAAAAATGACAAAATAAAATTATTTTCCTACCTACCTACTTGAATTTTTTTTAGGCCGTTACCGTAAACACACATTTATTTTGTTTGGCCTAAGGGATTTCCCTAGCCTTGAATCAGTCGCATCCACAAATAAAGTCGTATTTACAGATGGAGTGTACAATCCAAATGAAAATGTCCCTTATACAACTTACTTCTTGTTTTGTAAACTAATTTAACCGGTTACATAAAACAGTGCAGTGATTACACCAACATTTTTGCTTCCACATCCAAATTGGAGATTGAAAATTTCCTGTTTTTCCTCCCATGAATAGTATTTTGGGGATGCATTTTATATGATTGTTGGGTTAGAACGAAATCCATTTTCGGGAAAAATCTGAACAAGCAAGCCACAAAAGGTATATGCCTTTACGTTTATGTACAAACATCCCTGAATAAATTGGATGGTGACTTTAATATGTATGTGGGTCTGTCCACAGTAATGGGGTACATTTCTGTAACATTCAAGATCTTAGGTCCGTGTTCACTTCAAATGTCTTAATTTTATCTTTAAATTATCAAGCTAAACTGAGGAAATAACTTTTTCACCAAGGAGTAAGAAAAATAGTCCTACAACATACATTTCTGAAAACCCCGTGCACAAATTTTCCTATTACGCGTGTAACAAAGACGGAAAAAAATGTCACAAAATGGTCTGTCCACGTTACCTACGTAATAGGAAAATTTGTACACAAGCTTTTCAAAAATGTATGTTGTGGCAGAAATTTTGTACCTTTTTGGGCAAAAGTTATCTCCTGAGAACAAAACAAGGACATTTCTTTAATTCTGAGATAAACTAAAGACATCTGAAAGGAATTATTGACTTACTTTTCAAATGTACCCCATTACTGTGGACAGACCCATGTATGCAGCCAAGCCAAAACACCAGGGAAATCCTAGCCTTATCCAAGGCCGTCTCCAGGTTTTTTGCTGTACGAGAGAATATTGGGTCTAGCGCATGCAAACTGCACACGGCAACATACAAATGCGGAAGCTTTTTCCACTTTTTGATTTAGAAAAAACCAGTCAAATCTGAGAGTAGGAATTTTCAGCACACAGAAGCTTTATGCAGTTTAGCATAATGAACCTGGTGTGTAAATATTTCAATGTCAACTTATGGTAACTACCAAAGACGTTTTTAAATTTTGATTAAACTGAACATTTCTGTTTCTTTTGTTTTCCGGTATAGTTGTACACACACAGTATTTGTGTTAAGATCGCCACAGCCATCCGCTTGCCCCGTGTGGCCATCAGCTGGCCCATACAGTACATGTAACTTTATCGTTTCCATCTTGATGCACTGTGCGCGCCTTGGGCTTATCCATGTTATCAGCGAAATCTTAACTTGGCCCTGGGGGAACTTTACTGTGTGAGGATATTTGCAGATGAATAACACTGACGACAAAATGTTGTGAAAGGCCTGAGTAGTCTTCAAATTAAACCGAGTTGATTTTGAACAAAGATGGTTAGGTAAGAGTTGAGAAGTTGATCAGAAAATTTGTTTTCTTTAAAATGACTCATCTACAGCATTGGAGTGTGCAGATTTGATGGAAAAACCAAAAAATGTAGTGGGAAAAATTTATTATTTTGTGAGGAAATTGTTCAGCCTGTCTCATACATGTATGTTTTGCACACAAGGTCGGAAGCCATGATCAACTTCTCAATTCTTTCCGATGGTTGTTTTGTAGCATTGAAAAGGCCAATTTTGCAATATTTTGTTTTAATTCATGCATTCCTATGGCAATACTATAAAAAAAAAAGTGTATGCAAAGACGACATTGTTGGCACATTTTTTGGACAAAATGGCAATGCCCATAAGCCATTCTTTGTGAAGTACATGTACCGGTATGTACCGTATCCGCTTTTCAGTTGGTCACATTTCCCGTTCTTTGTAAAAAGTAATGTTACATGCTTCACTTTATTCAGCACAATGTCAGTGTTCTCCACTGCTAAAATTTTTGTCCGGGCACGCTGAGCAGCGCCCTCACGCGGAGAATCTGTGTTCGTCGCGTGAGGGCGCTGTTCAAATCGAATGCATGCAACTGCCATGGCCGTTATCGACCACGGATTGGGTCAACGTTTCTATCTTTTTTTATTATTATTGTACAGAGACGGAAAAGAAACTCAAAGCCATGGGCATCTCACAAGCCGTCAATTACGAAGACAGTGAAGAAATTGGCATGCCGGTTGGCATAATGAACACCACCACCCCCATCAACCAGATGTCGCAGCCCCCTCCTTATCCTACCAACCATCCCGTAGGCTTTGCAAATAACACCAACCAGACCAACCAGACCAACTTCAATACCGCCCCCAACTACGCAGGCGGCTATACGCAACCCACACCGCCAGCTCAGGTATGGTTGATTTTGCAAGTAAGCGTAATGGCTTGAGTTACATAAAAACTTTACATTAGGGGAACAGAGGCCAAGAAGACAAAACATTGTGTAATGCTATTCACCATTTGCATGGAACTGCAATATTGGTAAAACAGCAAGGCTTTCCTTGCATGAACAATGACTGCCTCGCGTTGTTACCATGTCAGTTGCTGTGACGTTGACTTTTGTCCATTATAAAAAATGACGTATGCCTAGAAAGCCTCGTTTTAAAGGCCCTGTATATGATCTGTTTTTGAGCGATTCTGCGAATTGATTGCTTTCGATGACGTAGAACATCCGGGAGTGTGTGGTGGTCAACAGTCACGCGCGTACACGCGCGCGCCAATAGACGCACATGAACACGCGTAAAAAATACTCACTAGCGTATTTTCATTCGAAGATGCCACACACGCGCGTTGAGATACGTTCAAAATATTGAGCATGCAGTCAGCTTGTAAACACGAAAGTGCTTCTACTTGATCGCGATTTTTAGCCTGAAGAAAGACATTTTTATGTTTATCGATACAACAGCCATGGCGCAACAACATAAAGCAAGGTTAGCGCAACGGAGGTAAGTGCAACCAATTCGCTTGTCTTGCTCTGTTTGCCGGTTATTACTCGAGCCACGTGGGTCATGAAAAATGCCCACCAAAATGGTGGATGGAAGGGGTGACGTCACCGGAAAGCAATCAATAAAACCATTATTAATCAAAAGAAAGACATCAACATACTCATCCGAAGAAATTTCAGCTCTGTCAAATGTACCACGTTTAAAAAAAACATGAAAATCCATATGTGTTTTCCTGGACTTGGCGGGGTGTTTCAAATATTCGTTCTCAGTTGATCGGGCACTCCGGTATGTGGCACACATACTGCGTGTGCGCGCGATCCATAAAAATGCATCGCGTTGGAACACGCGTACACAGCGCGCCCATGCATTTTGGACCGCGTACATGTACAGTAGATGCGAACCAAAAATAAGTAAATCGTTTGCAAACGATCTAAAAAAATTCATCTTTACGGATTATTTTCTGGTAAAATTATATCATTTTGAGCGAATGCCTTTCATTGGATAGTTGCTATTAATTCAATCTTTACTTTCAGAACTTTTCCCCTGTAAACTCGTCGATTACTTTTTGGGGTCATTGCAAATGATACACTGGGCTTTTAAATGCGACCGTGAATAGTAGTGAATAGTTATGCAAAAATAAGTTTTATGTATAAAGCTCCGTCGATTTCATAAATTTCATTTTGATATCGATATCAGCAATATCACTTTTTTAATCATAATATTGAAACAAATTTCGGGGGGAAATAGATATTCTGCAAGCCACAAATACAAGGAATTACTCACATGCTTGATCTTTCACAAAATTTATGATCGTGCATGCGATGAAAATCCGCCATGTCACAAAACGAAGCGCTAATGTTCGTGCTCGATGTCCGTTCGTGCTCGATATCCGTTCGTTCACCCAAAACTCAATACTGAGCGTGATCCAACACTGGATGAAGATTTCAAAATTTCTTTAATTAATCAAAATAATACCTGATCTGTAAAGAAATGTCCATATTTTACAATCATATTACAACAATTAACAGAATAAATTTGACTGGGCACACTGTGCTATCACATTTTTAAGAAATAGTCGAAAATGCATGTAAATTTGTTTATTGAATATCTGTCCCTTGCGCATAAAAACAACCTCCGCATAAAACTGTAAAGTCGATTTAAACATGTGATAAACTGGGTGTGTATATTAACATTAGTACATGTATAAGGTAAACAAACAGGTTCACTTTAGTTTTCATTTGTTGTTGACTAAGGAAAGGCATTTGTCTCTTTATTTCCGTCCCTCACGCTCTTCTGAATAAACCCTATACCAGTCTATTAAACCGTGTCTGCGCACAAACCAGACATTTGCGTAGTCCTTGCGCATCTTTTTAGTTGCTATTTCAGCTGGTAGAAACACATGGGTCTTTTATGAACAGAAAGGGCAAAAATCTGACTGTATTTTATTGACTGTATTTCATACATGTATTAGTCGGGTATCTATGGGGGACCCCCCGTGCACCTCCCCCCAGAACTAAACCAAACCAACTTTTTTAGGTGCATTTTATGGTCCTAAAACACATTTTTGATGTTAACAGTGAAAAAAACCCGATGCATTCGGGTTATTCAAAATGGTGGCCAAAATGGCGGCCAAAATGGTCAAAAATCATATATTGGCCAAATAATATGATGAAAGCACTTACAAAATGGCTAGTTATATGTTTTTGACCCTCACAAATTCATTTCTGGGGTCCCTTTTTTTGTATCATGCTTCGAATTAAAAATAGCGGCCAATATGGAGGCCAATATGGCTGCCAAAAGTGGCCAACTGTGAGCAAAATGATATATAATGGACAAAAATAATGATAAACACATACAAAACAAAAGTTATGTTTTGACCCCCGCAAATTTATTTCTGGGGTCCCCTTTTTTCTATCATGCTTCAAATCCAAAATGACGGCCAATATGGAGGCCAATATGGCTGCCAAAATTGGCCAAATATGATAAATTATATACATGTATAATGGACAAAAATAATAATAAACAACAAAAGTTACGTGTTTTTGACCCTCGCAAATTTATTTCTGGGGTCCCTATTTTACTAGCATGCTGTAAGTTAAATATGGCGGCCAATATGGCGGCCAATATGGTAAAATATGAAAAAAAAATGATATATAATGGACAAAAAATAATGATAAACACATACTGTACTAGTACATTAAAGGCAACCACCCAGAACTAACCCACACCAACTTATTGGGGAGCCCTTTGTGATCATATAGCATATTTTGCATGTTAACAATACAATGAAATACTCTGGAGATACATGTATCTAAAATGACGGCCAATATGGCCACTAAAAATGGTCCAAAATGAAAAAGATCATACATGTATATTAGCCAAATAATAGCAATCATTTATAAAATTGCTAGTTATGTTTCTTAACCTCGCAAATTTTATTTTTAAAATTTTCTACCATGCTCCAAATTCAAAATGGCTGCCAAAAGTGGCCATATATGAGGAGAATGATATATAATGGGCCAAAAATAACCCACAGCTTGAAGATGACGATCACTGTACATGTAGCTGCCAAAAGTGGCCAAATATGAGAAAAATGACACATAATAAAGATAAAAATAAAATAAAAACTGTTCCACCTTTGAGGTCACAAAACATGTTAATTAAAAAATTGTCTGGCGATATCCAAGATGGTGGCCAATATGGTCACCAAAAATTTTCCAAAATAGAAAAGGTCATATATTTATAGCAAAATAATGATTTAAATGATTAGTTATATATATTTTTTACTCACAAATTGTATCTGGTGTGCTACTTTGCTACCATGCTTTAAATTCAAGACGGCGATCAATATGGCTGTCAAGTGTAGCTGAATGTAAGAAAAATTATATCTAATTTGCCAAAAACAAATTATAAAACATAAATTAAATGATGTTGTTCACCCTTATCAGTTGTCATCTTGGTATTCTTATCATGTTTGAAGTTAAATGAGGCTGGTATGACCACCAAAATGGGTTTTCCATGATCACAACAAATATGATCTGAGAGACACAGATATGGGATAATGAGACAATGGGGTGTTTGTTGTTCCTGAAGAGGGAGTCTAAAGTGGGAAAGAGCGATTCCAGAAACATCAACGGTATTGAAGTGGGCATAATTATTGGAGTACACAAAATGTGAACAACTCAATAAAATTTGAAATTGGATGTGCTTATAGAGCAGTTTAATCGTACACTCCTCAACATGATGGAAACCAGCAAGCAACAGAAGGATTAGGATGGGCAGTTGTCCTGTGCGATATTTCCATAAAGATGCATCCCTTGGATCTACATGTACATGTACTGGGGAGACACCAATGCTACAGTGAGGGAAGTTTCAGTTTCACTGGATCTCTTAGTGGAGGATCCATTAAGCGAGCAAGGGAAATTGCACTAGCCCAGCCAGCACAGCAGACATTTTTTCTCATTTGGCCTCCTTTGGCAGCCATGCTGATCGCATATTATGGAATTTGAAGTAAAAAAGGATAGCATACAGATGATTGTTGAGGGTAGAGAACATACCAGTAACTAACCATTTTATTAATTTCTATTGCATCATGTGGGTGATATGATTTGTCAGCCATATTGGCCGGCGTCTTGGATATCTCGAGGGCCGCAGGTTTTTCTCTGTTAAAATCCAAATAGTTTTCGTGGATCAACGCACCCAAAGGTTGTTATTGGGGTGTGTGTGGGGGTAGGGGGAGGGTCAAGAACATATAGCAATTTATAAATACTAATTATTCGGCTTATGATATCCTTTTAATCTTAGACCATTTTTGGCGGCCATATTGGCCACCATCTTTGTCTCCAGAAGATTTTATTTTGATAATGTTAACATCCAAAACTGTTTCAGGACTCTAAAAGGCATCATACAAAGTTGGTGAGGTTAGTTTAGCGAAAGGGGGTTGCATTTAATTTATGCATTATTTGTTATTGTATATAATTTTTCTTGCATTTGGCCACTTTTGGCAGCCATATTGGTCGCCATGTTGGTCGCCATATTGGTCGCCAATTTTGAATTTAGAGCATGATATATGATAGAAAAATAGGGGATGCCAGAAAATTTGTTAAAACAGTCAAAAGCATATAACTAGCAATTTTATAAATGACTTTATCATATTACATTTGGCTAATCTATGATCTGTTCCATTTTAGACATATTAGCGGCCATACTGGCCGCCATCTTGGTCATCTCCACAGCATTTTATTTTCTTGTTAGTATCCCAGATATGCTTCAGGATCATAAAAGACACCCTAAAAGGTTGTAAGTTAATTCTGGGGATTGCATTTAATGTACATGTATTTTTTTGTCCATTATACATAGTATATAATTTTTCTCATATTGGCCACTTTTGGCAGCCATATTGGCCACCATTTTGAATTTGAAGCATGATAGAAAAAAAGGGACCCCAGAAATAAATTTGCGGGGGTCAAAAACATAACTTTTGTTATGTATGTGTTTATCATTATTTTTGTCCATTATATATCATTTTGCTCACAGTTGGCCACTTTTGGCAGCCATATTGGCCTCCATATTGGCCGCCATTTTTAATTTGAAGCATGATACAAAAAAAGGGACCCCAGAAATGAATTTGTGAGGGTCAAAAACATATAACTAGCCATTTTGTAAGTGCTTTCATCATATTATTTGGCCAATATAAGATTTTTGACCATTTTGGCCGCCATTTTGGCCGCCATTTTAAATAACCCGAATGCATCGGGTTTTTTTCACTGTTAACATCAAAAATGTGTTTTAGGACCATAAAATGCACCTAAAAAAGTTGGTTTGGTTTAGTTCTGGGGGTGGGGGGTGCACGGGGGGTCCCCCATAGATACCCGACTATATACCGTATCATCATCTTCCTGATTTCATCAGGAGACTAAAGTGCTGGGAGCCACCGGTGGGTTCGACCTTAGCGACCTCGATGCCTTCGTGCTAAGCCCAGCCCCACAAGGTGTGACGGTACGGTGTCGGATCTCAAGGGACAAGAAGGGAGTAGACAGAAGCATGTATCCAACGTACTACTTGCATCTGGAAACGGAGAGTGGAAAAAAGGTTGGTTGGGCTATTTGGGTCTTTCCATAAATTAGCGGTCCAAATGTGTGACATTTTGGTGTCTCCTGTTACACCCGATATGTGCCATTTGCCATACAAGTATCATTAAAAATGGCCCACTCACTCTTTTATATAGAAAGCATTTTAAGAATGTGTCCTGAATTTACAAAAACAAAACCAAGATGTCAGATGTAACAGGAGACACACAAAAAATGGACCCCTAATTTATAGAAAGACCAATTTGGCTTTCGTCATTGGGCTGTTATCAAAGTGGGATGGGGAGTGGGAGGGGTGTGGTTGGGGATTGAGGGGGGGTTAGCGATTGTCGATGTGAGAAGCAGCTGACGTTTTTTAGCATACCTCCAATTTACAACATTTACAAGATTTAATTTCTCCCCTAAAATTCATTTAAAAACATGAACAACGGCATTACATAACTAAAGAATAATGTTGATAAACTGCCTTGTAGAAATTTCAGCCACATACATGTAGATTCAGTAATACTTCAGAAAACCTGAAAAATCCATGCATGGTTCTTGTGTTAGATGAATGGTAAAAAACTTTTAAAAAATAAATAAATTTTAAAAAAGCACCTTCAGTTGGCAATTTCTCCCACAAAGGTACCATTTTTACCCAGGAAAAAGTCATGTTGTGTTAGTCTGGTTTTTCTTGTCAACTCGTGAAGTGATATAACTGCAAATGATATACAGGGTGGATAAAAAAAAAACAGAACCAAGATATTATCGCTAATTGTGACTGAAGTAGGGCACGCATAAATGAACGGGAGATATCATCTGTTAGGGTGGAATCTCCTTTAAAAAAATGACACCCTGAACATGTCATTATGTTTCCGGTTGACTGAGCAGTGATCAATGTTATGCAAGGGTCTAGTTTGGGATTTGCGCTACTTTCTTTAATGGCGTCCAGTCATGGCCTGAACCATGGCATGGCCTGTTTGGACGATCAAGTATCCATTGGCTAAACCTAAGATGCCTCTGAAGATCGCCAGAAAGCAGTTGATGTCTTACGAGCCACAATTCTGTAAAGGTACCACCGAACAATTGTGTTGAACATGGTTAGGGCCAGTCTATGACTGCTGCGTTATCCCTGCTGCATGCAGGGCTTGCTGAATTGCGTTAATGTTTTCGGATTACCGACCAGTTCTCCTTCGCCCAGACCTTGGACTCAACAAAAACTCGCTGCATTCCCATGTAGGACTGAATGTTCTGTTTAAGAAAATGCAGGTTTTTCCCCACCAACATTTGTATCGACATGTTAATTTCCGAGGCGTCCTTGGCTACTGGATACTTGGTCCGGCGTCCAAACAGGCTATGCCATGCATTAAAGAAAGTGGCGCAAATCCAGTCAACCGGAAACATAATGACATGATCAGGGTATCATTTTAAAGAGGAGATTCAACCCTAACAGATGATATCTCCCGTTCATTTATACGTGCCCTACTTTAGTTATAATTAGCAATAATATCTCGGTTTCGGTTTTTTTGATCCACACTGTATAGGGGATTTAAAGATTGGTATTAGTTTTTCTTAATAACATCTCTCCAGAAACCGACTAAACAGTTAAGATGCATGGTGAAGTTAGGCATCATTATGCAGACTTCATTCGTCCCGCCCCAATTCAATTCAATTCAATTCAATTCCTAATTTTTGACTACAAATGTTATTTAAAAAAACAAAGTACAGAGCATTTCCTTACTCTTATGGTATCAAATTCGCATATATCTGATTATTTGTCTCCAACTTGTCTACAGTCGATGCCTTAATGACTGTGAATAACACGTCATTGTGTAAAAACAGCAAATGTCCTTTCTCTTGAGTTCATAACCCTCGCAAGTGCCTGCAGAGGCTTGCCATATACTGGAAGTTCTTGCGTAAATCATGATTATTCTCCTACTTGACGTAGGTAAGCACTAGATCGTTATTGAGTGGGGGCAACAATTGCACAATAAAAGTGCTCAGGAAATAATTTGATTTTATCGAAGGCTTATGTTTTTGTTTCCCAACTGGATGTAATTCAATGTACTTGATGATATTGTCACGGTGACTCCGTATTTAGTTGAGAGCTTTTCAGACCTGTAAAATCAAGGATGATAAATACATGTACCTGTACATTGTTATACAACTAATAAATGTTTATGAGTACGATGGGAGGAATATTTTAATGAGGTGAAAGATGAAATGTTCCATTCAACGAGGCGAAGCCGAGTTGAATGGAACACATTCTATCTTTCACCTCATTAAAATATTCCTCCCATTGCACGAATTAAAACATTCATTATTTGTTGTATATTACGGCCAAGTAGATCCTTCCTTTTTTTACAAAATGCTTACCCTTAATAAGCCCTTTTTTATTTCATCATCTGTCATAAGTACAAAACCCGCCATGTCGCTTGTGCATGTGAGTTGTAAAAAGTTTGTGTCGGGGGTTGCGCTCGCGTCATACATTCGTCATGTCATACATTCGTCATGTCATACATTCGTCACGCACATATTTATACACGTACATACATGCTGAATTAATTCAGTGGGCGCGGGCACACCGTGCAATGGAAAAAAACTTATTGAACAAAATTGCACAGTTAGTGACGTAGCATTAAATGGATTAAATATTGAACGACACGTGACCTGCTATTGTCCAATCAGATTACAAGGATCTACTTGGGCGTTATATAATAAATAATGACAAAGATAATAATAAGAAGAATTTTGAGTGTGTTTCAGGTTTACTAAGCTTTTTAATGCTCTCATTATTAATAATACAACATTGTTTAATGCTTATGGTCCTGGATCTTCCAAAATTGATGTGATTTTACAGTTAATTCCCAAAATTCCCAATGTTTGGTGTCCCAGTTACGTACATGTACTACACTCTCTGCTTCAAAAATCACCACTTATGACCACAAATTCTCAGTAATGGCCTGTGATTATAGGGGGCAGCATAATTTTCTAAAATATTTTGTTTTCTGATTCCTGAAAAATATTCAAAACAAAAGACCATAGGCTTATAATTTGTTCCATTGTATTGAATAGGAGTTTGGTGTCCCGGGTTACCTACGCCAATGAAAATTGGCTGTAGAATGAGTTTGCATTAACCTTGGTGCCATATCTACACACAAATATTAAATTTGAGTGGCATTTGTACAAATAAAAATAATTATTTTCTACTGGGAAACCACTTTCAACCATTAAAAACACTTGGAAATCTTAAAAAGCATGTCACACTTTTGGACCCCTAATTTTGGGAATTACCCATACACACACACGGTCATGTACCCACCTCCCACCACGGACGTTTGTTTTGTACACGATTCCAAATCGCGGACCCCCTTGGCAATTGCAGACCCTATTGTTCCTATTGTTAAACGTGCCCATTTGAATACAGGAACAAGCCTATCCTTGTAAACATTACAACCAATTTTTCTGGGAGAAATATCTTGAAAAGTCTCGGCAATGTGGAAGTTTTCAAACCTTAAAAAAATATGTATGTGTTATTAATAAGAGAACAGTAGATGGATTTTTCTTTTTAAGTGTCATTAAAAAAATTAATAAATAAAACAAATTCCTAAAATGGTCTTGGCAAGGACAGCACTGCTGTGACTTATGACAACCTTGAAGATACTGTTGCAATGCCACTTTGCCCAAGCGGTATCATGCAAGTGTGTGCAGCAAACAAAAGCTCGTTTTAATTTTGCAAATAATTGCATAAAATTTTGAATTTTTAAATTATGAAATAATATTTAAACACAACCGCCTTGGTCCACCCCCATATTTAATGCTACCAATTGGGGTGAACATGTAGCATGGTTTAACACGATTGTCATTTTCTTTAATCAACAGAGTTCAACACTTTGCCATGGCCATTTCTCTACTGCGCGCTCGTTCGCATGATACTGTTTGCCTCTTATGCTAATTTGGGCAACTGAAAATGAAAGTCGGGCAACCAGATTTCAAATACCCCTGCTCGAAGAGCAAACTACATTTAACATTTTTTGTTTAAACTCCGAGCCCTGCACAGTACACGTTTACATGCCTAGAAGTACAAACAAACACAGCACATCCATGTAGGCCTACATGGACATTTGGGTCTCTTTCTAATGTTTTCCCTCAGTTAAAGCCTTCAGGACTTTGAACAAGGTGGTAGTATTTTCAGCACGCAAATACAATTACGGTGTTTCCATTTGCCTCCCTAGCCCAAGATTAATGGGGCAACCACGTCCGGAGCAGGCACTATTAAAAACAACAATAATTAGATTACCGTATGCGCAGGGCACGGTTCTTTTAAGAAAATAACCCGATGGCCCAAAAGATGGGCTTGTAATGTGTGGTTCTGAATAAGAGCATCTACGTATGCACGCGTGTGTAATCCTGTTTGCCCGAAAGCTTGGGGTACTTTGTGCATGAATTACAGCAAATGTACATTAACGCAATGTACATTGTATGTTTCCTGTAAGACTGTAGGCTTTGAATGTCATGCTACCGCAGGGTACAGTAGGCAGTTTGTGAAATGACTGGGCCTGGCTTTGGTGGGCGGATTTTTACAGCTGTTTTATAAAGGCATGTGAATAGTCTGGTTTTGTCAGCAACATTAGAATGAAATGGGTTACTGTGGCCGAGTGGTTTGGGTCATTGACTCGCAATCATAGGTGAAAACGCGGGGTTGCGGGTTCGAACCTCCCCCCCCCGGCTGCGGTACCTGTGCCCTTGAGTAATAAATAGTATGATATTTATTACATTGGCACTCAATTGTCCAAATTGTATTGTTTTTAATTGCTTACTTTTATTTGTTTGATTTCAGCCGTTTTTGTTGGCTGCTCGACGGCGCAAGAAGAGCGCAACCTCCAACTACTTGATGTCTTCAGATGCCACCGATCTGTCAAGGGGTGGGGAGAGCTTTGTAGGCAAACTACGGTAAGAAGAACCACCAGAGAAGAACTAAAAATTCTGTACCACGTATCTACATGTAAATGGGTTTTTCCATAGTAACGGGGGCATTTTGGCAACACAGACCATATTTTCCAGAAAATACCTTTGTCTGGTATCAAAATAAAAAAAATAAGTTTAAGTTGTTCTGAAGAGATAACTCAGGCCCCAAAAGGGTTACAAATAGTGTGACAACATGCCTTTCTAAAAACCCTGTGTACAAATTTCCAATATAAGCTCGTAACCGGGACGGACACTTGTGTTACATTTAGGTCTGTGTTGCCAAAATGCACTAGTTTATTGATTCATTGTCGTCATGTTTTATCAACAGGCAAAAGTATTGTTTGATGTAGCATCATAAAACTCTGTTAAAGGCTAGAACCCATTACTAGCCGCGACGCACATAAATGCGCCTTCTCAATAGCATACTTTTGGGCACCTCATTTGCATGGTTTTGGGCAGTTTCTCATTGAATTACACGTAAACCTTGCGCATGCACACTTTCTAAATGTTTGTGACGATTGCGCGTTTTATGTTTAAACGTGTTATGTTTTAACGTGCTATGCACGCACGCGAACCAAACCGACCATAACTGGTTATACAGTAGTGTGCCATTTAATAACAAACTCGATGCTTATATAGCTTATAAAGTAAATATGTGTGAAGTAGGAATGGGAATTTACGGTTAATTCAGAAACCGGTTTGCAACTTTGTTCAAGTGTCGGTTAACCGGTTAACAGTTCGGCCAACATCTGCAATGCATACAATACCCCTAGGCCCCCAAAATAATCATTGAACCTTTATCTGGTCAAAATTTTACTACGACCCCATATAAATTTATTTCAATTTCATGAAGTCATTACAAATAAGGTTTGTTAGGCAAAACCAGTTTTTCCTATATTTTTTCGGTTAACCGGTTAAAAGTCCAATCCCTAGTGTGAAGCGTACTCTATGATGTATCCACTTCTATAGTAATTTGTGAACCTTCTATTAAAGTCGTTTATCTCCCTAATATGCTACTCTTATGTGATAATTTCAGGGCTAACTTCATGGGAACCCAGTTCACTGTATTTGACAACGGCTATAGCCCCACTAAGCCTGGTGCCATGGCAGATGGAACAAACATACGCCAGGAACTGGCAGGCATCATCTACGTAAGTCGGGCTTGTTCAATGATTATATGTGAAGCAGTGGTCGAAATTAACAGTAGTCCCGTAGTCCGAGGCTAGTGGATTTAGCCAGAGGACTAGTAGTTGCCATATGTTGGTAGTCCGACCGGCTAGTGGGCTTATCGTATATGCTGCACTACATTATGTACATGTTTTTATGCAATATAAAGAAAAATGTTCCTGTTTAATAACATTTCAATGTTGGGAAAACAATAAGCAGTCGGAACGATGTGGCACTAAAAAGTTCAGGTTCTCAATCTGCAGCCGATTTCACGAAAAGGTGAACTTTTAAAAAATGGCATAAGAACCATAGCTTGTTTAATTATTGCAGGAATGTAGCGCAACTTGCGCAAACAAAGTTATGCAAGTGGGCTTAAGCATAGACTGGTTCCCGCTCCACATATTCCACATACAACGACTGAATATGAAGACCGGCTACTCTGGTGTTTAAAATAGCACTAAGCATTACGTCATGCATTTATTTTTAGGAGCGCATAACCGTTAATTTTCAAAAGAGTGTATAACAATTTGAAAAGGGTTATTCCATATTTGGCAAATAAAACATATGCCCATTATAGCATCAAAATTCAAATTCAAACCTTGTCTGCATCATCGTAAAATAAACATGGCGAAACACTGTCCACGAATCGTACCCGACGATTAACGATAACGTCCGGACGTGCATTTGGGTAACTTCGGGAACCTTCGGAAAAAAGAGGAATTCCTCCTATTTCAAAATGGCGGAATTGGCGGTTGCCGGACCTTAAAATCAGTCTAGTCGAAAAAATGTTGGTCCGGGTACCAGACTAGCTTAAGCAGTGCGTACCTTTTGTATTTTATCAATACTACACAATTAACGGATGTCCAAATTGTAGAAATCATTTGTGTACGTTTCTGCAGGACTACTAATAAATGATGGCGGACTAGTGAAATGTTGATGTGACTAGTCCTGTGGGATACCATAAAATTCAAGTTAATTTCGACCTCTGTAAAGTGTACTTTGATGGATTTAATTACATTTACTTGCTCACTTGAGTTACAGGATTTTCATTTGGATTTTTATTTTTAAAAGTACAAGGATGGTGTATTAAAGGATTTTGCAAAAAAAAAGGGGGCAAAAATGGTTGAAGGAACACCTATCTATGGAGATCTTTCCATTCTCATCAGTCTAGAAGTGCCATACTGAGTATGCATGGAATACAACTGTTGATGAAAGCGTTACCACAGAAATGCTGTTATTTTAACAATTTTATCAGCCTCAAGCAAAGGCAAGCATGTTGTAGTGCTCTTTGTGGATTTCAATTACGCTATTCACGCACTTGATGTGCACCAAGCCTGTCAGTGCCAAAAAACTTTGCCGATCCGAGGAAGAATTTATTACAAATTTGCTTCGTTGGATTACATATAAGCAATCTGTTTGTCAAATGAAGCTGTTTTACTTCATGAAACAGTGGACACAGTGTCAGGATATAGTAAAGCCACCATGACACTTGCCCGATTTTTGTCACCGCAATGCCGCGCAATGCGTCGTGGCAAGGCGTGCCATTTCGGTGGTACGCAGCGTAGCGTAGAGTGAAGACTTGTTCGCGCCCTGTTCACGACCAAAAATGGGCCGCATTGGCACGCATTGACACGCAATGGCACGACTTGTTTACGCATAAGTTAAGTATTGTTCGCGCATTGTTCACGTCTACCGTACCACATTGTCCCGCAGTGTCCCCCATGGCACGCACTGAAACGCACCATCGGCAGTGTTCGCGCCGAGTTCGCGCAGTGTTCACACATGGTTCACGCAAGTGGCACGCACATGGCACGAACATTTATGCGTGCCGAATTTTTTAACATTTCAAAATTCTCTCGAGACATGGCATGCACCCCCGCACCCTTTACACACTCCTCACGCTTGTTCCCGAAGACTTTAATCATTGGCACGCCGAAGTGCGTGGCATTGCGGGAACGAAAATCGGGCAAGTGTCGGGGTACCTTAAGCAGTTCTGGGTCAGTCATTGCCTGAACTTTTAAGTGGTAAAAACTCAATCTGTGTTGTTTTCTTTTGTTAGGATACCAATGTACTTGGCTTCAAGGGTCCTCGTAAGATGACCATCGTTATCCCTGGAATGACGCTGGACAATGAGAGAGTAGCGTTCAGACCACGAAATGTAGGTAGCTTGAAATCACATAATTATCATAAGTCGGGTCAAAATCTCATCAGAGGTCATGTCTAGGCTTGAGTGATTCCTACATCGATTTTGTTTCCATTTAGGAATCGCGTTTGAACGGTTTAATCGGGCCCCCTGAATTACTTCGATTGAATGCATGCTGCTGATTAAAAAGGTGCCAGTTAAGCTTGTGCCGATGGCAAATTTTTACCATCGCGATTAATCGCAGATAGACAATCGTGATATTCGATACTATCATGTTTATTTTTACAAAAAGTGTGTATTTTTAGACGGGTGTATGTGCACACATGCCGCCGTGTACTTTATTTTTTAGGCCTAATTACATATTATTTCCCCATGTTGAACAAACTTGTCACAACGCGCGTACCCGATTTTTAAATGTGCACGCAACGATCGACATCGGCCCGGACAGCTGTGGAGGCCGCGGTACATTTTTACATGTACGTACACATAGCGCTAGCACAGCAGTGCCAAGCATGCATGATGCCATTGCGTACTTATGCTTGTGGCCGTTTTCTAAACACTTTCTTGTTCTTCCGGCTTCATGCAATACGTCATCGGAACAACACAGAGCGTAGCATGAAAAACGACTGGTAAACGACTACTAGGGGTATAGCAATTGAGCAATTGGAAATGCCCCTCTAGGCGATCACTGTGTGTTGTGCATGCAACCAGACAATTTTGGCATGTTTTGTCATTCATCGCGTGCTATGGAGATGCACAACGCCCACTGCAGGGTGATATGAAGACATATGGGTAATTCTATAAATTGGAGGTCCACTTTTTCTGTCCCCGTTACATCTGACAGCTTGTAAAATGTTGTATTTTGTAAATTCAGGACATTCTTTAAATGCCTTCTATTTCAAAGAGTGATTACATATTAAAAATACAATTCATAAAAATATGGTTTGATGGCATTTTTAATGATACTTGTATGGCAAATAGCAGTATGTCAGGTGTAACGGGGACAGAAAAATGTCACACGTTGGACCCCAAATTTATAGAATGACCATTTGCATACACAAGAGGGTGATATGAAGAAAATGTGCATGCGGCAGGGTGATATGAAGAAAGTTTGGATCTGTCAGTGGTATTCAGTTGTTTTTATGCACTGGTCATGTGATTGTTCTGGACCAATGTAATTGCAGTATTCCAAGACGGGATATAACAAAGTCTTTTGTTGCCATGGGCAAAACGAGCCTTGCTAGTTGGCCAGTATGGTATGTGGAGACATTTTTCGTGTTTGTTTTGTTGCTTGCATGTACAGTTGAAGTCAGAAGTTTACATACATGTACACCACTACCATCATCACCCAAAATGGTAAACAGGACTACCCAAACCATTGCAAGGTGTACAAGCTATGTTTTAAGTACTGCAAGCACGTGAGGAATTCCACAAAATCACGAATTTGGTAAAGACTGTTACAAAAATGGTGACAACGCAAGTTTAAGCACACCAGTTTTAACACCGTTGTATGTAAACTTCTGACTACAACTGTATGTACTTACACTGCACCAGCTGACGTGTATAAATGTGTATGAATTCTAACACTCTATTCCAGTCACACGACTCCATCCTGGATCGCTTCAAGAACAAGAACATGGAGAACTTGTTGGAACTACACAACAAGACACCAGTCTGGAATGAAGGTAGGTTATAGGCCTTGACAATGGCCTCGTGCCCTGCTGAGTTGGCCCTGATGCCCCTTCAAGATGTACACTTTCCGAGGCCAACTTGTTTACACTTACAACCAGGACACATTTGGAACAAAATTGGCCGTGGTGTCCCTCCAGTTGGCCTGTGGCCTGCCAGGTATTTTCATAACATTGAGGCCTAATGTATGATTGTCAATTGTCATCTGAAACAATACTATCGTATTGCTCCAATGGGTGCAAGTTGAAAAGTGGTTGTATATTAGAGATGTTAGCCTAGGAAAACATCCTAGGCTGTCTGCATTGGACTTAAAATGGGAAAAGTACCCATCGTCTCGGTAAGTTTGACAAAAAAAGGTCCGATGCGGACAGGCCTTTATTCATGTTTGTGCCAAAGAACAGGGTGTGTGAGAATAGATACGAGGCTAAATGCACATAATGTGGTGACATTACAGATCTACCCAAATATACTGAAACGCAAACGAAACTGACCACCTTTTAAACCTTTAAATAGCAACAATAACACTGCGTGTATGTAGTAAAGTGAACTTATTTGTGGACAATAGTGTCCTCACTGTCAGACCAAACGATGTCTGAAGGTCACTTGAACCTTCAATGGTCACTTCATGGCACAGCTGTTTTGACTGTCAGTGATTAGCCAAGGGGTATGGGATGATTGTAATGAGCTGCACGTGATGTCTTAATCTTGGCTTTAAAAAAGCCAGTGCAAAATGGGCATTTCAAGCAACATGCCACGATTGTGGGGGGATCAACGGCAGTATGCGCCGACGATGCACTGCCTGTATCCAAATCAATGGTGGCCACACACGCTATTGAAAGGAAACTGACATTGCACCCTCTTCTGTTCTTTACTGTAGAACAAACTGATGAGATGGTGTATCTTGGTCAAAAACTTGACATGTCATCAATAAAATGCCAATGTTTCAATTAGCAATTGTTGGTTTGTTTTATTTTGAACTGTTACAATGTCATTACATTTTAAACAAGTGGTAAGTTTCTTTTGCGTTTCAGTATATTTCGCGTTCACATGAGAATTTAATGTTCGTCCAGACCTCTCATATCTTTTAATTATATTTTCTGATTTTATAACTGCTAAACATCGGTTTGTTTTCTGTTCTATTCTTCAGACACCCAGTCCTACGTGTTGAACTTCCACGGCCGAGTTACCCAGGCGTCAGTCAAGAATTTCCAAGTGGTGCATTCAAATGATCGTAAGTATACACTGAACGGTTGTTCTTGTCACAAGATTTAGTGAATAGGGAGGTTTCGGTCGCATACGGTTAGGCAAAACGATGACTATTAGTGAATTTGACGTCATCGATTTGTGCGTACTTGTGGCGTTTACACAAATATCCCAAGTGTTGTTTTGTTGTTTACACTGATAGCAACGCCTCTACACCTTAGTAAAAAACGGACAGCGAAAGGTAACGATTTTGAGGTTTGGCTAATCGTAGTCGTAATCACTAACCGTGCAAACCGAAACCTCACTAATGTGTATGCTAAAGTGAAATGTTAACCACACACAAGAAATTTCATGAAACAAATGAAATAACTGAAAGTTACTGCTGAGCAGCCTGTTACAGGGCATGAATTTGAATTGTTGTGTTATTTTAAAGGAAGTATACATGATTGGTATCTCGAAAATCGGAAACAATATAAACACGATGACCGTAGAAAACTTTCCCTGAAAAGTGCTATAGTCTTTGAGAAATGAGTTAAACAATTATTTTTCGTCTCGTGAGACGAAAATTCAATTCGCCCCAAAACCATTTCGCCCAAGTGCCATTTCGCCCCTAAACCACTTCACCTGAGAGCCATTTCGCCCCAGATCACTTTGTCCGAACACTACATCGCCCAAATGCCACTTCACCCCAAAACCACTTCGTGCACAGGCTGTGGTTCAGAGCGAAATGGTTCAGGGCAAAGTGGTTTTGGGGCGAAATGACTGCAAAACTCTTTTTCTACTGTTTTCTCAAAAGTTAGACTAAGTACGGTGCTGTTTTTTGCTCAGGTTGGTTTTAATCATGCATATCTTCAATCACACAGAGGGATAAAACTATTTGTAACAGTTTACCAATCATGTATACTATCTTTAAAACTGCAAATCATTGTTAGAGTCAGGTCTGCCATAAGTCGAGTAACGATGAAAGCACTAGCCTACCACAATAGATAAGCTCCAAAACTATGCAGAATGTAAATTTAAGGTTGAACTTTTGAAACTGTTTGTTTGGAAAAACCTTACTCAAATGGAAGATAGAAGTGGTTCCAACTGTCCAATGCAATGATTCCGCCTGAGATTATATCTTTTTATGAGAAAATGATAATTGAAGATGAATTTATACAACTCATCCTCTTGCAAAAGTGCGTCTTTAACACATTCCCCTACTCGTGCGTCCCCAGGCCTATTTGAAATTGGCCCCATTTCGCTGCAGAAGCAGCGACAGAAATCTTGTCGCCGCTCTGGGCCAATCAGAACGCTTGGCAGTACATTGCGGGAGTCATACGCAAATTGTACATGTAAGTTTACACAGTACAGTGTAATACCTGGTAGCACTGGCCGTGTCCGCGTCGGCAATTGGCTGCTATTTAAAACATACAGGGAATCTGTTAAATTCACGTTTGTCATCATGCATCCCTGTTATTAATTTGAAAAACTGCGGAGTAAAAAAAAACGTCGACGGAAATTTCAGTAGGAAGGGGTAGTCATGAAGAACAAAAACCCAATCCAATTTTTGGAAAGCATAGAAATTGTTTCTCTTCAGCATAACATGACAAAATTGATTAAATTACATCAAAATGACTCATGTGTGTGACAACCGCCTAACATTACAGATTTGCGTGTATTTCCTCGGGGGATTCTACCAGCGCTTAGCAAAGTAGAAATTCCCCGAGATCTCAGGATGATAAAACTAGGCTCCTGACTACCGTGGTATTATGGCTTTGTTTTTCCATGCAGTATAACCAGGGAGCCAGCCTAAATAGGACGGTGGCTTTGCACAATCCCTTGAAAGCGTTGACACGCTTCTTTTTTATTGTTACCTCGGGTACTGAGCCGACTTAAAGGGTGGTTTCACGCTGTTAAGGGTCACTAAACTCCCCGTGTTTGTCCTCCAGATGGAGGGAGAAAACAAAAGAGCCACGTGCAGAAATGCATGTGGCTCTGCTATTCTCTCCTCCCATCTGGAGGACAAACACGGGGGGAGTTTGGTGACCTGTGACCAAGTGAAACCACTCTATACACAGGTTGGTTTTCATCATACACACTCCTCAATCACACCAGGTGCCATAAAACATGTTAGCACCTGATTTTTTATTAAGCAGCCCTCTCTCCATTTCATAAAACTGTTTAAGCACTAGCAAACCAAACGGCATGCTAACCTACCGATTTTTTGGTAACGCGATGCCATCTTTTTTCTTCGCTATTTTCAGCAAAATTCGAGACACTTTTTCCAACAGATACACAACTTTCAGCTGTTGTTGAAATATTTTGATGTTGACACAAGTAAAGCAAACGACAAACGCGTTCGAACAAAACAGACGACACCAATGCGCGCGCATTCTCTTTGTGCGCTTAAAACAACAAGCTTTATGAAATAGTCCCTTGCTTAAGTGAAAATTCGTGCTATGCTTAATCCAAAATTTTTGATTAAGCGTAACTAGTTTTATGAAATTGGCCCCTGGAGATAATGCCATTTTTAACAGTTTTTCAATCATTTAATCTATTCTACAGCCGAGTACATTGTGATGCAGTTTGGCCGAGTCACCGAAGAGGTCTTCACAATGGACTTCAACTACCCGCTGTGTGCCGTGCAGGCCATAGGGATTGCGCTAAGCAGCTTCGACAGTAAGCTAGCTTGTGAATAAAGATCCCGGATCTCAGACACTGTAAGCAGGAAGTAATGCTTAGCAATGTTGCTCACCAAACAAGAAACATTGATTTCACCACGATGAGTTTGGTGCTAAGCAGTCTCTGTCGTAAGGTGCACTCCTTTCTGTCATTCCTTAAACTGTGGCATATTTTTGTTGCGCCTTTTTTTATTTTATTGGCAGGGGGGCTGGGGGGTATTTTTGTGTTTTTTTTCAAATATGTATGATATGAATTTGATACTGAACACATACACTACCCATCAAAACCTTGGAAACACCTTGAAAGTTTTAGGTTTTTGAAAAGAAAGTATTTTGTTTATTCATAATAAACCAAGCTATTAAAGCAAACGGAGGTGTAAGGGGTATCTGGAGAGAAAGCAGTCATCTGGAGTGCTGTCCATCATGGTATGGCCTGCCCAGTCACCTGATCTCAATCCCATTGAGCTACTCTGGGAGGAGTTGGATCGTAAGGTAAAAAAGAAATTCCCAACCAGCCAAGAAAACCTCTGGAGAGTCTTAAAAGAGACGTATTTCCACTGAATGTTTGGAGAAACTGATAATCAGGATGAAGAGATTGTGTGTAGCTGTCATAGCTGCTGAGAGGAATTCTTTGATGAACATCAAGTTTAGCCATTTCTTTTTGCATGCTCTCCAATTTGTTGATAAAGCCCACTGCTGAGGCCAAAGATAGGACTAAAATTAACATGTATTGCTTTTTGTTAGAATACACCTACATTTGCTTTCACAAAATTAACATTCACAAAATTAGCATTCACAAAATTATATGTTTTCTTCTCAAAAACCTGAAACTTTCATGTGTACATGTTTGTGATAGTGTTGGGACTTTTGAAACATTTGGTTTAGGTTTCAATATCCGATTTCACATTTTGGAAACCAATTATCGAAACCGAAAAGATCCTCCCTTTTCAACTCAAAATGAAATTTTAATAACTGGTCACAGCAGCATGTTGTGTTCATTGGCAAGGCACATGCAGTTGACATGCAGTTTAGATGGAGGTGTACTACTTAATTATATTTTGTAATGTTTTTGAACGGGATAATTTATGCAACTAGCTAAATTTAACTCTTGTTAGTACTTAATGTTCAGTACTTAATGTAATGGAACTGTTTTTAATTTGTATGAAGTGGACAGATAAACACAACTTTCCAGGATTTATCACAAACCATACACGAAAATATGGGTAAATGTTGTGTATACCATAAAAGGTAAATATTTATCATGTGCACAGTTTTTAAGTCACATGTACTTGTACATGTATGCCATAATACCAGTAGTTATGATACAATTTAAAACAGACGACAACTGCTATTCATAAGAAAATCACAATATTTTGCTATTTTTCAAAGTGCACTTTACATATATGAGTCTGTTTTTAATACTGGAGAGACCTTTTCCTCCAGGATTATATCTCTGTACAATGTCATTCATCTTCTCTCAAAACAAAAGAAATATCTAAGGAGATAACTTCAGCTATTAAAAGAACTGCAATGAATAGTGCCACAACATACCTTCCTGAAAGCCCTGTGTGTAAATTTCCAATATACCGTATGTAACAAGGACACCAAAAATGTCACAAAGTATGTGTCCTATGTTACATATGTTAAATAGGAAATGTGTACACAGGGTTTTTAGAAAGGTATGTTGTTGCAATATTTGTTGCTTAAGTTACATGTATCTCCTTAGATCTGTCTTAAGATATTTCTTTTGTTTGTAGAGAAGATAACTGGCATTGCACAGAGTTATGATCCTAGTGAAAAAGTCTCTCCAGTATTGAAAACAGACTTATATTTATCATGCGCACAGTTTTTAAGGTACATGTACTTGTACATGTATGCCATAATACCAGTAGTTATGATACAATTTAAAACATACGACACCTGCTATTCATACGCAAATCACAACATTTCGCTATTTTTCAAACTGCACTTTACATACATGTATTTATCCTAATTTCAATTCCTAAATTCTACAGCACAACAGATGGTGAAATCTGTCCAAAAACTGGCATTTCACACGTGTATACATACTATTGCCACATCAACCAAAATACACACATGTACTTTCATATATCTAGGTTGCTTTCGTTCAACCACCAAAACAAAAATACCAGTTCCGTATTTTATAATGGTTTTGTTCCCAAGACCCAAAAAAAACACCAGATCATCTATAGGGCTTTAATATTCTTCATGTTGTCTGTTTTTATGAGTTTAACATTTCATATTTACTGTTACATTCACCTTGATTCTGTTGTACACTCGACCAAAAAAGTTCTGTCACCAGTAAGACATTTATAGATATTTATTATTAAATTGGATTTAATGTAGGAAAATAATATATCAAATTTTAGCTGAACATATCCCTCAAAGGAATAGAGCTCAAGAAAGATCATGATGGCAAGCTTCACTGAACAGGAATGCAACAAAGGAGTGTGGGGTCAGAATGAAAAACACCAAAGAACAATGCAACTTGTGATTTGGGCAATTTGTGTGTAGACAATTAGAACATTTTTAAGTGAGTTTGGATTTATCAATGTCTTGTGAAAAACATCCAAATCAAAATGGTTAAATTGTCCAATCTGAATCGTGCATTAGGTATGGTGGAAGCAAAATACCGAACTGTAACTCCCCTTGCTTGAGTGCAATAAAGTTGACATCGTTGTTTTTTGGTGTTTTTCATTCTGACCTTTGTTGCATTCCTGTTCCGTGAAGCTTGCCATCATGGACTCCGTTGAGCTTTATTCCTTTGAGTGATATGTTCAGCTAAAATTTGATATATTATTTTCCTACATTAAATCCAATTTCATAATAAATATCTACAAATGTCTTACTGGTGACAGAACTTTTTTGGTCGAGTGTATATTAAAAGCACATGTATAAATTCATCACATTTGAAGCGGGATCACGTACATCTCTATATATTTAATGTAAATATGTGCATTCAAGATACGTATAAGATTCATGGTACATGTATGACTTTAACATGACATTTAAGGAGAGAGATATTTAATGACTCCGTCCATCACCAGTTGATTTTTCTGAGTGTAAATTGTAATTTTCTGTAAATTTGTGTAGATATAGTGGCTGTGTGTATTGATATAGATGCTTGTAAAAGCAGAGGTCATTTCAGTAAAACTCACTGAGTTAATTTGAAATGGATTTTTATCCTTTTAATTCGTGGAATGTAAAGCCTAGCATACATTGACATTGCAACTGGAAGCAACTAGTGGCAACTGGTGTTTCTGGCAACTGGATGCAACCCGCGGAAACTGATCAGTTGCCTAAAAAGGTTGATGTACACGCACTTGCAACTACATGTACTGGCAACTGGAAAAATCCCAGTTGCCACGAGTTGCTCATGTTCTACTTGCGGTCAGTTGCGTCGATGTACGCGTACTTGCAACTAGTTGCTGTCAGTTGCACGAGTGTGTCTGATCACGTGCGTGCACATTGACAGCAACTGCAAGCAACGGTTGCAAGGTCAATGTACTCTAGGCTTTACCGAGTTGCTACGCACACATCGACAGCAACTGATCACTTTTTTGAGTTGCTTCCAGTTGCAATGTCGATGTACGCTAGGCTTAATTGTTCCCCTCAGGTTGAGTCATCAAAACTAACTTTTAAACTTGGGGCCAATTTCATGGCGCTGTTTAGCAGAAAAATTTGGTATGTTAATTTGTGTTCTTAGCAAAAGTAGCAGAACACCAGTCAATTCCAATACACATGGCATGCGATTTTGACTGTTGACCCATTTTGCAAACCAAATAATAATAATTTATATTGCGCAAATTCCATAAAAGAAATTATGTTCAAATGCGCATAACAATACAGTGTACTTACACTACAACTAAGAAATTGGTTTAAATTAAAAAGATACTAATTACTAATTAACACATAAAAAGTACGATAACATAAATTGATCAATCAATCATTTATACATATGCACTGAGGAACAAGTGTGTTTTTAATTTACGCTTAAAATCTGCAAGAGTCGGAGCTGAGCGGACATTTCGGGGCAGTCGGTTCCATAAAGTGGGTGCAGCTACAAAAAATGCTCTGTCACCGAGTGTTTTTGACATCTTTCCACTGGGTAGACTTAGCAGATTAGAAGTTTGAGATCGTAAGGAATAACTGGAATTCGCCCTTTTTGTTAATAGATCACAAAGATATTTGGGAGCCTGGTTAAGCAATTAAACTTTTCTGCTAAAAAGCTTTATAAAATTGGCCCCTGTTCGGAAGTTGTGATTACATGTTTTTAGTTTTTGTGCCAGTGTGACTTTCCATACATTGTATTCAGCAGCAAAGTTGTAATGTTACCTTAGGCACGCACAGGTATGTTCCGTCGGTTTGTGCACAAATATCACTTCTGATTTCATCAGTTTTGGAGCATTTTTGTGACCTGATGTTGTTCCTTGAATTAAAAGTTCTCTTTTCTCAGTCAAGAAACATTGGGGTAGAAACTGCAGCAGTATTCCAACAATTACAATTTGTTTTTCCTTTGCTTTTTTTATGGACTGGTTCCTGAAGTGACATCACACAAACAGCGCCCTCTCTTGGCAAAAAAACGAGTTTAAAATAGGCTGCTAAATTCAAACCAAAATTAAGTATAATTTTGCGTACATGTACATTGCAAGGAGTGAGCTTGAATAGACTACTAAAGTGTGACGTCAGTTGCCAGGATAACTGGGTCTAAACATTCACTGGTAATCTGAAACGTCCATTGCTAAAGCATAGGGAAACAGTTCACTGGTTTTAGTGTAGACCAGTAACATTGGAAACTGACAAAGGGTGACAATTTTTAGGGGCTCAGAGTGCACACAGCCCAAGAAACTTGCCTATCGGGTTCCTTTTCCTAAACTCCTCCAGTGGTTATTTTTACCGGCCAACTGATCAGAATGGTTCAGTGCAAACACTTCACTTAATATCGGCAACAATTCCTGAGTGTGTGATTTATACTTGGCCATGAACACAAGTAAAGTATATTGGTTCAGGTAAAGTTATTTGAGTTGAAAGTCCATCCAAAAGTTTAATACCATGTTGGTAAAATTTTCAGAAAATTACGTCCAACTTTAAAACCGCTAAAGATTGTACACTTTGGCTTTATTGTGCTAATCGGCTCTGCTGTGCTTGCTCGTATATTGGAGCTTATAGGCTGTGACAAAATGGCGTCACTATTCACAATAGGTTAGGGATATTGTGGGGTGTACGCAGATATTTTATTGAGGGGAATGCATTCCGCTTGAATTATTTTGTATATGATTAGACAATTGTATCTGCATGACGGACACACCTTGTCACAGGAATAGGTGAAAACAGTCATTTGAAAAACAAATTCCAAAATTGACAACAGCATACCAATATCCCTAACTTATTGTGAGTATGTAGTGTATATTTACACAAGAGTCAATGGTAGACACTAGACAGACTGCCATAGACTTTTGTATAATTTCAAGACGAACCCAGATAATTTGTACATGCCCTTGTTTATTGTTTTGTAGAATACAGTTACAGACATGCAAGATTTATTTTCAATCCAGTTAGCTGATTTCCACGTACTACGGTGTACATGTATTTTATTTGTCATTTATAGTAGTCACAAAATTTAGTTTCCAGTTTTGTGCCACACAAACTCGGCCCATTTCATGAACTGTTTATTTAGCAGAAAATATTGCTTAGGCCAACAAAAAAAAATGGTGTGTTTACGGTAACAAAACGAAGAATTTGAACGTACCATTAATTTTTTGCATTGGTGTGTGTAATTATTTAATCAGTATTGTATGCATACAAATAATTAATTAGCCATGCTTTTAAAGCGTTTGTGCCATTTAGCAATATATGTCTGTTTGGAAGTATGGGAGTTTTATATGTTTATGCTATACAATGTGTTCTATAATATATGCACTGTGACTGAGTTATGGTCACATGCATGAACGTGTACCGTGATTTTGAGGTTATAATTTCTATTCGCTGGCAAAGTCCTGACGTCACATCAGGGTCACTGGACCATTGCTATGGTCACTGGTTCACGCTCGAAATTTAGTTCCATTATGTTTGCTTACAGTGTATTCTATTATTATTCTTTTAGAAGAAAATGTTTAAAAATATGGACAATAATGACTTTCACTGGTTTGCTAATACCATCTCTCATAGCGATATACTGTCCTGCTGTTATTTTGTGATCGTCGTAACAGAAAAAATGCATGGAAAAATGTTCCCCGTGTGGCTTCTGTGTAAAACGAATGGACATACCCATTGCCATACAAGTAGGGTGAACCCTTGTGAAAGCAGTGAACGCGACCTGCAGCCGATTTCACGAAAAATTTCGTAGCTTGCGCAATTTTTGAAAATGGCATCAGCCCCATAGGCCTGCGTGTAATTATCACAGGAATGTTGCGCAGCTTTACGCAATAAAAAGTTGTGCAAGCGGGCTTACGCAGTGTGTAAGGATTCCGTGAAATCAGCTGCTTGGTGGAAGTTGACGTCACACTCTGCCAGCGAATAATGGATTTTTGTGATTCAAAATTAGTAAGTTAAAGACACAGGCTCGTCAGCTATGTGCGTGCGCCAACTTCGTGACACGAAATACGCAGCTTCATGCCTTTGCTATGGAGCTGCGTAATTTCGTGGCACGAATTTGGCACGCGTGCATTGCTGACGAGCCTGTGCCTTTAATACTGATTCTCAAAGTATACTTATAAAAATGGTTTAAATGGAATTTGTTTAAAGCAAGCATAACATACTATGCACGGGATAGTTTTGTTTTTTAGTGGTTTATTTAATCCATTTTTGTTGGTACATACCTGTAATGCTTTATAAAACAGAATGTTTCATCTTAACAGAAGAAAAATGCAGCATGGCCCTTGAACCATTTTGAATTGTATTATTTAGGGGCAAAATGCCATTCATTTAAGGTATTCATAACTCCCAATGTTAGTGATGTCATCAAAATATTCAAGAAAATATTTGAAAGATTTTGAAATTATTTGAACATCCCGCGGAAATTTGGAGTTGCTTATTTGCAGTGATGTGTTCTCCTTGTCTGTAGTATTTATCACCGTGTGAACAGAATTTTCCAGATCCATCTATATGCCACTTCATACAGTGTTGTACATGTATTTAATGTGTAAAGGGAGGAGAAAAAAATTATCCAGTGCCTAAATCCACTGTATATATTTATAATCAATATTAACATCTGTAAAGAAAACATTGGTGTGATGGTACATATACAGTTACACAAATGCATTTATTGTGTCATAAGAACAAATGGATTGTACATGTACAAGTCTTAAATTTTCACTGCGAAATTTGACTATTTTAAAAATAATTTTCGTGCACAAGATTTCGCATAATATTCCAGAACTACGGCGCTCTGTGAGTGCCAAACCACTTATTAAGATACCGAGATAATTTATGTTGCCAAGTCAACTTTCTAAATTCAATAAGTAGACTTGGTGAGATAATTTGTTGCCATCAGATCACCGCCTTGAACATTCTAAGTCGACTTGGCGAGATAATCATGTAAGTCAAGTTGACTTGGCAACTGATTAAATTCAGGAGGTCGACTTGGTAATATAAATTATCTCTTCAAGACGACTTAGAAGATTTGGTAACAAAAATTATCTCGCCAAATCTAGAAAGTAGACTTAATATCTCGCCAAGTCAACGCAATCCATGTTATAAGTCAACTTGGTGAAATAAATTATATCCTAAATGCGATATTCTTGGGTTTCACTTTCCTGACAACAGGTTGCTATCCGCCATAACTGTGTCCATAATATGGCACGCCAAAGCGAAAATAATTCAACACTGATAATTTAATGTTGACGCATATTTTTGTAAATGTTGCGCAAAAAACAAAAAGCTGCCATGACTTTTAAATGTTTGAAACTCATACCGTGCTTTTGTTGGCAAGTTTACAAAAATTTTGAGAATTGTTTTTTAGGGTTGATGACAAAATTATCAGTGTTGAATTATTTCCGATTTGGCGTGTCATACACGTGACGTCATATCCGCCATACACAGTTGCCAACAAAAGCACAGTATGCCAGTTTCAAACAGTCTATCAACATTTAAAAGTCATGCCAGCCTTTTTTTTTCCTTGTGCAACATTTGCGAAAATATCCGTCAAAATTAAATTATCAGTGTTAAATTATTTTCGCTTTGGCGTGCCATAGTATGGACACAATAATGGTGGATAGCAACCGGTTGTCAAAAAGTAAAACCCAAGAATACACACATGGCGCCTTTTTGTGAAAAAAAACTCTCACTAATGTTATTGCTGTATTCAGACCTTTTAATTAATTTTCATGCTTATGGGGAGTTTTGAAAGTTGTAAATCTAAAGTGAGAACTGTTTTGCCAAAAATTGTCATGTTTCTACTACTTTTTGGTTTGACCATGAAAACGAGGTGATATGCATTTTTGTGTGCACATTTTGTTCAAAGTGTATAGTTGTGGTCAATGTATTCAAATTACGTGTACATTACCAGACGCATATTTCACCCTTGTTATTAATTATACTGCATTCCATTAACACTGTTGGCAACATTATTTTTCTTTAAGATAAAAAGTTGTGTAATAAATAAATTGCACTGAGAATAATTCTCATTTTACTCTGTCTGTACGTCTATGTAACTGTAAATTTATGTGCTGCTAACGTTTTCAAAAAGCCAATTTAATTTGAGAAAAATTGCTGGATTAAGATTTTCTTCAAAATTTCAGGAAATGTTGCTCAGACCCCATAGATGATATTCCTTGAACTCGATCTTGACTGCTCATTTATTATTATTATTATTTCTTTCTGGTATTCATACCAAGGATTCCTCAATAGTGCTCATTGCACTGTCACTCGCAAGCGTGAGGAAACCCATGAAGAATTAGAATTAGAAATGACCAGAGACACCGGGGATGATCCCCCTTGCTCTTCACGAAAGAATGCTCTGGGATCTTTAGAGTGCGTTTCTATTACCTAACACACTGGACCAACGGCTTTACATCCCTTCCGAAGGATGGAGCAAGTGTGGTTGAGTGCAATGAAATGTGAAATGTTTGGCCAAAAATTAACATTTTCCTTAGAAAGTAGCTTGGAAAACTGCCAAATAAGGTTCCAAACGGGCTAAAATTTCGTTAGTAGTCATTTCTGAGACATTTTCAAAACTGTCGATTTTTGGTCAATTTTGATAAAATGGACTAACTCATATGATTTTTTTGAATTTTTAGCCAAATATTTTATGATTCAGCAAAATTGCAGTAAATGTTGCTTAGAGCCAATAGATAATATTCCTTGAATTTGACCTTGGCTGCTCGCCCAGGAAAAGAAATGAAATTTCGGAAAAATGGGTTGAAATTGCATTAGGAGTCATTTCTGAAACAATTTCAAAAATGTCAATTTTTGGCAAATTTGTATACAACTTTTTCAATTTTTGACCAAATATTTTATGATTCAGATTTTCCTCAAAATTGCAGGAAATGTTGCTGAGAACCCATAGATGATATTTCATGAATGTGACGGTTTTTTGTGACCTCGACTGCTGGCCAAGGAAATGAAATATGAAATTTTGAAAATGTGGAGCAATTAAGCCGTAATAATAATTTTAAAAAGTAGCCGCCCTTAAAACATTTTCCGTAAGCACTGTTGCACTGCGCAGGTGCACTGAGGGAATGCCTGGGACGGCTTGCTCCACACTTTTAGTGTAATCGATATTCGATATTGGAAAGTGTGGAGCAAGCTGTAATAGACTGTAAGTCTCATTTCACTCAGCTGGGAGAGCACATGTACCCAGTGTGTCAGAGGTCTTTAGGGAAAACCTGAGGGAGTATACCACTGTACCTCATAGCTCAGCTAGTAGAGCATCTGACTGGTGTGTCAGAGATCTTGGGGAAAACCTGAGGGAGTATACCACTGTACCTCATAGCTCAGCTAGTAGAGCATCTGCCTGGTGTGTCAGAGATTTTGGGGAAAACCTGAGGTATTTGTTTGTGTGTCCTGTTTTTATGTCTAGTACACTGGTCCTGTATGTTTGTCTGTCCATAGGTTAGGGTACAAAAGCTGATCGCTTCACCTTATACCTAGATGTTGTCCATTGTATTTAATGTTCTTGCTCAAATTACATGTACACTATTGCTACTGCTTTGTACACATTATTTTGGTTCAACACATCAATATTATGCAATATGTATTGTTTGTATTTATTGTGATAAATGACAACATTGAAATAAATGTTCCTGAACTGAGTATACCACTGTACCTCATAGCTCAGCTAGCTAGTAGAGCATCTGCCTGGTGTGTCAGAGATCTTGGGGGAACCTGAGGGAGTATACCACTGTGCCTCATAGCTCAGCTAGTAGAGCATATGCCTGGTGTGTCAGAGATCTTGGGGAAAACCTGAGGGAGTATACCACTGTGCCTCATAGCTCAGCTGGTAGAGCATATCTGCCCGTTGTCAGAAGTCTCAGGTTTAAATCCCAATGAGGAACGTGTTTTTTTTTTCTTGTTTACAAATAAAGGCCTATAGTTCATCAGTTTTGCAATGGTATAAGTGAAAAGAAATGTCCTTAAAGTTAAAATGATTTTGACTGCCTCCATGTGTTTATACTATTGCCGCTGCAGGCTCAGGTTTGACTTTGCACGTCACGCCTTGAAAGTTTAATCGTTCATTTTGGGAAAGTTGGAGCGGAAAGTCACCACTGTTCACTTCTACCTTAAAGGACTTAATCAACAGCGCCCTCAACCTCATGAGCCCGCCAAGTTTTGAAGAAAGGTAGATTTTTACGAAAACCAAAAAAACGAAAGAAAAAGCTAAATAATGTGCATTTTCCCGGACTTTCTACTGCTTGACGACTGCACGCTCAATAGCAAAACAAGGTGAAAGAGTAAATAACAATTTTCATTGCAAACCGTTCGTGTCAATTATGACATGTTGATCATGATGACGGATGCAGGTCAACTCGACCGTTTGCTTCTTTTGCCAAAAAGGTGCACCGAATCGAACCAACTCGACCGTTGTACCAACTCGACCGTTGTACCAACTCGTCCGTTGAACCAACTCGTCCGTTGACCAACTCGACTTTAAATGCGAGTCAACTCGACCGTTTGTCAACTCGACTCGAACTAACTCGACCGCGCTGTGCGTGTTGGGCGCAATCTTTGAACTCGGCGCAAATTCAGAATTTGCGCGCGCAGATTTTGAACTTCACCGAGTTCAAAGATTGCGCAGCGCAAATTGATTTCGAACGCAATTTCAGAATCTGCGCAACATAAGTTGGGCGCAAATTTTGAACCGTGCGCAAATTTTGAACAAAGCAATTAGACTGGTTCCCGTACACATATGAATATAAGTCTAAAAGATGTCTGGAGACTATCCATAATCCGGTACGCATACGCGGCATTAGACTGGTCCCCTGCGATGAATTTCATTGAAGGTTTAGTGAAGTGAAAATTATCAAAGTGTTGCAAACAAAGGGGCAAACTGAAATTTGTTTTCATTTCAGAAAGCTAAAGTGACCTTTTCTCTACTTCAAAATTTTCTTGACGGACGAGGGCTCTGTTTATTGCTAGTCATGGAGGGAACCCACAGTTGAAAAACAAAGAAAGAACATTAACGTAAGCGGCTATATAGTCGCCACCTTTTAAATGTCGCCACCAGTTGAGAAAAACCTCCTATTTACATAACGCGTGCCATTCAAATGGCGTCACCTAAATAGAATATTAATTGCATATACACCGACCAATGAGAGCTGTTGGACGTCACACAGAAATGGTCCCGTGACGAAACGTCGCGCGACAGACGCTCGTTCACGTTTTCCTGTTAAAATGTTTCAGGCGACACAGCGGTTTGTCGTAACGAAAGCAGACTTGAGCGGTCAGTTTTTCAGCCGTACCAAGAATAGCAAGATATTTGTTAACATGATCATTTAGAGTGGGACCTGCAGATGTTCTGTGTTCAGTTTGGAGTGAATTTCATCATGTAATTATTGTTAAATAAAATATTTACTAAATCGGCGAAAATAGGAAGGTTAGAGTTCTTCAAGGTGGCGGAATTCAGTAGGATGGCGAACCTCGTTTGAGACTTCACTTGAATGATTGCATTTAACTGTGTGACATATTCACGCGTTAATTTGTTTGCTAGCTGTTTGATGAACAAACTGCTAGCTGAATACACCCTATTTACATTTTAGTGGGATCCACACAAAGATTGTTGTGCGACGCGCGTCACAATGGACCGATCCAGTAAGCTCCGCCCATTCTGGAATTGACCAATCACAGCCCCAGTTTCAGGTAACCAATAAGTGGATCTCCATTTTGGTTACCTGAGTCTTCAATCGAACGATTGCAATACAATAGATTTAGAATCATACGCACAAAATCCCGCTCTGTTCAATCATAACGCCATAGATAAAGAGCAGCTTCATGCGCGATTTAAGATAATTCCAAATCAGGATGTCGATCTCTCCCTGCCGCCGCAGTACACACATGCAGATGCATCAGTCCAAACGGACAAACTGCTACCGACAGCAACCGGCCGGGGCCTTCTGCAGAAACGGCCATTGCCAATGAGGGAGACACTGCGACACACAAAGATGCAGACGTTGGAACACATGATGCAGGCAAAAGATCCCGCGGTGCAGTTGCCGCCAATCCACTCGTCAGATACGGAATAAGTTCAAGCGAGGTCGCGGAAATTTTCTGCCCACCATAGAAGTAGTACCAGAGGGACGGAAGCTGCCGTTACGGGTCCGTTTGAAGGCCCGTGTACTCACAGCCGATGAAGTCGAAGACGACATAGGATCACAAATGACAAAGTTAGAAGAAAAGAAGAAAGCACAGGAAGAAAAGAGCAAGAAGAGAGCGGCAAAGCAAGAGGCTCAGGATGCAGGCAGATCCGAAGACAAGGGAGATGATAAAAAGGAAAGCGACTTGAAGAGAAAAGGAAAGGAAAAAGGAAAAGGAAAAGAAAATGCAATTGCCCCCCTCCCCCCGCCCCCCGAAAAGTTAAGAAGCAATATGATCCAGACAAAAACCATCTACCACCAGCAACGCGTCAAGTACGAGAACGTACAGCGACGAAGACGACTTCTGCAGCATGACGTGCGACAAGTCGTACTGGGCGGAGACCCTTCGCTTGCAGCACAAGTGGGTCGGATGCTCCGGTGTTGGGTGCAAACACTCAAGTGTGCCCAGCATGTCTTCCAAAAGACTTCCATTATACTGATGATTTCTTTTGCGACTTCCACTAAGTTTATTTCGGACAGCAAGTGGTATGGGAAATGAAAAGGTTGTTTCATTAATAAAGAAAATAATGAAGTGGACTCACAGAGAGTTTGTGTTTTTATTGTCCTATACCATTTCTTATCCCCACCCCCTCCGGCCCACCCAAAAGCCCACCATTGTCCAATTTGTGTCCTGGATCCAGGCATTTATTTCCTTTATTATAATACGAGTGCAAAAGCGAACAAAAATGGTTCTACGGACGGTTTTTATTACTTGATTATAAAAACGCGAAATAAGGCCGACTATTACTCAATTACGCCACCACTGGGTGAACTTATTTATTGACCTCTGAAGACCGTTTATCTTGGGTGATCGTCAGGATGGCGACATGTAAAATGTAGATGCGAGAAAGGCGGACACGCTGACTTCAAAAAATAAAACAATACATTAATTTATTTCACTTATCTAACATGAAATAAATTTTAGGTGGCGACTATATAGCCGCTTACGTTACATTTCAAACAGTAACCATGGTAGCAGTAGCCCACTGATCCACTTTTGACCCAAACAAACTTGTTGGGATTGTTGCAAATGACATACTAAATAAACTCAGTAAACTGTTACAGATCACAACACCAAGAAGTCACTGAAAATGACAAACGTTTGTACACAAGTCAATAGAGATTTCCTTAGTTGTCCTGAGATGACATCACGGATTTGCTCATAAAAATAGAAAACTTGCAATTACACCAAAACGGAATCAAATTTTCTGCAATTATTGACCGAAATGTGTAAAACACACCCTCTACCATTATTATATTTAATAAAAACCCTATTTGACACGTCCTTTAATATGTTCTTGTTTGCACTGCACTTAGCCATGAGAGATCGAGTTTGATTAAAGGTACACACCGGCCTACTGTTTACATGATTTAGTGATGTAGCAGCATTGACAATACTTTTTTAATGGTCGTTGTGAAAAAGATCATCAAAATATCCCGTAATTTACTAAAGAAGTGCAAAATTAACAAAAACGGTCAAAAGATGGGTTATACGCTTTACCAGCCGTTGCAACTACGCGCGAGCCTCACGACTTTGTCACAAACGATTCGCTCTTCTCCTGCTCAGGATATCTCAAATTTTCTGCTCACGATTTCACTGGACAGCCCGGACGACCGAATAGGAATTTCCGTTTTCTTTTGAGGAGTTGGCATCATGTTTTTTCTTCACGAACGTACACCGAAGCAACACGCCTGTGTGTGTGTGTGTGCACTTAGGCTATTTGCCGTGCTGCGCGGGGCAAATATCCTACACTCCACGGTAGCCTGCCGTAGCACGCGCTCGCTCCCATTCTCCGGACTCTCGAAACAAACAATTATGTTCGAATTTTCATACCTGTATAAATAGTCTCTCTTTTGTCAATTACTTATAAATATTGGCTGGAAATACAACTAACTCGCAAGACCACGTGACTTTTCGGAACCAGAATTTGGTTCCGAAAAGTCACGTGACCTTGAATTTTGGGGGTGGGGGTGGCCTACAAAAAACAAACCCAAATCGTCAAAAATGGGGCTAATGACTCGGTTACTGGGTCTAGGACTAGGCCAAACCATGGAGCTACAAGGATGGCCAATCAAAGAGAAATTGGGTTTGCTTTTTAACATAATTCTAATTCTTCATGGGTTTCCTCACGCTTGCGAGTGACAGTGCAATGAGCACTATATTGAGGAATCCTTGGTATGAATACCAGAAAGAAATAATAATAATAATAAATAAACCATTCAAACCATACGACGACGGGAAAATAAATATGAGGACAGGGGACCAGTCTAACGCGGCATAGAGCACGTGACGTAAGCAAATGCCCAAGTGCAGTTTTAATTTCGGTGCGCAATCTGATTCAGTACCTCCAGCTCAAAATTTGCACGCGCAGGTTTTAAATCTGCTTGCGCAAATTCAAAATTTGCGTGAGCATGAAGATTGCGCCCAACATGCGCACTTTTTCTTGCGTTGGTGCGTTCGCAAGTGAGTGTACTTTCTAGAGCCACGATTTTTATGGTGCTAGGCTACCAAGCACAGACATTTCCTACCACAAAATTTAGTTCCTTTCATTTGCAAAAATACAGGTTTTTATCTGTACGATTTTTGACGGTTTATGACAGTTTCGCTAATTGGGCCAATGAAATTAGATTACTAGATTCTCGTCAGCGCCTGCATGTGATTTTGACCCCGCACCAAAAAATTTATTATACCCAAATTTCATTATTTTGCAAAAATGGGGAAAATCAGATGCAAACTACTCCCAAGCGAAAAGTTTCCATTTTAGTTGTGCAATTGTGATCTGTGGTTTGCAGCTTTTGTGTTTATATTCAAATATATTGCTCTTTCATAACCAGACATCTCCTTTGTCATTTCCCATGATTTTGTCATCTCATTAATGATTAAATAATGAATAATGAAAACAAACCTCACCAAACTTTGATAAATGGTTGACGAGAAACTAGTACCGGTAATTTATTTTCATTGGCCTTAGTCGCCTTTGCGTTCGCGAACACCCACAAAGTTTTCTGTTAAATGCACAACGGTCGAGTTGGACAACAATCATGTTGGTACAATGGTCGAGTACAATGGTTGGTACTACGGGTTACCGTAGAGACAGAAAACACCCCTTTCATGTAGTGGTTGGTTGTTCTCCCACATGAAAACCCAAGGACAGATTTTCTCTTTGCCATTTTAATGATTTTGGACGTTAGAGGGCACTTGCTGCCGGGAAAAATAGTTCGAGCTTGGCCAAATGCAAACGGACTATTTTGCTTCGTCGAACGAAGAGATTCTAATCTTCGTCGAATAAAGAGGTGTGTGTTCACATCAGGAAATCTCTTCGTTGAATCATCGTCGAACGAAGCCATTTTTCTAGTCAGAACGGGGTCTATGTCAATTTTTGGCTAAAATTAGTTAAGTTTTTTGGCACCGTTTGGCCCACCCTGGGGATCAAGGAACATGAGGCCCATGCAGCAACATTTACAACGTAAAAGTAACATATAAGTAAGGTATAAGTTAAACATAAATCTATAAGATTACTATTTCTGCTCCAGTTTCTTATTTTTCAGCTACCAGGGTACAATAAATCTTTGAAACTTATTTTTCTAAAAATGACATTTTTGGACATAGGCTATTCTGGTTTTAACGTGCCCCTGTTAATAAGCCATGTGAAAACTAAGGCTGGAAGCTGCAGCAATTTTTCACATAAAATTGTATTTTCTTTGCTTTTCTGTTGTGTGTTCTTAAAGTGACATGCCCCAAACGGCGCCCTCTTTCTGTGAGTTTCTGTAAGTTGAAAAATGTCGCCCTTTATTCATGGGGCATCAAAATAAACAGTAGTATTGTCTTTCTAAACAAAAAAAAATGCGTAAAGTTCCTCAGCATTTCAGGGGCCCTTTTGGGGGAAGATGTGAAGTTTTGACTTTCGGCCAGGCTCATATATCTGTCTTGTAAATTCTTTCTGGATTTGTTGCATTTCTGTCATAGTTGCTAATTTTTGTTTCTGATGTAATTCACAGATTGGAGATGGGGCCCACAGACCGTGGAGCTTGATGTTATACACACTCAAAAAAATGGACGTGTTGCCATGGATACTGAAAACACAGGAAAGGTGAGTTTTTGCCATCATTCCAATTATTTTACAGTGGAAATTTGCTATAATGAACACCATAAAGAAGTATTCAAAATCTCATGTCAAATTCAATTCATTCTTACTCATAAAGTTGTTAAAGAGCTAGTATCCCCCTTGACGAAAAATCCACCATTTGCTCTATTTTGGATAGTCCACATATCCCTCAAGCCGACTTATACCGCTGTTTATTTCAAATTTCAAAGTGGATAAATTTTAGCAAAAGTGCAGTTTTTGAAAATAAAATTTTTGCGATTTCTGAAACGCTCATTAGGTATTAATGATATGTGCATGACCCCGTGACGCAATCCTAAGAAACACGAGTAAACACGGTCGGCAGTTCCATACGTTTACACGCAAAGAACTCTGTTCACTGGTGTTTTTTGAAGAATTGTTCTCGTGCAAAAAGCCAGAGATGTGCTTATAGTAGTTGTGTGGTTGTATGCTTTACTAGACACCATGAAAGAAAAAAGCAGAAAGATTTTCTTTTTTATTACAAAGAGAGAGAAAAATTAGTCGCTCGTTCTAACCTGTACCGACCGATGTACATACCGTGTTGAGCCAATTTCGAATACGTGGGAACTACGGCTCGCAGGGACCGTTCCCACTGCTGTACCGGTACACGGACCGCTGTGTGCCGTTGGTTCTGTGACAAAGCCACCGGTCTAATGCACCAGTATTTACTTCAAAAGAGCTTCATTGTGAACCACAATTTCACATTTTTTTCACAAAAAAGGTAATAGTAGATTATTGTCATACCGTAGTACGTCAAGTGTTTTTCACGTTTGTATTTTTAATTACAAAACAGGCATGATAAACATTCACTCCGTATATTTTCCATTCAATACTGCACATCCAGGCCGTTTTGTGTTCTTCTCAGGATGACGTCAAAACCCTGTTTATCAACAAAGCGAGTAACCTCGAGCGTTTCAGAATTTCGGGTAAAGAGGGTCGGAACTGAATTACGTTTTAAACGAAAGGCTGTCGATTTTTGGTGGAAAACAAGTTGTGATGGTATTGTAGACGCATACATGTACACCTCCATGATAAACAGGAAAGCTTTAAAAATGTGGACAGGGGGGATACTAGCTGTTTAAAGAAACCAGATTTTCTACTAATTGGCATTCAAATTTATGCAAATTATTGCTCATTTACATGTTACTGCTTCATTAATTAATACTGACATCTTGATGTACTAATGTTCTTGCCTTAATCAAAATTATGCAAAGATGTTGCTTATTTACATGTCACTACAGCATGCTGAATATACTCTTTTGACCTTGCTTATATTTATTCATGAATGGTGTCCCCCTGAAGCTGAGTTCCAGTTTGGTTTTTTAGAAGTCACATCATGGCCATGGGTTTATCATGATGCTACCCACAATGCCCCAACACATTGATTACTCCAACACACATTTTCCCTCATGTTTATTCATGCATGGTGTTCCTCTGAAGCTGAGTTCCAGTTTTGTTTTTTAGAAGTCACATCATGGCCATGGGTTTATCATGATGCTACCCAGAATGCCCCAATACACTGATTGCTCCAACACACATTTTCCTCATGTTTATTCATACATGGTGTTCCCCTGAAGCTGAGTTCCAGTTTGGTTTTTTAGAAGTCACATAATGGCCATGGGTTTATCATGATGCTACCCAGAATGCCCCAATACACTGCTCCAACACACGTTTTCCCTCTTGTACAGGAACTTTGCTCATGTTTATTCATGAATGGTGTCCCACTGAAGCCGAGTTCCAGTTTGGTTTTTTAGAAGTCACATAATGGCCATGGTTTCATTATGATGCTACCCAGAATGCCCCAATACAAGAATGAAATACTGACATCCGGGTGTACTATCCTTATTTGAATCAAAATCTTAATTTTAAAAAATAAAATAAAATTACTCATTTACATACCTGTATTACTGCTGATTTTCCCCCTCTTTTGCACCCATAACAAGGAAAGGTTTAGATCCCAATTGTTTTTATCCCTGATAATACAAGGTTTCTGTTATAACAAGGTAATCTTTAAAGTCTTAATGACCTCTTAATAACAGGGTTCAGCTGTATACTTTTTGCATTTCATACATAAGTATGCATCTGGTATAGCTACGTGTATACATGTACAACTCTTTTTTTTTTCAAATGCATTTGAAATATTCTTTGTAAATACGAACAAAAATTTGAAATCATTTAATTACTTCCAGCCAGAAAGCTGAAAGAGTTAAACACATCTTTCAAAGATTGTTTTGGTGGGTCATGTCTTTGTTACTATTATCAGCATTGTGTAATGTGTATTATACATGTATCATTGGAAAGCCTGTTCATTTCTCTATTTGTTGTGAACATCGCGAGGAAAAATTGTCAATATGTTTTCCTTTAATATTCTCTGTTACTGATAGAAAGTTGGTTGTTCTGTTGAACAACTTCTATTGGCACATTCTGTTAAAGACCCGCCCGCATTCACAACAGAGTTGTTGAGCCTTCAAACAAGTGACTGTTACAAATGTGGTGTCATTGTGAAAGGCAATTATAATGAATGAGCTTTCCATTGATATGTCACATAATTCAGATATAAGTGATTGAAAATGAATTTCCAGACTTTTAAGGATTAAACTTTACATACTCGTTTATTTCATTTGATTTCCCTTTATCAGGACCAGTTTGTGAAGCTCCCTTGTGTTGCTGCCCATGCTTGGCCTCACCTGGACTACTGGACTCCACGTACATGTCTCTCTCCTGTTGGAATCTATTTGTCATCATGAGCAGCTTTCAGGTATTGTAATGATCAGCTTGTTACTACTTCTCTAAATTAGGAATGGACATTTTCACATTAGCCCGTTCTGCACACCTCCGCGTTGAAGCCGAGGCTCTTCGTGTCTAGTCGGCAGTATGCATGCACTACAAGTGCAGTATTGTACATACAGTGACTGAGTGTGTATGTGTGCTGTTCTGCATGGCATGTAGGACTGATTGTGCATTCACATGCGTTCATTAGTTCACTTCTGAGTTTGATAAAGAGGCTCTTTGTATTAAGCTATATAAGTGCGCAGATCGGTCCCAAATTGGTTAATTTGGGATTCGTCTATAGCTTGCTCTTTCCCAATATAATGTATCAGCACTTTTGGTCAGTGCTTTCCCAAGAACTATGTCAACAATTTGGACTTGGGTGGGACTCGAACCCACAACCTTCTGCATTCTAGAGCAGTTGCCTTAACTACTCGACCTCTCAGTGTGCTGGTGTCAAAGGGCCTGCTTGATTTTTGCAACAGTTGGTATCACAACTAATCCTTTGCCCTTTTCCTACAATTTATAAGAACGATTAAAAACATCAAATTGTTCTTGGGTGGGACTTGAACCCATATCCTCATACTCCTACCGGTACATTACACATTTGACTTGACCACTCAGTGTGCTGGTTCAAATCAGGGAGCAGTTGGGACCGGAACCTAGAACAATTGTCTTAACCATTCAATCACTCAAGTGGCCTGTTTGGATCATGGACTAATCTCTTGCCCTTTTATGTCATTTATCAACACTCTATACTCGGGGTCTTTCCTGTGCTTGGGTGGGACTCGAACCCACAGCAACTTACATTCTAGAGCAGTTGTCTTAACCACTCAGTGCGCTGGTGTCGGTTTAAATCATTAGAAACCTGTGCTGGACTCGAACCCACACCCACACCCTTCTGTATCATGGGGCACTTTTGTAAGGCATATTTTTGTATTCCCCAAAAAAAACAAAATTGTTAATTTGAAAACTATCCACCTGTAAACCTCCAGCATTTTGTAACGTGATATTTTCTTAATTTGCGACAGATGAAAAAGACGTGTGTGCCAAGCGATGTTGACCAGGAGCTGAATATTTTCAAGATCTGTTTGTGTTTTGGCAGACCTCACTGCATCGTCTTCAGATTGAACCATGGTAAGTCCTAATACACTCACATTTACCGTATAAAGTATCTAAAGTCCTTGAAAAAAATTACTAACTGAAGATGCATTGGGCCTTTAGGAGTTGCAGTTAACAGCATGGAAATCATTCACCTCCCTCGGTGCATATTTAGTTTTAAAATGCAAAAACATTTTCAGACTCATCTGATATGTTTTTTCCCCCCACAATGTGCCATTTGTACTTAGCTACATGTATGTTTAAAAATTTGTTGTTTTGTTTTTCCCACAGACACATGTTAAAAGAATCAAGTCAACTAAACCTTCTGCTCAACCTACCATAGATGGTTCCTGAATCTAACAGTCAGTTCTCAAGTAATTCAATTAAGTCTCAAAAAATGACTATCAGTTTGTAAACAAACCCAAAGTAAGTGTCGGCAGTCTTCCATTTGATTCATGTATTTTCTCACCCTCAAAAACCTAACAGTTTGTAAACATTGACTTGTACTTGTCTTCATTTAGCAACAACCAATTGTATTTATTTCTCTTGTAGCATTGTTAAATGTACTTTAACAAATGTAGTAATTTGTTTGTAAACAATCTTATTTTGAAAGTAACTTCCAAAGTCAAAATAAAAGTCACTGACAACAAAGGTTTCAATTGTAAACAAGTCTCATTTTATTCTGTACTCTGAATACACCAAGTAAAATGTTCATTAAACTAATTTATGCAAGGTCCAAATTGCTATTGTCTTTACAGATAGGTTATGAGCCCTCAACCAAAATTATAAAAAAAAAAATCGAACAAGGGTTACCCCCTGTCCGATTTTTCTAATGTATTGAGCTGGAGGTTTCCCTCCTCTACCTGTTAAGGAAAAATCCTGTACAATTTAAATGATTTATTAAACATCCACTTTAAAACAAGAAAATGTAATTAGGTACCAAACAAAATACAACATTTGTAACTTGGTAAATCAGAATTAAGTCACAGATTGTCATTAAATACATGACGATGGACTTTCTCAAGTTTTCCCATCTACATACCAAATTGACTCAAAATACCATCGGCGATTTATTACAACGTACCAGGGCACGATTTAAAAGCTAACGGGTGTTCCGTCTGGACCAGGACTGCTTGCGACCTCTGGAGCTGCCATTTCTGAAAAGAAAAATAAAATTCAGATCAGCACATTTTACACAAAAATTCAGTTAATTTTCTTATTTTAGCTATCTCATGTGCTATCCAAATAAATTTAAACATGTCGAGCTTTCGTGATCACCAATGTGTTATCTGGAAAATATCAACACAATTTTTAGTTTTATTAGTAAAACTTACAAAATGATTATCAATTTATAGGTAGGAATTAAGTTGATTTTTTCTTATAAAATGACGCAAGTGCAGATTTGACCAAAACAAACCAATTTAGGAGTGGTTAGAATTTTCTCGAACAACTTTTAGCCATTTTCATGTTTTGTACTCAATAATTTTCCTGGCCATTTCAGTACGTTCTCTCTCGTTATAAATGCAAGAGCACAAATACACTCCTTTAGTAGTAGTTTGCACGCAAACCACTACTAAAGGAGTGTAGAGCACAAACTGCATGTTACACTTTTCTACAGAACGAAAAGGTCAATTCATGTGATGTGGATTGCATTTGAGACATTGATTAGTTCTAAATGTGGGTTTAAATTGCTCTTGAGCAATGCACTTTGCTTCTCTCCACCCAGGAGTAAATGGGTACCTATAAGGACAGTGAATGTTGATGCGTTTGCTGGAATAATAGCCGACATAAGTTCATATTATAACATGCAGTTTGTACTTGGCAGGAAAGAGCATAATGAAATGTGTTTAGCACAAGTTAAAAATAGGGAATTCAACCGACCTCCAATTTTAATCACCCCAGCAAGTAAATTCATTCACTTGGCACGTATGCAATAATAAGTAAAGTATGTTTTAACCTTAACTACATGTACATGCCAAAAAATAAGGGCTTTCTGTGCTGTACATTTAAGGGAAAGAATTTCGTACTCTGACTTCACTTTTTCCTTAAAATGTCAAAATTAATGAGTGCAAATCTAATGAAAAAAATAAAATTGAGGGGGAAAAAAATGAAGATTTCACTAGGAAAAACTTAGAATTCTTCGGTAACAGTTGAGAAGTTGATCAGAATTTGTTTAAGTGCAGATTTGATGGAAGAACCCAAAAATTTGAGCGAGAAAAATATTTGTGAGGAAACTCAGCCTGTCTCGTACAGTTTGTACACAAGTTCTGAAACCGTGATCAACTTCTCAATTCTTTGCGAATTTTCCTAAGTTGTCCCACAGGTTTAGTGCAGGAGGGTTTATGTGATGTCCGACTTTTAAATTATTTTTAATTACGTATTCGTAGGCTTTTCACAAATTCAGCTCGATATGCACAATATACACTTTTTTTTCCCCTTTAGCATAGTACAGGTAATTTGCAGAATGAGTTAAATAATGTGGCTGAGTACTTCCAGATAGCTCAAAGTGACCTTTGCTTTTTAAAACTTGACATGTGTAATTTGTAGATTGTGTGATTTTGATTTTAACCTGAAATTGCTAAGTCATGTACCGGTAATTATTATTATTATTATTTATTAATAAGACTTCTTTCTGGTACTGAAACCAAGGATTCCTCAAAAGTACCCAATGCACTGTCGCTCGCGAGGAAACCCGTGAGGGGAAGATGATGGATTAGAAACGGCCAGAGACACCAGGGAATCCCCTTACTCTTCACGAAAAAATGCACTGGACCAACAGCTTTATATCCCTTCCGAAGGATGGAGCAATTGTGTTTAAGTTCCTTGCTCAAGGGCACACTAGGTAGGCCTACCCCAGCCAGTACTTCCAAATACTGAAAGTGAGAGGCTTGTTTTTTATTGATATGATATGCTTTTGCCCACTTTCAATAGAACCATTTTTTTTCCTATCAAAATCGATGCTCAAAACGGAATTTAATTTAAGCAAGTCTTTCTACAGGAAATTGCAATTTTTGGTTAAAATCAAAATCTCTACACGTTCTACATACCTGCCTGGCCGTAATACTCTCAAAGCTGACGTACACACCTTCGTTTTTATCAATTTGATGATCAAATTCCCATTTCCCCAAGCAGCACCATGCAGTAGCAGCATGTTAGGTCCGAAATTCTGATATTATATACCGGTATAATCCTAGAGTCCTGCCTCTGCGCGATGGTGCTCGCGTATAACAGAGTCAAGCACCAGACTACCCGAATTGTGACCCAGCACGTACCATTTTTGGACGAAGGAGGGAGATTTGTTTTAGTGCGCCACTGTACGGTCAGTGAAGGGCAGATTCACTCCAAATTACCAAAAGGCTTTTTCTCTAAAGTGAATGACTTTTCACTCGTAAAGTCGCTTTGACAAAAAGCCTTTTGGTGGTAATTTGGAGTGAATCCCCCTTGTCCAAAAATGGTACGTGCTGGGTCGCAATTCGGGTAGTCTGGTGCTTGACTCTGTTATATGCGAGCGCCATAGTGCAGAGGCAGGATTCTAGGATAATATCAGAATCTCGGACTAACATGCTGCTTACTGCATGGTGCTGCTTGGGGAAATGGGAATTTGATCATCAAATTGATAAAAACGAAGGTGTGTACGTCAGTTTTGAGAGTATTACGGCCAGGGAGGTATGTATAATGTGTAGAGATTTTGATTTTAAACAAAAATTGCAATTTCCTGTAAAAAGATTTGCTTAAAGATTCTGTTTTTAGCAACGATTTTGATAGAAAAAAAAAATGGTTCTATTGAAAGTGATGGGCAAAAGCATATCAATAAAAACCAAGCCTATCACTTCCAGTATTTGGAAGTACCCCAGCCGGTATCGAAACCACAACCCCAAGTTTTCACCCGAGTATTACGAGTCAGTGACCTAAACCACTCAGCCACGGTACCCCACTAATAAGATTCCGTTTGGAGCCACAAAAGGAAAGGGAGCAAAATGCTCCCAGTCTGAAAGTGACCTAGCTATTAAAGGTCCACCAAGTTTAAATCAAAGGTCACTTTGAGCTTATTATAAGCAGTTTGGGCATTTCAACCTAAAGTTTGTGAGTGAATGACCCAAAGGTTGTGGTTTTCAGACTACTTGAGGTACTTGTGCCCTTGAGCAAGGCACTTTACCCCAATTGCTCCATCCTGTCGATGTAAAGCCCTAGGGCCAGTGTTGTGTAATGTACCTTAAAGATCCTAGAACATTCTTTCGGAAGAGAAGGGGAATTTTCCTTATGTCTCTGGCTTAGCTGCCACTCAGCAACCTATACATGTATCAATATTGAGGTGGTTCCCGATAGTTGTAAAATGCATTAGATGTCGAGAGACATGAAATGCAATATAACCCTAACCCTCCTTAATCCTCCAAAAGCAATACACCCTAGGGAGTTATTTCTCAAGCAATGAATTTGCGAAAGGGCCAATAATTGAGTTATTTTCCTAATTGGCTGTTCCAACACGGTTGGGAACAGCCTTTGTTTTCGTTAAGATTTTTTTTTTTTTTTTTTTTATTTTTTATTTTTTTCTTTTCCTTCTTCCACTTTTTTCAGATGCTATTTCGGGCACTTGCACATTCATGATTGACTTCAAACTTCACATGGACATTGGTCACTATGTGAAGTTGTGCACAGTACTAATGACGTCATGATGACGTCATCACGTGTCAGATTAAAGGGGTATGAAGTTTAATAAATTAAATATTCAAAAATCAATAAAAAATCAACCGTTTGACCTACGATCTTGATTCCTTCGGCATATACGATGACTAACAAAGGTCTTTGAGATGCGCACACCCCTTGACCTTTGACCTCGTTTCCTATTGGTCAAACAGATTTTGCCTTGCCATTTGAAAGTGGTGCAAGATATTTGGACAAAGTCACTTGTGTTACACTTCGACTAGGGTGGGGTATCTAAAAAATATTTCTGTGACCTTTGACCTTGCTCACTTCCGGTCGAAACCGGAAGTGGCCCTTAGTTTGAAAGTGAAAGGAGGTATTGAGATGGGGTCAATGGTGTTATTACCAGAGGCCCTTAAGCTTTCCAAAAATATAAGTGATGACGTCATCGTACGAAATAGCGCCCTCTAGCGACAAGATGATTACGTAATGAAATATTGGAAAATCAATAAAAAATCAACCGTTTGACCTACGATCTTGATTCCTTCGGCATATACGATGACTAACAAAGGTCTTTGAGATGCGCACACCCCTTGACCTTTGACCTCGTTTCCTATTGGTCTAACAGATTTTGCCTTGCCATTTGAAAGTGGTACAAGATATCTGCATGTGGTCAACTGTATTACACTTCGACCTAGGGTGGTGTATCCAAAAAATATGGCCGTGACCTTTGACCTTGCTCACTTCCGGTCGAAACCGGAAGTGGCCCTTAGTTTGAAAGTGGTAGGAGGTATTGAGATGGGGTCAATGGTGTTATTATCAGAGGCCCTTAAGCTTTCCAAAAATATAAGTAATGACGTCATCGTACGAAATAGCGCCCTCTAGCGACAAGATGATTACGTAATTAAATATTCAAAAATCAATATAAAATCTACCGTTTGACCTACGAATTTGATTCCTTCTGCATATACGATCACTAACAAATGTCTTTAAGATGCCCACATGGCTTGACCTTTGACCTCGTTTCCTATTGGTCAAACAGATTTTGCCTTGCCATTTGAAAGGGGTGCAATATATCACGATGGGGTTAACTGTGTTACACTTCGACTAGGGTGGGGTATCCAAACATATATCAACACCTTTGACCTTCCCTACATGTCAGATTAAAGGGGCATGTAATAATATTCAATATTTAAAACTCGATAAAAACTCAACCGTTTGACGTACGATCGTGATTTCTTCATATACGATCACTAACAAAGGTCATCCCGAACACCATATATGTTTATAAAAAGGAGGGGAACAGCCATGTGTTCGTTTACAACGAACACATTTCTAGTTTAGCTTTAAAATTATCAAAAATATTGGTTTCCGGAGAATGCAGTTTATGTATGGACTTTCATTAAGCCAATTTTTTAATTTTAATGTCACTTGCCACATATATTCCAAATTTGTTTTAGTTTTACTTTTTGCCTAAAGATTTAAATTTGGAGGTCAGTTCTTTCCTTAAAAATATATGTACTCGGTGCCAATCTTATTATGACATTTCCAGTCATGTGTCATGTACATGTACCTTGGTTAATTCAAAAGGTTGTAGATGTGCCTTTGGGCAAGGTATTTTACCATAATTCTCCACACAGAAAAATAGGTACATGTACCTACTTTGGTATGGTGAATGTATAAAACTCCAGTAATATTATCATTAACATCAAACTGAGAATTGCCCAGATTTGCATGGTAAAATTGGCTCCAAGCACAAACAATACACCTTTAAAGTTACAATAGAGACTGATACTTACTTCATTTAAACTGGACCCTTGGCTGGTGATCAAAACCTGAGGAGAAAAAGTATTGCTGTTAATGAAATAAATAAAAGGTTCCCGAAACCCTTACAATGATCGTTTAAAATGGCCTCATTTTGTTGAATTATTGTTTTGTAGGGTATTTTTTCCGTATACATTGAACAAAGATTTGAAGAAAATTACCTCCTGGAATCAACAGATAATCTAATTTTAAGATATACTTCCCACTTGCACTTTCGTCGCAAATGTTGCTGTAATTTTGTGCATTACTTTATGCAGTAATTTTATCATACCCGGTATCTCAGAAATGCAACATTTGCGACAAAAGTGCAAGTGGGACGTATATCTTAAAATTGGATGATTGATCCCAGGAGGTAATTTCATTCAAATCTTTGTTCAATGTATAATTAAAAAATACCTTTTGTAGTAATTTATTCCTACTTGTTCCTATTTTGTTCCTATGTCAATTCAATGAAAATTATATACATTGGGCACCACCAGAGATATTAGGTAGAAAATCTACAATTTGAAATAGGGAAAGATTACCATGCCGCATGGAGACCCTGAGACCCCTTGCGCTAAACCTATTGGACAAATCTTTAAAAATTATAAGTTTTTCCTTGTAAATTCATGACACTTTCCCACCTAATTTCAGGGTAGGAATTTCGTTACCGAAGGGGCACTGCCATCTTTGTGTTTTTAAAGGGCACTTCCATTGGAAAATCAAAAAGTCTATAAGAGTATCGCAAAAGGGCACCAAGGCAAGACAAGGGGCAACAGAGGCAATGGCCTCCGTGGCCTCAGTGAAATTCCCACACTGATAATTTTGCGTTTTTATCATCAAACCAACATTTTTACAGGGTTTATATGTCGTAACAAGGAAAATCCTAGGTGTCCATGCATGGTAATAAACCCTGAAAGTGTTAATGTTTCCAAGTTAAATTACACTTTCCACTTCAAAAATGTGTTTCTTTTGCAGATTTGCACCTTTTTGGGGGTTTACAGTTTATGTCATTGAGAATTTACGTGGTGTATTGAGGAATAAATGTGAAATTTTTACTATATATGATATATCCACAGCACATTTGGTAAGATTTTAGTTCAATACCTGCATTATTTTGACCTTATTACAGCTTATCTGTCGCCAAAAAAAGTGAAATTTTTTCTCAGAAAATATGATTTTAGTATAAAATAAGGTTAATTTCAAGGGGAAAAAGTAACGGTATTTTTTTCGTATACATTGAACAAAGATTTTAAGGAAATTACCTCCTGGAATCAACACATAATGTAATTTTAAGATATACTTCCCACTTGCACTTTTGTCGCAAATGTTGCTTTTCTGTAGAAAAATCACGTTTTCTTCTTCAAAAATTGCCTTCAGTTAGTGCACAAGGTAACCATTCACGCGCGCGCGCAGCGCCCTCTGTTGTCGCGCTAACACACAGACCGCTCGCCATGTCATTTTGTGCATTACTTTATGCAGTAATTTTATAATTTATTTATCTCAGAAATGCAACATTTGCGACGGAAGTGTCAGTGGGAAGTATATCTTAGAATTGAATAAGCTATCGATTCCAATATATAAATTAACCCAAATCCGTGTTCAATGTATATGAAAAAAAATCCAAAGTAATTTTTGTAGTCCATAGGAGTTGTGCTCAGCGTTGAAATTGCAGGTATTAAAGTAACAATTTTCGCGAAATCCTTCCAAATAAGGATTTTAACAGATCCACAAATGTACAAAGGCCTTTCAAGCAAGAATCACAAACCAGGTTTTCCCCTCAAATCCACCCCGTTTTAGTACTAAACCCACTAATCCAACGTGCCTCAAATTCATAACAAAAATTATTCAGAAAAATCTTTACCTTTTCCAAGAAGCCGCCGTGCCATATCCAGTCTGAAAGAGAAAACAACAGTTGCATTAGAAAGACGGTTACTTGATTCTTCGTTCCCACCCCCTCCAAGAAAGGAATCACAAAACAAATATCTTTTTCCCCTTTAATTTCACCCATTTTACTCAACCCACGTGTACTAAATCCCGAACCCCACAGAAATAGGTAAAAGACACGGAAACAACTTTAATCTTCACTATTCTCACATAACGGAAAAACCGTTACTAACAACCATTTAATATTATAAAGTCAGTTTACGTACCTAAACAAATACCAGCAGTGTAGATTGTCGAGGACGTCCCGTATCACCCAGCATCCTAACCGGCCGTCGGCATTTCGTCTGTTGAAAAATCTGCCTGCTGCTTCCACGGTTCACTGCTTCGTCCGGAATGCTGTGGTTACGTAACCGAAGAAAGGAAAGGCAGGCTTGGGCGACTCCAGCATTTTCGGAGTCGACTCCGATTCCAAGAAGGAGTCGCGATGTCACTCGGAATCGATTCCATTTTTCTTTCATGGGAAAACGATACTAAGTGTATACCCTATGATGTAAACATTTCGGGAATCGGCAGGCTATCAATGGGAATCGAATATAGATAAAGGGAATCGATTCCTTAAAAATTGAAATCGCGATTCCGACATCTTAGGATTTTTTTGTTTTATTTAGCGGCCCTGCAGGTCGCAAACAAAGGTGTTGGGTTAATTCAAGACGCCGTTTGAATGCGCTACTTCTGTGGCTCATTACGTAATGACATATTAGGAATGGAATGACGTGCAAAGTAATAAACACAATGTAGCCTTACCCGAATCTTAAAGATTTCTTTCAGATAAGACACAGGGGATATGGGAGAGGGGTGCAAAATAGGTTCGGGCGGGCTTACTTAATTATTATGATGCCACAAATTTCATGATTAAGATTTTCTTCAAAATGTCAGGAAATGTTGCTTAGAACCCATAGATGATATTCCTTGAATTTGACCTTGGTTGCTCGCCCAGGAAAAGAAATATGAAATTTTCAAAATTTCAATGTCAATTTTGAAATTTTCAATTTCAATTTTGAAATTTTCAATTTCAATTTTTGGCAAAAAATTCCATTTTTCTGAGAAATTACCTCCGGAAAATGACGAAATAGGTTATAAATGGGCTAAAATTGCGTTAGGAATTAAAATGTTCTTCAAAATTGCAGGAAATGATGCTTAGAACCTATAGATGATATTCCTTGAATTTAAAAAATTTCAGTTTTTTCTGAGACCTGCCGAAATTGTTTCCAAACGGGCTAGTTGGAGGTATCGGGTTCGAATCCTGATGAGGCCCAAATGATTTTTCTCTCACACCATAGGAAATTTCGAGACATTGTAGATGGAAGCCAAGTCACCAAAAATACCATTTATTTCCAAATCCCATCTCAAATGAATTTTTCTACAACCTTAACATTAAAATGAGGCAGGATAAAATATTTCCCTAATATAAACTAGAAGTTTGCCAATAAATAGTGACAAACGAGCTTTAAGTGGCGGATCCAGCCTCATTAAAATACAATAATACAAAGGAAAAGCGGGGGCTACAGCACCCTGAAATCCATTGTATTCCTGTATTTTAATGAGGCTGGATGCGTCACTGGCTTTGACACCTAACCCTGTACAAAACCTATGATATATATCAAAATGGCGGCACTAATACAAAAATGTAACACATACAATTTATATTTTCGAAGTTCACATCTGCTTTTCGGTCAATTGTATTTCTTGTTCAATACAGCAAAGTCTCAATTAAGCGCTCTTCAAGGGACCACTAAAGTGAGCGCTATAACCATCGTATGCATAATAAAAGGAACTCTGTATCAAAAAGAGCTTTATATTAGGCATGTCTATAACAAGAGTTTATTATGGAACTTCAATTCGCAGCCCGTATGCTGAATTACACAAAGCTTACAAGTTACTTCCACCTAAACATCGAGATACATAGGTGGGTGGCACCATTGGCAGCCGACGGCCAGAGACACCGGGTAATCCCCTTATTCTTTACAAAAGAGTGCTCTGGGTTTTTTTACGTGCATTATAACAACACACTAAACCATCCCTTCCAAAGAACGGAGCAATTGTGGTTAAATGTCTTGCTCAAGGGCACATGTATCACGACCAGGTATCGAAAATGCAACACCAAGTCTTCACCCGAGTGTTGCGAGTTAACAACCTATCACAGTACCTGTTGCAGTTTACTTCAATGTGAGCGTGATCCAAAACTGGTAAACAATGGATGGAAATTTCAAAATGTCTTAAATTATACTATAAAGTATACTATAAAGAAATGTCCACATTTAACAATCATATTACAAAAATTAACAGAATAAATTTTGGCTAAGTACACTGTGCGGTGCCATCACATTTTCAGGAAATAGTTGAAAATGCATGTAAACAAAATTGTAGTTTTTGTCAATTTGATTAATTGTCCCTCACTCACGCATAAAAACCACCTCTGCATAAAACTGTGAAGTCAATTTAAACATGTAATGAACGGGGTGTGTGTATTAACATTAGTAGCAGGTAAACAAACAGGTTCACTTTAGTTTTCATTTGTTGTATTGACTAAGGAAAGGCATTTGTCTCCTGATTTCCGTCCCTCACAGGGGCGGAATTAGATCATGCTCATGTACGAGTTTACTTGTTTAGCACAATGTCTTTGGTTACTTGGGTATACTATGTACTTTTCCCTGCAATGAATACAATTAGACAAAACAATAATATATACCCCACTACTCCAGTTCACCTCCCAAATATATTAAAATTTAAAACCACCATCTATCCGATTAAGCAAAAAGTAAAGGGTCACTATAACTAAGCAATGTTGCTAGAAAAATAGAAATGGCATCTGCTAGAAAATGTGTATCAAATTACAAACTTTAGCTACATGTATGTTATATATCATAATATAATGTAGAGAGTACACGGAGTTGAACTGGCCCATACATGTACCAAAAGACTGTGTAAAGCCGGCTGCACACCTTGCGTTCCGACTCCGTTGCGATTGCACAGACACGCCAAATTTCGAGCATTCTCAAAATTGCGTTGCGACGGACACGTACACAAAATCGTGACCACATCGCCACCGGGAACGCATCGCAAAACCCGTACACCTTGTGATGTGACTGCACAACATGCGCTATTGTGATCAGATCACAGACGAAACGCAAGGTGTACGGCCGGCTTTAGTCTCAGGGCGAGTCTAACTTCCGGGCATCAGTCAGGGAATGGCAATTCTTTGATTTGTCAGTTCACCATACCGCATTTGTTAGCGTCCAAACGCCAATAAATGGTAAGGCACCTTAAATTCCCTCGATCCAATAAATAAAACGAAGGAAAATGTCTGAACTTGGTGGCTAAACAAACGTCTGGTTTGAACGTCAACTTGAACGTTCACCTCTCTTGAGCATAGTTAAGGCCACTAAGAAAAACCAAAGCAAGTAAGTTAACACTCGGCTAAAAAAGAAAATCGTGAAGACCGCCTGGAGCCAAATGAAGTGATTTTGAAAACAGCAATAATACACTAATATATTCATGCGGTTGTGTTCCGACTAGGGTTACCAGTTTATCTCAGAGACAGAAATAAAATATTTATTAATTCATGAACTTTTTGTTTGACAAATTTTTACACATAAATGGGAATTTAATTTTTTTTAATCGTTTAGTGAAAATTCTTATTCTGATGTGGAGCTAAAATGGTACCGAAATAACAGTTACTGCCCACGCTTTAGCCCCTATTTGAGGTTCCTGGAAGCCGATGAATTAACCAAGGTGTTGAATTTGATGTGCTAGACCACTCGGCCATGATACACTATACATAAATGATACTTCACATACATGTACCTGTAAATCTACATGTATACTATACCAGAACATCCGTTATAATGGTTTCTCTCATAGGGCCGATCCACTGTGTGTACCAATTGTGCATCTATAATAAGATATAATAAACCAATAAAATAAATTGTGCTGATAAACATACGTAATATAAGATTGGGCGTCCCTGACCAAACGGCACTCGATGACTACTTGCGTGCAGTGTCGTAGTTCTCAACAAACCAGTCTACAGTTTCCTTGATTGCTGTAGGGAAAATAAACAAAAAAGATATATATTAAAGCGTACACATGTTAGCAATTACTTAAAGGAGCCTGACCAGATTTTTTCCAACAAAATGGATTTCGTTCTAACTTAACAATCATATAAAATACCTCCCCAAAATACTATCCATGGAGTGAGTGAGTGAGTTTGGAGTTTAACGCCATGCCGGCATCAGAGGCCATATTCATGGCGGGATTAAGTTAATATATAAAATACTTGGTATTAATTAAAGATAATTAAATAATTGTTAATAATTAAATAATTAGGATCAGTTATATGGATAACAAATGATATGTTTTAATATAATTGAACTAACATTATATATATATATAAGTACTACATGGATTCTGGAAAGTTTTCCAAGGAAGCCCCTAGGAGGTCGGTTATAGAGGATCCCCCAGACACACGGTACCGTGTCTAAATGGTCCCGCAAGGCCGGCCGTTTCCCTTGCAGTTTAAGGGCCCGGGCCCCGCCGGTATTTTTACAGGTCCGCTAACCTCCGGGTGATGAAGGGACAATGGTACCGAGTGTCTGGTCAATCCTCCACACCCCGTCCCCCAGGACAAATAGGGGTCCTTGTTTCACCGTCCAGTGTGTAATGTGAGTTTTATTTCAGGGAGATCAACCATGGGGCAGTGTAACATCTTGTCTCGCCGAGGCGAGCAAACCTCAGGATGAGTCCCTAATTATAGTGTTGTCCTAAGAATTTCTGAAGAAGACTGTTACTTATATGTAGGTATACATACTGTTGAAAAGCATGAATCCTTGTGATTTTATTTTGAGAAACTCATCTCTAAGGCAGGTCTACACCTTGTCTCACCGGGGTGAGCTAACCTTAGAGTGAGTTGTAAACCAGTATGTGAAAATGTTTGAGTTTGTCATGTGAAACTCATCTCAGGGGTAGGACAACACCTTGTCTCACCAGGGTGAGCAAACCCCCAGAATGAGTCCCAAAATACAATAAGAGAAATTCGATGAGTTTATAAAATGTGATATAGCTCAGATGATTTGAGAAATGAGATTATGGTTTCAGGGGGTATATTAAATAAATCTTTCAATGTAGTAGCATGGAAGAACCGTTGTCTGATTTCAGCTAATTCAACACATTCAATGATGAGGTGATGTATAGTCAAAGGGCTATCGCACGGGATACATTGTGGGTTAGGTTCTGCTTTAAGAAGGAAAGAGTGTGTTAATATTGAGTGGCCTATCCGGCATCTAGTCAGGACAACCTGATCTTGTCGAGACAGATTTCTATATGGTTGCCATAAGCCAAGGTGAGGTTGGATGGAAAAAAGTTTGTTTGATGTAAAGGTTGCCCAAGAGTCTTTCCATAACTGTTTGGTGTATGAATGGATAGAGTTCCTCAGGTCTGTATAAGGGATGGTACAAGGATTAACTGGTGAATCCAACGCTTGTTTAGCTAGAGTATCTACTTTATCATTTCCTGCTATGCCGACATGACTTGGAATCCAGCAGAAAATGATGTCAAAATGTTTCTTGTGTAATTGGGTTAGTTTATTTAAGACTTTTATTAAATAGGGATGATTTATATTGCATCCACTTATGGCCTGTAGGCATGATAAAGAATCACTAAAGATAATGAACTTCCTTTTCTTAGAGGAATCAATCATATCTAGTGCTAGCAGGATTGCCTTAATTTCAGCTGTATAGATTGAAGCTTGATTTGGGAGACGAATACTTCTTGAATAATGATAATAGGTAGCTGCTGAGGCAACCTTTTCTTCATCTTTGGAGCCATCTGTGTAGATGCAAATATGGTTGGGAAACCTAACTTTAAATTCTAGATGATCATTTTGGAATACTGATACATCAGTATCTGATTTTTTGTATTTTGTCATATGTAGAAAGACTTGAGGTTTGTGAATTTCCCAGTGTGGTATCACTGGAATCTCGGTTTGTGCTATGTTTTGAAAGTCAAGTTTAGCTGCTTGTATGTGTGGCTGTAGACGTAGGCCAAGTGGTTTAATTGTTTTGGGTTTGGCAGCATATATATGTTGAAATTTAGTATAAAAAACACATTGATATGCTGGGTTAGATGGATTAGCTGCTAATTTAGTGATGTATTGTAGAGATAGTTTAATGCGCCTATTTTCAAGAGGCGGTTCATCAGCTGTAACATAAAGGCTCTCCACTGGTGATGTTCTAAATGCACCAAAGGAGAGCCGTAGGCCTTGATGGTGAACAGTGTTGAGTTGTTTAAGATAAGATTTGGGGGCAGAACCGTAAATTATGCATCCATAGTCTAATTTAGATCGGATAAGTGATCTATATAATTGTAACAGAACTGAACATTCAGCTCCCCAGTTTTTGTTAGCTACAGCTTTGATAATGTCCATAGCTTTCAGACATTTAATTTTGAGAGCTTTGATATGAGGTAAAAAGTTAAGTTTAGAATCAAAGATTATTCCTAAAAATTTGGTTTCATTAACCACTTTAATTTTGTCGCCTTCGAGATATAGCTCAGGGTCAAAGTGTGCATTTCTGAGTCGGCAGAAATGCATACAAACAGTTTTAGGTTTTGAGAATTTAAAACCATTTTCAGTAGACCATTTCTGTAGTTTGTTAAGAGTCAACTGGAGTTGACGTTTAATATTTTGCATACGGCTACCTCTATAGCAAATCAGGAAATCATCTACATACAGCGAAGAAGAGACTCCATTCTGGACTGTTTTAACAATGTTATTAATTTTGATACTAAATAAGGAAACGGAAAGGATACTCCCTTGGGGTACACCCATTTCTTGTTCGTGTGAGGCAGATAGGGTGGTCCCTACCTTAACTTTAAAATATCTGTCAATTAAAAAATTTGCAATAAAAATGGGAAGTTTACCTCTGAATCCCATTTCATGAAGGTCTTTCATTATGCCATACTTCCATGTAGTATCATATGCTTTTTCTAAGTCAAAGAATATTGCAACAGCATGCTCTTTTTTTATAAAAGCATCTCGGACGAAGGATTCTAGTCTTACTAAGTGGTCTGTAGTACTTCGGCCTTTCCGAAAGCCACATTGGTAGTTATTTATAAGGCCATTTGCTTCAAGCAACCAGACAAGTCTGTCGTTGACCATTCTTTCCATGGTTTTACATAAACATGAAGTGAGTGCTATTGGTCGGTAGTTGGAAGGGTTTGTGTGATCTTTACCTGGTTTTGGTATAGGAATGACGGTAGCATTCTTCCACGATGGTGGAATGTCACCAGTTTCCCATACGATATTAAATATGTCTAATAGAGTTATTAGACATTTATCAGGTAAGTGTTTTAATAGTTGATAGTGTATTTGATCTGGGCCTGTTGCTGTATCATGGGATTTCTTAATGGCTGTGATTAGTTCTTCGAGTGTAAATGGTTGGTTGTAGTTTTCGGTGTTATTAGATGTGAAGTTTAGTCGTTGTTGTTCATTCCGTAATTTGAATTTTTGAAATTCTTTTGAGTAGTTTTCTGTAGAGGAATTTTTTTCAAATGTTTTTGCTAATTCCTCTGCTATGTCTGTCTTAGTAGTAAGGGTATCATCATCTTTTTTTAGATGTTTAACTCCCGATCTCACCTTTCGACCATTCATTTTCTGGACCATATTCCAGACTTTACTCAAAGGAGTACGTGAGGTAAGTTTAGATACATATGTTTTCCAGCTATTTCTTCTTTTGTGGTTAATAATTTGACGGGCCTTAGCTCTAGTAATTTTAACTTGAGCTAGGTTATCTGGTGTTGGTCTGTGGTTAAATTTTCGTTCAGCTTTTTTACGAGTTTTCCTGGCATCCTTGCATTCTTGGTCATCCCATGGTATATGTGGTTTAGATGGCCGAGTTGATGTTTTGGGAATAGTTTCGTCGGCTATAGAGATTAAGATTTTTGTAAAAGTTCTTATGGGGTCAGCTTCATTGTCGAAGTTGATATTATCAGTAGTTAATTTTTCTTCACAGTTCTTAGAAAAAGATTTCCAGTCTGCTTTGTTGAAGTTCCATTTAGGGGTGTATTCTTCAGTGAGTGATTGGTCATATTCTAAGATTATTGGGAAATGATCGCTTCCACATAGGTCATCCCAAACTTCCCATGAAAAGTCTGTTACTAGTTCAGGGTCAGTAAGGGAAAGGTCTATAGATGAGTATGAGCCATTACCGGGGTGCAGGTAGGTATATGATCCATCATTCAAAATACACAGTGCTTGATCACCGATGAATTTCTCGAGTAGTCTACCTTTTGTATTATGTGTGTCAGAACCCCAGATAGGATTGTGACCATTAAAATCTCCTAGTATTACGTATGGAGTTGGGAGCTGGTAAACAAGGTCATCTAGGTCAGCTTGTTTTAAACTGAGAGGAGGAGGAATATAAACAGAACAAACAGTAATTGTTTTGTGTAAAGTAACACGGGCTGCAACAGCCTGAAGAGTGGTATTTAAAAGTACAGGACTATGGAGAACATTTTGTTTAATAAGTAATGAGGAGCCTCCTTTGGCTCGTTCATTGTCTGGATCATAGGCGTTATACATATGGTAGGATTTAAAGTTAATATTGTCATTTCCTTTTAAGTGGGTCTCTTGAAGCGCAAACACAGCAGGGTTGTGTGTTTGCGCTAAAACTTTAATTTCATTAAAGTTGGCTTTAAAGCCTCTACAATTCCATTGAACTATTTTACTAGTATTCATTTACAATGTTATTAAGTTAGGTTAATAACATATGGAGTTATGTTATTTATTATCAGGTCTAGGGGATCTACTTCTTGTTCTATTCTTTGAGTTTGTAGATACTTGTTGAAGTTCTGTATAATAGACTTCCATGTCGTCTTCTGCTTCGTCATTTAAGTTACCGAATTTGTTTTGGAGGTTGATTGGGTTTTTGTCGGCTTTTTTTGTTCGGTTACTTGAGTCAGGGTTAGCTTTTTTGTTGGAATGTTTTCCTGGTGGTTTTCCTTTTGAGCTATCACTAGTTGATGGTTGATTTGCTGACTTAGTGGTAGTAGCAGTAGTAGTAGTAGTAGTTGGGTGCTTTTTGACTTGGGCTGTTGAGCTACTACTAGTTGATGGTTGATTTGCCGACTTAGAGGTAGCAGCAGCAGTAGTAGTAGTAGTAGGGTGCATTTTGGCTTGGGGATCAAATGGATCAGTCTGGCAACTGCAGGATTTGGTTTTGGGTTGGTTCTGACTTATGGTTGGCGTGTAGGTTATTGGGTTTTCAGTTGTGATCCAGGTGAGTTTAGTTTGACATTCCATATTTCTTGTTGCTTTGGGTTTAGCTACTGCTGTTGCATATGTAACTGTAGGTTTATCCGCATTGGAGGCTTTGGCCATTTTCTTGGCTTCTTGATAACTGATATTGTTCATGGTTTTTAGATGTTGGACATGTTTCTCCATTTTCCATACTGGGCAGTCTTTAGATGAGGCCATATGATCCCCATGGCAATTGGTGCATTTTGGATCTTTGTGGCAATCCTGTCCATTGTGGTCAGGTTCGCCACAGCGGAAGCAACAGGCTCTTCCTCTACACGCTTGTAGACCATGGCCAAACTTTTGGCATTGATAGCATCTAAGTGGGTTCGGAATGAACTTCTCAACCCTGACTTTGAGGTATCCCAGCTTAATGGATTCTGGGAGTATGGTTGAACCAAAGGTCAAGATGTAAGTACCTGTAGCAATGATGTTATTGTTTTTCCTGATAGTTATTCTTTTAACAGAGGTGACGTTTTGTGCCGTAAGATAGTTTAGGATTTCATCTTCTAGTTGGTCATCTAGTTCACGTGTTTTTATAACACCTTTGCTGCTGTTCAGCGTCTTATGCGGTTGAACAGCAACAGGTATGTTAGTTAGTTGTTTGACTTTGATGATGTTATGACTTTGGGCTTGGGTAGCTACCTCAATGAGGAGGCTGCCCGCAGGAGGTCTTCTTAATTTCTTCACAGATTTGACAATGCCAACCATACCTTGAATTGCTTTGTCAATTATGAAAGGAGAAAGCTTTGTGATGGAGTGGCTGTCGTCAGTCGAAATAATTTCAAAAAATCTGTTCCAAGTATCTTTGGAACCGGTAGAAGGTTGTTCATTCAAGTTGTCTGAATCCGAGTCCGAGTCTTTACGATTTCGTTTTTTTTTGTGGGAGGCCATGTTTTATTTGCATAATATTCATCATCCTTGCTCCTCACCCACCACGGAGTCCAACAAGGGGATGTACAGAGCTACTTCATAAGAAGATAGATATACAACAAGGATACAAAGATGATATACTCAGACATGTTCACATAAAAATGTAATACATGCCTGATTGACCCATGAGCCGTCGCTTTCTAAGGCCGAGGTAATAAAGTTAAATAAAATAGACTTGATTTGTAACACAGAGTTAGAGTTAGAAAAGTGTTCAATCATATTTTAAACCTCGGCGCATAGGGCTAGACACGACCAGCCGATTGATCTGAACGGGCCATTCAGACCGCTCGTCTAGATGAAATAAGGGCCAAAGAGGTGTGTTGGATATCATGGAAGCCGCAGCTCCCAGAATCCTCAACCTCCAGGATCCCGTCTTCCATCGACACGAGTCGCAACTCACGGCAAACGAGTTGCCTCCATCTTTTCGCCTCTTACGAAATGCAAGGAGGATGCAGGGTACCTATTCTAAACCCGGGTACCCACGGGGGACTATCCATGGAAAGAACGCAACAGGAAATTTGCAATCTCCAATTTGGATGTGGAAGCAAAAAGGTTAGTGTAATCACTGCACTGATCTATGGAACCAGATAAATTAGTTTACAAAACTACGGTGGATTTTTGATGATATCCCTGGAATTATACGGATTGTATGAGGGCGCGAAATTTTAAAAAGGTAATGAGAAAAATATAACAATTGATATGGTATCAAAATCTCAACACCCATGGGAAAAATGGGGGAGTTAAAAATGTGATCCGGTCACGCTCTTTTAATGTCATGCTCACTGTTTTCATTTTAAGCTGACAAAGTCGAACTTAGCCTTGTGCATGTAACCTTTGCACTATAGCTAACGCCCTTTGAATTGGAGGTACAGTTTAGAAAGTCCACATAACATGCTGTTGTTGCTACGTGGTGCACACCAATGACTTGCAACCAACAGTCTGGTTGTTTTATGCCAGTCTCTCCTACAGTGAACATGGTATTGATTCTGTACTTCACATCTGCCGCGTGCACCACATAGCAACAAACATTTAGTCTGGTCAAGTGGATACTAAGTGTGCATGCGATAGGAACTACGTCAGGCTAATTATGACACTTTGTGATAGTTTGCGTCAAATATGCTACATCAGAAATGTAACTCTAACATAGGGTAATTGGGACTTTTCACAGTAAAGGGGGCATTTTGGCAACACAGACCATATTTTCAAGGAAATACCTTTGTCTGGTCTCAAAATAAAAGAAATAAGTTTAAGTTGTTCTGAAGAGATAACTTAAGCCCAAAATAGGGTTACAAATAGTGTGACAACATGCCTTTCTGAAAACCCTGTGTAAAAATTTCCGATACACGCCCGTAACCAGGACGGCCTAAAATGTAACAAGTGTCCGTCCCGGTTATGAGCGTATATTGGAAATTCGTACACAGGGTTTTTAGAAAGGCATTTCGTCACACTATATGTAACCATTTTGGGGCCTAAGTTATTTCTTCAGAACAACTGAAACTTATTTCTTTTCTTTTGAGACCAGACAAAGGTATTTTTTGGAAAATATGGGCTGTGTTGCCAAAATGTGTTGCCAAAATAAACCTTGAATTGCCTCAGCTTACCTTGCTTGATCGGCGTAAACTTGAAGTCAGGTAGGTACTTCCTCAACTTGGCATTACTTGCAGTTTTCTTGAACTGACCGTCGGATTTACTGGTGTCGTTCTGGTTGGTTGATGATAGTTAGGAAAAACAATATGCAGTGCAAATGGAGAGGGTTCTTGAAGCAGGAATCATGCCAAAATGATGTGTACTGTTGATGTCCCCTAACGTTGCACGGCCCCTAATGTGGCGCGGCCCCTAACGCAGCGCATTTTTATTGGCGCAATAAACAATCCGTTGCACTTGGCATTAAAAAGAAATCAAGTTCTCAAGTACCTTCATCAATTCCAAAACTAAAATACATATAATTTATTTAAATAATAATTTATTTACTACAAATTCACCAGAATGTAAAGGTAGCGCCGTTCACTTCAGGTTGCATGTTCTCAACACTTCGGCCAATCAGCATCGAGTGCGCCATGTAAGGAAACAGTTGAACTTTTTTCCCATTATTTTTGTCATTTGTACATTTGTACATTTTTTTCTGGAGGGCACACAATTCTGAATTAAGCTGTAAAAGTCTGAATTTTGCTGCAGTGTGAATGGATTTGCAGTGAGTTGTTGAAGTGCGCAACATTAGGGGACATTACTGTGTAATGCATGTAAATCGGAATGCAGTGCGCACTTGAAAAACTTCACTTCATGCTTTTTTATATTTTTATAATTGAGATCTTTGATTCAAATTTGTACATTCCATTGTGGAAAAAGCTTCATTTCCAAAGCAATTTTTTTCTTTTTGAGGAAAGAGATTTTTCTTTTTGAGGAAAGAGATTTTTCTTTTTGAGGAAAGAGATTTTTCTTTTTGAGGAAACTGACCACATTTCGCATGACAAAACTACTTTGCAACTGTTTATAAGTCGGCACTGCAAAGTATTATTTCTTACCGTCTCATTTGTGTTTTGTGGAACACATGGAGCCTGGATTCGTCGAAATTGAACAGGGCTATTAACCAGGCGAATAAAATAATTGGTGTGGATCAGTTACCTGTTAAAGGTACACACCGGCCTACTGTTTACATGATTTAGTGATGTAGCAGCATTGACAATACTTTTTTGATGGTCTTTGTGAAAAAAGATCATCAAAATATCCCGTAATTTACTAAAGAAGTGCAAAATTAACAAAAACGGTCAAAAGACGGGTGATACGCTTTACCAGCCGTTGCAACTACGCGCTAGCCTCACGACTTTGTCACAAAGATTCGCTCTTCTCCTGCTCAGGATATCTCCAATTTTCTGCTCACGATTTCACTGGACAGCCCGGACGATCGAATAGGAATTTCCATGTTCTTTTGAGGAGTTGGCATCATGTTTTTTCTTCACGAACGTACACCGGAGCAACACGCCCGTGTGTGTGTGCACTCAGGCTATTTGCTGTGCTGCGCGGGGCAAATATCCTACACTACACGGTAGCCTGCCGTAGCACGCGCTCGCTCCTGTTCTCCGGACTCTCGAAACAAACAATTATGTTCGAATTTTCATACTTATGTTTAACTTTGTTTCATACCTGTATAAATAGTCTCTCTTTTGTCAATTACTTATAAATATTGGGGGAAATCAGAGTTGAATTTGGTGCAGTTCTGCAGTAACAAACTTTTATACGGCTGGAAATACAGCTAACTCACAAGACCACGTGACTTTTCGGAACCAGAATTTGGTTCCGAAAAGTCACGTGACCTTTAATTTTTAAAAAGTGCTCAAAAACTGCCAAATTTGACGGCGTCTTTCCAGGATATATCTAATTTACTCTCGAAGGCGCTTCAGAATAATGTATGGGTCTATTTCGAGCCCAAAATAGCCCAACAAAGCCGGTGTGTTCCTTTAATGACCTTTTTAGAGTCACTTGTGCTGCATAAAACTTAAGTGATTTGTATTCTACAGAGGAGGATCAGAAGAATGTGTTTTGCAAATGCATTTGTTCCACAGCTGTCCGTATTTTTAATGAACAGCTGGAAAGATGAGGCTTTGAATACAAATTCCTTTTGTGCTGCATAAACTGACTAGTACATGTACTACGTGTCAAAAAAGAGATGTCCCACTTTTGATCTTGAATAACTTTATCATTTTCAACGAATTTAAACCAAAATTTCACATCATGTAAACAAGGCCAGCCAAATTTCCTTGAGTGAGTTTCATCAGTTTTGTCCAAGAGGTTGAGATTTAAATGCCATTGGAAAGAAAAACCCCTAAATTTGAGAATTAGCCATTTTCGACTTGGCATCCGCCATTGTCAAGGAAATTGTCTAATGTCCGAGGTCCCTTTGCACCTCTTGATGAATTGCGCGAAATGATCGAGATGTTTGCATAACATTTGGAGTGATCCCGCCTTTCCTCAGAAGATTTCGACTCAGCATACACATTCCACCACCGTCTCCAGCGACGTATTTACATTGAAGGAGGCCAAGTCGAAAGTAGCGAATTCTGAAATTGACTTTTTTTTTCGTATGGCGTTTAAATCTCAACCTTTATGACAAAACTGATGAAAGTCATTCAATAAAAGTTGTCAGGCCTCATTTACATGAAGTGAATTTTTGGTTTAAATCCGTTGAAAACTTACAAAGTTATTTAAGATTAAAAGTAGCACATGTTTTTGTTGACACGTAGTATACACATACACAGATTTTCTTTGTATTTTATTGTATTTTTCATATTTGTAAGTGTAATACAAATAAGAACAATATTGATCACATCTACATGTATGTTTAGCTCGACCCAAAAATCTTTACCTTTCGCTGTCCGTTTCTCACTAAGGAGTGGAGGTGTTGCTATTGATTGCTTTCCGTGACGTAGAACATCCGGGAATGTTTGGTGGTCAACGATCACGCGCGTACACGCGCGCGCCACTAGACGCACATGAACACGCGAACAAAATACCCACCAGCGTATTTTCATTCGAAGATGCCGCACGCGCGCGCTGCAATACGTTTAAAATATTGAGCATGTACTCAGCTTGTAAACGCGGAAGTGCTTCTACTTGATCGCGATTTTTAGCCTGAAGCAGCCATGGCGCAACAACATAAAGCAAGGTTAAGCAACGGAGGTAAGTGCAACCAATTCGTTTTTCTTGCTCTTTTTGCCGGTTATCACTCGAGCCACGTGCGTCATGAAAAATGGAAACCAAAATGGTGGATAGAAGGCGTGACATCACCGGAAAGCAATCAATTAGTGTAGACAATAAAACTACACTTGGGATGTTTGTGTAAACCGTACGGTTGTGTACGTACAAACCGTTAATGCAAAATTTACTAATACATGTAGTTGGTATTTTGCTTAACTGTGTGCGACCGAAGCGTCAGTATTATTCCTAAAACCACTACACAGTTTTCGGCAAGACTCTACAAGGATACAATAACGGGTCCCTTGAAGTCAGACGCCTCCACGATAAGTTCAGCTGCTTCCTGGATGGAAATCTCGTCCTCCTCTCCTACTGACAGGATGATGGGGTCGACCTCGTCGTATTCACGCACCACCCATAGGAAGAGACGAGCTAGGTCCTCGGAGTAGATGAACTGGCGACGCGGGGAGCCGGTGCCCCAGATGTGCAGGGGAGTGCCGTCTCCTGTTAAAGACAGATTACGTGTTTGGAAAACTTTAAAACAGGAACAACGGCATTACAGAACTAAAGAATACTGTTGATAAACTGCCTTGTTGAAATTTCAGCCACATACATGTAGATGCAGTAATACTTTAGAAAACCTGAAAAATCTATGCATGGTTTTTGTGCATGAATGAATGGTAAAAAGTTGTCTGCAAACACCTTCAGTTGGCAATTTCTCCCACGAAGGTACCATTTTACACGAACAAACAAAAAATCATGTGGTGTTTGTATATTGCTTATCAACACTTGTACTTGGTTTTTCTTGTCAATTCAGGAAGTAAATCGACCAATATATCATTTGCAAGATGTAAATTGTTACAGATTCCTGGAATAAGGGCGTAACATATCTGAAGAACAATTTCAAAAAATTTCAGCTACATAAACTCCTAAAAAAAAGTTCGGAAAGTCAAGTTTGACTGACGATTTCTCTCTTGTTACTAAATCATTTCCCTTGAATTTTGTATCATTAGAAAGCCCTGTTATTCCTCTTTACAGTGATGTTATTGTGATGTCATTTGTTATGATTAATCAATTGGGGGATGTGCAGAATAGCGGAATACAGGGGTAGGTGGAAAGTGAAATGTCACAAAATTCACTGCTATTGTCATGCAGTGCATTCCCCTTTTGCTTGGGATGGGAATGTGTCAATGCACTTTTTTGACATTTCACTTTACACCCGCCCCCGTATTTAGCTGTGCTGCACATCCCCCAATTGCTTAATCATAACAAATGACACATCATTGTAAAGAGGAATAACAGGGCTTTCCAATAATACATTCAAGGGAAATGATTTAGTAACAAGAGAGAAATTGTCAGTCAAACTTGACTTTCCGAATTTCTTTTGAGGAGTTAAGATGCAGCAATGCTTCAGAGAACCTTTAAAATCTATGCATTTTTTAAAGTGAATTAAGTTATATTCTGACCAAAAGATAGTTAACATGTATGACCACATCTTGTGGCAAGGCTGACTGCACCAGCCATTGTAAGAGCCACTGAGGCAGGGTGCACCACTCTGCCTGAAGTGCCTCCCTGAGCTCCTGCTTTCATAGGGCTCTGTGGGAGATGCACGGATGCAGTGGTCATCAGCCCATGCCATGCAGCTTTAATCAGGTTAATAACCCAAGAAAATTCTTGTCCAGAAACCAAAATAATAACTCAGAATTTGCTGATTATTTCCCATACCAAATTAGGCAACTGTAACAGAGTGTTTTTCCTGAAAGTACTCACGTTTCGCAGTGTGCACCTTGTTGATTAGGCCAGGTATCACGTGACCGTCTTCCAGATTAAAATTATCCCAGGGACCGAATACGTTGGTAGGAACGACCGATGTGTATTTCTTGCTGTGTTGAACGTAGTAACCCCTGGAATATTAAAAATAAGAGATTCAGTGATAGATTTTAAAGATTCACTTTATTCACGTAAACAAAAGAAATATTTGGTATGGTGCCTTACCTTTGTGAATGTTTCGAAAACATCCACAAATGGATGGATTGCTGCTAGATTCTGTCCCATTTTGCACTGGCCTTTTTAAAGCCAACATCAAGACATCACGTGCAGCTCATTACAATCATACCATACCCCTTGGATAATCACTGACAGTCGAAACAGCTGTGCTATGTAGTGACCATTGAAGGTTCAAGTGACCTTCAGACACCGTTTGGTCTAACAGTGAGGACACTATTGTCCACAAATAAGTTCACACATTACTACACGCAGTGTTATTGTTGTAAGTTTCTTTTGCGTTTTAGTATACAACTGTGTCATATAGCTCAGTTGACAAAGCATCTGCCCGTTGTGACCGAGGTTTCAAGTTCGAATCCCGATGAGGACCATATCATTTGTCTATTATCCCATGTTTGGTCATTTCATTTCCATGGTGAATAGGCACCATACCAGATATTGTGTTCCTTACTTTGCACAGTTCTGCAATCATGCAACACCAAGAGAAAAATTAGGTTCTCACAGAAAACCTGAGGGGATATAACACTGTGCCTCAGAGCATCTGCCCAGTTTGCCAGAGGTCTCGGGTGTGTATTCCGATAAGGACCATATGATTTTTTTCTCATGTCATGTTTGGTTCCTTATTCATAATAAACTTGAAAATTCAAATTGGAAATAATTCTGACCCCATTCATACCTGTTCATTACGTCGATCATTCTCTTTGCGTAGGAATAGCCGAAGTTGGACGAATGGGGTGGCCCATTGTGGACCATGGTCTCGTCTATGGGATACGTGGTCTTGTCAGGGAAGATACACGTTGACAGGCAAGACACGACCTTCTCGACGTTGTACTCAAAAGCCGTACTAAGAACATTGTCGTTGATGCGTAAATTTATTCGCTGCAGAGATAAGTACAAACATTTACTGTTCAAAATTACGATTTTCTGTCATAGCAAGTTTGGTTATTTCATTTCAATCATTAAATGGCGATTAGGCACCGTGCGTTTGTTACTTTGCCCAGTTGCACCCCTACATGTATGTAATACAGAGAGAAAATTTGAGTTCATCGGGAAAACTTGAGGCAGTATACCACTGTGCCTTATAGCTCAGCTTGTAGAGCGTCTGCCTGGTGAGCCTTAGGACATTAGGTCTCGGGTTCAAATCCCGATAAGGCCCTTAGATTTGTTTTCTTATAGCAAGTTCAAAATAAGAAATGCAAATCGTAATCTGACCGAAATATCAAGGAGGTTGACAGATGTAGCTTATTTTATGGCAAGACTGACAGGCTTAATCAAGTTGAAATCCCAACAAAATGGGTTTACTGAGAGCCTCTAAAGGCCCAGTGTATCATGTGCAATGACCCCAAAAATTAATCGACAAGTTTACAGGGGAAAAGTTCTGAAAGTAAAGATTAAATTAATAGCAACTACCCAATGAAAGGTTTCCGCTCAAAATGATATAATTTTACCAGAAAATAATCCGTAAAGATGAAATTATTTAGATCGCTTGCAAATGATTTACTTATTTTTGGTTCGCGGTCCAAAATGCATGGGCGCTGTGTACTGCGTGTGTGTGTTCCAACGCGATGCATTTTTATGGATCGCGCGCACACGCAGTATATGATGTGCGCCACAGAGTGCATGACGCAAGCCACATACCGGTAGTACCCGATCAACTGAAAAACGAATATTTGAAACACCCCGCTAAGACCAGGAAAACGCATATGGATTTTCATGTTCTTTTTAAAACGTGGTACATTTGACAAAGCTGAAATTTCTTTGGATGAGTTTGTTGATGTCTTTCTTTTGATTTATAATGGTTTTATTAGCAGAATCGCTCAAAAACAGATCATCTGTTCTGATCAAGGATTGCTATTTCAAAAGAAACTGCTTCTTTTTTGAGAGAGTATAAATAATGTTGATCATGAAGTCTCACCAAAAAATCCAAGTTGTAGGAAAGATTTTTGAAGAGACCCCCGACCATTGCAGCTAGATGAATGACATGTGTGGGACGGTGCTTCTCAAATAATTGTTTCGTCTCCTCCGCTGAACTAAAATAAAAAGCAAAGTGTGGGATTTGAACTGGGTATGCTTGAGTAACACGAGCATTATAGACTTCTACAAGCAATGTGTACACCAATGTTAAAGTCGGTGGATAACGTCACAAATTGCCAAATTTTGCGTACTGGGGGGAAGGGGGGAGTGGGGGGAAGGGGGGAAGGGGAGTGGGGGGAAGGGGAGTGGGGGGAAGGGGGAGTGGGGGGAAGGGGGGAGTGGGGGGTGAGGGGAGGGGTGGGGGGTGAGGGGAGAGGGGAGGGGTGGGTGGTGAGGGGAGGGGGGTGAGGGGGGGTGAGGGAGGGTGAGGGGGGGTGAGGGAGGGGAGGGGGTCTAAATAATCAGCATTTCATGAGTATACATTACGGGTGGCCCCTCGTAAGACTCCTGCATTTTCAGAGTCGACTCCAATTTCAAAATAGAATCAAGATCGGAATCGATTCCATTTTGCATGGGAAAACATTAAATATACTGAGCATGTTCCTGTGTGTAGTACATGTATTGACAATACTACATATTGTAGGGACTTGGAAATCCGTGACGTCGTCGGATTATTATTGGTTAAATCTGTAACCGAAGTTCGCAAGCTTGATGGACCGCTACGTGAAATTGCACTGTAAATCATGCCGTCATTTAATCTGTCGGGCTGATTTCTTTTTGGTGCAGGTCTATTGGGGCTGGTTTTCTTTATATTTGTGCCAAATATCATGCAAATCCACCTGTGCAGTGGTGAGATTTTCCGCCCCAAAATATCACAAAAATCGGCAGTTGGCAGGCACCGTCAACTACCTAGTCTTGATTCAAGACACCAATACGGGCACGGCCATAAGGATAACAAAGCGCCCTCATGCTCTGCTTAGCACCGCTGTTTAATGTCAGTTGATGGCGCCCTGTTTACAGTCTGCTCTTAAAGGAAAAGATAAATATATAACGCTTGAATTTTAGACTAACCAAGAAAGAATAACATGCTTCGTGCCAAAGAGGGCGATTTGCATCACATCACAATTTTTAAAGTTGCCGTCTATTCATTTTCATTGACGATTCCGCACGTAAATTGGACGCATTTTAAGTTAACAAGCATAAAACAGCAACCACTCGAGGAATTTTTGCAACAAAAGTATTTTTGAAATCTATTGCAGCTCGTCTGTTGTGTAAAAGTGGTTTTAACTCAAAATAAAAATTCTGAATTTGTTTTCCAAGTCGCTATACTAGATATGTTGACACTTTCCCTAAAAAGAACCCTTCTTTTTGTTAACTTGGCCTTACTTGAGATCAGCATCCTTGGATGACACAAATATAAACTCCTCGTCTGGCATCTTTGTTTCCTTGGCAACCTTCTGGATGGCCCGGCCAACCAATCCTGATCCACCGGTGACCAGAATAACCTTGGCTTCCCTGGCTCGTTTCTCTCCATTCGCTGCCATGTTGAATCTGGAACAAAAACTCTGGATGCTAGGATAGGGCGACAATTTGTGTGTAAAAAAGGTATATTAGGGCGACACGCTCAATAGGGCGACAATTTGGTGTCGCCCTAATATTTTTGAGATTAAAAATCATTTTTTTAGGTCAAAAACCATTTTTTTTAAATCGAGAACCATTTTTATTAGGTCTACAACCGTCTCTCTTCGGTCTGTAAACATTTTTGGAAGCTTTGGGTAAAAAAATAAGGTGTCAATTTGAGTGATTCTTGCCGAAATTTCGGTGGTTCCCGGGGAAAGGCTTCCCGAATTGTCGCCCTATTGCCGCATCCAGAGTTTTTACCAAAACTATGAATGCTAGGATAGGGCGACAATTTGTGTGTAAAAAAGCTATATTATTAGGGCGACATGCTCAATAGGGCGACATTTTGGTGTCGCCCTAATATATATATTTTTTAAAATCATTTTTTTAGGTCAAAAACCATTTTTATTAGGACTAGAGCTGTTTCTCTTTGGTCTGGAACCATTTTTGGAAGCTTTGGGTGTAAACAAAATAAGGTGTCATTTTGAGTGACTCTTGCCGAAATTTCGGTGGTCCCCGGGGAGAGTCTTCCCGAAATTAATGTCGCCCTATTGCGGCATCCAGAGTTCTTACAAGAGTTATTATTATTATTATTATTATTATTTCTTTCATACTAAGGATTCCTCAATAGTGCTCATTGCACTGTCGCTCGTAAGCATGAGGAAACCCATGAAGAATTACTCAATTAGAAATGGCCACTAGAGACACACCGGGGAATCCCCTTGCTCTTCACTTCTTTCTGAGAATGCTCTGGGATCTTTAGAGTGCATTACCATTACCTAACACACTGGACCAACGGCTTTACATCCCTTCCGAAGGATGGAACAAGTGTGGTTAAGTGCCTTGCCCAAGGGCACAAGTACCGCAGCCGGATTCGAACCCGCAACCCCAAGTTTTCACCCATGATTGCGAGTCAATGGCCCTAGGCGCGCTAGGCCTAAGTCCACTCGGCCACGGTATCCTCGACCCTCCATAATCTGCGCACCTAACGCTGATGTACGCGCGCGCATTGGCCGGCAAACATAATGCGAGTGCGTAGAAATAGGACCGCGTGGATTTAGGAGTACGGACGATACCCCACAGCGATGCAAACAAACTAAGTAGGGCCTACAGTTTATTTCTCCGCTTCTCACGAGAATAAAAAGGTATTGTATTGATCCTTGGTTACTAGAGAGACAAATTCCAAATAAGAAAATTCCACCCCTGTTGAAAATTAAGGACAGATTTTTATCGTAAACTCACCTTCAAATTTATATTTATGCGAACAGCCTAAACAAACAAAATCACACGTGAACCTTTTCGCGATGAGCAGCGCCCTCTGTTGTTAGGCTCCGACATCGGCTGTTTTCAAAACCACCGTCTTTTTCTGTGGCTCCGGCCTGGCTCCACATCCCATCTCGGCAATATTAATGGATTAAGAAACATCTTAGGCCAATGCTAATTTGAACGTTCACCCCTCTTGAGCATATTTATTAACACCAAGATAATCCACGAAGGTAAACTACACACAAAGGAAGACATCGAATTTAAAATACCGAGCCTGATCGTAAAACACCAAGCGTTTCGAAAACGGCCAATGTTGAGCAGATTTTGCGGGTACGTCCGACACATCCAAACGTATCACGTGCTAGCTACACGCTGGTTACTAAAATCTCAACACCCTTAGGAAAAGTGGACTCCGGTCAAAAAAGTGATCTTGTCACGCTCCTTTAATTATCTTGCAACTTGTGCAACCATGCGTGTCACCAGGGAACAAAACTGCCCCACAAGATGGCAGTTATTCGGTACATACTGGAAGCCATTTAAGTTAAAAATCTGCATAAATGACGTCATTACACTAGGTTTTATCGTTCCAGGCATGGTTTGACCCGCTTTCGGTGTCAGCTGTAGTGGTCGTGAATAGACCCTTTGCACAGGCAACCATGGCAGGGGGCAGTCAATAGATTTAGATATATAGAAAACTAGAGTGCGCACCCCCAATACATGTTGTGCCGATATGGACGCCGCCATTTTGGCTTAATTAACGCTATGGGTGCTCGGTGGGCAAAGCTAGTGTTGCCCAAACATGGCGCCGCCCACATCGGCGCAGTCCACACACGTGACTTGAATAGCCAGTGCACACTTTATTTTTCTATATCTAACTTTTGTATATGGGACAGACTGTCACCTTCGCTCGTACCCGCCCTTATACAGGCGCTGGGATGGGCTAAATGTATCGATGCCCAGAATTAAGCCGATCCCATCCCATTGCTCTGTCAGGCGGTGGGTTCGAGCGAAACTGTCAGCGTTCGCGCGTCATACATGGATACATGTACATATTGTGTACATGTATTATCATGAAGCCTCCACCGTAATTTGTGAAAGGGACCGCAAATGTCCTGCGATTGTCCTGCGACTGTCCTACGTTTGTCGTACGATGTTTTTTCCTCGTGCGATTGTCGCAAGACAAAACAACCATCGTACGAGCATCGCAGGACCATCGTACGATAATCGTACGATTTTGAGGGCCTTGGAAGACCCTAATAAAAATCGTACGACAATTGTACGCATGTCGCAGGACAGTCTTATGATTATATACGACATGGCCACAAGCGGGGAAAAAATCCCATATCTTTTTAATTTTGGTCCGGATCAAAACCCCACGACAGTCCTCTACGACGCTATTTGTCGTCGCAGGACACCAAGATATCGTAGGACAGTCTCACGACTATCGCAGGATTTTGCCCTATTTTCTGTCGTGGACCCGTCGTAACCCCATCTTGCGACGTATGTGACAGGGGCTTTCTTAAGCGGGCCTCCCACTGTGCGATTTTTGCCACGAATTTCCTACGAATTGGTACGATTATCGGAGACTGCCTATAGACTCTACACACAATCGTACCCAATCATAGCTAATCGTACCTAATTCGTGGCCAAAATCGCACAGTGCTTAAGATGAACTTGTTGAAAAGCACGATTCGATGACGGCCAAAACGAACAAAAGTAGTTTTCTTCAGTACAACAAAATTGAGCATAATCGTTTTATTGCGCGTAATCCTTTATCAAAGACAATGTGCTCTTTGTTTATATCTAAACCGCCCTCTGTTGAAAAATGCTCGTCGGTACGTATACGCACGCATCCGTTTTGCATAAATTTGGTTTGGTAATGATGTCAAAGGTCACAAAATTCAAAGACGATTTGACAATCAAATTTGTGCAAAACATGATGCGTGCGCACAACGCCGGGCATGTTTTTGTTTGCCGTGACGTCAGATGGCACATCGTCTATGATGTGTATTTTACCCGCTTAAACAAATCAATGCTGACAGGGTGATTAATTTCCTGTGGAAAAATCCCTGAAATAAATGGCATTCGTGTTGTATGCTAACATAACATGAAGCCTGCCAGTCTATCTGTGTTTTTTTTTTGCCCTGGAAAAATGGGCTAAACTTTCACCGGAGCTTAAAGGTGCACTCACTATGTTTTAGCTCTCTCTGAAAGTACGTCGATAGGGATGCAGCACAGTTCGCCGGTACAGCGCAGGGTCCACGATTTTTAAAGAACTTATGCATAACACAGTGCTTTAGAAAGCAGGTAATCAGAACACATTTACAAAGGAGTGAACCCATGGTAAATTTCATATTGTTTTGTAGCATGTTGTTATTACAGCTCACTGAAAGATAAATCATAAAATATCGCATTCTTTTCAATTCTGTCATGAAAGGCAGAGAAATTATTTTACTTCTCACTAAGCTGGACTGGAGTTATTATGACGCTTGTAATATTTAGCGAATACCCTGTTGATACATTAAGCATAAATAAATTAATCATTATAAATACCACAAAAGTATACTGAATATCTTGTTTGAGCTATGCATAGGGTAATACTTTCCCCTACAACGTAATCCCGTAAAGTATATTTCTTTAACCACTTGACGCCGGAGGACGTGTAAACACGTTCTGGCAATGTATAGTCACAGGCAAGGGGGCGATGTCTTCCACTGTTGACGTGTAAACACGTCCATTGCCTTCTATTTATTTGTACACACTGTGTTTTGAACTTGACGGCTGTGGACGGCCTGTCAGTGTAGCAAATCTCGCTCCGTGGCGACCGCCTCGGAGTGTTGCAAAGTATGATCTTTTGGTGAGAAGATTCATACAGTGAATGTATAAATGACTCTCAAGAGTCAGTATTTGTGGTGCCTCGCCTGGTCTTAACCTTTAACCAATCCGGTGATTTTTTGTTTTGCCAAAACTGATAATCCCGGCGTCAACTGGTTATTACATTATAAACCAAAGAGTTTACGTTAGATTTGCTTATGGACAGTCACCTTTAACCATCCTCCATCCACTGACTTATTCCACCACTCGCTAGAGGGCGCCCCACATGTTCTACTTCCTTACGCCATTTCAGTTATTATACGACCACAATAATTGTTTTTAATAATTTAATAAGTTTCACATTACTGTGAAAATGTGGGGCTTTTGTTGATCACTATCACAATGTGGGGCATTGCCTAGAGTTGGCTGAAGAATGGGATTGTCAATCTCATCTGCGCCCTCTTGTGACGTGTTCTTACAAACACAATGTGGGTCATGTGACTGAGACACGTGACAAGAGCCATCCACTCATCAGCTTCGATACCGGCCACGCCCTAAGTTGCCCAGGGCAACCAACGTCAAGGCGACAAAATATCTCGGTCATCATCGAAAATAATACGCCTTTCTTAATATTTATTCATAAACGGACCAAAGCGAGGCTATAGTTCCTCCGAAAAGTAAACAAACCATTCAACGCACGCACGATGCATGGCAGCTATCGATGTCAACGCAAGGAACCTTAGCTTAGCCTCAAGTTTCGTCGATTTATGGTCGACTCCAGGATTATATCAAAAGACAGACAGTTTGGCAAAGAATGCAGGTACTTCTCAGCGGCGTAGGTGCAATATTTGGAAGGTAGGAATGCTGTAAAATGATGGTGTTTACATCCGCATAATCTGATGAAAAATCGTAACGAACGACATGTTTGCATATCCGCCTACACTACACAGTACATGCAGATTCACTCGTCATGCTCGTGTCGTGCCTTCGTGGTAATAACATGTTACTGAAATGCCTGCACTACATTTTCCTTTATTACGGCATATTAAAATCAACCACCAAAACGTGATATTAGCATGGAAATGTTAACGAATTTCTGAAAGAATTGAGAAGTTGATCATGGCTAATTCATACCTTGTGTGCATACTGTGCAAAACATGAAACATTTTTATGATCAACTTCCCAAATCTTGTCAAGGTGACGACCGTCCCAAGTTTGTCCTCCATATGTTTTTTTTTTTTGGGTGGGGGGTGGGGGGACAAAATAGCCATCTTGGGAAACACACATAGGCCTTAGCTGCTAGCAGAAAAACATGGTCTCTATTATTCACACTTCCAATCTGGAGGACAAATAGGGTAAATTCGGTCAGGAAACTTGATTTTAGCAATGAAAACACTTTAAGTATGTCATGCCTCCATTGCATTCTAACAATAATTTCTTTCTCTTGCGTTTTTCTACTCAGACCCACAAATTAGCAGAGTTGCAATAAAGTACAGCATGGAAGATGGAATCTCTGTCGGCAAAGTATGTCTGCGAGGTAAAATTTGTTGTAATTTTGGGTCTTTTTTTCAACCAAAAATTCCAATGTCACACTTATGGTAGCAGTCAATCCACCCGTGCTGGCACACACAAACCCCGGGCACAAACCCATGTTGAGCATTTACTAGTCTGTATAGGGGAACAGTGACAAAAATTATTAATACAAGAATAGATCCCCCTTTATAAGAAGCTTTTCATGCTGATATTACAAAAATCCTGTTAAAACAGGGCACTTTTGCAGTGCCTATACACAAGTGTTTAGTTCAGCTGTACTGTGTGTGTATGTACAACTCATACCTGCTTGATACAGTGTAGTAGAGTGACAAGGCTGTGTCCTTGATGTGCATTTGGGGGAAATGAATTTAGTAATTACAATTAAATGCCGTTTTACTTTTAGGCAGATTCCTAACAAAAGCGATTCCTCTGCTTTTTTTTCAGAAAATGAGGAATAAGATTGACCTCCATCTACACGGGATTCTCATCAGTCCGTATAGTTCCCTACTTATACTTGCGGCTTCTCCCGACAGAAGAGTGTGCAATCCTTTGTCTCTACGCTTTGGTCTTTTTAAAGTAAAATGTCCTGTTGCTACTTCGTGTTTGGGGCTTCCATGATGATAACAATTAACATTACAGCTACACAAGACGTACTTTTTTTCCCAAATGCCCTGCAGCTAGCTGTATGTGACTTGGCCTATATTGCAAAGGACAACCACACACAAAACTGTGAGCATGTGATCAGCTACATGTAAGTACATGTACACTCCATGGTGTATTCACATAACATGGAGGCCTACTTGGCAGATGTACATGCAACTACGACAGTTATTTGATAATCATGAATGAAATTCCACTGTACATGTATTTAACATCTTTGTTAAAATTGAGCAAACTGTCCAAGGAGTGAATACATGTAGACACAGTGTGCCCTAATATAAAAAGTTCCACTGTAAAAGTGTCAAATTTCACGGTGCTGCTTGGCTTACTGATGTCATGAGATTAGCTAGTGGATTTTGAAAGTTAATTTTTTTTGAGCTATGAAGGTACATGTACATTCCTGCTTAAGCTTAAACAGCACCCATGGGGTCAAAGACTTGCGACGCGTCACAAGTATACCAAATCCATTGCATCTCGCAACAGGATCAGCGAGTTGCGATGGATTTGGCTTTATCTGCGACGCGTCACAAATCTTTGTGAAAGCGACCCCTGCTCCTGTATACAGACAAGTGTACATGTGAACAAAATTTGGAAGCATGCATGCCTCAGACTACACAAAATAAAGGCTACATTACAATTGAACTCTGACCTCCAAGTTTGTTTATTCTTTACAATTTACATGTATAGACTATAGTCATCACTACAATTATTTTTCTGTTAAAAAATTAGATTTGTGGAAAGACTGCGTGCCTGCATTATTAGCAACACAGCAAGCTGATGTATACTAATAATGTCAATTATAAGATTAGTACTAATTACTATAGTAAAACAATCTGCTTATCACAAGAAAATGTTCAGGCCCTATCTTTCAATCATTGCTTTCATTCATTAGGTTTAAAGACATGATTGATTAGTAAACTTTTAAAATGGTACGCACAGCATTACAGAACTAAAGGTGCCTTTTAAAATTTCACTCATTCATAATTCAAAAACCTTTAAAATACATGCTGCTTTGATGCATGATTTTTTTTAATGGTAGGCCTAGGCCTAAATAATTCATTTGCAAATTGTCAAAAAAAACTCGTAGTTGGCAATTTCTCGCACAAAGTTACCCGAAAGAATTGAGAAGTTCAGACCTTCATTGAGAAGTTCAGAGTCAGACCACCTTGTGTGCAAAACATATGAGACACAGGCTGAACAAAATGTCAAGTGTTTTCCCACAAAATCTTAAATTTTTTCCACTTGAATTTTATTCCATCAAATCTGCACATTCCAATGCTAGATGGGTCATTTTAAAGAAAATAAATTCTTATCAACTTCTCAACCCTTACCAATGGTACCATTTTTATAAGAAAAAGGAGAGAATTTACAAGTCGGACTTCTTGTACTGCCTCATAAATTATACGAGATCGGCTGAAAAATGGCAAAGATTTGTTCGAACATGAATCGTAATTTCTTCCTGCCAAATTGTTTTTCGATCAGATCTGCACTTACTGACGGCTAACATTAGTTAATTAGTCATTTTTCAACTTATATCGTGATGTCCGACTTGTAAATTATTACCCGTAATAAATCAACAGAGGGAGGAAAAAGTCATCGTCGCTGCATGGCCCAATTTCCGGACACGGTTCGAAATAATTTTTTTTAAAATGTCCTTCGAAGATCTGTCCTTCGTCTTTCCTAATTTTGATGTGCCCTTCTTCTGTCGGTCATTATCACTCAGAAATCTACAAAGGCAAACCTAAAAAGGTCCAAACGACGAACGTTTTACGCTGTCAACTTGGAGCACATCGGTACGTTCGTAGGCTTATCGCACGCATACAATCTGGCACTGAAATGAGTGGAACTATAGCCTCGCTTTGGTCCGTCATGAATAAATATTAAGAAAGGCGTATAGTTGTCTTTCGAAATAATGGAGTTTGTTGACCCTATGACGTCATCAGCGATTATCGTCGTCCGCGTGCGGGCGTTTCATCAGGCCCATTTTGTCCCGTAACACTGCCGTAATTGTTGTCAAAAAGCCGCCTTTCTTTGCGTCCGTAGAGGGCGCCGTATCCAAGTCTGTTGCGTTAACTGCTGATAGATTGACCGATGTGCTGTTGTGATTACCACTCTGTAGACAGAAAGACAAAATGCGAGATTTAATGTTAAATTCACTGAGATCTCGGCTTCAGGTGGTTGGATCTGGAGCGAGTGGCTTGTTCTTAAAAAAAAGTCCAATAGATACCAACGCGGACAGTTACTATTTTCTTATTTAAAAAAAAATTCATCTCGGACAGAATCATTGCATTGAAAAGTTCGAACCATTTCCATTTTAAAAAATATTTTTCGGCTCAAATGGTTGATATTTTTTTTAGGATAACTATGCGCAAAATAACCCTTAGGCTAAAGGGCCCATGACATGCTAAACAACTTTGTGCCTAATCTTTGCTTCAAATGACGGATTACTTGTTCAGCAAGACATATTATATACCTCATACATTGAGTCTCGTTAACTGATTGGTTAAAAGCAGATCACCTGACATGGAATAGTTTAACCATTTCCGACGGCAACTAAAAAAAGTACTATTGTTTGACCTTTGCGTCATAGGTCAAAGGATAGTACAATTTTGGGCAACTGAAAAAGTACTATTGTTTGACCTCTGCGTCATAGGTCAAAAATACCAATAATTTTGACACATAAAATCAATGTATGAGGTATATAAAACAAATATTGACTGCTCTTTATTCGGGTTATGGAGCAAACTATCGTCCCTCGGTTATTTTGAGACGGCAGGCCTGCTATTTTCCCTCGGCCTACGGCCTCGGGAAAATAGCAGGCCTGCCGTCTCAAAATAACCTCGGGACGATAGTTTGCACCATCACCCTCATGAGCAGTCAATATTTGTATACTATTGTTCGTTTGGATGTTAAATCAATAAAAGGTAGCCTTTTTCAACTTTGAAGAATTCATTGCAATAAACCACAGACAGAGGACGCTGTTTGGAGTGCATCACGTAAGGAGGGAAGGGAAAAGTTAGGGAAAAAAAACACATAAGACTTCAAGTTGGACTTGTGGCAAATTGCTCCAGTTTTCTCCCCTAGTTTTGTCATGGCTTACAACAGGCAACATGTAAAACAAACTCAAACAGCCATAGATTACAAAAGTTCCAGGAAGTTTGAGAAAAAGGTGGAATCTTTTGTGCACAGTTGAATGTGATTTACCTGTGTTTGCCTCTTGTGACATCATGACCTTGTCATGAATATGCATATTCGCATCAGCATAACAACTAAAAACCTTTGTTTTAACCCCCAAAGCAAGCTCCAAATATGATTTTTATGACTGTAACTGAGTAGAGTGGTTTTATAGCATATATTTCATTGATAAAAATCCCAAATCATGGCCCTTTAAAGGAGCGTATCTATAGATAACATTTTGAAGCCCCCCAATTTTCCATTTTCAGTTTTTCATTACCAATGTAATCCACATATTTCCAATGTTTTGTATTGGTTTTGTATAAAACCAATCTATCCGGTTACATAAAACAGTGCAGTGATTACACCAACATCTTTGCTTCCACATAGAATTGGAGATTGCAAATTTCCTGTTTTCTTTCCATGGATAGTATTTTGGGGAGGTACTTTACATGATTGTCAGGTTAAAACGAAATACATTTTCTGGAAAAAAAAATATGGACAAGCTCATTAAGTATGCACGGAATGGGAAACTTTTGAAACGCTTGGTGGCAGCAGACAAACCGGTCCTTTTGCATCGTTTACGTCATATAGAGTATGTGCACTTTAGCTCAAGCGTGACGTGAACAAAAGTTTAAAAATTCCCCCATTCAGCCATACAAACATTCTTTACTAGACTTTGACGCATTCATACCTTTATAGGTCTGTCTGCGTTCTCAGCGCGGGCACCCGGCGTCGAGATGGGATTCACTCTCTTATTATCCGGCTTCGTCTTCTTCCTGGTGTTGGACTGTTTCCGGATCTGACGTTGTTCCTTCTTTCTCTGCCGGGCTTCCCTTTTCTCACTGCTTGCGGTCCGCCTCTCGCCGCTCCCCGCTTTCCGCCTCGTACTATTCGCCCTCCGAGTCGACCCTTTACTAGTCCTGTTTTTACGCTCTTTTGAGTGTCCTCTGTGATGTGGTACACTTGTAGGCTTCTTAGGTCTGTTCGTCTCCTCTTTGTTTTTCCCCGAAGGGCTGTTGTTACCATCGCTACCCTCTTTCAATTCGGCCAATCCCCTCTCGTTTTCTCTTCCAATTGTGTCATTTTTATCGTTGGATTCTGTTGGTTGCGTTGTTCGACTCGTGCTGGGTGTGATGCGTGGGGGCGATGTAACCCCTGTAGTGGTCTCGGGCTGGGCAGTGATGGCTTTATTGCAGTATTTGTCGAGTGTGGATATAGGGCACCTTGATTCGCAGCACAATGTCGCTATGCCTTTCCGGGTGGATGTAGTGCTGAATGAGTAACCTGAAACAGCAAAATTAATCGGTTAAATTGGTTTCAAGATATCTATGGTTTAACAAAAGAAACGGAAATCAAATCTGACCAGAAGAAGTAAGAGACTGATAGATGTGGCTTATTTGAACGTGTATGAACACCTCTTGTGGCAAGGCTGACTGCACCAGCCTCCGTGAGAGCCGCTGAGGCAGGGTGTGCCACTCTACCTGAAGTGCTTCCTGAGAAGTTGCACTTCATAGGGCTGTCAAGTTGAGACGCGCGGATCCAAAGGTCAGCTCGTCCCACGCAAGTTTAATCAGGTTAAAAAGCCAACAAAATTTTTTGCTGGGAGCCCTTAACTACAGGATTCTCTCAGAAAGAGGAAATGTCACATTTTAATTTCTTTAAATTCACTTGGACCTGGAAAAAATCACTGATGCGGAACAGTCTTGAAAGTGTTTCTAAAGTGATTGGTCGATCAGTGCCTTGTTATCCACAAGTTCACTGTATATTGCCAGAAAAGTTCTGCAGGTCGTTTATTTTATTTCGGCATCTATTTTTAGATGATGTCATGCGACACCTCCTTTAGATTTGTGAATAATTTACGGTGGAGAAAAAAAAATGAGTTTCAAACAAACAATGCGCGATGTCGTTGGCAATGAATCAGAAAGCTATGCGAAGCTCGCCGCCTGCAAACGTCGCTCCAGGCCCCACGGAGCGGGCGGCTCGGGCACGGTGCGCGCAGACGGTGCACTTTGCGCAGTCCCAGGCGAGTTACCCGAGAGCAAAATAAGGCGAGTTCCGCCAGCGGTGTTGACGGAGATGAAACAATTATTGTTTCTTTGGTGGTCCGTGTCATATTTTCTCGACGACAGGATGATGACCTGATTCTTTTCTTTGTGGACTTTTAGGTTTGTGGTTTTTGCCACATCGTATAAGTGGGGTTCAAGTATCGCATTTGCGGCAAGGGCTTGCGGGTGTTTGTGAAATTGGCCGAAAATTGTTAATTTGTTTGGTATAATTTTATATTTTAATAAATTACACAGTTTTGTGGCAGTGTTGCTGGTTCGAATGAAAGGATATTTAAAAAAATAACTTGTTTAATGTCTTAGGCTACCCTGTTAAAGGTAGTCTATACTTGTTTGGTGAATACCCTTGAAAAAAAAAAGAATTATTATCTTTAAAGGAGCGTGACCAGAGTTTCTGGAAAATAGTTTTCGATGTAACTTACCAATATTATCGAGTAACTCCCATACACACCTCCCATGTCCCAAAAACCCGAAAACATTCGCAATTTCCAGTAAAAAATTGAACAAAACTATCGAGTTTTTACTTCAGCGGATAAACGTTGATACTGGAAAATTAGTTTACAAATAATCGGTGGATTTTCGACGATATCCTCGGAAATATGCGGCCTAGAAGCGCGGGAGTTTCAGTTTCGTAATCAGAAAAATATAACGGATGTTATGATATAAAAATCTCATGACCCATAAGGTAAGTCCCGAGGAGTTATGGGTAAAAAAAGTGATCTGGTCACACTCCTTTAAGCTTACTTGTTATCAAGATGGTAATGATAGTAATCATGCTGTGAACTTATTTCGTCTGAATTGCCCCCATTCATGAGAAAAATGCCTGTAGGCAATCTTTGGAGCCATTCATTCATGCACAAAAACCGTGCTTGGATTCTTCAAGTTTTCTGAAGTATATACTGCATCTATGTGGCTGAAATTTCTACAAGGTAGTTTTCTTGACCTATGCTTTCAATTACCAGTGGAAATCATGCCATTTTTAACAGTTTACCAATCAGTATAGTACCTTTAAAACAAATATACCAGCGGAGCCCAGAACGCCCGTCATGATATCAGATATAGCAATGCGCAATGTAAAACGAAATCCGCTAAGAATGGAATGACTTTTTGTACCCACTTTTCCACACGTTTACCCACAATATATGTTTTCATTTTCAGATTTTCCGGAACGTTGTGTACCATTTCTTTCAGCGCCATGAGAATGTGCGCTTTATAAATCTGTATTATTATTTAACCTTTCATAATCCTGATCATGAGCACAAATTGGCACATAAATAAGTTTAGAAACACGCCTTAGATCCCAAACGCTGTACGTTCGACAAATGTGTCATTCTAGTAATCTCGCTCTAATGGTAGACATTTGAGACATAGAGTTAGATAATTATATAAACCTAGAGATGACCTCTCAGCAGATGCTATGCCGATGTGGGCGCCGCCATTTTGGTTCAACGCTAAGGGTGAGGCCAAAATGGCGGCGCACACATCAGCACAGTCCGTGTATGTGACTGTAACGGCGAGTATACGTTCTACGTTTTAAACCCAGATTCCTCGCATTTGTATATTCAGACATGGCCAGATTCAGTGAACCGTAATTCCACTTCTGAATATCGCATGAACTTGAAGGAAGTCATTTCAAAGTTAACTGAAACTGTAAAAACAATATATAAATGTATTTGGGTGCTGACGTTACAGCCCTTTGTGTCGGATGGTCATATCTATGGACTGACGAGACCGTGTGGATATTCGTACCTTCTCCGGGCGAGTAGAGCCCCCTGTCGCCGCAGAATTGCTGGACGGCTTCCCTCAGATCGTCCCCACACACCTGGATTGTCGGCTCGGCTTGGTTGAGTAACAACAGGTGCGCCATCACTTCGAATAGTACTATCAGCTGAAATTGGTTCATGATAAGGGGTCAATCTGCCAATAAAAAATGGGGAAATTAATAAGGATTTTGCATGTAATCTTTTTACTGTGGCTGGCGACCAGAATTCTTATTTTTCAAACGGAGGAGCAATATAGAAGCGAATTAACATATTATGCATATTGTTGCTACGTGGTACACGCCAACCCCTATAGCAACCAGCAGTCTGGTTGCTTTATGCTATTCTCTCCTATGATGAACATGGTATTGATCCTGTACTTCACACCTGTCGCGTGCACACATTACAAAGGAACAACATTTCAGTCTGGTATTTTGGATATTAGGTGTGCGTGTAAAAGGAAGTACGTCAGTACACTAGACCATATCCACGTAAAGCAAACAAAAGGCCGAATAGCGAAAAACATTAACTTTGCACCAATCATTTTTGCACAGGGGTATCATGGTTGAGTGGTCAAGCGAGTCGTACTTTAACTATTTCCCACGACGCGAGTAACGACCTGCGTGTGCCTGCACGTTGTTTGCATCCTGAGATATCAGGGAATTTCCACTCTGCAAAGCGACGTGACAATACCCTGAGGAAATACACGCAAATCTGTGGAGCGAGCCGGCTGTTGTCTTGAGCCAACTCACGCCCGAGTCATTTTGATGTAATTTAATTAATTCGGTCATGTTATGCCGAAAAGAAACAATTTCTATACTTTCTAGAAATTGTATTGGGTTCCGTTCCTTATGACTGTCCCATTCCTACCAAACTTTCAAACGACGAACCTTATTTACTCCGCAGTTTTTCAAATTAATAACAGGGATGCATGCTGACGAATGTAATGGAACGGATTCCCCAGTATGCTTTAAATAGCAGCCAATCGCCAACGCGGACAACGGCAAGCATTACCGAGTACATGTATCACATGCATGCACGGTGTTTACAATCTGCGCGCGTTACATTTGAATGCCTGCAATCGTGCTGCAATGCACTGCAAGCGTCCTGATTGGTCCAGCAGAGGCGACAAGATTTCTGTCGCTAGTCCCACCGCCAAATGGGGCCTTTTACAACAGGGCCACTGTACGCAGGAGTTGGGGAGTGCGTTAAAGGGGCACTGTTGCAAGAGGATGGTTGTTTGGGGCTTGTTTGCAAGTAAACTCGCTCGCTTTGCGGAGAGCGAGTTGCTCGTTCAAACGGGGGAGTGACCTTGCGACTTCTTGCGAGTTCTTTTCGAGTTCTGAGCGGAGCTCGCCAAGTTTTGAACATGTTCAAAACTTGGCGAGTACCTGCGACTGCCCCTGCGAGCCCCTGAGAGCTGCGAGTAGTTTGAGAGTAGCTTGGTAGAGTTCCGTTTCCACGGGGCGAGTTCTGAATAGCGAGTGGGCACTTGCAATCACTTGCAGCCCCTCGCAAGCCGTTACTCGCATCGTGGGAATTTAAGGGGCGTTCACACTATCGCGGAAAAATCACACTGCCGCGCTGCGCTACCCATTGCATGAGGTCCCAATCGCCGATCTTTCCATAATAGAAAATTCAACTCCGCTAATTTAGACTTCTCTGATACCTCATTGGCTGCGCGTTGGAAGGGCCAGCGCACCGAGGTCAAAGTTCAACATATTTGAACTTTGACCTAGCTCAAAACGTTTTGCGCGTCGCGACAGGCCCGCGAGGGCGCTCCCCGCTCACCATGCTCTCCATCCCTCCCCCTCTCCCCCACCCCCGCTGAGCGACTCCGCGAAGGCCCGGCAGCCGTCGGCACATTTTAGTCACACCCACCCCCAATTCAAAATGGTCTATCGACGCCGCTGTAAATTGCCTGTCTCCATGCATCCAGGAGCAAATGGGTCGTGAGGGAAGTAATGTGTTTTGTTCAGACGAAAAGAGTACAAGAATTACTGCTCTAAAACGACCGGCGTCAACACCGGGTGAGCCAGATTCCAAAGTTATTTTATCGAGATGAAAGGTCATCCAAAATTTTTATTTTATCAGATATCTGAAGAAAAAACCAACTAATTTGCTTATCTCCAGACAATGCCTGCAAGGAAATATCTGTGGCATAAATGCCAAATTAGTGTATGCTCTAGTTTCGTGAGGCGCGACATCCACCCACGCGTTTTTTTCTTTCATTTTTTTTTTTGTCTTTTCTCTTTTTTTTCCAGTAAGAATGAGACGAGTTGGTTACGCAAGGCATATTTTCATGTTCATATCTCGCATCGTCTTTCAATAGGTCACATTCGTTGCCATGTAAACGATGAGAAAATGTTGTCTTTGGCGGTGTCTTCGTGCATTCCGTTGTAGTAAGATAAGACCGAATCTTTAAAGGCGAGGCTGATAATAAATACTTCGTGTCGTTGTTGGGAACACTACTTAATGGGAACAAAACCATTATAAATAAATAAAAAAGAAATTAAAAACATCTCTTGACGAGGTATTTCAAAATAACTTTCCGTAAGTAGGTAACGCTGTGCATGTGGACCATCGATAAATAATCACTGGATGAAGTATACGATAGCAGTTGGCTATACGAGAATTGAAGCCATGCGCCGGCCGCCATTGTACCCCACGAACAATGCTTGGCCTAGACTGCTCCCCGATCCATGCGATCGCTTGCATTTCACTTTACACATGTAGACCATGATAGACTAGTGAAGACAGTATGACCAGTCTAGGCAAGGCATTGTATTTGGTGGGGTACAATGGCGGACGGCGGCTTCAATTTTAGACGTCGTTGCTTCATCCAGTGATATATATCGATGATGTGGACTGGACTGGTTGCGCACACAACCAGTATGGCTCGGGCCATGCCACAGAGTGCATAAGACGTACGCGACCAACTGAGAACGAAGAGACGAATTTAGAAAAGTGTACTAAGCCTGAATCGTGCAGCCTGTACACAGCGCCCATTTCGGACCGCCCAGATGCGAACCAACTAAGTAAATAGTGATAGTAACAAACACTATATGATTTTTTCCCGTGTAAAATGTACCTTTGTGGGAGAAATTGTCAAGGGACAAAATCAACGTATAAGCCGCGGCTTATATTCCAAAAATTACGGTACATGCATTGTTTTCAACAAGTAGGAAAAAACTTGACCTACACGAGAAAGGGTATTAAATCCTGTATAAATATCTAGTGTACCGAATGCCAATTTTACTGGCCGCAAGTTTGCCAGTAAAACGTCAGCGCGCCACCAACGGTGAAATGCTGCCAGTTCTACAGCAAGTAGCCCTTTTATTGACGCATAATTATCCCAACCTAATAATGCAAGAAGAGCTTGAAAACACCATTTCACTTTTACGGCAAAACTAATTAACACATCAAATTCCTGTTCAGTTTTGATCAGTTCAGCGGGCGACCTTTTTTTAACAACTTTCCTCTGAAATGAACAACTGAAAAATTCGCATCATTTCATCTTTTTTTTTCTCTATCGTAGGCCTATAGTTAATTTAAAAATGAAGCCAATTTAAAGTCGTACATATAAATGTATCACGTATAAATATAAATATGTGTCGTACATTTGCACCCGTGTATCACATAGATTGCCGGTTTACATATTCAAAACAGAATATTTTGTGAATATTTTGTAAATATTTTGTAAATATTTTGTAAATATTTTGTAAATATTTTGTGAATATTTTGTGAATATTTTTCAAGTGAAAACTAAATTTGTCGTTAATTCAACATTGATAATTATTTCTTTTAACATTTGGACATCCACCACACATATTATTAGCACGTTATCTATTATAATATTATAGTGCAGCGTTTGTGAATTTCGGACCTTTTTTTTTTAAACCGGAGTAACATAGCCCACCAGGATAGAGGAATTTCAAAATTGTCATCGAAAACGAGGATCTTTCTTTTGTGATAAAATTTACAGTCCTATTTCCGATTCTTGCTGCTAATTTAGTTGTAATTCAATTAGGATTTCTTGAGATAATAAGAATAGCAGGTTTTGTTTATATAGCGCCATTCCATACAGATCATGGCGCTGTTGCCATTATTACCGCTGCCATCGGGAAATCACCAGAACCATTTCGCTTCAACTAGGCCGGCAGCGTGGCCAATGCGCACAACCCTATCAGCAGTTAGATTGTGGCATTCACGCTTGGGTTGACGAGGCAATTGAGAGTAAGTGTCTTGCCCACAGACACAATCACGTTGGCACAAGTGGGGCTCGAACCCATGAACCTCCAATTACGAGCACGGTTGTGCTATATAGACAGTCTATATAATTATTGACAGTCCTACAAATCTGAACCTAATCATGGAAAATGCATACTAAACACCGCAGAGTGAGAGGCTGGCTTAGTTTAGACGAAACAAAACATGCAACACTGCCGAAATCGAAATTTGGGTTTCGAATCCTTGTACTGGTGAAAAGATATACTGTAAAAAATTACCGCATTTTTTACGGTAGAAAGTACGTAAATTTTTACGGGAATTGCCCGTAAATGAATTTTCCGGCCGAACCCGTAAAACCCGGTGATTTTCTTCGGTTTTCAGTTCTGCTTTTTGTAATTTAGGTTTTTGCTTGGAAAAGATGCAAAATTGACAGTTGTTGGGTACAAGTATAACTTAAGCTGGCGAGAGATGAGCGACTAATAGTAAATTTAATTTTAGTAGATATGTGCAACCTATGGGCTATATAATAGGCCTACACAGAGCATAAATTGAATAAAAAAGAATACAAGTGTATGGTAGTTGATTTAGTGTCAAGCCACCTTACATGAAACCGCAGAAATTAAAACTACTGAAGGGGGTAATTAGTGATAGCACCGTAAAAATACAGGAATAGCGTAGAATTTTACGGTACAACCGTTAACAGATTTACGGGATAACCGTTAAAATTATGGTAGAATGGTGGTAACTCGCTGCACGCCTTTCGACCGTAAAAGTTACAGGCAATTATTTCCAATGTAGCCGGGTCCGAAGTTTTAACCTAAACGTCTACCATTATATATGTAGGTTTCACTTGGCTCGACAACGGTTGCTATCCGCCATTACTGTGTCCATACTATGGCACGCCAAAGCAAAAATAATTCAACACTGATAATTTTGCCATCAACCCTTAAAAACATTTCTCAACATTTTTGAAAACTTGCCAACAAAAGCACGGTATGCCAGTTTCAAACTAGCAACATTTAAAAGTCATGCTAACTTTTTTTCTTGCGCAACATTTGCGAAAATATGCGTCAACATTAAATTATCAGTGTTGAATTATTTTTCGCTTTGGCGTGCCATAGTATGGACACAGTAATGGCGGATAACAACCGTTTGTCAAGAAAGTAAAACCCAAGGGGAAAAAAACACTCAACATTACAATCCACAAAACGAAACCGACGTCGAACAAAAAGATGTATGTTTGAATGGGTACCGTGATTGAATATCAACTTCATTAGACCTTTGCAAAGGTCTAATGATATAAGATGTTGGCCCAATAAACGTTTATCACTATTCATTTTTTTTGATTGCAAGACAACCATTAAAGGCCATTATCATTTGTTTCATGAGTCGACAAGAAAAAAAAATTACGCAAAGTGTTGAAACAAAACATTCTGTCCAAGATCATTACAACTGATGCTGGTTTTAATCATGTGTGCGTAACCCATTTTTAAAAACCATTTAGACACTTAAAGTTTCACTGCCCGTGTTTTGGCCGATTTGGGCGTCAATTTAAAAAAAAAAAGATAAATAGGTATTTTTCTAAAATAGAAAAAGTTATCAGCTTTCATTTGGTACCAAGAACGCAAAAATCCGTCAAGGATTAATGCCAGTCGATTAAAAACAAGAAATTATTAAATGGCTGGCAGGTCAATTAATCGACAGGGTTATGACGTAAATGTACATGTGCGCGTACATGTGTACATTGTACACATATTATGTACATATGAGCGTACGCGCACATGTATAACATGTGAAGCACGTTTCAAGAAAAAGGCTTGTATCTCCAATTCCCGACGTCGGAAATTTAAGTTTTTGATATTTTTCGTTACAGAGACACGTAAGCTTTCTAAATTCGTTCGCTTGTGTAAATTAATTTTTTTAATCCTTTCACCGAAACACGGGCAATGCAACTTTAACACAAACAAACATGAACGGATTTTAAAGGTTTTCCGAAACAGTGATGCATCTGTGTAGCTGAAATATTTTGTAGTTTACAGTTTTTTTAATATACGTTATGCCTTTATTCCATGGATCCGTAAAAAGTTTAATGTTTTATAATGGTACATTGGCCTTTAATACGATGGTCGAATGAGTCTAAATATACGGCAATAAAACAAAACCACATCTTGAAGGAGATACTAGACCTACATTAACATTTTCATTGACTATTTGAAGGACCTCACAATAATTTGCGCTGGGGTCTCTTCCCGAAAATAAACAGAACCTGGCGACGAGACAATTTAATTCCTCTCATTAAATATCTGCAATACCGTACTTTGGACAAAATTAATTAAGCTGTAAAGGTAATAATTTCTTAAATACGTACGTCTTGACGGACGATTTCTCAAAGCAACGACCCGAAGCGGGGCGTCTTTGGACAAGTGCCGGGGTGGGATGCTCCAAGTGCCCGGCCCACAGGATGACGTTGCTCGGGATTAGATCTTCAAAATCGTCTTACGTCAAACACGGCGAGTAGGCGTCTTGGATAAGAAAATTCTGTCACATCACAAAAGACAATTGAAGCTGGTTGTCGAGCGCAGTGCAGCTGGTTGCGATGGCGCAGTCTTGGAGGGTCCCGCTCTCTCTAGCAAGAACTGGATGGGGTTTAAAGTTGAAGAGAGTTATTTCGGGGGAACATGCCGGTATTTATACCCCAAGAAACTGCAGACGGAGCACAGTCTACGTCATCCGACTCAAGTTGGGACATCGATAACTCCGCGTATCGCTGATATCAAGTTGTCTCGAGATGTGAGCCAAGAACTTAATATCAAAGTATGTGCGTGTATATCGTTCCAGATTGGTTGTTCAGATAGTCGGCGTGCTCCAGTTGTCGAAAGTGAACACAAGGGCGCGAAGTCATTAAGACTGGAAATCCCCAAGTCCTGTCGCACCGAATTGTAAAGTTGGTCCGTCTTCCGTGAGGTCTAAATTTGACTATGCGCTTTCTCCCGATTTGAGCAACAACTTATACGAGTTTAGCTTAATAGTGATTTGAACGGATGGCACGAGTCACTATACCAGGGTGATAATATGCTGATGAAGTGAAAATCTAGTGAATGTATTCTTGGCCAATAAAACAAAATGAGTTAACTTGGAGAGATTTTGGTCATGAGGTCGCAGACACTCTCGGTGATGTTTGGGATAAAGCCACGCCCACTTCAAACTTTTCCGTGGGTATGAGTTGGGGATCTCATATTTATTATAATAATCTGTTCGTTTTACGCGGCACGTGGAGAACCGGTTGAAACTGAGCCAAAGCCCACCCAGACCAGTACCAAAGACTTGGGAAGGTATCAGCCACTGCGGTGGGCCCGCCCACCAGCATCACCGGCCCGTCTATACCCCGGTCGGTTACCCTCGGAGCTCGCCGGCACCCAACGGTATCGGGGCCCCTGGCGGGTCGCGCAGGGCCAACCCTGGCCTGTTTTGGTGTCCTCGGCCTTGCCGCGAGAGACAGGGAAACTAGATCGCACCCGATAAGTAGCCAGACATTCCCCAAATGGGACAATGTTCTCGCTAGTGTTATCGTTGAGGTGAAATAAATGAGGTAAAATGTGGACAAATGTCCATGAGTTTGTGAAATCTGGATGCAGTGAAAAACAACTTGGCTCCGCCGGGATTCAAACCGCGGACCTTCTGCTCAACGTGCAGACGCCCTACCAATTGAGTTATGACGCCAACTGGTGGTCTCGAATCACGGTATTCCAGTTGTTCCTTACTGATTGGGATTGGCTATCACGTGAGCTCAACAAGTCATACAGAGGGATAAACCCTTCAATGAGATAACCACTCCTCCCACTAAAGATACGCCCCAAACCCCTGCCCGGCTTGCCTAAGTCACGAAGTATGAATTGCTGCGATCTTTTAGATAAATGTACTCATCATAACTATTCAAACAATTTACCAAAGCATATCAGTGCCGAACTACATGTATTCACGATTGGCGCGTACAGCAAGGGTTACTTTGTGATGTCCACTCCGATAAGTCCGAGATTATAAACAGTAGCCCCTAACAGCACAGAAGTCCCGAAATGATCACATAAGAGAGGTAAAACAAGTCAGACAGATTACCCGATTGGAAAACTTTTAGATTTCGTGAAAAAAGTATCACCAGTCTGCAAATAATATTATAGTCTTTAATACCCCTATATTTCACCTTGAGTACCACAGGTATCCTCTTTCGCGCAATTGGGTGCAACAACCGTTAAGTCAGATTTCGGCACGGGACCTTATTGATACCGCTGACACATTTCACGCTCACTAAAGGGGTTATCTTTCGCCCATAAAACCACACGCAGAAAGAAAGCACTCAAAAGATCGTTTCGGTTCACGAATTTCTGTGTCGCGGTTTGCCCAACATCTTAGAACCCATAAAATGGGAATTCTAGATCGAGACAGTGCTTTTGTGTCATTTTTATAAGAATTATATGCTATCTTGGAAAGTGGAAAACGGCACACGCGACTGTGGTGGTCCTTTAGAATACAGTCAAACCTCGATGTTAAGAGCACTCAAACTGTTAATACAACATTCTGCTTATAACGAGGGAATCTTCAGGTCCCAATCCTTTGTTATTCATGATTGTTTGTATTTCCGACGATACAAAGTTTCTGTTATAACGAGAAAACCTAGCCTATAAGATCCCAATGACCTCTTACTAACGAGATTTGACTACACAGCGAAATCCCTTACACTTAGCCTAAACTACCTCTGATTGCTAAATTTGTCTCGACCTACGTGTTAAAAAAGCAGATTTATATACGAGTGTCATTTGGTAAGAAAAGCTAAACAATAGAGGTAGAATGTCTTTTGTCGAACATTTCTAAAGGCATTTGTGTCGTCGTTTACGCGCGCAAATCCAGCAATACTGATTGGTCTATGTGAAATTCAACACACGCATTAAAAAGACCTACAAAGAATATTAATAGGCCTACTCCTTTTGGAAAATTTGTTGACCAACAACTGCATTCGAACGCAGAGCAACGGAATTCAATGGCAGATGTCCAAGCTATAAAAGACCACGTCTACAAAGAGCCAAAAGAAGTGAAAGACGAAAACAGCCAGACGTAATTATTCTTTCCCCGCCGTACCTCTGGTGTCCCGGGTTCGATTCCTGGACGATATGTGGATTGGGTTTGCAGTCCTTTTGACTGCGTGGATTTCCCCAAGAAATGTCCTTTGGGGTTTCCTCACACTTCTAAAATTGCATCGCTTTCTTCGTCATCTTGAGTTGTCAACATAGTAAGGTTTAAGTCGAAGGCATAAAGGGCCTTATGCCGAATAGGTATGGCATTAATTAACTCCAAATACAACTAGTGCAGCAAAGTTTTTAAAATACCAATACCAAATTAGACGTCAGATGGTCAGAACAAAGTAAGAAAACAAATTAAGTTAAGTTTGAAGACATCAATAAGTGGCAAAACAAGCCAATGTCAAAACTCAAAGGAGAAGACCTCTATGGCGTCAAGATGTAAGTCTAATCTTAGGTATACAAGCCCAAGAAAGTTGACGTCCAAAAGACATACAAAAGTCAAAGCGAAAAGGGCAACATCTAGCATCCAAAGAGGATTACAAAGTATATAGGCCTATATTATTTGATAATTTTCTCCAACGATACAGCATAGGCGAGTCGCGATGTATGTTGCAAGCAGAATGCCAAATCCATTGGAAGTCATGTTAATAAATATCATCATCTTGTTTGCCGTCATCAGTCACAGTTAACGCGAACACTATTATGAGGATTGTGTGGTTATAAAGCCGGCCTCCCGCAATGTGCGATTTTTACAACAAATTTTCAACGATTTGGTATTAATTGTTGAAAGTACCTGAGATTGTCTATAGACTGCGTATAGACAGTCTACAAGGTAATCTCAACATATATTACCCATATATCGTGGGAAATTCGTACAAAAAATCGCATATTTGATTGTGGGAGACCGGCTTTACGGGGAGAGCCCAGGACAGCTGTGTTAAAAAAGACTGAAACGGCGTCGCTTCAGATCGAAACACATTTTGTACTTCATCTAAGCAGCGCATTAAGTTTGGATGATCACTATGCAAGTTGCTCACTGTTCGTCTATGTCTTTTTGGGGATGAAAGCAGCGACTTTTCATTTATACATTTGGACATCAGTGGTTTACGCAGATCTGTAAATTTGCACCATAACTGCAAAATTACTCAATGATATGTTGATTTTTACAAACTCTTCTGAGCAAAACAATGTCTTACGTAACCCTTTTTAAACGTCTAATGGCTGACAAAGTTAGAAATGTAACATCCAAAATAATGCAAATATATAAACGGAAAGAGTAAAACTTACCGCAGACGGTTCCCAACCCTAGCCTGAGGAAATATTAAAAGTCAGCATATGGTCGCTCAACACACCTCAACTCCGTAATGACAAAAACAAAAACTCATTTCCAGACTTTATATGATTCGCCACCCGATGATGTCGCTGCGTTAAATACCACAAACACCCCTGGCCATGTACAATATATGGCCCGTGCGTATAGCCCCCTCGATATATTTGTCAGTGCAAAATAATGTCATAAAGCATTTCCGAAGCGCCACTAATAGAGGAAATTTATTACACACGTTGTCTAACGAGTATAGAGAGAATGATTATTGGGGCCTCTTTTGGCGTATAAGATTTTTTTCCTTGCTGAATATTTAGCTCGTCATCTAGTCGATATAAAACGAGACTGTAAGAAACGGTACGATTTAGCAAGAGCGTGGGAGTTTCAAAAGACAACTCTCGCCCACGTGTTGGAGCGCGATCGGCCACGGATTGTTACGCTTATAAGACGCTGGGCTAGACTTCTGACTAATCATTAAAAAGCAGAGAGCGATAGGAATTGCGTTTTCTTTATGTTCCTACTCTAAGTAGTTGTGATACGGGTAGCTGTAATTAGCTAAATGTAGCGAGGTCTGGGTTTAAGGGTACTGGTGTGATCTCAAAAAGGGCATAAAGTGACTTGAAGGGCGCCATTGTATCCCGTGTTTAGATTGTGCAAGGTGCAGTCGGGTACACGTGGGAGGTATAGAGGGGTGCAATATTACTCTCTTTCGTATTATGAAATTGCATCTTCTGGTTACCCTTACTCTGAAAGGTATCGCAATATTTACGGACGTCTTAAGGTACCCCAATACAACGGTGCCCACGTCAGTGGCGAACCTTAACGACCTTAAAGGCCCAATGTATCGTCTGCAAGATGAAACGTTTTATGAATTTCCGGTTTAAGCATAGCATATCTAAAGAAGAGTATTGGGAAACGATAGCCTTTTGAAATTTTAGCTACATATAGATGCAACTTTAAAATCCATACATGGTTTATGTGTTAAGTAAATAATAATAATGCGTGTGCACGCGTATTTTAATTTCTTACAGAAAGTATCATCTTGGATACTTTCTCATGTCGTATATTTATTACCATTGCTATCAACACTTTAAATCAGTTTGTTTGTTTGTTTTCTTGTCAGTTAAAGAAGCGACTTTAAGTTTCCATATCTTTACACTTCGGGACATATTTAATTGTTTAGCTATAATTGAAATAGCATTTAGATGTATCGAAAACGTTTTGGTAAACCTTTAAAATCTGTCATAATCTGTCTCAAAGTTGTTAAAATTGTTATAAGTATTTCAATCATTGCTCGTACAATTATGCTGGATTTATAGTTTAGGGATTAGCTGTGCACCACAACATGCATGTTGATTACTTCTATATACATACGTCCATAATTATAGCCAAGTGAAATTGGTCAAAATGATCGTACAACAGGTGCAAAAGGTAAGATTCACGATTCGTATTTTGTCTTGCTGTTTTCTGTTATCTTGAGACAGCCAATGATTATGAATCATTAGCAACAGTCATGTATCTAATACCGTTTACTCATTCTCATTGGTCGAGAACACCTCACGTGGAAATTTTCTTTTACGGACAACAACAAATTCCTTATGGCGTCGTCACAATTGCCAAAATGATTTATTTGAATGAAAGAAAATAAATTGTTTCCCACAAATAGTGGGTGAGTTTTGAAGCTAAAAACATCCGGGGTAAAACAATTATAAATTATTTTAAAAAGAAGAATAATTATAACATTCTTGAACAAGCCTAAAACACAATGTAGTCTGGTTTCGGGTATTTACATTATGTCATTTATTTGTAAACTGTAAAGTATGAGGCAGAAACTAGTTCACGGTGGCTCACAGACATATAAATTCCTATTCGGTTATGATTTTTGTATAAAAGGATATCATCTCGTGTATAGAATCATTGCAGGGCAGTTGGGGCCACTTCTATCTTCCATTTGGGTCAAATGGTTGACTAAAATTTAGGATAATTATTGCAAAATCCTGTAGGCCTATATGGACTTTAATTTTTAAACATAAATAAATACAAAAATAACATTTTCTTGCTATACCAGCTAAATTTGGGTAGGCGCCACCGCGCCAATCTAGTACGTATTGGGGGAGGAAAAGGCAACAAAACACCACTAAGAGGTCGTAGACTGTAGATAAATTAAGCCAACCTCCCCTGGACAGTGGAACCATGCAACCCAACATTAAAACATTCTCACGGGTTTTGTTGGGTTGTGTTTTGAAGTTGATTGTTTCAAAGGTTCTTTGTACTGTGGTTGGAAAAGGTGTACGGTCTACGTGCAGCGTTGATACTTTGATGGCTTTGGCTCATATAGGGGCAGCAGAGAAAGATTACACGAAATCGCTTGGGGGTTGTTACCCCCTTATGCCCCCACCCCCTGCCGGCTCACACCCGCACCTGTCGGCCTGGGATCGGGCCACGGTTATTTTGTATAAGCTGCCGCCCATTCAAATCAAATATGGACAAATGTAGGGCATCTTGTATGGAAGCGGATTCGACAGTTTACAGAATTGGAATATAGGCCTAAGTATTTTCAAAATAATTCGGACGACTAAAACGTGCATGCAAAAATGGGAAATTGGGTTGAAGACGAATTAGGAAAATTAGGAAACAGACCATTCAGCGACATCACCCCAGTAATGATTATGCTCCTTGCTATCCACAGGTTCACTGTAAGCGAACTTTTGTGCTCTGATCAAGAATTTATATTTTATGGAAGTATATATAGAAAACCTGCAATTTCTCTAAAGGCACGCGTTTAAAACTGCTACAAAATGTACCTCCTCCGAAGCCATTACCCACCCCACCCCCTTCCCACCCCACCTCCAAGCCAGCACAGCCTTTTAGCACACCCAGCTGTCACAAAATTAATACAAACTTTATAATAGTGTATCGGACGTGCGCATACGTCATTCCGTCGAAGTCTTTTCACGGTCACGGATACGACCAATAGACCCGATATAGCGACGAAACGTACGCAACGTGTTCTTGCGTCTGCAGCTCAACCATCCCCGGACAAGTAATTAAAGACAACGGGGGGACTTTGGGCCTCTTCGCTGCGTCAAGTGTGCGTCTTTGGCCTGTAAAATTACCGAGACTCGAGTTAGCAATGTGTACGTTACCAGGTATACCATTGGTAATATCATCCGTGCGCAGAGCTATCACACACCCACACACGCCAATTCTCATTGGCGTCTAATACATCAAATTCACGAATTGAGGCCGCGTAGACCCGATCACGACACGCGCGCTTTCTATCATGTTTAATTGCTGGTGCAATATTGATTAGTTTGTTTCCCTAATCACTTTTTATACACATGTTTGTTTGCGGATACCGCTGTTTATGGTACGAGCTCGGCGTGTTTTGGTGTCGGATAGGCATATACCACACGCAGGCAAGTTGAAAGCAAACTGGGCCATCGTCTACGGTCGAGCTAAAAAAAACATCAGTCGATAACCGATATTTCGTGTTCGTCAAGAAATTGGGAAAGCGTCAGGTATTGTATCAACAACATAAAAAGGGCTTTTGTGTTGAAAACACGCGTGGCTATGGATGGACAAACAGCACTAGATGTGTTAATTAAGACAGATGAACACCGAGCGATACGTAGAAATGAGACTGTGACGTAAAGGAGTGGGCAGATGACGTCATCTAGAAATTGTGCTTATAAAACACGCGACGTCAGCAAAATACTGAGTTCTGATTCGCTGGCCTTCATATTCGTATTCATGTATAATTGACACGATCAGATTTGCGGAGAGAAACCTCGATGGGGCCGCTTGAGGGCTCTCTACCCCCAAAATAAATTTAGAACGTGTAGTTCAATCAAAATGTCACTGAAGGAATGTCGGGTGCTAAATTTCGTCAAGTGTGTGTTTCTAGTTCTATGGCATCTTTAAACAGGTTCAAACAATCACTAATTGGTCTGGTCTCGTCGTCTTTGAAACCGTTGCCCAAGGTACGTTCGCCCCAGACACTGGTGCCCTCCCAGCGTGGCTTTCAGCTGGGAACCACTACTATAAGGGTAAAAAGGCGTGCATTGGACGAAATCCCGAACGAACTGTTGTGTCAGTCGCTGCTCGACTGCTTCAACGCACTAGTCACGGGCAACACGACAGCGACACAACAGGGGCCAATTTTATAAAGCTGTTTAGCAGAAATTTTTGCTTAATCAAAAATCTGTTTGCTTTATAAAAATGGGTCAATAGTCAAAATTGCATGTCAATTTGTGTTTTTCACAAGAATATCTGCATGCTATTCTTGCTAAGAACACAAGTTGACATAAAATGTTGACCATTAACCCATTTTTATAAAGCAAACAAATTTTTGATTAAGCAAATTTTTTTGCTTAACAGCTTTATGAAATTGGCTCCTGATCAAAACAAACAAGTTAGTTTAAAAGTGATGAGGAAGTGAAAGAATAGCAAAGTATTTAGCCAGAGCTGCGCCATCCTCCGGAAGAGATGGGTTGTATTACGCACCAGTGCGTTGTGTTACGCACCTATCCCAGAGTACTCTTTCGTGAAGAGTAAAGAGAGTCCCCTGTATATCTCTGGCCGTCGGCAGCCAATGGCACCACCCACCTGTGTATCTCGATGTTTAGATAAAAGATACTTGAATAAGTCTTCATGCACTTCAGCCTACGGGCTGCAAATTAGTCACCTTATCCAAAGCAAATCACTTTGGTCAAAGAAACAAACATAAAGCAACCGCAGAAGGAATGGGAACCGGGGTGAAGTTTAAATTCCACGGTAGTGAGTGGGATCGTGACCCAAATGTTAGGGTTAGTTGGACAGTGTTTAACAAGCTTCAGAAGTGTGGACTGGGTGGCCGACCGGCCGAACCAGTTCACGTACCCATCCGACCGATCAGCCGTGACACACCACACAGGGCCTGGCGACGAAATCCCCGGTCCGTGTTTGGGAAAAGGAGGCATGAATCCCGCCGCCTGCACTACGGGTGTTGTTGTAGTTAATTTTTAAAATATATACGCTATTGCTTTATATTTACTGTATTTTCCACTTGAGATGAAGAAGAAAGATATGCAGTTTTAGAAGTGGGAGGAAAACCCTAGGGAAATCTCCTTGGGGGAAAAACCCACGCGGTCAAGTAGGGACTGCAAACCCAAGACACATACACGCCCACTGAATCGAACCCGGGAAGCGCACAGGTGAAAGGCGGAGAAAGAACCACTATGCCTATACGCCAACCCTGAACATTTTGGGGTTATGCCTGATACATGTACATATGCCATTGCCTGCAGTATAGGGCCGTCCATAAAGGGACCCATCCTTTATAGGTACCGTCCCCGATTGCCGAAACACGGATAGGTGCGTGAGTGTTTGCCGGCAATCTGGGACTTTTTATTGCTTCTCTTTTTTGGACATAGTTTTTTTGCGAAGGCCCCCATAGGATTTGCATGGGATTGGCAATCGGGGACGGTTGCTCAATCGGGGACCTATTGTCCGTCTTTTGTTCAAGCAATAAAAAGTCCCCGATTGCCGGCAAACACACACGCACGTCATCTATTGACTTCAACATTGGTGTGCGCATTAGCTCTGAGCCCCCACCGCCACCCCGCCCTTCCCCTCCGTGCGTACGTAGTCTATGGATGACCCCTAATAAGATCAGATAGGCCTATGCAAAATGGACATACCAGCTAAAGAATTATTAATGGATGGGATGTAATTATGAACAAGAAGTTCATCACCTGGTAATATTATAATTATAATATATTTTAGAAGATTGTCGACTACGTTTGGTGCCGAAATGAGGCAAGGCAAGTCCATATGGGATGCCCAAGGGAGCCACCCCGCAAGCGAGACCGCCGTGAGCGAGACACGCCCTCCCCCTAGTTAACTGTAACTGAGAGGAACAGTTTATTACCTATAGCATTGATTAAAATGCTACATATCCCATTTAAGCTCAGGATATTACACGATTGTAAAACTTTTTAAAACAGGAACAACAGCATTGCAGAACTAAAGAATATTTGTGCTTGGTACAAAATTCAGCCACACATTGATGTACACATGTATAGTAATACATGTACTTCAGAAATCCATGTAGGGGCCTATCATGTTTTCCAATTATTTTGTGTTGAATGAATGGTAAAAAGGTTGTCTGCAGACATTTTTTTCTTTTCTAAAGCACCTTCAGTTGCCAATTTTTCCCACAAAGGTAACATTTTACACGGGAAAAAAATCATGTGGTGTTTGTTACCATTGCTATCAACACTTATTTTCCTTGTGAACTCGTGCAGTATTGCAAATGACGTATTGGGGCTTTCAGTCAACTCACAAGTTATTTCAATCGACCTCAAACAAACGTCTGGACTCCTGATCAAGTAATGATTTTACTGTCTGACTTATCGTGAGTTAAGCAGCCATAAAATTGGCCCTGGATAATAAAACGCGTAAGCTTGACCCAAATCTGAAAACAAAAATGGAGTGCTTGAATTACACGCCAATCAACTCTCTTTAGACCCAGTGTTATACGGATGGATATAGGGGTCTAGCTGTCTGAAAATTGGAATTGCTTTATACAGAAATGGAAAAATTATGTCGACGTGGGGGAAGGGAAATGTCTGCGTGGTGTGGTCCCCAGACACCGATATAGGGGCCACGTGTTTGTTTCCTCAGTACACTATAACGACGCGGCTTCGCTCCAAGTTTCCAGAACACCCTTGCTTGCTGCGAATTATTTTGCGAATGTGTTTGCCCTCAGAACAGACAAATTAAAACCACATGGGCTTCCGTTTTCCACGTTTACAGTAAACATCCTTTTTCCATCCTTCGGGGATATCATATTTGTTTTCCTTTATGCCTATCCGATCGTCCCGAATGTATTGGGATTTCTAGTTTTTATGCGAATGTTTAACTATAGATGCGTTTTGATTCAAAGAATCAAGGAAACATGTAACTAGAGAAAATGTCACTGGGGAACTTTTGAAGACGATTTTCAAAGATATAAGTCACCACAAAAATTGCCATCTTGGCTTAGTTATTAGGTCAATTAACTTCACTACTCAGCGATCGTATTTCGTGGGACGAATTTAGCGCGCGCGGATTGCTGACGAGCATGTGTCTTTAAACACCAAAAGTTGCCCTATTCTTGGGTTTCACTTGGCTTGACATCCGGTTGCTATCCGCCATTACTGTGTCCATACTATGGTACGCCAAAGCGAACAATAATTCAACACTGATAATTTAATGTTGACGCATATTTTCGCAAATGTTGTGCAAAAAAAAAAGGTTGGCATGACTTTTAAATGTTGACAGACTGTTTGAAATTGTTGTTGAGACTAATTGTTTTTCCAGGGTTGATGGCAAAATAATCAGTGTTGAATTATTTCCGTTTTGGCGTACCATACGCGTGACGTCAACAACTATAGTTGTATCTCATATCCGTCATTACTGTGTCTATATATAAAGCACGCCAAAGCGAACATAATTCAACACAGATAATTTTGCAATCAAGCCTGAAAAACAAGTCTAAACATTTTGAAAAATTTGCCAACAAAACGGTACGCCAGTTTCAAACAGTCTATCAACATTTAAAAGTCATGCCAACCTTTTTTTCTTGCGCAACATTTGCGAAAATATGCGTCAACATTATCAGTGTTTAATTATTTTTCGCTTTAGCGTGCCATAGTATGGACACAGTAATGGCGGGTAGCAACCGTTGTCAAGCCAAAGAAAACCCAAGAATATAGTCTACGGTGCTGCTGTCTCTCTGAATCTTTGAATTATGAAATTTCCGAGATGTATGTTTGCCTTGTTACAATTTGAATGAAAAGCCTGTGAAATACCATTACGTAACCTTTGGTTAATTAGTAAACCCGCCGCACGTGGAACAAACCACACAAGACGTCCGTGGAAGAACCCCTAGCGTGCGCACGTAGGAAAACAACACTTCGCACGGAGTTAAACGCTTCGTTTAATTCTTTCAGTACGTCCTATAGGCGTAACCATTCGAAGTGTTTTGATAAGCAGAAGGCACCAGTCATGCAATGTGGCACGTTTATTTCTTGAATGAAGAATGAGCTAGTTTGGAGCAACTGGAGCAATGTAAGCCGATAGTTTGTTCGGGTTTACGGAGAGTTTTCCCATAACATCCTTTCCTCTCTTCTTGCCAAGAGACAAGGCCTCGAGTCACGAATATTTGTGGCAAGGACAAAATTACCTCACGTGCAAAGTGGGCGAGGGGGAGGGGGGTGTGTAAAGATGAGTAAGTAGGACCGTAGGAGGCAGATGTTCGCGCGTGCGCCAAAACCACAAAACTCACCGATCTAAACCAGGTGTGGACAGATTTTTTCGAGTAAAGACTTCCTTTTGGTTTAACATTTTGCAGTTACTAGTACCCACAATTTTACTTACGAGTTGACAAAAAACAGACTAAAAGTGTTGATAGCATTGCAATGGTAACAAATACAACCTGATTTTCCCGTGTATTAAAAATGGTGCCTTATAAGGAGAAATTGCCAACTAGAGGTGTTTTTAAAAAATATCTGCAGACATTTATTTACCATTCATTCAACACCAAAAACATGCATAGATTTTTCAGGTTTTCTGAAGTATTACTGCATCTATGTGGTTGAAATTTCTACAAGGCAGTTTATCAACATTATTCTTTAGTTAGGTATGTGATGCTGTTGTTCCTGTTTTTAAATGTTTTCCAATCAAGCTGTCCTTAATGCAGCGTCGTTGTCTCAAGCTGCGATTTCCTTAAGTGACTTATCAAATAATGGATGGTTAGCCTATACATTTTCCACGATGCTATGAAAGGCACTCGGTGTATAGACCGTATCGAATATCAGCCATCTTGTTCCTTGAGGAACAAGATGGCAGCTATTCGATGCGGTCTATACCATCGAACAAAAATGCTTTTACCCCAGGGTGCCTGTTTTCGCGACCACAATCAGAAACATCTTTCTGACGTAATTACTGATTCAACCAATGAACAGCTTCGGTTGCTGACGATCGAAGCCGCCCATTAGTTTAATCCGCAGTTACGTCAGAAACCTGTTTCTGGTCGAGGTCGCGAAAACACGATCCAATTCAAAACGGGATACTATAGCACCACGAATGTAATTGTCGATATAAAAAGGAAAAACGGGGGAAACTGCTTCTGCTAGGGATCAAAATACCGCCAAGATTTATTCACACGAGATCCAGACGACCATAAACAGGCTCGTAAATCAGGGGCATATTGAAGTCAGGTGGAAGTATTAAGTGTTTTATTTTTTCGGTCATCCTTTCGATTTCATTGCAGAACATTCGGGCCATGCAACAGGTTTTGGGCCAGTTGAGAAGGCGGTATGAGAATTTGTAACTCTACCGCTATAGACCGTATCGAATAGCCGCCATTTTGTCGGGCAGTTTCTTTGTCCCTTGAGGACATGCATGGTTGCACATTTTGTGCTTACACTGTTGAACGGTTTAAGTAACAAAAGGTGCCCCACGAAATGGCGGCTATTCGATACGGTCTATTGCGCGTATTTATGCATTCATTCTTTAGAACATCATAAACACAGCAATTAAAATCGTGTAATTTTCCAGAAAGAGAAGCAATTGTTGCTAAAATGTCATTGTTTTTTAGACAAGATGCGGCACTGGGCTGACGTATACACAGGTTGGTTTTATCATGCACATCCCCATTCACGCATGGAGATAACGCCGCTTGTAACAGTTTTTACATCATGTAATCTATTTTTAAAGACATGATTGGAAAACATTTAAAAACAACTTTCCAGAGTAATGTTGATAAACTGCCTTGTAGAAATTTCAGCCACATAGATGCAGTAAAACCTGAAAAATCCACGCATGCTTTTTGTTTATGAATAAATCGTAAAAAAGCTGAAAAGCATCGTCAGTATAGGCAATTTCACCCACAAAGGTATACCATTTTACTGAAAAAAGGCATGTGGTGTTTGTTACCATCGCTACCAACACTTTTAAGCGGGCCTCCAACTGTGCGATTTTTGCCACGAATTTCCAACGATTAGGCACGATTGCGTATAGAGCCTATAGACAGTCTCCGGTAATCTCACCAAATCGTACCTAATCGTTGGACATTCGTGGCCAAAATCGCACAGTGGGAGGCCCGCTTTAAGCGGGCCTCCCACTGTGCGATTTTCGCCACGAATTTCCTACGAATTGGTACGATTATCGGAGACTGCCTATAGACTCTACACACAATCGTACCCAGCAATCGTACCCAATCGTAGGAAATCGCATAGTGGGAGGCCCGCTTTAGTCTTTTTTTTCTTGTCAACTCGTGAAGTAAAATTGTTGGTAGGTAACTCCAAATGATGTACTGACTACTGGGCTTTGAAGACAACTCCCAACGGTGGAACGTCAACTTCGTCAAGTACCGAGTGACCGCGATTGCACCTGAGGATTTTTGAACACTCAGATGGTTCGTTTGCATTACACCCGTGTATTACGAGAATGTTTGCGGGTTACGGCGCATCGTACAACCCGCGAATCACCGGGCTGGGTCCGGCCGGACCAGGGAAACATCTGGGTGGCTTAACCCGGCTCACCCTCTGGGCAATTCGCAGCTATCTGCGGTTCAATGTCAACAGCAATTGTCAAGTACAGCGTGATTTAAAGTCGGTAAAAAGTCGACTGGAAAGTCGGCAAGAAAACACTGATAATATTTTACAAAAAAACTATCGCTCAAGGATATCGGTACAGCAAACTGGGGAACATAGCGACAGGAATATGTACTGCAGTGAAACTTGCTATTAAGGCTACCTTGATAAAGAGGCTACCTGCTTATAGTGGCCACCCGTCTTTGGTCCCAAGTGCCATGTGTATACAGCAACCTTTATAAAAGGGCCACCTGCTTATAGCTGCCAGTTTTTATGGTCCCGAGAGTGGCCACTAATGTACAAGGTGAAAAAGAATTAAAGAACTTTTAAGCTGCCAAAGTTCGGCATACGCTTCAAAATATGCTCTGACCGAACGTTCGAGGAGGCTGAGAGGTGTAACATATTGTATCGGTCAGTATCAGTGTATGAACACCTCTAATGATTGCACCAGCCTCAATAAGAGCCGCTGAGGCAGGGTGCGCCACTCTGCTTGAAGTACCTCCCTGAGCTCTTGCACTTGTAGGACTGTTTGGGAGACGCGCAGATGCAGTGGTCAGTTCATCCCACGCAGGTTCAATTAGGTTGATATCCCAAATGATTTTCTGAGAAATCCTAAGGGGCCGTCCAAAGTTGTGAACTTCTAAACTACCAAGACCTTTTCTGAATGTGATGCGAGGACCGAGGAGTGTCTTTGTTTTTACCGCGCCGCCGCAGCAACAGTCTCAAGTTCACTGGACAGACCGCCTACATAAAGAGAGAACGCCAACGCAACAGAGTAAGTTGTCAAAGTGGTTGGGTTTCCACTCCAATGTCCCCTCGGGGGTCATCTCTGGGCCACCGAAATGCCTGAACAGTCGCATTACGAGGGCATCGGGGATTGGGCCTGATGGCAGCAGAGTCTGCACCAGGCTACAGTCCGCACCAAATGCTAACATCAAAGGCAATACATGTATTTGCAATGTCCCAAAATTGTAATCAACCACGGAGAAAAAATACTCAAATGGAAGGTATAAGTGGTTTTAACTGTCCAATCCAGTGATCCCTTTCGAGATAGGCCAATCGTTTTGTCAGAAAACGATAATTAAAGCTAAATATATATAAATGTGTGTGCATGCGCATTTTTTTTAAACAACTAGGCCCCAAGATTACCGTGGTACTATGACTCAGTTGTCCATTCTGTATAGCCATGAAACCATGGCTAAATATAGGACGGTGGCTTCGCACATTTTCTTGAAAGCATACGGACACATTTTGTCACTGTTTTTGTGGTGTACTGTGGCGGAGCGGTCTAGTGGATCGTATTCAAAACCCGGGTTAGTTCCAAAGGTACAGTGGGTTCGAATCCCGGTCCGGTCCATCCATGGTGCGTGTACCCTTGGGCAAGGTACTTTGCCACGCGTTGCTTCTCTCCACCCAGGAGCAAAATGCTGGGTACCTCAGAGGGTAGCGAAAGTTGATGTGTTTGATTAGCCGTTGAGCGCCTTAGGCAGCCGGGGCTGTGTACTCCCCAGGGAGCTGAGATGGTATATGGAGTGATTAGGATTGTTATCAATGAAATCTATTCTTTAAAACCACTCTACTCAGTTAAAGTCTGGAAATTCCTATTTGGAGCTTGCTTTGGGGGGTTAAAACAACGGTTTTTAGTTTTTATGCTAATGAAAATATGCATATTCATGACCAAGGTCACTATGTCACAAGAGGCAAACACAGGAAAATCACATTAAACTGTGCACAAAAGATTCTACTTTTTTCTCAATGTTCCTGAAAATTTTGTAATCCATGGCTGTTTGAGTTTGTTTTACATGTTGCCTGCTGTAAGCCATGACAAAAATGGGGGTAGAAACTGCAGCAATTTGCCACAAGTCAAACTTGAAGTCTTATGTTTTTTCTTAACTTTTCCCTTCTGTCTTCCTCACGTGATGCACTCAAAACAGCGCCCTCTATCTGTGATTTATTGCAGTGAAATCTTCAAAGTTGAAAAAGGCCACCTTTTATTGATTTTACATCCAAACAAACAATAGTATGTCTTGCTGAACAAGTAATCCGTCATTATGAGGCAAAGCTTAGGCACAAAGTTGTTTAGCATGTCACAGGCCCTTTAATGGAGCCCAATGTAGGCGCCTTGATCGGGATTTCCCCGGATAAGTGCGCGGTTTAAATCCATATCATTATTATTTCTTGGAACGTAGATGAGGTACTGAGCTGATACACAGGTTTGTTTATATCATAGACATCCTCAATCACACATTGTAACAGTTTTCCAGTCCTGGATATCTTTAACATTCCACTTTAAATTTGATGAATATACTATAACAACATGCGGCGCTATTGGTGTTTTGATTTTGGTTTCTGGTGTTTGCAAGCCCTGCACACTGTCCACTGGCTCTACAAAATGGGCGGAAAGTCATCTTTTTGACAGATCAAATGAGGTTCAGATTAGAGCGGGCGGTTCAAGAAGTGAAACTACTGAGAAGCTTTAAGAAGGCGTTGTGTGACTGTGTTGCAGGTTCAAAAATGTTGAGCCTCAAAAATGTTGGGCCGACTCCTTTGCCTCTCAGTCTCACTTCGCATGGCGACACTGTTTGCAAGGACAAAGAGGAAGGAGATGTCCCTGGAAAACGAAGGTATTAAAAATGAGGAAAAGGGGGAAAATATACAAGAAAAATAAAAGGATAATGGGAAGACTGATAAAAATGCATTATTTTTTATTGTAAAAACGTCCTAGAAGTGAGCAGCTTCACTGTTAAGAGTTTGTCAGTCTGCGATTGGTGCGTCGGTTGCTCTTCCCTGGAAAGGGCTTTTGCGCAATCCTGGCAACCCACCACGTATAGCATGCATGACTGACGCCACGAAGAGATCGGGAGGAAGACGACTTCAGTTAGTTATAAAGATGTCGGAGGGAAAGCATTAAACCCTGTGGCCTGTGCCCAATGCATATAGTTCCGAGTTTGCCTAGTTAGCCCCGCCCCCGTGGATATTGTTGCTATGGCTCACACGCTATCGTCAAAATGGCGACACGCAACGCACAAAGCAATGGGACTTTCAACGGAAAGCAGATTCATTTGAGAAAACCCAAAGGCATTCATGTTTCAGGGTCGACAGTTATCTTAGAACACACTGAGCAAAGGGCCAGTAATACAGGGATGTCATATCATGACATACGTGCTTTCGTACCTTTGAACAACGAAACGACCGGCCTTGAAACCAAAAATTCACCCGGATCATCGCATACAACACTGTACAAATTGTATGGGGCCGGCAGAACATATCGCGTGATCATGTTGTTGTGAGACAGTGCACTTTGACCTATGTCGGTGATATCTGCTAGCTCTGTTGTGGTTGGTCGGCGGGTTCGGTTGATTGACAGGTCGGAACTATGCATTGAAAGGTAATGAATGTGCATTGGAAAATAAGAAAATTTTGTATTTTGCAAATCTCCCCCACTCCCCTTCACATCAGTAGGCCTATATCTAGGTTAACGCTTTCAACTTTCAATCTCCCCGACTCCCTTACCCAAAACCGTCTGACCCACTAACTTCCACGGGGCCTGTCGCCTGTTGTTCGTTTCTCAACACAATAATCGTTTTAAAGTTCAAACTTCCGGAAATAGGTTCAAGTTAAAGCAGACGACGGACATATTTCACCAACAGGTGGAAACCAGGGTACGACATTTTTAAGTAAGTGATCTGAAATATTATTTTTGACGTGCATGGTTGACCACGAGCCCCTAAAGACTGACGGGGCCCGCTCGGCGGCTTGACCGGGGTGCTACGGCGGTAAATAAGCGGCTGTCACGGCTGGTAGGCAGGTGCGTGAGGCGATTAAAGTGGCACTCCGTGTAACAATAATCTGAATCCTAAATTCGCCACTAAAATTTAAATAATAATCTCTAACCATGGCAAGGCGATCCAAACATTATAAAAAATAGGGGCGGGGAACGTTTTTGAACGCGCGCTTAGCAAGTGCTAAAAATATTGACCTTCGACATTTTGGAGACTAGTAGCATTACCATTTTTATTTTTTAATGCGCGATACACAGAAAATAGTTATCATCGGTTCCGCGTTAAAGCTTGCCAATACATCATTTGCAGTTACCCAACATTTTACTTGCACGAGTTGACACTATATAAGTGTCAATTACAATGGTGACAAACGCCACATGATTTTTTTCCGTGTAAAATGGTACCTTTGTGGGAGAAATTGCCAACTGAAGGTGGACCGGTATAACGTTGGCAACACCGCAGGGTGACGTTTTTATTTTAGAACTATATTATTTATACATGCACTTTAAATGATTTCATTCGTACAATACATTGTTGTTTTGTCTTCTCCGTATCGTTAAACGTTTGATGTAAAACTCGGAGGTATAAAACGAACGAAAGTGTTGGAGCACCGTCAACTTTAAAGGGGCTATGTCACGGTTTGCGCATGCGCAGCAAAACTTAAAAAGTGTGGCTAACTTTTTCAGGTTTTGTCGCCAGGTTTTGCATATCCTATTCAATCTTTGCCATCCCTTATAATTCTTTAGTAATTTTGGCAGTGATGTACTTGTCAACGTCCAGGATGGCCTGATGCATTACTTTTTACTTGGAATCGCACTGTTTTCCGTATTTTTAAGCCGCCAAACATCGACATCGCCGTGTGTGCGACCGTCGTTAAAAAGAGAGTTTTTTCATCCCATCAAAAAACTCCACAAAACATGACAGAAACGGCATCGAATGATATGAATGACATGGTTGGATACAGCAATTTACTTAACCTTGTTTTCCATCAAAACTGACATGCTTATTTGGTCCGGACAGCAATTTTACAGCATACCTTCTGTCCTTGGAAAGACACAGTGGCCGCCACCGCTGTAAAAAAAAATACGATTTTGTTTTTCCAGACATTGATCGAATAAATGCGCGCACACGATGCATAATGTAGTTGAATTCTGCGTATTGTAAACATAGTGGAACGAACACACTGCCCATGCGGCACGTGCTAAGCACACGATGTACACAACTATAGCACACGTACCAATGGCGTTGTGTAACGAAATTGCACTACATTCATCTGAGCCCGCACGTATGTCAAGATATGAAAGGATTTGGCGTATGCACAAACCGTGACATAGCCCCTTTAACTTGGCAGCTCGAGACTTGATGCTCAAACCTCGCGCGGTGGCCCCCAAATCTCGCGGGATTTGGCCGGCGATGTTGGCGGTAAAAGAGAAAAAAGTTCTTCCAACGGAAAACAGAACACCCACCAGACTATAAGCAGAAATACGAGTCGTCCGATGGGGATCGAACATGACAGGCACCTTTCGTTGTTTGTTCGGAAAATTTGCTGAGCCCAATTGAAGAGAAGAATGGCCAGAATACCTATAGCTTGACAGAACAGCTGATATTAACGACAAGGGAGGCTATTAAAATGTTCCAAATAGTTTAGATGAAAACATGTCAAATCTTATATTGTAAATTATATTAATTTAATTTTATGCTGCTCTGACAACTTGAAATTCTTCAAAGACGTGCCGTTAGGATAAGCTTAGAAGATTAATGCTGCCTTGTTTTTTACGGTGTCGCTGTTTTCTAGCTAGGCGTAGCCTCGCGGCTTACGGCCAGTATCCATCCGCGGTTTCCAAATTCGTGTACAGACTACTATACAGAGCATGCTCGGGAAAAATCTAACACGGTCATGGAAAAGAACACAATGTGTGTGATTCGTCCGTAATTTTCACCAAATTATTATAAGTAATCTCTACTGATGTGCCAAATAACATTATGCACAATCCTTGTATAGTATAGGGCCTATAGCCTATTAGGGGTTATTTGTTTATGAAGACATCTACTCAGTGGCGGATCCAGCCATATTGAAATACAGGAATACAATGGATTTAAGGGGTCTGTAGCCCCCGCTTTTCCTTTGTATTCCTGTATTTTAATGAGGCTGGATCCGCCACTGCTACTGTTCACATTCCTGGGTTTCACTTTCTTGACAACCATGCAGTTGCTATCCGCCATTACTGTGTCCATACTATGGCACGCCAAAGTAAAAAATAATTCAAAATTGGCATACCGTGCTTTTGTTGGCAAGTTTTTAAAAATGTTGAGACTTGTTTTTCAGGGTTGACGTTAAATTATCAGTGTTAAATTATTTCCCCTTTGTCGTGCCATAGTATGGACACAGTAATGGCGGATATGATAGTTGTTGACGTCACGCGTATGGCACGCCAAAGCGAAAATAATTCAACACTGATCATTTTAAAAACTTATCAACAACAGCACGGTATGCAAGTTTCAAACAGTATCAACATTTAAAAGTCATGCCAACGTTTTTTTTTTCTTGCGCAACATTTGCAAAAATATGCGTCAACATTAAATGATCAGTGTTGAATTATTTTCGCTTTGGCGTGCCATACGCGTGACGTCAACAACTATGGCATAGTATGGACACAGTAATGGCGGATAGCAACCGGTTGTCAAGAAAGTGAAACCCAAGAATTGTGATACAAAGTACATGTAGTGTTTATAGAACATTTATTCACAGAAATTCACAGAAAGAGAGCGCTATTCTGGGTATATAGGCCTATATATATCCCTTTAGAAATGCACAATGAGAAAGGTAAAGAAAAAACACAACAATGTAATGAGGAACTGTGGCAAACTGGAAGTTTCCACCCCAGTTTTTCATAGCTTACAACATGTAAAGCCACACCAAATGGCAAAGGATCACAAAAGCATCAGCAAGTTGGAGAAAATAGTGGAATCTTTTGCGCACTGTTGAGTGTGATTTTCCTGTCACGGTGTTTGCCTACTGTGACATCACAAATTTGCTCATGAATATACAAATTTGTTTTAGCTTAAAAATCAAACGCCTTTATTTTAACAAGTTCTAAACGTTTTGTTATGACTGTATCTTATACCTAAGCCACAATTAAAGCGGAGGCCGGGCGGCGTGTGCGATTTATAGGCATCGGTCGGCGTGTAGAGGTCGGCGAAAGATCGCGCGATAGGGCGGTCACAGTCACAATTAAAAGTGCCCCGCACGCTGCCATGACGGAATGGGGTCGAATTCTTAGCCCGTTTATCGGCCGGTGTCCGGCAGGCACTCGTCTGATGTTCTGCCGATGTCCTGCCTATGTCACTGCGATACCCCGGCCGATGTCTGGCCGATTTCCGGCCGGGCGCCGCCAAGTCGGCCGGACGCCGGGTGGGGCCCGGCCGGCGTCTGAGCGGCGTATGGGCGGCGCCTGGCCGATATATGGATTGTCTGGGTTGTCCAAAATTTGGCCCGGCTCCCGCCCGATGTGTGCGATGCCCTGCCGGACATCGGCCAGGCATCGACCGATTTATTTGCGATAAGTTTGCGATGCGAAACGCCGCACCAGGTTTTAAGTCCGAGTTAAAAGTAACTCGATGCCTGCCCGATGCCCAAAAATTACCCGGCAGCCGCAAGGAGTCACGTGGGGCCCCGGCCGAAAATGCCTAGAAATCCGTCGCAAACTACTCGCAAACCCATCGCACGCTAATTGTGACTGGGGTATTAGTGAAGTAGTTGCATAGCATAAATTCCATTGATAAAAATACTATTTCAGTGGCCCTCCTTTAATATCGTTAATAATTTATTTTCTTTTTCGAGGCACGCCACACTTAATACTTCGGTCACAGAAGTGGCACTAACAAATAAATCCACAGACGGAACAAGAAGAACATAATACAGCTTTAAAGGACAATCACATTGATGGAATTTTTATCCCGCGTTGGTGGTCGGCTAACCGGGAAGGTTAAACACTCATTACTTAACCCCATCAGAGCTGATTTGGTCGGGCAAACCGCGCCGCGGCACCCGGCGAAACAACATCACCGGCGTCGCTGAGCTGCGTCGGCCGGCCTTTGTTTACTCGCAACGGGTGCACATGAAAATCGTTACAATCGACCAATATACCGGTAATAAGCCCTTCACCTCGAAAAGTATACACGGGTTATTAGGCACTCAAGAACATCGCCCAAGTGACAGCAAGAAAAACAAGGGGATCAGGAGGGGTTAATTCGGCCTGATAAACGCATCCCACACCCCGACGATTACTGGTCGGGGTGTGGGAAAATTGGACGGTTTAGACCTGAGGCGAAAAACATTTGGAATGTCAAAAGTAAAATTTAAAAAAAAAAGTATTGTTTTTGTTTTATTGCCGCCCTTATCTGGCGCGACCTTGTTTCTTTCGGCGCTTTTTGTTCAGCGCTAACGCGGGTCGTAAAAACAGAATTAGAAAAACGCTGAGGCTGGTATGCAGGGAATTGTTTTCAGTTCTAGCAGTTGAAATAATCGAGTCCTTGCCGTCTGGAAAATTTGTCCTCGTAAACAAGTTCCGATGGCAAAACTGGAATCTAAGTACGAACTGCCAGTATTTCGATGGCTCACCAGTTTTGGTGTTTTTTTTAAATGGCTTAATTTGCATTTGCAGATTGAAATAAATGTCTCACGTTTTACCAGGAACTTAAGAGAATGAAAGTTGAACTGCAAGTTGTATAACTTAGGCAGCGTGAATGCACGCAATCAACTCCCACCTTTGCATACTCGGTTGCGTGTCATTTTCTGTGATCCTCAAGTACAATATCAAATAATGACCGCCGTTACTTTGTTCAGTTACGCATCAGTTGCAACACCGAGAGAAAAAATTTGGTTCATAGGGAAAACCTGAGGAAATATACCACTGTGCCTCATAGCGGCCATCTACCCGGTGTCTCAGAGGTCTTGGGGAAAACCTGAGGGAGTATACCACTGTACAGCATAACTCAGCTGGTAGAGCATCTGCCTGGTGTGTCAGAGGTATTGGGGAAAACCTGAGGGAGTATACCACTGTACAGCATAACTCAGCTGGTAGAGCATCTGCCTGGTGTGTCAGAGGTATTGGGGAAAACCTGAGGGAGTATACCACTGTACAGCATAGCACAGCTGGTAGAGCATCTGCCCGGTGTGTCAGAGGTCTTGGGGAAAACCTGAGGGAGTATACCACTGTACGGCATAGCTCAGCTGGTAGAGCATCTACCCGGTGTGTCAGAGGTCTTGGGGAAAACCTGAGGGAGTATACCACTGTACAGCATAGCACAGCTGGTAGAGCATCTGCCTGGTGTGTCAGAGGTCTTGGGGATACCTGAGGGAGTATCACTGTGCCTCACAGCTCTGCTGGTAGAGCATCAACCCGGTGTGTCAGAGGTCTTGGAGGAAACCTGAGAGAGTATACCACTGTGCCTCATAGCTCAGGTGGTAGAGCATCTGCCCGGTGTGTCAGAGGTCTTGGGGAAAACCTGAGGGAGTATCACTGTGCCTCACAGCTCTGCTGGTAGAGCATCTACCCGGTGTGTCAGAGGTCTTGGAGGAAAACCTGATGGGGTATACCACTGTGCCTCATACTCATAGCTCAGGTGGTAGAGTATCTGCCCGGTATGTAAGCGGTCTTGGAGAAATTCTGAGGGAGTACACCACTGTCTCACAGCTAAGCTGGTAGAGCATCTGTCCGGTATGTCAGAGATCTAGGGCTCTGTATATGATATTTTTAAAAATCTCATCCCATGTCTGGTTGTTTTATTTCAATGGTGATTAGGCACCGTACAGAATGTTGCGTTTATTACTTCACTCAGTTTCGCATCCATGAGGGAGTATACCACTGTGCCTCATAGCTTATAGCTGGTTGAGCATCCGCCCGTTAATCACAGGTCTCGGGTTCGAATTATTAGTTTCTGCAATCTCATATTTGGTCAATTGATATCGCATTTTGGTTAATTGCATCACACTCTGTATGAAATGGGTGTAGGTTTCTGTGGTAGAAAATTGTGGGAGGTCGTGAAATTTGTTTTTTAATTTATTAATTTGGCCCCAAAATAACAATATTTGCAAGTCTTTGCTCTGTCTCCGAAATCACCGTAATACATAAAGCACGTTTTTGTTCTCAGAACCATTCGGTGTGGGCCGATCTTCCACCACGCAATCCCAACACCAAGACCACGGCTATAATACCGCAGTTGTTTGTTTGAAACCAACCCACGAGGTTACTATACAGCCAGCCCAGACAGTGGTCATAACTCACCAATTTACACCAATAGGAAGTAATGGGAAGTAATTAGTTAATGGCAGGGAATGTGCCGGCCTTAAGTGTGGTTTCGCGCCGTCCGTGTGATTTTTATTGGTTTTCGATTGGCGGAAGTGATACCAAGTGATGATCTCTTGTTAAGTATACGGCTGTTTACGGCGCCGAAAATTCTTCCGTTTGACCTCAGCGACGGAACGTGGAGTATGCAGATCACTCCTTGCTCGGTTTGTTATGTGGAAAATGCATGCATTTTGAGAGGTTAAAGAAGCGTGACCAGATTTTGTTTTAATGGATTTCGTTCTAACCTAACAATCATATAAAATACCTCCTCAAAATACTATCCATGGGTAGAAAACAGTAAATTTGCAATCTCCAATTTGGATGTGGAAGCAAAACGGTTGGAGTAATCACTGCACTGCTTTATGTAACCAGATAATACAAAACATTGGTGTTTTTTTGACGATATCCTTGAAGAAAAATATGACAAATGAGAAAAATATGACAAATTACTTAATGATAATTTTCAACCTAAAATTGAAGCATATCAGTTTCTCGTCCATTTGATTTTTTTTTTAAGATAGTGGCAAACAACACCGAAGCAGACGGACTGTAAATAGACAGCACTGGAGCCCACATCATTTAAACAGCTGCATTCTCCAGCTATTTTCCCATGCACCGAAACTTCAATCGTAAATAAGACCTTTACATCGCATAGCTACTGTCAAGTTGACTGGTCAAAACATGAAATGGTTTACTGAAACTCCTCTCTACATGTGGCAGTCGTTCCTAGAATTAAATAAGAAACTTTATTTGCTAAATTAACGATACTCTGAACGATGTGTTCCCCTTGTACTTCCATGCGCCCTCTACGTTCAGTCCTTTTTGCATCACACATGCCTGCGACAGTGACTCCGAAGGCTGCAGGGTGCACCCGGCTACTAAATCGGGCACCATATACAACGCTGGATGTTCAATATTTAAAAATCATTTTAAAATTCTTACACAGCGTCTCCGACCAAAAGAAAAAAAAATTTATACACTCTTTAATCTCTAATCTTTTCAATTCTGTTAGGGGGAGTCCGTCACTTTCATTCACTAATTTCCACTTGAAATAAAACCACGTGACCCCTGCAAGAGTTAAAATTACCAAACAGACCAGCGTCCATTTTGAAAAAAGTCCCATACGCTGCTGGGCAAAATAGGGCCGTTTACTTTTACGTTTACAATTACTTAGTTGAAAAAACACCCCACATTTATGACGGGCAATTTTTACACTAGATCACACTCGTTAAGCTCCCAATTCTAGGATTTTTATTACATAAAATAATAGTAGAGGATGTGCTTTACACATTTCTATCAATTTCAGAGAATTTGATAGTTTCGTTTTGGTGTAATTGCAAGTTTTCTATTTTTATGCTAATGAAATTTCCATATTCATGAGCAAAGCTGTGATGTCATCTCAGGACAACAGAGGAATTCTCCATAGATCAATAGTTGGTGTCATTTTCAGTGGCTTTCTGATATCATGAACTGTATCATTTTACTGAGTTTGTTTAGTATAACATTTGCAACAATCCCAACAAGTTTGTTTGAGTCAAAAACAGATCAGCGGGCTACTGTTACAGTTTAAAATGTAATGTTCTTTCTTCGTTTTTTAACTGTGGTTTCCCTCCATGACCAGCAATAAACAGCGCCCTCGTCTGTCAAGAACATTTTTAAGTAGAGAAAAGGTCGCTTCTCTCTGAAATGAAAACAAAGTTGAGTTTGCCCGTTTGTCTGCAGCATTTGATCCTTTGATTTGTGCATAAAACCAGCTGGTTGATAATTTTCATTTCACTAAACCTTTAAAGAAACCTTTGAGGGCTGAGGACACTATTAATGAGTTCGGCGCACTGATTTTTGCCTTTTCGGTGGAGTGCAACCCGAGAGCCCGTTTCTGGGTGAAAGATATCATTTCGCCCCCTCCAAGCAGGTTCATTTGTTCCCTCCCCTTCCCCAACCCCAATTACATCGTCAAATGACTGCAGGTCGTTAATAATGGCGTTGTTTGTTTGATTTTCTCGGCGAGTTTTGCGAGTTGGCGAAACGACTAAGGAGGCGTTCGCCCGAGATTGCGCGACGTTTCACGGTTCACATCGTGCCATCTTTACAAGACGGGGGCGAAATGTTGACGGAGCGCAACACGGTTGAAGTCAAAATATCAACTGCTGGTATTTAAATTAGTGCGCGAAAACAAAATGGCAAAGGGCAATGTCATTATATAGGCGGGCTGGCAAATCATGTTTGCTTAAAGACCACGCGTTCTGTGGTTGAGTGCGTATGCACAACCCACTTGGGAGCTTGTTCGGGGTTTTCCAGAAAAGTTTGCTCTAACCTAAGAATCGTACAAGACACCTACATGGGAAGAAAAAAGGAAATTTGCAATCTCCAACTTGGATGTGGAAGCAACAAGGTTTAATGCTGCACTGCTTTATGTCTGGGGTCGATTTCACAAAGACTTACGATGCGTCGCAAGTATCAAATCCATCGCAACTCATCGAACCCTTTGTAATTTTATCACGGGTTCGGCGAGTTGCGATGGATTTAGTACTTGCGACGCGTCGCAAATCTTTGTGATAATCGACCCCAGATAAATAAGCTTACAAAACCTCGGTGGTTTTTGACGATATATCCCTGAAATTATACGGATTGAGAGCGAAATTTCAGAATGTAAAAATGCGACAATTGATATGGTATCAAAATCTCAACACCCATGCATGGTGAAAATGGGGGCTCAACGATGTGATCAGTAGGACACAATCATCACGTGGTCACTAACGCCGATGGTATGGTGGCACACAGGAGACATCACATATTGCAAAATTACAAATTATTACTTCGTGATGTCGCACATTGTTTCGGTAATATCTATATAAATATTTGCCATATTGCATGTTTTACGGTAAAAAAAACCCCGGCAATTATATTTTTTTTGTTAGATTGTCACATGAGTGGGGATTACACACACGGACCAATAAGGATTCAGCCGACATAAAATTACAAGCTCGGATACAATCGGATTGGTTCATAAAGTCCAAGATGGTTATAGATGCCTACATTATCAATATTACAATACCAGTAATGCAACAAATTTTCACATTATTTCATGCTTAAACATCCCCCCCCCCCCCCCCCCCCCCCCCCCCCCTTTGGAAAATCCTGGATCCGCCCCTGGGCGTACGTATCGTGCTGTTAAACGGGCCCCAGACTGGCCTAGGACATATTAATGACCTCACGTTCAGTATACATTTCTATGGGAATCTATGGGGATCTCAGGGTACAATCAGTCAAAACGTGATGTCATAACCAGAAACATGTTTGTAACATAATAAAGAGTTGTTGCACGAAGTTCAAGTCTAATGACATACCAAACATTTGATGAAAAAAAAAAATCATAGCACAGGGGAAAAAAATGCCAAATGAAAAAGCAACCATGTATTCTACAACTGCACAAATCCGAGCTTCCTCGCCATGAAATGCATCTATAGTCCTCACTGAAGAAAGTGCAAATCGGAGTCAAGGAAAAACCGCAAATTAATTGACCTATCGCTGGCTTTTGTCAGCCCCTGGTGCTTCCCCTAAGGAAAGGTCTCAGAAGCCACGCCCCTTTAGAGAAACCCAACAGTAATACTGAATCATTTTGGTGTCGTGCCCAATGCTTGCTTGCGTGTGTGTGCGTCGTGCTGTGCGTCATCCAGTCGTTACGGCACACAAAATTGGCGTTCTTGTTAAAGCCACGTCATATTTGCAGTTACCTAAAATTTTACTTCATGAGTTGACAAGAAAAGCCCGACTAAAAGTGTTGATAGCAATGGTAACAAACACCAAATGGTTTTTCCCCTTGTAAAATGGTGCTTTTGGGGGAGATATTGCCAACTGAAGGTGCTTAAAAAATCGTTTGCGATTATGGAACCAGATAAATTAGTTTACAAAACATCGGTGGTTTTTTGACGATATCCTTGAAAATATACGGATTGAGAGCGCGAAAGGTTAGAATGGTAATGAGAAAAATATGACAAATGATAACAATCTAAACACCCACTGAAAAAGGTAGAACACATGATTGGTATCTCGAAAATCAGAAATGTTCACAGATTTACACATAACTTACACAATATAAACATGATGATGGTAGAAAACTTCCCTTAAAATTATTTTGTCTGAAATGCTACAATCTTTGAGAAATTAGTAAAACAATTAATTTTCGTCTCATGAGACGAAAATTCACTTCGCCCCAAACCACTTTGCCCTGGACCACTTCGCCCTAAACCACTTCGCCCAAATACCACTTCTTACACAGGCCGTGGTTCAGGGCGAAGTGGTTTTTGGGCGAAGTGACTGTAAACATGCATTTGTTGTCTGTTTTCTCAAATGTTAGACGAAGTACGGAGCTGACTTTTACTCAGGTTGGTTTCAATCATGATGCATATCTTCAATCACACAGGGAGATAAAACTATTTGTATGTGTTCTGCCTTTAATGTTCATGAGTTGGTGATTTAATCCTGCTCGATGACAGAGGCATGTTTCGCCTGTACGAGCTGACAGTGAGAATTTCCCTTAGTCCAATGAACTTGAGCCATGTTCGAGTTACTTAACTTGAGCAGCCCAAGGGCGTCCGGCACAATCATCTTTCCGCCCGGGTTTATCTTTTATCTGCATGCACAACCAAACGTTTCTCAACAAACAAAAAATGGCAGATTTTTGAAACATTCGTACACAACTGAAATATTAACGATAGATTATTGGATTGGAAACTATCACGAAACTTTGGAAAGCTTTTACAAACAGGAACAACAGCATTACATAACTAAAGAATAATGTTGATAAACTGCCTTGTGGAAATTTGAGCCACATAGATGCAGTATATAATACTTCAGAAAACCTGAAAAATCCATGCATGGTTTTTGTGTTGAATGAATGGTAAAAATCTTCTGCCGATACTTTTTTATTAAATGCACATTCTGTTGGCAATTTCTCCCGCAAAGGTACCATTTTACACGAGGGAAATTTTTTAATAATTACAAATGATGTATTGGGGCTTTAAGGATGTATGTGGCAAAACCAACATGTGTATAGGTCAGCTCATCAGTAACTCACATGATTCGAGAAATCAATGAAAAACCGTATCCATATACTTTAAAACAAGAATTGTCGTGCGAAGCTACGGACACCATTTAATCCAATCAATTATTACGTGACAACCTTGCTTGTTTTCAAACATACACAAAAAACATAACGAACACAACCTTTGGTATGGTGCCTGATCACCATAAGGCCCTTACGATTCTTCCCTCATCACAAACAACATAGAAAACCCTCAAAATAATATTAAGGACGAGGTCTACAATCATATAGGGCCTACCTATAGTCTATTCAAGGGCAGTATTAAATAGTAAAGGTTACCAATATACCGCATTTTGAACCTCCACCCAAACCACGATGATTCATTTGAATCATGCAATATTTTGACGTTAATTCCCCATAGAACGTCTTGGCTTTCGGTGTAGGTTGGCTCCCCACGTCGGCGAAGCATGTATAGAGAACCTGCAGTGACGTATTGGACGGCAAGCGACAGAAATATACACGCTGGTAACTAGTAATGCCGTCCATGTGACGTGCAGTGACGTAGTGGACGGCACTGCTCGTGGACGGCAAACGATAGAAATGTACACTGAACACTACTATTGCACATTTCATGCCGTTGAAAGTCACAACTAATTGAAAGTTTCTTCGCATTTACCTGATAAATGAATTGAATTTAAATCAAGGAGAAATTTAACTCACCAATTTTGGAAATCGTCGGACTTCTCCAAAACCTACGGGTGGACAAAGAGGCTATCTCAGGGTTGTCTAATGCCACAGGGGGCACTCGCGGACCGCACACATCCAAAATACGGACAACAAAGTTCGTGAAGAAAACTTAGGCTAGTTGCGTCAAGCCACTATACCATGTCATACCACAAGGCCAATTAAAAACCAACTGGCATACAGTCATGTACTGACGAGTCTAGTTGCCAGTCAGTCAGTCAGTCAGCAGAGTTGAGCAGCCGAGTCAGGTCCTAAAATAAACTTGTTTCTCAAGAGGGATGTAAGAAAATACCTCTCAAGCCAAACCGGTATTTTTTTGTTCCTGTCCCGAGCGCACCACTTACATCCTTGGCTCAACATTTTTGTTTAAACCCGGTCAAAGAAAAAAATGGCAAACGGTTGTGGGGGTACATGAGGTCCTGGAAGGGTGTTTAAAATTTGGGACATATCCCTTGGGTGTGTTCGAAATTATACCTGGCCTTGCGTGTAATTTTCCTCGCGTGTACTTCCTTGCGTTTCTTGGCCAAGTTTAATGACTATGCTTTTCGTGATTTTAAAATGCCAAGGCTCAGGCAGAATCGATTGGGGAATAACAGACAACGAGAACACCAACTGGCAGAAAGTGGAGTAGGTCTGAAAAAATGATGACGTCACTGTTTGTTTACATATCCGTTTTTCTATAAGAGCCTCGGGGAACTCAACAGTTCGTGCCTCCATAGGACACGTTACTGTAAAGAAATATTGACTTCGTTATTGCATAGGTTTATTTGTTCAGACCCAAAGGTTATCAAGTTTCCCCATCTGACATATTCCTGTTTTCTTAAAAAAGAATAGAAAGTATTTTTGGGGGGCAATCACAATATGGTGTTCCAACATGCCTCTTTTGGTCAAAAGATACGGGCAATTAATTAACCCTGAACGAGGAGAAAACTTAATCCTAGCTCCCTACTCGACCCACCCGCAGATTACATCATAATATGGCAAAGACCGGTTTGTTTGCTGCCACCACGCGTTTCAAAAGTCTCCCATTCGAAGCCCACAATGCACTTTGTTTACATCTTAAAGCGCCCTCTACCGAAATCTACCTCTATCTGCATGCGCACTCGTCGTGAGCAGAAAACAATATCGTGTAAAATGTCACATTACTCCAAGGCAACTTGACCACTGACCTAGTATATACACATTGGACGGCGGTACAACTGCAGATGGCTATGCGAGAATTGAATCAACGATTCGGCCATCTCACTAACAGGAAAGACAGGTGGCTGTTACGTGTGTGTTACGTGTTAGTGTTAGTTTAACAGATCTGTTAACAGATCTGTTAACACGGCATTAGTCTCGACTTCTCATTGAATGGCCAGGTTAACACCATGTTAACAGATCTGTTAACACGGCATTAGTCTCGACCTCTAATTGAATGTCCAGGTTAACACCGTGTTAACAGATCTGTTAACACGGTGTTAGCACCATGTTAATTCTTTGCACTGTACACAGGGCGAAGTCACAACTCTGGGAGTTGCGTGTTAGTGTTAGTGTAACAGATCTGTTAACTTAATCAGAGTTGTGACTTCAGAACAAACACCGTGTTAACTCGATGTTCGATGTTAACACGGTGTTACAGATTGCAATTTGCGGTTCTGCGCACGGCTTTCAACACTAAAACTAACACGTCCTGTTAACACGGTGTTTGTTCTGAGGTCACAGGTTAAGATAACAGAACTGTAACAGATCTGTTAACACCAACACTAACACGTAACACACACAGAATTGTGACCTCACCCTCTTGCCTTGACTGCTCTCCTGTCCGTATAGATCATGGTTACTTCATGTGCAATTGTTCTTGCATCAGTATTGCAAAATGAGTGTCTGACGTCATCACATGGTGCAAAAACGCACATTCATTATACCGCCGTTGAAAACATTCCAAACACTACAGCTAGCGATGAGTAGCATGGGGTACGTGGAACCGATTCTATCAACACGCTTCAACGTTGTAATCAGATGATTTACAAAAGTTTAAATTTCATGAAACACGAAGATATTTCGGAAAACTCCAGACGTATATATAGCATGTTTTAGGTGTCAATTTGTATACGACAAATGTTGACATCAAAGTAATACAAGTGAACATTCCTGAGATATTAAAGGCAGATTACACGGTTGGACAACTTTTAATAACAGAAACAACAGCATTACATAACTAAAGAATAACGTTGATAAACTGCCTTGTAAAAATTCCAGCCACGTAGATGCAGTAATACTTCAGAAAACCTTTTTAAAAATCCATGCATGTTGTTTGTCTTGAATGAATGGTAAAACTTTTTTTAAAACATTTAGTTTGCAATTTCTCCCACAAAGGTATTATTTTACACGGGAAAAAAATCATGTGGCGTTTGTTACCATTGCTATCAATACTTTTAGTCGGATGTTTCTTGTGAACTCGTGAAGTTAGATTTTGGGTAACTGCAAATGATGTATAGAGCTTCTGCACCAGCGGCCATGACAGGGGGCAGGTTTTCTTATTTAAATGATGTAACAATATAGAACCACAAAGCACCTACTCGTGCATGACACATGGTAACAATGTGACTGCCCCCTGTCATGGCCGCCGTGCAAAGGCTCTATTGGGGCTTAAAGAAAACATGGTAAGAGTCAAAAGGCAGACTGGTATTTCACCTAAGTGTTCGACTGCATATATTAAGGAAAAGCAGAAAATGTATCACAATCTCGGACCCTGACTTACAAAATATAATTCATCAAGAAACAAAAACGAGTGTTTATGACAAGCATGTTCATCACCCACACATTTTTTCCACAAAATTGGCAACACCTGAGATTTTCTTGTGCAAGCCGCGCGCCAGTCTGTTTGCAGTGTAGCGCGTCCATTCAATAGGATCTTCCTGTGCACGGCCACTGATGCGCGTCTCCGCTAACGATGATTCCACCGTGAAATGAGCATTTTGATTGGTTCAATTCCAACTCTTCGGGGCAAGCCTCGGGCCCGGATTGGCTAAACGCGTGTCGCGTGTACTTTTCATTGGGTGCTGACTGATGATTTGACTACACTGTCTTCCGACAATTTTAAAGGATTGTTGCTTTTTCCATGTGGAAAGGCCTGGCTGTAATTTGGTTTTTACTGGGCACGAATGTTCAAATGAACAGGAAAATTTAATAAAGAGAGGTCCGACTTCCTTTGACACGATTCTTGGCCTTGTTTTCCTCTCCGTTTTGGCGAAGATTCCGTGAATTAAATGAAGTTGAAATGACTTCAACGGATCCAGTTTGAAGTTGAATGTTACGCTGCATGCCGACGGTTTCCTATACTGTGACGTCATCGAACAGCATGCTCGCTTTTGCAGCATATTACTAAATGTTCATTTAGTGCATGAATTAACAAAATGGAGATTGACTTCGCTTCATTATTAATTCATGCTGAAAATAAAAGGTTTCGTCTGATTTAAAAACCCATTTGTATAGTAGCCCGAAATTTTGGTTCATGAGTTGACAAGAAAACCCCGACTAAAAGTGTTGATGTAGCAATGGTATTAACAAACACCACACGGGTTTTCCGTGTAAAATGGAGAAATTGCCAACTAAAGGTCTTTGAAAAAAATATGCAATTTGTTACCATTCATTCAACACAAAAACCATGCATGAATTGTTCAGGTTTTCTGAAGTATTACTACATCTATGTGGCTGAAATTTCTACAAGGCATTTTATAAACATTATTCTCTAGTTATGTAATGCTGTTGTTCCTGTTTTAAAAGTATCCGTCTTTAAAATCAAGGTAGGGGCCTATAGTTGTTTACAGACAGCCCCTTTCAGAACTGCGCGTTGAAAACCAACTCGTTGGTGCACTCATGTTACCGAGATGGAAAGAATTATACAGCGCGTGTTTACCGTCCGGTCTAAGCATTGGATTTCGCTAATTAGTCACTGGTGTGTACAAGAAAAATAATTCAACCGTCGATAAGGCTTTGTGATCGCCGAGATATGTCATAATTGTTACCGCTGAGTTTTGAACACAGGATTCGATTCCACTGCATAAATCATAATGTTTGTCATATCTTGGCGTTCGGCATTCTTGAATCCCCAGCGGTATCTACACTGAGAAATGTAGACGCTGATCGAGCCGCAGGGACGACCAGCGAGACAGCGTGTTTTGTAGAAATTTGTACCACCAAAAGAGGAAAGAGGAAACCGAAAACACAACTGGAGAAGAAACAAAACGGAAGAAACTGCCGCAGGAATTTTATGAAGACGTTTTTTGAGAGGCGGAATTCGGTTGGGTATATACCTTGACCGAGACCATGATCGAGTCAACGGTACGCTAGCCCGCCACCCACTCCCTCAGTCCCCGGTGGCGTCTTTGGGACGTGCGTTTATACCTCGTAAACCGGACAATTTTGTTTTAATAATGCACTTTTTATGTGAAAAGAATCTGCTTCGTGGCTCGGGCGTGGAGTGGTGTTTTCGGTGCACCGTTGAACTCTGAGCTGGAAATGGGTAACCAGATCGACATAAACAGTGCATTTTCCTCTTTATATCGTGGATATAAAGCCCGAGGCATGTTGATGTTTTTAGCATGTCATTCATCCATCTTATATTTGACGTTGGCTCGTTCTCTTGAGAAACCCCAGTTCCCGCATATTACGCATTTTTATTACGTTCCTTTAAAACAAAATGATAAAACTGTTAAGAATCTGTCCGCAGTCAATAAAAAGTTGCAAGATAAAAGATAAGAAGTAATTTTCGAGTTAGTAAAATGTTTGAGGTGCCTCGGAGTCCTGTAACCGACCTATTTCCGTCTAGTTGTTTGCCTATTAGATATTTTCATTTCAGACATTTGTCGCCGTGGGGTCTTAAGCTTGGTGTTCCGGTACACAACACATCCAGCCACTTTGGTACTTAAAATGCCCGGCTAAATCCTTTGCTATGATCCGAGAATTTGACCAAACAAAAACACTGATGTATGAAATTCCTTAAAATGAGATGAACCAGGGGTCATCGGGATCCATTAATTCATAAACAAAAGTTTAGGAAGGCGACACTCCCTCTTTTTCTCAATAAAAACCCATAGATAGGATTATGCGTGATGATCTTGTTTTTCGTTGATATAAGATAGGACGCTATTTTCAACCCGCAGAATCCCGAATACTTTGACGCATGAAAAGAACCAAGTCGCCTCCCAACTTCGGTTGTGATCATGCCAACGTCAATACTGCTCTTAACATACCCCGGCAGTCAATCCGAGTTAAGTTCCCCTTTCCGCTCCTAAACATTTGTAGAGTTGACAGGTTATTTAAAGTGCCCTACATTCTTCACCTGGAGCGGTGGGGTTGGCGTAGTGGTTCTTTCCCCGTCTAGGCTCTGGCGTTCTGGGTTCGATTCCAGGGCGTGCATGTGGATTGGGTTTGCAGTCCCAACTTGACCGCGTGTGTTTTCCCCCCAGGAGATTTCCCTGGGGTCACCCCCCCCCCCCCCCCCTCCCCCCCCCCCCCTCCCCCCCCCTCCCCCCCCCCCCTCCCCCCCCCCCCTCCCCCCCCCCCGCCCCCCACTTCTAAAACTGCATCTCCTTCGTCATCTTAAGTTGACAATAATGTTAAAGCTAGCACCGTAATGTTGATGGCATAAAGACTCTTATAGTTGCCGAAGATGCCATCAAAATACAACAACATTCTTCAACTGTGCGTATAACTACATCTTTCTGTTAATAATGTTTATGGTGTGCCTTGGCCGAGTGGTTTGGTGCACAAATCGATTGCGGATTCGATTCCCGTCCACGTCCTTGGTTCATGTGCCCTTGAGCAAGACACTTTGTCATAAGTTGGCTCTCGTTGGCCAAGGCACAGGAGTAAATGGCACCTGCAAGGGTTGCAGCCTTCGAGCGCAGGGAGTTGTGCTCAATGACCAGGGTAATAATGTTGTAAAGCAAAAGTTGTAAAGTACCAAGATGTATCTTGCATCAATTCACGGTAAGGTAATATGACGTCGTTAGATGTGCTCTATACATTAGTTATTTTTAACAAACTTATTTTTATTACTATCAAACTGAACAAACTTTGCTCAGTTGCGCACCAATGGAAAAATCTGAACGGTAAAAACCTGAGAGAGTTTACTACTGTGCCTCATATCTCAGCAGATATAGAGCATCAGCCCCGAGAATCAGAGGTCTTGGGGAAAACCTGAGGGAGTATACCACTGTGCCCCATAGCTCAGCTGGTATAGAACATCTGCCTGGTGTGTCAGATGTCTTGGGGGAACCCGAAGGAGTATACCACTGTACCTCATAGCTCAGCTGGTAGAGCTACTGCCTGGTGAGTCAGAGGTCTTGGAGAAATCTGAGGGAGTATACCACTGTGCCTCATACTCATAGCTTCACCGGTAAAGGGAGTACACCACTGCGCCTCATAGCTTAACTGGTAAAGCATCTGCCTCGTGTGTCAGAGGTTTTGGGGGAAACCTGATGGAGTATACCACTGTGCCCCAAAGCTCAGCTGGTAGAGCATCTTCCTCGTGTGTCAGAGGTTTTTGGGAAAACATGAGGGAGTACACCACTTGCCTCATAACCTAGCTGGTAGAGCATCTGCCTGGTGAGTCAGAAATCTTGGGGAAAACCTGAGGGAGTATACCCCTGTGCCTCATAGGTCAGCTAGTAGAGCTTCTGCCTGGTATGTCAGAGGTCTTGGGGAAACCTGAGGGAGTATACCACTGTGCCCCATAGCTCAGCTGGTAGAGCATCTGCCTGGTGCGTCAGAGGTCTTGGGCCCGGGAAAACCTGAGAGAGTATACCACTGTGCCTCAAAGCTCAGCGGGTCGAGCATCTTCCCAGTGTGTCAGATGTCTTGGGGAAATATGAAGGAGTATACCAATGTGCCTCATAGCTCAGCTAGTATAGAGCATCTGCCAGGAGAGCCAGAGGTCCGGGGTTCCAATCTCGATGAGACCCAAGTGATTTTTCATCATCCCATGTTTGGTTGTTCTGAGCAAGACAGAGTCCAAATCATGGGCCAACACCAAAAGAGAAACCGGATATAACCAGAGTCGCGCTACTGAAATTGTTTCTAAATTTCCCCTGCAAGAGGTTGTTTCATTTCTGCATAGACTGCATGCATCATCATGTTCAGTCTAAATTAATGATTTCAAGCCGCGATTCGCGCATTACCAGTGGCGTTATCGATGAGCCAAAATTAGACACAGATCCATTAGTATGTACGTACGTCTATAGACCTACAAAAATTACAAGAATGATCCAGCTGAGCCAAAGAAAGAAAAAAAGAATCATCAAACTGTGTGTGCCTCCAGGCCTACATATCAAAACACCAAATAAAGGGTTTAATTCCCCATTCTCGGCCAAATCCAGACTCTTAGAATAAAAGTTATTTACGACACCGATGTTCTGCTTTCGTGATGTGGAGGGAAAAAAGCACCAGCAGCATGTGTAAGTCGGCTGCGTAATGGGCCCCGACGGACGCATTGCATGCAAAGCATTGGAGTAAACAAAATCCGGATCTTATGGCTGAGTAATGCGAACTGAGCTGAGATCTTCGTAAGAGAGTCAGCGAGGTTCACTTTCAGGAAGTTGCGAGACAGAGGAATTTTTGTTATGCTTCCGTTACGGTTGTCACTTTTTCGTTAATTTACTTCCTTCCAGTTTCGTGCCAGGGTTTATTTTTACATACACACTGGGGTAAACGGGGCAAGAATGATGTGAAAGTAGTCTGACAAAATCTTCTTAAACTTTTTTTCCGAATGGGTTTTGGAATTTGAATTTGTTTTATTATTTTACACTCGTGGCCAATGACCAAGTTGCTGTAAAAATTACAAAATTACACCAAGTTACAGAATAAAAACATTCGAACATTAAAAAAAACAAATACAAAAACAAAAATAGAAAAAGAAATATGCATATGAAAATAAAATCCAAAATACATTCAAAGGCAACTTAGACGACAATTACATATGTATAAAGCAGTATTGGACAAAGGAAAACCTGGGACTATCCATTTAATAAACTAATAAAATAAGGAATTATACTACATTTTTGAAACGGGACGTCCTGCATGGTATACAACTGGGAAACGTTATTAGCATTGCGCAGACTGCAAAAATGGGACTCAAATCTGGAAGGGGGGAGAAGATTCCTAGTTCGGGGTTTTATTAGTCAAGCTTGATTCACAATTATACACACCATCTTCTTCCCTTCAGTGGGTTCCTTCGTCAAGACGATGCCAGCGTTTTGTTCTTTTCAAGATAGCCTCGCTTTAATCTCTGTAATGTTGTGCAAAGACTAGGGCCTATGTTGAGTTTATTTTACCGGATTCCTCTGTGTTGACAAATTCGAAATATGCACTGGCAGCCTCGTTTCAGATGCTAAACCATTGTGTTACGTCACGCGCGTTGTCATTTGCAAATTTTCTCACAAAAGAAAGCTCTTAAACGCTCGTTTCCGATGACAGTTAGAAATTCCTTTTTTAATGGATATTCTGCATAATCCCGCTGTTATGTCTTCAGCTCCCATACGACACCCTTAAAAAGAAGAACGCAATTAAGTTATACTCTGGCCAAAAGATCGAGAAGGTTGAGAGATATATTTTATCAGTCAGTAACAGGTATGACCACTTCTTGTGGCAACACTGACTGCAGCAGCCCCCAACAAACGCCTCTGAGGCAGGGTGCGCCACTGCACTCTGCCTAACGTGCCTCACTGAGTTCCTGCACCTCTAGACTGTTTGGGAAATGTACAGCCTCAGAGGTCAGCTCATCCCACGCAGGTTCAATAAGGTTGAAGACCAAACAAGATTGGTTTTCTGTGAACCTTTAACTGCAGGATTCTCACAGAAACAGAAAATGACACAATCATTTACTGTGCGCAAAACACTTTGATCAACAGTTGATCAGCAGTGATGTGGGAGAAATTACTGAAGCGGAACAGTCTTTATAATTATTCAAGAGTGATAGGTCGATCAGTGTTACTGTATTCAACCAGCTTCTGTTATGATCAGGAATCGATATTTTGAGAAAATTGCGTTTACCGGTGTTCCTGCGATGCTGCAACACCCTTCCTTTCCCCACACCCTCCCCTATACTTTGCCCACCCTGCACCCCTTAACAGCTTGTCCCAATAACCTATCCCAGGCCACCTACAGACAATTTTCTGTATTAATATTATTAAGTGTATCCGCTTTAAGACGAAGCCCCACGTCTCCCGGTGCAGCATCGTGCCTGCTCTAACCATGGAGGACTGCTAAACCAGTGTGCTGGTTCATTACTTCGGCTTCCTCGCACCGTAGGCGTTTCCTGATTTCAGAATGCATGGAAGCACAGTGGAGACACGGGCTTGCAGTCAACTAGAACTCGGACTAGGACTTTTAGGAGGGAGGGGACTTGATTTTTATCAAGAGGTCAATCGTTCACGTTGCCCTAGCAGGCTGCCAAACGGTTGACCCTCCCCGACTGGAGGCGAATCTGATGGGTGTACATGGATCTGAAGCGCGCTCCGGATGCTTAATCAGGTTGGTGCACCGTTTGCATTTCGTATTGGTGTCTCGGGTTCGAATCCTGTTGGGGCCAGCAACTGATTTTATGTAATTTTTTTTTTCACGTAATTCCAATGCACGAAGGGTTTGAAGGCAAAAACATTCCCTCGCCCAGTTTTCGGACAAAATGGCATCGCTGCAATGGGAGACTTTTCAGACGCTTGGTGGCAGCAAACAAACCGGTCCTTTTCCATTGTTTACATCATATTGAGCATGCGCTCTTTAGCTCAAACGTGACGTTAACAAAATGGAAATGACTGGTTTGTTTGCTGCCACCACGCGTTTCAAAACTTAAGTCTCTCATTGCCACTCTGTGAAGTTCGTATCCGCTTTTCAGTAAGTCATATTTATTGTACTTTGTTTAACAATAATGTACGAGTTCAACTTCTACTTATTTAACACAATGTATTTTGTTTCTTATACATGTATATATACTTCTCCTTTAATGAGCCCTGCCAAAGTGAAAGCCTGAGAAATCGGCTGAAAACAGAGCCAATCACAGAGCATGTGCATCTAACGTCAACGGTTAACCGTATTCGTAACCGTATTTGTATACTTGTAAAACGTCTCATAGCCATATATGGGTGTTTTTTGTGCTTCTAGTTCTAAAGATCCATTGCGTTTATCACTGGCTGCAGAAGAAACTAATAGCCCAAAGTACAAACCAATGAATATAGAATAAATTATTAGAGTGACATTTGAAACTGGACATACTTTAAGAAAACTCAGACAAACAATCTGTCATCACAAAAAACCCGTCTGCCAAAAATAGGTTGAGTAATGCCTCTATTGGGACGGACGATCAAATATGAACGATTTGATTAGAAACAAACAAAACAAACGACTCCAAAACGTAGCAAGCCAATTAGTGCAATGTGACGGAAGTTAAAAACAAGATGGCGGACGGATAAAAAGGCGTAACGTCGACCTTTGACATTAAAGTGTAGCAACCGCCATTAGTAACAGACTAGTATCGTCACGCAAGGCGCCAAAATTATTTCTGCATTCCCTGATGAAAACATCAATGACCCAATTTCAGAAATGGGGTTTCTTACTTTGTACATGCTTCAGAGAGAAAAATTCACTTTTTGAACTAATCTGACAGGTATTTGGGCGAATATGTTTGGAGCTTTGCTAAAAAGAAACTTGTGTGTGGGAAACGAGGAAGTCTGCAAAATGTAAGTGCTGTGCATGTGCCGTCAAATTTCAACTCCGCTATATAGTCGGCCTTTCGGGAATTGAATAATGGTTTGTTTTCGGCGCGGTAACACCATTGCTGTGGGACTCGACGTGTGGGTGGCCGTATAACCACAAGTTAAAGGACCGCTGGTCGCGCGCTTTTTGCCAAACCTCAAGGTTTTATCATCTTGCCAGATTCAGTATTGTTTTTTTTTACTCCTTCATTATTGGTTTCTGGCTAAGGCAGGATACACACTGAGCTTTTCGGGCGTAAATTTTTGTCGCGCGTCGCTTTGAGAAACTGTGCGGTGTGGACGAAATTTGGAGTGAAACGATGCACTAAAAATCAAAACAATTAACACGTTTTGCCCAAGTGGCCGAGTGGTTTGGGTCACTGACTCGCAATCATAGGGGAAAACTTGGGGTTGCGGGTTCGAACCTCCCCCATGCCCCCGGCTGCGGTACCTGTGCCCTTGAGCAAGGCACTCAACCACGACACTCAACTACACTTGCTCCATCCTTCGGAAGGGACGTAAAGCCGTTGGTCCAGTGTGTTAGGTAACGGTAACGTTAACGCACTTTAAAAATCCCAGAACATTCTTTCGTGAAGAGCAAGGGCATTCCCCGGTGTCTCTGGCCATTTCTAATTTATAAATCTTCGTGGGTTTCCTCACGCTTGCGAGTGACAGTGCAATGGGCACTATTGAGGAATCCTTGGTATAATAAGAAATAAATAATAATAATTTAAAAAAAAAAAAAAGTTGATTGTGTGGTTTTAAGTGCGTCATTTCGCTCTAAATTCCCCCACATCGCTTTTTTTTTTTCAAAGCGACGCGCGTCAAATTTTCGCGGGAAAAGGCTCAGTTTGAATCCAGCCTAAAGATCACTCTTGTTTAATGTGTAAACGACATGAGAAACCGACGGTAGATCAACCAAAATGTTGTCAAACACTCTTTGAACTTACAATTTACATAACTTAAATTTTTTTATCATTGTCGATTTTTGTCAGTTCCCACAGCAAATATTGGTGGGAATGTTCTGATTTCGCGGCGCGAGTTGTCAACTCGCCGAACGACGCCAAGTTTAGAAGTAAAAGTTGATGTTGTTGTTGTTGTTAATTTATGGCATCTTCGGCAACTAAGGCCCTTTATGCCATCAACTATACGGTTTTAGCTTTAACTATACTTTTATTATGAACTTGAGATGACGAAGAAGAAAATGCAGTTTTAGAAGTGGAAGGAAATCTCCAGAGATGTGGGAAACCCACGCGGTCAAATAGGGACTGCAAATCGCCCCGGAATCGAACCCGGGACGCCAGAGGTGAAAGGAGAGGAAAGAACCACTACGCCAACCCGACCGCCCCCAGAAGAAAGAGAAAATGACCAAGTCCATGCTTATAAAAATATGGTGGATTTGTAAAATATTTTTTGGTTTGGACTATAGATTATACCAAAAAAATCACAACTTTAGTAAAGTGTGCGGTCAATGACCCTCCAAGCAACTTACTGAAAGGCAAAACAACAACTTCTGCCACCGCGAATTTTTGGCTTCACGGCTAATTTACGGCACGGGAAAATCGTCACAATAACATAAAAGTTGTGCAATATTTCACGCGGTCTGTATAAACGTCTGTCGACGCAGTATCTAAATTCGGCCCAGATCCATTGTCACTATCACTCATCGAACTGCACTTGATAAATATTGAAAGTTGTGTTCTTTGGAGAGAAGCCCAAAAATAAACCATGGCTGTGAGTGCGCCCTCTTTGGGAATATGGGCTAGAATTATGGTCAGGAGCCATATATTGTGATTCAACTAGCGTTGATTGGCAGTATTGATACGTCGGGGTTCCATACTGCCTGGGACTCGGCGGAGTGATATGGTATTTGTTGCGGGGAAGAGGCCCAGATTTAAAAGCGTGTAGGTAATTCGTCACAAGCCTGGGTCTAAATATTTATTTCAAATCTTATTTTAAAAGAAGAAAAAATGAAAAACGAGTTGTTGAACGATAGACATATAGAAACGTTTTTTGTGCCTCGCAGATTGTCCTCACAAGTCGTGTTGATTTATATTTGTAGGGACTTACAATTGATGTAATTAACTATAACACTGCTCGTCTAAACTTGGGATGAGAGAAAAATCGCAAGGACCTTATTGGGATTCGAACCCGAGACTTCTGACTCACCGGGCAGACGCTCCACCAGCTGAGCCATAAGGCACAGTTGGTATATATACTCACTCAGGTTTTCCCTATCGACCCAATTTTCTCTCGGTGTTACATGGTAACGCAACTTCTCGGAATCTCGTCTATTGTGGGTTTTAATGGTCTTTTAGTGAAAAATACATGGAAATATAGAAACACATTTCAGATGTTCACAATCCCCGTGAGAATTTCCCCTTTTTTCTCGGAAGGTGCTTTTTGTATCGAAAAGTTTCAATGTGGCAAAGATCACCGACCAAGAAGATGTTTCGATGTAACAAAATATCCCAAAGTTACGTGCCAAATATCCCACGCACCGCTGCGCGAAAATCACACTTACACATTGACGCTTCGACAGCTATAAGTGGGGTCCAAATTAAAACGGACATTTTTATTAATTCATGTTTCCCCGGTCGTGTCAAAGCGGATTAGCCCGTGTGCGCTAAATGGGTACGGCGCTTTGTATTACTACTATACGTGCGTTTAAGAACTGGGCAAGGTTTTGAAATAGTCGTGGTTTCATGGAAGGATTCCTTCAAAATATTTCTGAGAAACTTATAGGTAGTTTAAGTTGTGCCGTGACGAAACGTGGCATGTGTTTCCCTGAACAAGGTTACTATCCGCCATTACTGTGTCCATACTATGGCACGCCAAAGCGAAAAATAATTCAACACTGATAATTTAATGTTGACGCATATTTTCGCAAATGTTGCGCAAAAAAAAGAAGGTTGGCATGACTTTTAAATGTTGATAGACTGTTTGAAACTGGCATACCGTGCTTTTGTTGGCAAGTATTTAAAAATGTTCAGACTTGTTTTTCCAGGGTTGAATGCAAAATTATAAGTGTTGAATTATTTCTGCTTTGGCGTGCCATATGCGTAGCGTGACGTCAACATCTATCATATCCGCCATTACTGTGTCCATACCATGGCACGCCAAAGCGGAAATAATCTAGTTGACTCTGCCTCTATTATAAGCAAACGTGGTAAAGTGCCTTGCTCAAGGGCACAGGTGTCACAACCTGTTGTGGCCAGGATTCTGGCATAGGAACATAAGTTCGGTGCAACAGACCACTATATAGGCCTGAACAGCCAACCAAGTGTCAAAACAGTGTCCAAAATGTGATACAAGTAAAAACATGTTTCCTAATGAACCCACTAAAGCCTGCATCCACTTTAATTATTTGTGAAGATCTAACAAGTACACTCTATACTGGAAGAAATGTTGACCAAATTTTACAAACCCGTGTCCAGCTCGCTGGAGCCTGGACGTTGTGACTGACCGGGCCGTTGCAGGGTCAGACCGGGCCTAAGGGTGCCCTCATACCGGCCCCACTCTAGCACCGACTCCGGTACCTGAGACGCTTGAACCGTCCCGCCCACGGACCCAACTACCCAGTGGGGTCCCACAAGCCACAACAAAACAAGGCCCATTTTTTGACACTGAGGCGATTTTTAAATATATATATACAGTTGCAAGAAGACAGTGTTTTCCAAAGCGAGTAAGGTCGTCAGGGGGAGTATATCGCGGACAGCCCCGGGGCCCTCGCGCACCATTTCACGCGTCATTGTCAACCCAGCGCGTCAACATCCGATTCCGTGTCAAGCAAACTCCGCAAATTTGGGTTAGTGTGTGGATCTTGATATTTTGTTTTTTAGAGGGGCGGGACCTTTTTTCAGTTGGTAAAAGTAAACCTTACTACAGATTCCTGGTCTTGGAAGCAAGATGGTGCCTACAATCTGGTGGGAGAAAAAGAGGGCATCTCCCCCGAACTCCGTTGACAAGAAACATGAGATAAGTGTTCGAAAAACAAGCTTTTCGGGTCTCAACTAAAATGGTAAGGAGTCATTGGCACATCATGCGACACAAAAAAAACACGAAATTTTCCTAAAACAGGCCTATCAATTTTTGATCAGAATAGAAATACAGTGAACTTGTGGATAAAGAAGACACTAATCGGCCAATCACTTTGGAATCGCTTTCAAGACTGGTTCGCTCCAGTGGTTTCGTTCCGGTCCAAGAGGACCTGTTTAAACAAAGTGATTCCCACAGCAATGAAATGTAACGTTTCCTGTTTATGGGAGAATCCTATAGTTATGAGGACTCTCAGAAACCCGCAATTTGTTGGAGTTTCAACTTGATTAAACCTGCGTGGGATGAGCTAACATCTGGAGCCGCGCGTCTCAAAAACAGCCCTACTATAGTGCAAGAGCTCATAATGTCGCATCCTGCCTTAGCGGCTCACAGAGGCTCTTGGGCGGGGCAGAACGGCAAAATCGCCATGGCGTCTGTGTAGGCGTACGCATTTCGCAACCGACAAAATCGTTTCAGAGAATGGAAGTGAACAGCTTGTTTATTTGTTTTGTCATCACAAAATATGAAAAGAATTCCCCTGTCTTGAAACTAAATAAATAGGATGATGCCCGAGGTTTACAGTAAACTGTTTTGATGAGTTTTTCTTGAAACAGTTGCAAAACAAATATTATTTTCTCCGCCACCGCGAGAGATACAACTCTGGCACCCTGCCGACTCGGCTGGCGGGCCGCCGTCTCGGTATTTGCCACCCGTACGCGCCGGCTTTAAATTTCTGTCACTGGGGACACTTCAACTTTTTTGTTTTCCACAAACAACCCGTATATCCCTGGGAAAAAATTAGTCGTTAAAACAATAGGTTTGACGTGCGTGGCATTAAATTACTCTTGTTTTGTGCAAGGGGCGAATTAACCTACCCAAATGAAGCTGGCATCTGTACACGAACGCTTGTAATTAAAACCTCTCTTCCGCCCACTGTGTATATACTTATTGCAGACCGTTTGTTGTTTGATTCGAGTTCGTACACGCTTTAAGGTGGAAGTTATTAAAATCCTTCCACGTTATCATTCCTGCGGTTGGCGATAGCCACCAGGCATCGCTGCCATATTCCACTCAAGTGATTTACATGTATCAAATCCGTAAAACGATAGCCGTCTTTGTTTTCCTAATTAAGGTCTTTTCCGATCTGCCACCCTGACCTGTTTGTTTGTGTTTGAAATCAAATTTTGGAAATTTTGGAGGACTTGAAAGAGACCGTTTGGTGTAGTTGCATTGCACGGGGAATGGCACGTGGGACTCGGGTTTCCAAAGTATACGTGTCAACCCTCCAGATATTTTAACAATTATCAACAAGGGAGGCTCAGGTGGAATGTCGTAAACAACATCAATGTAACCTCAAAATAATCTGCATATACGAATAAAGTTAGGACAAATGTTAAAGCCCTTACACAGGATTTGCAATGTCCCAAAATTTGAATCAATATCAGCCATTTTGACCAGAAAAACCTTACTCGAATGAAAGATAGGCCTACAAGTGGTTCCAACTCTCCAATGCAATGCAATCCCATTTCGCCCGAGATATGCAGCTATCTTTTTATAAGAAAACGATTAATTTGAATTTATACACTCTAAAAACAGATTAGTTGAATTCAACCAATGTGGTTGGTAGATATGTGTCCAACCAATATATTTGGTTAAAATAACCAATATTATGCCTATATTGGTTAAAATAACCAATCCATATTGGTTAGGAACCATTTGTTAAACCAATCCATATTGGTTTAACCAATATGGATTGGTTATTTTAATCAATTATGATTGGTTACTATATTGGTTGGACACATATTTACCACCCACATTGGTTGTATTCAACCAATCTGTTTTTAGTGTTAAAGGTTTTGTGAGGTGAAAATTATCACCCAGCTGTTTTTATACAGAAATCAAAAGATCAAAGTGTTGCAGACAAAGGGGTAAACTCAAATTTGTTTTCATTTCAGAAAGAAGTGACATTTTCTCTACTTCAAAAATGTCTTGTCAGGCGAGGGCGCTGTTTGTTGCTGGTCATGGAGGGAACCCACAGTGGAAAAACAAAGAAAGAACATTACATTTCAAACAGTAGCAGTAGTCCACTGATCCATTTTTGACCCAAACAAACTTGTTAGGGTTGTTGCAAATGACATACTAAACAAACTCAGTAAACTTATATAGTTCATGATATCAAGAAGCCACTGAAAATGACATTAACTTTTGTACACAAGTCTATGGAGAATTCCTCTGTTTTTCCTGAGATGACATCACGGCTTTGCTCATGAATATGGAAATTCTCATTAACATAAAAATAGAAAACGTGCAATTACACCAAAACGCAACTATCAAATTCTCTGAAATTGACCGAAATGTGTAAAACACATCCTCTACTATTATTTTATGTAATAAAAACCCTATTTCACACGTCCTTTAATATAAATGCATGTGCACGTGAATTTCTTTTACAAAGGGTGCACCTCATGTGACCGAAATTAGACCACTGATATACCGCAGTATTATAGCTCCGATATCTGTGCAGTATAATCAGGGAACCAGCCTTAATAGGACGGTGCTTTCGCACAATTTCTTGAAAGCATGAACTCAGCTTTTAATTGTTTTCTCGGAGCAAATGCTGTTGGAATCGTGGGTAAATCGTGGAAAGAGCGCGCGACTGGTCGCAGAGGTCGTGGGTGATCGCCAGAGCAAAATCAGTTGCAGCAAGGGCGATGGTCATGTTAAAAACTTCTGTCTTGCGATTCAAAATCACATAGTCGTATCACCAGTCGCGCGTGGTCGCACCACCAGTCGTGCATGATCGCGGGTCGTGCAACTGGTCGCACGACTGGCTGCGATCGATCGTGTGAGTGGTCACAGGGCGCCACGATTGATCGTACGATCGGTCGCGGATCGCCACCACTAGTCACACGATTACCTACGATTGATCTTGCGATCGATCTTCCCCGATCACACGACCATACAACCAATTTGACTGCAAATGGAGATCGTATAGCAAATATTGCCGAGTGGTCGTCCTCGGTCAAATCGCCACCAATCACACGATCCAGAAATCGTTCGAACCGGTGTGACTGAAGCTTTAGAGATGTATTTACAACGGCCGAGTTACTTTTTGTGAGGTCCTTACTTGGATACACACGCTAACGTCTTGTTCATGTCAGAGTGACAGCAGAAAGATGCGTGATGACGCCATCAGCACCCGGGGCTTTCGCACGTCCCTCGAATTACAAAACAAAGAAAATTGTGCCTCATCAAACGTGTGGTTACGGTCGCAGCTATAGCGTTAACAAGATTATGCCAAACTCGGTTAAGGTGGACGAAAATGGGGAAGATAAGGGTTCACTGACTGCAGTGTCGAATGGGTGGGTTAGCCCTTGGATAAGTATCTCATGAAAGTTACAAGTCAATGTTCTTTTCGGCAGTTGTCATGGTCGTCTTTGTAAACTCCTGTTGTTGTTGATTTTATGGCATCTTTAGAAATTAATTATCCATCAACTATTCAACAATAGCTTTAACTATACTTTATTATCAACTTGAGAAGACGAAGGAGGAGATGCAGTTTTAGAAGTGGAAGGAAAACCCCAGAGAATATAACACAATTCAAATACACGCCCTGGAATCGAACCCGGGACACCATATGTGAAAGTCAAGGAAAGAACCACTGCGCCAACCCATGTACCCTTGTGGACTTCTTTCGTGCGAGGCCGTTTTCGTAATGTATCCATAATTATTCATCCGGATGTTTCTTGTGACATTGCCTATATGAGCTATGTCATTCACCTGTTACTTTAAAGTTGCATTGCCCGTGTTTCGGTGAAAGGATTAATAAACAAATTAATTTACACAAGCGAACGAATTTAGAAAGCTTACGTGTCTCTGTAACGAAAAATATCGGGAATTGGAGATACAAGCCTTTTTCTTGAAACGTGCTTCACATGTTGTACATGTGCGCGTACGCTCATATGTACATAGTATGTGTACAATGTACACATGTACGCGCACATGTACATTTACGTCATAACCCTGTCGATTAATTGACCTGCCAGCCATTTAATCATTTCTTGTTTTTAATCGACTGGCATTAATCCTTGACGGATTTTTACGTTCTTGGTACCAAATGAAAGCTGATAACATTTTCTATTCTAGAAAAATACCTATTTAACTTTAAAAAACAAATTTGACGCCCAAATCGGCCCAAACACGGGCAGTGCAACTTTAATCTCGATTTATGTGATTGGAATTCATTCAATGTTAGTTGTTGCTGGGTAGGACAAACCCCGGACAAGCTTTGTGATCGTTAAGAGCAATCTTTTGGTATTAAAGTATGGATGTGATTTGCATATACATTACGAAAATCCCCTGTTTCCAGTCGTGTTCCCCGAATCAGTTCTATAGGATTCCAGCGGCGTCGCCAGACTTTTCAAAGTAGGGGCAATCGGTGGCACAGCACATTAGAAATCCCCCCCCCCCCCCCCCCCCCCCTCCCCCTCCCCCTGGCGACGCCGCTGGTGGATTCACATCGAGCCTTTTCGCGCGTAATATGTAACGCGCGTCGAGAAAAAGCGATGTGGATGGAATTTGGAGTGCCGAAAACCACACAATTCTTTAAACGCTTTCCGCCTAAGTGGATTCTATGTTTTTTTCAGTGCACCGTTTCACTCTGAATTCCCTTCAAACCGCTTTTTCTAAAAGCGTCGTGCGTTATATTTACGCGCGAAAAAGGCTCAGTGTGAATGCACTAAAAGGGGGTCGCCATGTACGTTTCATTTCGCATAACCTTACTTTCAACGATATATATAGTGAACTCTTCAATGCTGCGAAATGTATGTACCTTTGCCCCAATTTTCACTAATGTCTGTCTCGTTGCGTCCTAAATTACCGCCAAACAATATCTAGTTACGACCGTTTTATCTGATATGCATGTCACGTCGGATGATTAATGTATATCGGCAAAAAATAAAAATGAACAAAATGTAAAACATGCAATGTTTTGACCCAAAACGTTATTTTACAAAGGACACATTCAGGCATCATGAACTCTCGGTAAAAATGGGACATTTTGAGTTGTGTGTGACCCGGGGCACCTCGGCGGCGTCTTGCTATCGAAAGGACTCTTGCGCCTTGCCTGAAACTTTGCACGCAAGGAGATCATCATACACAAGTGACAAAAATGGTATTCTTGGGTTTCATTTGGCTTGACAACGGTTGCTATCCGCCATTATTGTGTCCATACTATGGCACGCCAAAGCGAAAATAATTAAACACTGATAATTTAATGTTGACGCATATTTTCGCAAATGTTGCGCAAGAAAAAAGGTTGGCATGACTTTTAAATGTTGATAGACTGTTTGAAACTGGCATACCGTGCTTTTGTTGGCAAGTATTTTAAAATGTTGAGACTTGTTCTTCAGGGTTGATGGCAAAATTATCAGTGTTGAATTTTTTCCGCTTTGGCGTGCCATCATATCATAACTAGCATATCCGTCATTACTGTGTCCATACTATGATTGTTAAGTTAGATCTAGATCAAATTTCCAGAAAATCTGGTCATATATACTCCCTTATTTTTACAAATTAAATTTGGTATTATGCAATATAATTGGTATTATGCAATATGATTTAGCGTTGGTGGGTCGAGCAAACGCGTGATTCGTCGCAACACTCCCTCGTTCTATATACTATCTGTAGCATACTGCAAACAAACTCCACAAACGGGATATACGGTTGCTATAGGCCTAGTACTTGTACAATATCCAACCGAATCTAGCACAGTGTCGGCCGTGTGATCTGAGAATAGAGGGCGCTCGACTAAAATTAGTCTTGAAGTTTTTAGTGCCATTGTAAAAATCTTTAAAGATTTCACCTTTTCGATCCATAACTTTCCTTAACGAAATTTTAAAAGACTGATAACGTCGGCAAGACGAGGGAATATACAGATTTTATTTGCACTTATTTTTAAATACACATTTTTAAAAATCTATCGCGAACACAAGTCGTGGGTGGGCCCGATCGAGACCAAAACATCTCTCGTCTCATTAACTCCCGTTTCCAAACTCGTCTGCAGTAAACAAACCTCTTTGGGTATTATCTAAAACTTCCTCAGTTTTGGATAATGCTTCTAATAAGATTACTCTATTAATCCCTATATTTGTTCTGTATACAACGTGTTCTAGTGGCCGTCGTTTTTGCCCGTTATCTCTTTATTGATACACGGATCAGCACAACAGCTGTACGTTCAAGTAGAATACGTTATATAACACGTGATCTCTGGTAAGTGGTACAATACCGTACCACTGAGCTGCTGGCCCAGATTACTGACCCCCTACACCAAACTAAATTCCGAACTTTATAAAAAGATAGAGGCATATAATATAGTATGGAGGAGGAATCGACAGTTGGAACCACTTCTATCTTCCATTTAAGGAAGGTTTTCCCGGTCAAATGGTTCATTAACATTTTGAGACATTGCAAATCCTGTTTCGCTGTTTTGGCCAACAATTCGCTTTGGTCGTCAACAACCAAGCATGTTCATTGGTTAAATTCACATAGTATCGGGAACATGTTTCTGCTTATGATCGCGAAAACGGAGCCTGTGTTATCTCGCAGCATTATTACCAGATTTCCTCAGTCAAAATTAAAAGGATGATTTTTTTCGTGAGTTCATAAGCAACAAGGAAGATAGTATTTTCTTACCAGCTAAAGATCGTCATATGGTGATTCACATACATAATGAAAATTATTCTCAGTTGAAACAAAACACGAAGCGTATACAGAGATGGTTGATTTAGGCCTACACGCGTGTATCCACACGTCGGTGGCTTTCCATTACCAATCAAGAACATGACAAATTCCCAATGTCGTAACATGATTTATATATACTTTGATTTAAAAATGAGTATACCACATAAAATATTGCACAAATATTACAAATTTCAAAGGAATTTAATTGCCTCATCGTTTGCCATTTTATTCGACGGGATGATTTCATTTTTGTATACCGACAATACACGCCTAATTTGGTATGCAGGTTAAGTTTATATTGGACGTGCCTCAAAGATAATCCTGTTTGTTAATTATTATTGGGCAATCCCATTGTAACAATAGACATTTTGGGAGCATTGTGTCATAATCTTATTTGATTTCGAGTGCCCTTCAGGTGTGTACGAAGTTCAGTCCAGCAGTCAGACAGTGGCCACGTGGCGGCTGTTATGCATTGTCAGTGGCTATAGTTGTAGGGAAATCAATGAGCTTATTGATGAACTAAAAACTGACAAACAAGGTGGATATAAAAAATATTTACTCTGAGGTGCGAGACGCGATTATGAATTGTGTCGCAAACTTGTCAGATGTTGCAATGAAGGTCGAGTCATGCGTGCAATGAATTTGTTACGAAATGGTTTTTGGAAATACTCATCAAAACAACGATTAAGGGACCGTAAACGAATTGGCCACTATAAACAGGTGGCCCATTTATAGAGTTTGCTTTAGCATTATACACATGGCATTTTGGACCAAAGACGGTTGGCCACTATAAGCAGGTGACCTCTTTGTCAAGGTGGCCTTAATAGCAGGTTTGATAACTGAAAACCTGATATGAAAGAAAAGATCATGAACAAATTTGGGAGTAAACGAGAAACGAACTGTTCAGTTTATAGACTGACGAGGAAGACTCCAAAGGGACAAACAATTTAAAGCAACGGGGCTCAGATGGGAGTCGAACCAGGGCCATACGAATAATAAAAACACGATCTTTATAGAAGCTGAAATTACTCAAAGACGCATTTCCACAAAATTACATCAAATTGACAATTAGAAAATACAAACAGGTGAACACACGTTGGAAAAAAACTTCACTTATTAAATTCTTTGAGAAATCTATAGGACAGAAAGAAATCCATGGACTTAATCTTTCACAGAAAGAGGTCCGTGTGGCGTTTGTTACTATTGTTATCAACACTTTGTTTTCTTTATTTTAGGTCATTGCAAATAATACAATGGGTCCTTAACTTCTCGTTACCGTATACTATTTTCCAAAGAATCCTTGACAAATTTCGTGCTGGTATCATCTCAATCGCAAAAGGCAACAATTTCAACTTGTTTTTGTGTCCACCAAAGGCCAAAAACCGTACGGAAGGTCGTGCCTCCGGGTATTCCACCGTGAATGGGGGAGTCTCCGGGCCCCCGTGTCTCACGGGTCGTGCCCTCAAGCACCCCTGGTGAAAATCATCTTCTTTGAAAAGGACGACACTAATCCTCCTGCGTACAAAAGCAAGATCCTCGAGGTCACGTGAGCTGGTTTAAGGCTTCTCTTCTTTGAATCAGGGAATGTTTGCCGCGGCGTAAACACAATTGTCAAACCCTGATATTGACAAAAATGTATCATTAGGAGCCAATTTGATCCACCGGCTATTATGACTAATTGGGGGATTACCCAAAAGTCAATGCCCTGTTTTGGTCGAACCCTTGAACAAATGTATTTGTTATCTGTTTGCATTTGTTTACCTCACTGTTTTGCTTCTCCGCAGCAGTTTACATGTTTACCACATAATCTTATTTTCGAGCTGTATCTATTTAGGGTAAGAGTTGGGAAGTTGATCATCATTTGTTTTCTTTAAAATGACTCATCTAGCATTGGAATGTGCAGATTTGATAGAAAAACCAACATTTCGAGTGGGAAAAATTTAAGATTTTGTGAGGAAACACTTTGAAATTCTGCAGCCTGTCTGATATGTTTTGCACACAAGGTCTGAAGCCATGATCAACTTCCGCAATTTGGTATACCAGTAACACCGTATATCGTCTTTACATGTAAATATAAACGCCAAAGGATCTTATTTTCTAAGAATAGCAATTAATTTATAGACCCACTTTTCCGAATTTCTAAATTTCAATCTATAGCTGACTTTAACAAAAAAATAGCTGCATCATTTTGTTTAAGGGAAGTGAAATGATGCGATTTACTAACACGATTTTTAAAAACGTTTACGCGGCGCCATTTTCGATTCTTGCTCTGATCCACCTCTCGAGAAGGATCCACGACCAAAATGATCTGTTCAGATCCGGATTAGGATCCGGATTACTCGACGGCCAAACCCGCTTTAAGCTTGACAGCGCTAGTGTGTTAAATCAACGTTGAAACTCGATTCTGCAAATTCGTCGCTCAAAATAATTTTAAATTAATCAAGAAATTTTCCCATCTGTAACTGATACATTTTAACCTCAAGAGTCATTTGAAAAGCTATACTTTTGGAAAAGGATAGCAAAGGGGAAAAAGGTCGCACAAAACTACGAAAATTAGCACATAGCAAGTTCACTGTCATACAAAATAATTAAGTCATTTCCACAATGACAATGTGCCTTTCCGGTTGGCAATGTATATTTTACTGGGAGGTGACACATACACATTACATTGATAGAAAATACAAAATAGGAATCCAATGATAACTAGTTAACGGACCTTCCTTGTTAGCAAAAAGTGAGTCAGTGATGAACTTACCCCAAGCCTGTTTCGACAGTCTTCCGTTGTTTGAAGTTCAATGACAATCATGCATTTGACGTGGGAAATACAGGACTTTCCAGATGACGTTTACCACATGCGATCTGTGTTCCTGAGCTGATGATAAAACGGCGGAGATATATACAAGAGGGCAAAATCCCGAGGCATTGAAAAGATCCACGAGGTTTTTATAAGAAGGCTTCCTTGGATAAAATACGAGGTGGAAGTGTGCTCCAACAAGCGTGCGACGACACCACCACGCACGAGTCCCATGCAGGCGACGGGGGCAACGAGTCATCTGCCCGGTGGGCCCTCTCCGCGGAATCACGCCTTGACAACATTCTGACCGGACTCGCAGATAATTCAGACAAGCCCTAACAATGGGTTTAGCTAATCCGAGTCATTATCGTGAATGCAAGATAGGACAAGATTGACTAATGGTTCCCATTCATTGCGATCAAAGTATTGTTTCCAGCTTTTTTTGTCTGTGCATTCTTCAACCTTTTGTTAGTCAGCTGACGGTGACTCTATACATAGCGAATCAGCGCGTATTTTTGTCTTTTTAGATACATCACTAGACTTTTGTACCCGTCTCTGAATACATGTAATGATCCGATTGTTGTAAAGCTCTTTTGTTACGAGGGTCAACATTGACACGTTAAATCCTGGGCTGTTTCGTAAACAAGATTTACTGAAAGGAGGGAGCCAGTTAATTAACACCAGAGCGAGGCTAGCACGGCCTCGCTCTAAAGTCTGACGAGATTTATGCACTCATCGCTTATCTTTATGAAGGGTTTTAAATAATTTCCCTAAACCCTGGATTTGCAAAATTGTGTCTTTACTGCTCACCAAAATAGCTAAATAAACCGCTTTTTTCGACAAAAAATGCGTAAAATGGAACAGTAACCCGCCGAATGCTTCTGAAACGAATGGGTAAAATTGCCGCTGAAATATAATAACTATATAGGCCGATAGTTCAAGACCAGGTCGCTATACCATTGTGTTGTGGCCTTAAGCAAGATAATTTACTTCATATTGGCTACAATCGAATTACATGCATTAATGGAACTTGGGATGAGAGAAAAATCGTAAGGGCCTTCATCGGGATTCGAACCCGAGACCTCTGACTCACCGGGCAGATGCTCTATCTGAGCAGTTGGTATACTCCCTCAGGTTTTCCCTATAGACCCAATTTTGCTCTCGGTGTTGCATGGTAGGTAGCGCAACTATGCAAAATAACAAACGCAACATCTGGTGTGGTGAGGGACACAATGAGCAAGAATATGTACATGTTCATTGTAACCCCATTGTTAGTAACAATGGTGTGTGCCCAATTTCCATTGTTAGATGTTCATAGTGGGAGTATATACCAACTGTGTCTTATAGCTCAGCTGGTAGAGCATCTGCCCGGCGAGTCAGAGGTCTCGATATTAAAAGGCCCCTACGATTTTTCTCTCATCCCAAGTTTGGTTGTTTCATTTCAATGGGATCAGGCACCATACCAGATGTTGCATTAATGGGAAATCGCCCAAAAAAATAACCACAAATACCGATGCCCTTTAAAATTTTAAGCTGCTTTATTCGTCAGCAATCAACGACTAAAATTATCAACGAGGAATTAATAATAATCATTTACACAAAGCAATAATTACTGAGAAAAAATAACCGCACATTTCGCCTCTCGGTGTCAATAATACAAACATCAAAACGCACAACTGCAGTACAAAGACAACAATTTGTTTACAAAGTTACCTTTTACAATACTCATAATCAGAAAAATATAATCATTTTGTTAAATATATTTTATGCTCATTAAATAAATCTCCGTGCAACTAATTCTACCGATACAACTATCCGTAACCTATACGAAGTGTACTTTTTTAATTGAATGGCAAACAAAACTAACGATATTATTTTCGATACAGATAATTTAAATAAATCTTACACTATAGCAGTATTCTTTTACTGCTTTACGGTATTGCACTGTTCATTATAAGTTGACGCGTTTAGTGTACTAACTTAATATCCACAAAGAAGGTTAAGAGATATATAGGCCTTTACAAAATAAATTCGCACGGTTTCACCGGTTTCAAGGTAAAATACACTGGCGTTTGCCGGCATTTTCAACGAAATTTGGGGTTAGTAAAATATAAGTTCAAATTTGTAAGTCCATAGATGCTAAAAACGCAAGGGAAAAAAGTCATGGTTTCTTTTTGTCATTCCCCGATTCTTATCAAAATAAAACTTATAAAAGTCACATACATGTGACAAAATAAAAGATTTTCAGACCACGAATGTACGCCAACTGGCTTGAACCTGTCTATGATTTTAAAATACATGTATAAGAAACATGTAATGCAATAAACAACAGTCAATCCTTGCAAAACGTCCAGAAAAATCAAGAAAACAATTTATGCACAGAACAGTTACTGGTGTGACGTCACACACTTGCTCATGAATATAGACATTTTTCATTTGCATAAAACCAAAAAGCGCGCAACAGGACCCCTACACAACTTTCAAAGTGGGATTATACAATGAGAGGTACAGATACCTAGCATGGATTTAAAAGATAAAATATCACATTTCATCCCTTTAAGTATCGATAAAAGGTTTAAAACATATGACGCTGACAACAAACGCGTCAAAGGTAGTGACCCTTTTACCGGCCATTTCTACTTATTTTTGTCCCTCTAAAAGCTTGGCGCGGACAATCATTAATTCCACTTACAGCACCGTTTTATTTTTGGCACACTGGAAATAGACCGTACCGAATAGCTGCCATTTCGTAGGACAGTTTCTTTGTTCCTTGAGGACATGCATGGTTGCACATAGTGTGCTTCCATTGTTGAACGGTTTAAGCATATGCAGCACGATATGTGGCAGAGGGTGCTCCCCCCTACCATTGTTCCTCCATTGTGTCTCAAACATCCAAGGAATTTCCAAGGAATTCTTTTCAGTTTTTAGGGGAGTTTGGTGGGTTAACAAAAGGGAAGAGTGTGTTGAGGTGTCGGGGCGTTAGGGGGCAGTCCCTTTGCCACATATCGTGCTGGGTATAGGTTTAAGTAACAAAAGGTGCCCCACGAAATGGCGGATATTCGTTACGGTCTATTGCTTAATGGCGTAACTATTTGTTGCCCAGATATTACATCAAAATAAATATACATTTCGTATATTACAAAGTCAACTTGTTGACAGAATCAAACTTAGGCCTACTCCGTAAATTTCAGCTGAATATTTGAGATAACGAAAAATATGACTGGCATGCATGCTTTGTATAACAGCAAAATATACTTCTCGATTATATCAATAATTATAATACGTTTAAATACAAATAAATTAATTTCGTTCGTAACATGGACGGAATTTTCAAGAAATAAATTCGTTCTAACGTATGAGATCGCCATAATCTCTCCACGTTGCAGCATGTTCAACAAAAAACTGATATATATATATATTTGTGTTTCGTGAGATGCAATTTTTTTGCATAAACCATTTTGAACAAGGCACCTCAAATTTGAATACGTTATATCATGCAATTTATACCATGCTTGACCCGCCGTGACAGGCCTAAAAGAGCATGCGTATGAACTCAAGTGAACTTTGTCCAATAGACAGCCGAGGTGTGACCTGTTGCCCTGGTAATTGGCTCTAAACATCATGGCCGTCGTAAAAAAGTACTTTTGCAAAAGCACAGGACACGGTTCAGTGATTTTTAGTGTAGAGCCATTGCCTAGGCAAGTAACAAAAGATGACGTAGTCACTTCGGCAGTCTATACAAAGACGAAAAACAAGAAAACAAATGTTTCAAGTACATGTAAGTCAATACGTAGACACAACACGATAACATGTAAGGTTTTCTCCAATAAAACAATAGGTGGCGCTGTACTGTGAACCAAATGGAAACTCCGGAGGAAAATCGGTGTTGATTCATTCCCGTCGTGCCCTGGCTAGTCGCACGGCAAGGTTGTATAGTGCCGCCAGCGTCGACTCGTTGTTAGGCCGATTACCCCGTCCCTTTGGCGGTAACGATGAGTTCTGATTATACCTACTGCGTCGTAAACTCATCCCTGGTTTGTAGTCGCCATTTTTGTTGTAGTCGCCGTGTTCCACGGCGTCCAGCAGTTGCTCCCTGTTGGCCGAACGCATGGCGTTCTTTAGAGTGTCAACCTGGCGGGAAAGTAAATTTTGTGAATTAATTTTTTGTTCCTCACCTCTTGCACCTGAAACATGCCTGTGCTTTCTACACGTGGCTGTATAAGGGAGTTTCACATTCCGCGGCCATCTTGAAAAAGCGCCACCATTCGATTTGCAAAAGCCAGTTGGGGGAACAAAATTGCTCGGTCGGCCAATGAGCACGCTTGAAACGCTTGAACTAGCAATTTTGTTCCCCTCGACTGGCTTTTGTTCCCCTCAAAGTCGAATGGTGGCGCTTTTTTCAAGATGGCTGTGGAATGTGAACCTTCCTTATTGTTCTATCCCTCCTTCTGGATGACAAACACGGGAGGGTTTGGTGACCTGTAAAAACGTGAAACCAAGCTATAAACACTTTGCACGGCGGCCATTTTGGGAGTAATCACATTGTCGGTGTGTCATACATGAGTAGGCGTTTTGTGCTTCCTTCGTTACGTTATTAAAATATTTGAACCAAAACATGGACACCAATGCAAAGGGGTTATTGACCATGTAACATAATATGTCTAAACCGTCCTCTGTTGAAGATTGTCTGTCGTTGTGCATATGCATCCCAAATTCGCATACATTTGTCTCAGCAATGACGTCAAAGTTCACACAATTCAGAAATTTTACCTGCAATTCATTCCTCAAACCAAATTAATGCAAAACATAATTTGGTTTAATTACTGGTTTTCTGCTGTCTGCACTCACTATCGTCAGTACCAAAGTGTGACGTCAATACATATGGTATAGTGGCTCTACACATTGCCTAGCTGCTTTAAATTCCTAATGCAAAATCGCATGGAAAATTGGTATAGACCACGAATGGCTGCCAACTGTGGGGCAGTTTCTTTGTTCCTTGAAGACATGCATGGTTGCTCATTTTGTGGGTATAAATTGTTGACCAATTTAAATAATAAAAGTTGACCCACAAGATGGCAGCTTATGTTATTGGATACAGTCGAATTTGCCATGGAAACGCTGACGAGGATTAATTTGTCGCTGCTGTGCCCTGCTCGTTCGGCATATTGTTACCAGTCGCATGGTGGCGCTACACACATCTACAGGAAGCTATAACCAATGCTGCTATAAACACGACCCACTAATTTAAACTTACTATATCTTTAGTAGGAGGGTGCGATGTGACTACGACTTCCCATCGTTTGCTCCGTTCTTCCCGACCATCTCTCCCCTTGACCTTCTTCGTTTTTGAGCTCTTCCCTCGCCGGCGGGAAGACCTACCACCTTCTCTACTCCCGCTTTTCTTTCGGCTTCTTCCTTCCGACTTGCCGCTCCTGTCTCTGCTATTTTCCCTCGACCTCCTGCCCTCAACTCGCCTCCTCTTCTTAGGTTCAGGGAAGAGTAATTCCTCTCCTTCTTGTTGATCCTCCCCCGGTTCTGTCTCAAGCTCCGCCCTCTCACCAACGCCCCCTTCTGGTTGTAGAACAGCCGTATTGTCTCCGTCAGCGAAATCGTGATCTAGAGTCTCCAATGTTTCCATCAGGTGGTCGTCTTCTTCCCGTCTCGTCATTGGTAAATTCTCGTCATCATGAACTGAGTTTGCGGAGTCCCGAAGAAGCTCGTCCGCGTCGACCGACTTGTCCTGCCGTACCCTCCCGGGGTCCACCAGGTACAGCGGCACGGTGTCGTCTGGGGTCTCGACCACCGTGGGCCAAGGGTTGCAGTAGCTCTCCACGATTTCAAAATTGCAGACTTGATCGCAGCATTCAGTGGCGATTCGGCCCGTACGCCGCCTCTGCCTCGATCCGATTCGGGATCCGAGAAAGCTCTTGGCCGTTTGCTCGTCTTGGAACATCTCAGCTTTAAGAAAAAGAAACATCACAAAAGTCTCGCGTTAAAAATGAGACAGCAACAGTGCTGCATTTCAACTGACGCCTTAGTCACTGGTCTAACTGACGATATCTAGGTCTGTTTTTGCGACTAAATCCATAAACATGCTTCTAAACGTAATCATTAGTTCAACCAATGAATGACTTTAGTTTCCAACGATTAAAGGCCAATTTACACCATACTTTTGTCCAAAAACTTCATCTAACATTTTGTATGATGATGTTCAGGAGAAAATGTTCTATGTATAGGCCTATGGGAATTTGAACATCTGCGAACATGTTGGACGATGTTCGAGCATGCACATTAATTTGAACATGTTGGACGGTGTTCAACCTCTAAACCAATCAGATTACAGAATTGGGTCACATGGTATTTCAGCTCGCAAGAAAATACACAAAATCGGCGGTTGGGAGCTCATGCAGTGTGATTTTTCCGCGATAGTGTTTACGCCCCTTATAGAGTGCAATTTCTGCACAAGAGCGGTCGAAATTGATGCACGGTATATGAAAAGATCGTCCAAACGTAGAACTGGGTGATTCACGTAAGTATTGACATGAGTAGGATGATTCACGCAAGGCCACTTCTGGTCAATTGCTGCTCGAAATTCTTACTACACTTCCCTGAAGTTAACACGTTATGTTCTTTTCTTTTTTTCCAAACATTTATTGATAGGCTACAGTTGTTACCAAATAATTCAAGAAATCAATTTGAGATACAAAATTTCGAGGAAGGTAAGCGCAAAATACACCTTTAACCCTGTTCAGCTCTAAGCAATTAGCTGAATGAAGCCAGCTGGAGGACAGGTGTGTCAAAAAAAATAACACGTGCCTGATCCAAAAAGCCATTCGTTTCGTAAATGCATTGGACTGAAATAGGCTGGCGCCATTGACTTCGTGGCAAACGGATGCAATCGGTGATTCTTATCAAGCGCACGAGGCGCCTCACGGCAAAGACACCAGACCGACGGCAAACGCCATACGGAAGTTTGTCGTGTCGTCACCGTTATCGGCATCGGCCGATTTGTTTTTCAACCCAAAGTGAACGCTACCGATTGGTGATTCACGATGTCATAATCAAAGACCCAGTTTTTAACTAGGTTGCGACTTCGTGGCGATTTCGCGACCTTGAAAATGTCCATTTGCGTAAAGACAGCGTTCCACAAACCAGGCCGGGGTCCTCCCAGCCGAGAACGTCCGGGGTCCGAAGGCGTGTGTGCAAACGGAAGATAAGGTGTGGCAATTTTTTTTTTTTAAACGGCCTTTCCAAGTTACTATTTTAAAGACATCCCCGTGCAATTTCTAAATAGCGTGGAATATTCTATATTCTATAAAATAATGTTCTATCAGACGTGCCATAGTTTTGAAAATATTCGAGAAAGTAAAATAATTGTTTAACGACGTAATGAGGACACCAAGGCATTTTCAACTCTCCCGATTATATTTCACTCCCCAACATTTGTTTCCTTATTAAAACCAAAATGAAATTTCGGCAGTTTAACATCATTTTTCTCACAGGGCTTGAGAGAGTTTGTAACCGTTTTGTTGTGGAGTTCGTCCGATAGGTCGTTTTTATATCAAAATTATTGGATATTTCGTGTGACATTGCCTAGTGATAAGCTATTATCATTCACCTGTTACTTTAAAGGTACATACCGGCCTACTGTTTACATAATTTAGTGTAGCATCCTTGACAATAATTTTTTGATGGTCCTTGTGAAAAAAGACAATCAAAATGTCCCGTAATTAACTGGCGCTTAGCAGAGTGGAAATTCCCTGAGATCTCAGGATATGTACAAGGTGCATGAATAGGACCTACGGTGCACCAAACCTACCATCTCGTTTGTCGACTCGATGACTGTAGAAACCCCTCGTGCTGCACACAAAAGACACAGTCTCCACCAGCTGCTCCCCACAAATCTTCTGCCAGGCACTGATTGGTGTTGCCATGAGAACGAAAATGACGTCAATAAGAAGTAGCGCCCTCATTGTCGATGGACTCGTCACCTGAAAAATAAAACGGAAAATGTTTATGTAATCGCATGCTAGATTAGTGCCAACAGACCACCATGGAAAACGAGTGAAGCAACTGTCCGCCATGTTACTCAAGAAAAGACAATGCCTTGCCTAGACTGGCTGTATTACTTCCACAGAATTGGGTTCGTAGGGGAAACGAGGGAGTATACCACTGTGCCTCATAGCTCAGCTGGTAGAACATCTGGCCGAGGAGTCAAAGGTCTCGGGTTCGAATCCCGATAAAGATTAATTGCGTTTGTTACTTGCGTTTGTTAATATGTGTGTTTAAGTGGAAGACAAGTAATCTTAATTGTGGACCGGAACTAGTCTAGGCAAAGTATTGTCTTTCCTGCTTCAATTTTCACATAGCAATCTGCATTGTGCACCTGTCCAATCCATTGTATAGCCAGTAGTTTAGTCTGGCGGTCGTTATGTGCACGGCGCATATGAAGCGCGATGTGTGACATGGGGTACACCTCCTTCCATTATATCGATCCCCCATTGTGTCTCAAACATGATTTGAGGAATTTTAAAAGAATTCCTTTCAGTTTTTAGCGGGAGTTGTGCGTTAACAAAAGGGAAGAGTGTGTTGAGGTATAGTGGCGGACTGGCAGTAGGGGAAGAGTCCTTTTGTCACAAATCGTGTTGGGTATAGCGCGGCGATATCATGTGCATATACTGCGATGCCTGAGGTACAGCACTACAAAATTATGCTTTAAAATTATGCACTATGGAAGCAATGGCAATTTCAAAGTAACCTCACCTTGAACTTGTTGTATCATTTGAAACAATGCAATAATATTGTTTTTAATTAGTTGATTTGATCAGAATACCGGAAATCTTTTCAGCCAGGGCCCGCCTATGAGGTTGAAAACACCTTGGGAATGAGCTTACAATGTGCGTTTCTCTACGCCAATGAAAGGCTCTCTTTTGACTTCTGCCGTGGCGTTGATTCTGACTGTGACGTCATAAGCCAAAGTCTCTATATTGTCTCGTTTTCAAAGTTGGGTCACTTTTAAAGTGCATTCCATTGCACATTTCGAGCACATATATACGTTTCGTTCTGTGAGTGTATGTAATCGGCTCTTGTATGGGCTTTAGATGACGTAATCCATGAAGTCAGATGACGTCAGCATGTTTCATTTATACACGTCAGTACTTCTGTTTTATCCTACGCAACCTCGTCGCCAGGGTGGTTGTGCGCGACAAGGGAACGAGGTTGTCTTCTATACGCGCCATACTACCTAGTATAATAGTTTACAGCGTATATAAACTCGAGTTAACATTTTGCTAACAAGGCGTGTTAAATTTTGACGCGCATAACTGGGACAGCATGTTCCTAAGTGGGTGATCCAACACAGGCGCCTTTTGAAGGAAACAGGTTGGTCACGAGTGCTTTCTTTTTTCAGGTGGTTGGGGAAACAGTCCATTCCATAATTCAGAACGTCCGTAGAACATGCCTAGTAACGGCAAGGGGGGAGGGGGTTGGGGGGGGGGGGGGGGGGCGGGGGGGGGTGGCTTTCCCTGGAGTGTAATGACGTCACTCTGCATACTTTAGACTGGTTCCATTTGCACAACACGGGTGTGGTCGGGTAACTTTGTGTTTGAACCCCCGTACATTGGACTAGTACCCTAGTACCCTAAAATTATGTACATTAGACCATCTTACTTCAGGTGTATCGGGGAGTAGTCTAGGCAAAGCAATGTTTTTTTCTGGAGCAAGATGGCCGACGCATTGCTTCAATTTTCACCGACCACTGCATAGAGGTCAGCGTTAATAGTCGGGACTGGAAACGCCAACAATTTTTTACCCATCCTGTTCAAAGCACGCCCGACGGCTGTTTAAGTTGTAGTATTTTTGGCAACTTAAACAAACGCCTCATTTTTTTGCTGTAGCCATACAGCATAATTAAATAGTGTGTAATGTTCACCCACTGGGGATGTATTTTCCACCCCTCTCCGGGCGTTTCCCGCGCTATCGGCCCCTTCTTTGTAACCCCGCCGAGCTGCCTAGTGCGACGGTAATAGCCGTCGACGCGTGAGTGTAATTTTCGCGGCGAGAGTCCGGCCTGTTTACATCACCACGCCGCGCGAGCCGGCAGCCGGCCGGCCTGGGCTAGCCCCCGCCGCTTCGGTAAATGTCTGGACAAATACGCGCGACGTGGGGTACACGTTTCTGTCACCGATACCGCAGAATCGCACATATATTATTTTTTTTTCAAGTAATGGGCAGATTCATATTTACAAATGAATAAAATGAGTTATTGAGCGCTGAGAGTGTTGTTTTTGCGTGACTTAAGTTGGCGTTGGCTAATTATACTTTACGTTTGTTTATCAAGGCGGCAAACAAGTTGGAAAGAAAGCCCAAAGATTGTAGATTGAAGACTGGAATGTATTTAATTTAAAAACACGTCTTTACGAAACAAGGAGGAATAAAAAAAACTCTAAATTCAAGAGCACACGCTGAAAAAGTTGCAACTGACAGTGTTGCTTCCGGTAATCTGCATCTTAATCCTTAAAGAGCTCATGAAATGGTCAATGAATTCAGACTCATTCTTTGCAGTATAATATTGTTAAACGAATAAAACATTGCAAAGTGTTTATTTTGATTGTAAATCAAAAAGAAGCAGCCGTATTTTTTACCAATTAAATGTTCTTTGCCAAGAGAGGGCGCTGTTTGGCACGTCACTTAAGGAACTAGACTGGTGTCCGTAACTTATATTCCACACACGAACACGGATTTGATTGGCTTGAACGACACATGGCGATGAATATTAACAAGCACACTGAACTGGAACTGTGGCAAACTGATGATTTTTTTCTGCATTATACACGGAACTTATAATAAAAGAAATAACAACCAAGGGTTGATTCAACTAAAGGTAATTGCTTGAGTTTTCACGAGGACTTCCGTTATATCCATTTATGGTCATGTGCAGTAAATCATCGTCAGACGTCAGCTCGCACGCGCTGCAGCAGACAATCGCTGTTTGATTAAAAATTATATTTTAAACTGACCACGCGTGACGTCACAGCTGCGAGGGGGTGGGTCATGTAGCGACGTTGTTTTTGCGCCGATTGCGGGCAATTTACGGCTCGATTGATGGTCGTAAGCAAACATGTCCCACGACCCAAACAACCATCAAACTATATACACGGTGCGCAGCTCCCACGGAACTGACTCGCCGAAGCTGGGAGCCGCCGTCCGGCGCGGCCCGGGCAAGTGACGTAGCAACGCTTGGGCGATATCTTGATTGATTGCCGCCTTGGAGTTTCGCCCACGCGCGCGCGCCAGGAAAACAAAATAAAAATGTATCATTTCTTTACTCTTTTTTTCACTCATAAAAAAAAGAAAAACTCATCAGGCCTTGACACTTGAGAGAGAGGAAAGGGCCTTCAATTTTCAGGACGCGGTAAGCCGGATCGAGTGTGCTACGAGCCGGCGTGTTTATTGCGAGCTCGTATACCGCAAGAGAGTGGATGATTACGGTACGGATTTCATGAGCTGTCGCTAACACGAGGGCAATATATCGCAACACTTATGACAAAAATGACTGATGGATGCTCAGCGGCACCGTTTCTGTTACTAATGTGCACGTTTTCATCAGCTGTACGTGCCTATATTAATATTAGCAAAGGTTCAATAGGTACCAGTGATTCACTGTCGATAGCGTTGGGTCAACATGTTTACGAACCGCACTGACATAACGCCATCTCTGGATTACGGCAATCCTGAGTTTAAAGGGATAATTCTGAGTTTAAAAGGACAATCCTGAGTTTAAAGACAAATTTGGCCCTGAAATATAAAATATTTATTGATTTTGGAAGTCATGCCTCGTGAAAGAAGTGTGTGTAGCCTACAGCCTTACACGTAACTATAAAAATGTTTCTAAAAAGAGGAAGTGGGATGCATAAATCCACGGAAGCCCAGCATTAAAATCGACCAGAAATTAGGCTGACGGAGACACACTTCCGAATGCATTTTGTTACTCGACTGCTGCGCTACGTACACAAGGAGCGCATGGGACAAATGTTGATAGGGTAATGTCCGATTGGGGAAGGTCTGATAAGGAACGCTGTGTGTGGTAAAAGATGGGGCTGCGGTCGGAAATATTGCATCGGTACAGTACAATTAAATCCCAAAAAGCCGCATTTGTGCATGTGGCTCAAAATAGAAAAATGTGTTAACCGATGTTTATTGCCTTTTGGAAAATCCCGTTTTTCGTCCAAAAATAATACCACGTCTGGGGCTAGTTAGCTGCCCCAAAATCCGGGGCACGGATAGACTTGATGTCAAGTCGGTAACTATATAAACCGGTTGGTTCGTAAACCGCAGCAGCGTAGTCGCGAATGGACTGGGAGCAAGTCTAGTCGACCTCTAGTTACCGACTTGAGAAACCTGTCATGTCACTTTATACACGGGCTATGGGGTTTGCTACCAGAATTGGACGTAGAGATCTGATTGGTCGAGACAGGCCGGGGCTTGATTAATATTCATGCAACATTTTCAAAAAAATGTGCTCAGTGAATTATATTTTCTCAATATCCATTACTCCTGAATTTCAAAATAATAGTATAATAATTCGACCTTTCCGTTGGCCCAAATTTTGGTTAAGAAATCAATTCAAAAATCGTAGCCGACAATTCTCTCAATTGTTGTGGGAGAGATTATTTTTTATACATGTATATTGTTTTATTGTACACTTAATGTATGCAGAATGAATGCTCGTGATATCAAAGAAGACCTACTACATTTCGCTAAAAGTTAAACGCAAAAAAATGTTCTTACTGCATATTCATTTAAACACACCTGGTAAAAAAAAATGGACGCTACCAAACCGTGGATTGCGGCGCGTGGATTACCGTGATTGGTTCTTGCTATGGCAACAGCGTCAACATGCTTTGAATCGTGAATATTGTCGCGCAATCAGGTTTCTAAAGTCGGTAATACGGTAATAAAAACGGCTGTCGATCGTGTGCGGTAAAAAAGACGGACAAAACACGAACGTATTACCAAATTGATTTCAAGTCTAGGGCACGGACGGTTAATTTGGTGGCGGTTGGAGAAAAAAAAGGTGGTCTGTTTATCTAAAGATAACCCTCGTTACAAACAAAAATGCAGGCTGAGATAAGAACAATAATTTTTGTTAACAAAACAAAACCCAGACCACGTCTATCCAGGTAAAAATCACATTCCCACAACAAGGGCGCGTACGGGCATTGGGGAATTAAAGGCGCAAACATCCTTTTGGCGTCCAAAAATAGTACCGCTTCTACGTGCTCTTTGCAAATTCATCGTGACTGTAACTTGTCCAGAGGTCTTTCCGGAAAAACACACAATGTTCTTTCGTGCCAACAACCCACGCTTTGTTCCGCTTTGTCCCGTGGGTCGGGCTGGGTGCACCCATGCTTTCAGCCACTGTGGACCCGAGGGTGGGGGAATGGAATGGCTTTCGCACATAATGGCGTATACCCATTTGGGTCCATTGCAAGCACATTGCAAGCACGCTCCTACAAAATAAAGTATATTAGCACTATGAAGGCCTATATCTTTGTTTGGCAGACGGTGTGCATGTGCTATCAAACTTTCCACCATAATTGTATAAATGGGTAGAATGTATACGGTTCCGAAAAAGAAACACGAATTATACTCTTTCTGACTCCGTTCCTACGTCAGAAACTTCATTTCTTTTCTATATCTACCTCATGTAAAGACACCAAATAAAGGAATCGTGACACAAATTTCATTGGTGAACATTTGGAATGGCTGCGGGCACGGATACTCGCCTGTTTATTCAATCAAACCATTTAAGCCAAATTCTTATTACATTCTTACTGATTTAAATAGCATGACAAAAAGTTTGCTTCACTTATCAATTTATACAGGAACATGAAAAGGCTTTCGGTATCAGTCCATACAGCACGCTGCTGGTCCTTGGAGGCCACGAAAAACCTCCTTTTTGTTTCTTCACTTCTTTGTCTTTTTAGGAGGAAACGTGGGTGCATCCTAGGATACCGAAAGAGGGTGCACTCCCTTTTTCCTTGCCATATACCTAATTAAATGCTTAAACAGTGGAATTCTTGTGTCTGAATGGGCGGGCGGGTGGGTCCGGTTTCAATGCTCACACCGAGAAGAAAGATACAATGCTGTTGTATATTTTATGGCATCTTCGGCAACTAAGGCCCTTTATGCCATCAATTATACGGTTTTAGCTTTAACTATACTATATTATCAACTTGAGATGACGAAGAAGGAGTTGCAGTTTTAGAAGTGGGAGGAAAACCCCCAGAGAAATGCCCCAGGGGAAAACCCAAGCGGTCAAGTAGGGACTGCAAACCCAATCCACATACACGCCCCGGATTCGAACCCGGGACGCCAGAGGTGAAAGGCGAGGAAAGAACCCGTACGCCAACCCGACCGCCCAGAAAGATACAAGTTGTTGTTGTTGTTGTATATTTTATGGCATCTTCGGCAACTAAGGCCCTTTATGCCATCAACTATACGGTTTTAGCTTTAACTATACTATATTATCAACTTGAGATGACGAAGAAGGAGTTGCAGTTTTAGAAGTGGGAGGAAAACCCCCAGAGAAATGCCCCAGGGGAAAACCCACGCGGTCAAGTAGGGACTGCAAACCCAATCCACATACACGCCCCGGATTCGAACCCGGGACCCCAGAGGTGAAAGGCGAGGAAAGAACCCGTACGCCAACCCGACCGCAGAAAGATACAATGCGAATTGCAGTCCTTATATAGGAAGGAGCATTGGTGCGTAACAAAGCATTACGCAAGAGCTCAATTGAGCGCACCTGTCGTTATTGAACGCACCTGTCGTTCGATAACGAAAAGAAGTTTCGTTTGCCAAAAGATAGAGGAGGCAGTAACATTTATAACCATTGCACTTTTTGCGGCATGGCTGACTGTACCAACCTCAGTAAAAGGCGCTAAGGCAGGGTGCGCCACTCTGCCCAAAGTGCCTTCCGGGGCTGTTTGGGAGGCGCGCAGCTCGAGAGGTCAGCTCATTCAGGTTGAAAACCCTAACAAAATGGGTTTTTCTCTGAGAGCCCTTATAATAAATACATTTTAGGATTTCTCCCAGAAACAGGAGATGTCACATTTCATTGCTGTGGAAATCACTTTGTTCAAACAGGTCCAAGTAGACCTAGACGAAATCGCTGAAGTGGAACAGTCTTGTAAGCGATTCCAAAGTGATTGGTGGATCAGTGCCTTGTTAATGTTATACACAAACTCACTGTATAATGGCACAAACGTCTGTTCTGGTGAAGAATTGATAACATTAAGAAAATCGAGTGGTTGGGACGTCTGCCTCGTTTGCGAGAGGTCGTGGGTTCGAGTCCCACCCGAGCACGCTATGAGGTTTTTATAGTGCCTCGGGAGGGCACTGAGTATACATAGTGTTGACAATTACGTCGGTGGGGAAAAACAAACCTCAATTAACATTCAGTTTCCCCGACGCAAGCTAAATACATTTCTAATAAAATTGCGTTTCTTTTTTAATAGAATATATCATTTTAAGTTATTCCTCATTACATTTATGTTCACGTGTATTTGCTCGTTTAATACACATTTTATTTTAGCAATGTGCAATACAAGCCTTATAGACCGTATCGAATAGCCGCCATTTCGTGGGGCAGTTTCTTTGTTCCTTGAGGACATGCATGGTTGCACATATTTTGCTTCCGTTGTTGAACGGTTTAAAGGCACAGACTCATCAGCAATGCGCGCGCGCCAAATTCGTGCCACGAAATACGCAGCTCCACGTTTTTGCTATGGAGCTGCGTATTTTGTGACACAAATTTGGCGCGCGCGCATTGCTGACGATCCTGTGCCTTTAAGGGCGTGTTTGTTTCACGACAGATATGAATCCAGATCCCGAATTTTTAATACCGCGCAGAAACAAACGAAACTGCTCTCAACTAGGAATTCACTGCGCAGATCTGAATCTGGATCCGTCCGAAACAAACTCGCCCTACGTAACAAAAGGTGCCCCACGAAATGGCGGCTATTCGATACGGTCTATGGCTGAATTATTTTTGAGCAAGTTCGATTGAGCGACTGTATAGTCGACTAAAGTCCCTCAAACGACGGAAATTATACCCTCCGTCTTTCGATGGGTAGTCGCTTGCTCTGCGATGTAACGAAATGCATCTCCATTAAAATAAATCTCTCACAAATTCAACAAACTCATAATTCACGCATGTGCACCATCCAAATTGTTTCTCGTTAGCTCTCGTTATGAGAAAAAAAACATGCGAAGGAGATATTTGAGCCGAAGATAACAAGCCTAAACACGTCAAATCACCTGTAATAAATTTGTCACTGGCCTGTATTGAGGACTAGTGATGGATTGGGGGGAAAATTAGCAGAGACTCGAGAAAAAAAGAGGTCGCGTTTATCTACAATCAGCTCCGGCCTGAATTAGGAGCAGAGATTTACCAGGGACGAGCGCGTTGGGCGTTCTCGCCTACTACCGCAGGAATGGCGCGTAAACGTTTTATTAAAGATAGATTATGGGATTGGAAAACTGCTATGAACGGAGATATCTAAATGTGTGATTGAGGATGTGTACCGGTATATGATAAAAACCAACCCGTGTATAAGGCATGGGCAGTACCTCATCTATACGTTCCGAGAAAAGAATAAAAATGCTCTCAAGAAGCGAAGCCATCGTCCTATTTAGCAATGCGCGCCTGCCTAATACGTGCCACGAAATACGCAGCACCATGCCTTTTCTGTGGAGCTGCGTGATTCGTGGCACGAATTTGGCGCGCGCGCATTGCTGACGAGTCTGTGCCTTTAATACCATATACGTTTTCGCAAATATACTCTTGGACAAAATGGGACGGATAGCGATCAAGCAACATCCCCAGAATGCAGTTTTGTCTTTTGTCCAGGTTAACTCAAGACGTACAAATTTGAAGAGTTTAGTTCACATGAGGGCGCCCTTGTAAAAAATATGCGAGTGCACACGCGTTTATATAATTCATATATAATTCACACGCGTTTATATAATTCAAATGAACGACGTTTTTCATAGTGTCTCGGGAAAGCACTGAATATGCAGTGCTAATACGTCGGGTAAGGGCAAACCCTAATTAACATTCATTCTCCCCGACGCAAGCTAAATCAATTACTGATTAATTGCGATCCCCCTTGCTAACTGATTCGAATCGGCCATTCAACACCGGCTAGCTCGGTGGTCGAGTGGTTAAGACGTCTTCCCTGTTTGCAGGAGGTCGTGAGTTCGAATCCTACCCGAGCACGCCATGAAGTTTTTCATAGTGTCTTGGGAAAGCACTGAGTATGCAGTGCTAACTGCAAGCTAAATCAATTACTGAATTAACGACGTTTTGGCAGAATGATTGGACTTTTACGATCGTTAAAAAATCACACCAGCACAAAAAAGACGACTGTGTAATATTTTTATAGGATTAATCAAAATGACATTCTAATAACAAATCTATCATACAAATAGTTCTGGAGCAGTGCAATAGGGGTTCGTCACAACTGATCTACAATCTTAGATCGGCCTAATACCCAATCTTAGATAATACCCAAAATGTTTCTTTTGAGTGCAACGTCTGCGTTTTGTGAGGTGGGGGTGCCGCCATCTTTGCCTCTTTATGCGGCTTAGATTATAATCCCAAGCAGCTTTCGGCTCTGCTGTGGGCGGTTGCCGTAAGAAAAGACAGGGATATACGAATTACCGCTATACAACATACACTGCAGTCTCTGGCAGGGTGTGGCCCGCATGCTTCCCAGTGAGGCTCAGTATAGCAATACACCGTGACAGGACAAATCCGCGAATGCTGATAGCATGGATTCCGGGAGATATATCGAGTACTTGGAAACCGCCGTGACAAAGTCAAGAACACCCCGCCGCACGTTTTGGTTCCTAATTGTTTTTCTGTTGCCAATGAGTGAAGTTGGAAGTTTTAAATTCTTGGGCGGTAAAGCGAAACAAGCACAGATTTATTTTAGGAATCGAAATGGATTTGTGGGTATTTGCTAAAAGGATCGCCCACGTTCGATGCACTTTCTCTTTAAACTACGAGGGGAAAACTCACATTGGACGGACTATAGGAGAATGTTTTTTGGCAGCTTGTGTGAATTTCTGTCTTATCTGAATTTCCATTTTAAAGAAAAAGAATTCGGAACAAATAAGGAGTCGAGTTCGAGAGGAGAATGAAATGGTGACTTTGTTACATGTAGGCCTATAGCAGTTTCAGCGTCACGGGCGACGGGCGTGACAATGCTTGTCACGCTCTTGACACATCAAATTAGCAAACGCAATATTTCGTATGGTGCCTAATCACCATTTAATTGAAACAATCGCACAAGGGATGAGGGGAAAATCACATGTTCCAGATCGGGATTTGAACCCGAGACCACTGACATATAGGCACCATATACAAAATATTGCTTTGCTCAGTTGCGCACCCATGCAACACTGAGGGGAAAATGAGCTCGGAGGGAAAACCTGAGAAAGTGTACAACTGTGCCTCACTCAGCTGGTAGAGCACCTGCTCAAGAAACTGGTGGTTTCAGGTTCGAATTCTCATCATTCATGAGATCCATACGATTTTTGTTTCTCTTATCCATACATAAAATTATATGAGAAACCTGAATGCATGCATACGGTGTATAGACCGTATCGAATAGCTGCCATCTTGTAGGACAACCTTTGTCACTTAAATCGGTCGACAGTGTAAGCACAAAATGTGCAGCCATCCATGTCCTCACGGAACCAAAAAACGTGCCTACGAGATGGCAGTTATTCGATACGGTCTAAAATTCACTTACACCGAATTGGGATTCGAACCCGAGGCCCCCGTTTAACGGACCAGCGAACAATCTGAAATTTAACTAACCATCACAGAATTGAAATTGCAAATGTGGGATAAAAGAAGGTTCTCACTTCTCACCAGGATTCGAACCTTAAACCTCTTACACAACGGGCAGATGCTCTAGCAGCTGAGCTAGTATGATGCACACTGCTATATACTATACCTCGGGGTTTCCATAAGGACCACTAACCTAACTTCAGTGTAAAACTGTTGCCCAAATGGACAATCAATATTTTCTGGCGTGGATCCTAATCACCGTGAAATATTTAAATGCAGAATATACCATTTTGGGCACAAAAAACATTGTTGCAGAAAAACAATACACAGCATCAATGTAACATATGTACCATTAGGATTTTTAAAAATGCATCCACACAAAACAGAGGACACGACTTGTTTACAAAACTTGCTGGTGTGTTTTTCATTTGCCCCACATTTTCATCTAGGCCTACATTGTAATTAGAGATAGGCTTTTCTGGTGACCAGATGTTGTGCATGTAAAACGTAACACGCGGGCATCCGCTGCATATAATAATGCTTATTGCAAGAACTGAACTGTATATGGGTCTTTCCACAGTAATGGGGTACATTTTTGTAACATTCAAGATCTTAGGTCCCAGTTCACTTCAAATGTCTTAATTTATCTTTAAATTATCAAGCTAAACTGAGGAAATAACTTGTTTACCAAAAATAGTCCTACAACATACATTTGTGAAAACCCCGTGCACAAATTTTCCTATTACACATGTAACAAAGACGGGAAAAAAATGTCACAAAATGGTCTGTCCACGTTAATACGTAATTATAGGAAAATGTGTACACAAGCTTTTCAAAAATGTATGTTGTGGCAGCAATTTCCTGAGAACAAAACAAGTACATTTCTTTAATTCTGAGATAAACTAAAGACATCTGAAAGGAATTTTTGACTTATTTTTCAAATGTACCCCATTACTGTGGACAGACCCATATAGCGAATTGTTTTTATCATAAAAGACATCGGTTTGAGTTAATAAACTCTCCTTTTGGGTTTGAGATTTCTCCCTCCGAGATCATTTGCTTTTCTTTATGCCTTTTCTCTTAAATGTACGGTTTTCAATTGTCGTTTCAATTATAGCAGGAGAACATACAGCAGACGTGTCACTTTCGTTGAGAAAATGTCAACATTGATTCAACGGTGTAAGTTCAATCTTATATGAACTAGTGTTATCATCCTCAGTCACACTCGCTTTTTTTTCTAATTCGTGCGAGATGTCTAAAGCTGTGGCAGATCCGGAGAGAATTTACATAACAATCGTTTCATTTGTCGCAAATATCCTTTACATTACGAGAAGGAATGCACGTCTACCCAGGTTGAAATGCCGGCAAGACTCCAAACTCATTATGCGCGTCCTATTTGGTACCCCCACTATTTATAACAATGATGCGGCCATGCATCTATCTTTGCGGAGGAATTATATACAATGCCATCGAATTAACTGATACCAAATGAGCTATAAGATGGAAGAAAAAACAAAGAATCTGTTTGGGTTCTTACCGGAGATTACAGCAGGTTGTGTCAGACGTGTAGGCCTACCTTCCGTTTTCCAGGCTTCAGCTCACGAAGAGGCGATTTCATAAACAAGATGTACCAAAAACGACAACCGCAAAACAAGGATGGGAGTTTGAAAAAGGCGACTCCAGTTCTTCACGCGGAGACAGGGTGTGATCTGAACTAATATCCCAAGGACTTGTCGGCAAAGAAAGATAAATAAAGTTGGAAGATTCGGGATCGGTTCCGGGCCGGTTCAGTGGCTAGTTTGTCACGGACTCCAAATGACCAGAGGGCGAAATGCAAGCTGGTGAAACTTTCACACTTTCTTTATACTCGTGCGATCAGCTGTGAGTGTAGTAGTGACCATACTCCCTGCGGTGCGGTTGTTCTTTTGGAGGCAGCACAGCGCCCTCACAGGCAGTTCGCGTCGAAAACGTCTCAGTTGGCAAACGGTATTCTGAATTTCTAAAGTATTACTGCATCTAAGTGGCTGAAATGTCTACAAGGCAGTTTATCAATCATATTCGTTGGTTATGTTAAGTTGTTTTCGGTTAGTTTTAAAGTTCCAATCATGTGATCTGCCTTTAATGTTGGCTAGAGTTAATTGTTAAATGTATGGCATCTTCGGTAACTGTAAGACCCCTAATGCATACTGCACAGTATTGGCTTCATCTTTACTTTATTAACTCAAGATGACGAAGAAAAAGATGCAGTTTTAGAAGTGGGAGGAAAACCCCCAGGGAAATCTCCTGGGGTGGGAGGGAGGGGGGTGGGTGTCAGACGGTCAAGTATAGGGACGGCAAACCCAATTCACATACATGACCCGGAATCGAACCCGGGACGCCAGAGGTATACTTATAGGTAGGGAAAGAACCCGACAGCCCTGGGTCAGTATATTCAAAGGAAGCCTATCGATTATACGCCTTTCCTATAATAAATCCTTACGTCATGCAGACCCAATTTTATGTAACCCATAAAAATGCTAACTGATTCTACTTGTTCAAATATTTAATAAGCTTCTTTTTTTACGATTTGTATTCCACCAAAAGCAAGACCATCAAAATATTGTAAAATATCGTCTTTGACTATAAAGTGAATGACTGTCTGAACCATATCGCGTGATGTCAATTTTAAAGAAATGTTGAATTTATATACAATCATGTACCGTTTTAAGCCAATAAATGACATCAGCATAATTATTTTGTAGGTATTTTCAGATGTGTATATCGTTTTGCCGATGCAATCATCGCATTTAGTGCACCGCAGCATTCAAGACGGACCCCCTGCCATACAGTGTATTCATCTTAGGAACTCTTTAGACTAATGGTGTAGGTCAATTAACAATAAAACAAGGCTTGTTTACTATAAGATATATGGAACAGAGGACGATAATGTTTCTGACCCCTTTTGCTAATTATGTGCAACTGTCGAACAGAGGCAAATTTTACACAGTGGAGACGGCCGGACGCGCGCGTGTCTTGTCCTGGCCGTTGATTTTGGCGCGCTTTTGGCAAACAGTCGCTCTCTCAATACCGTCTTGTCAATTTGTTTGAGCAAATGTCCATAATATGGCGCCATTATTTTTCCGCCCGTATTCCCTTTTCCTCCTTTTGAAGTTTCTTTGGAAGCTGAAACGTATCCAAATTATTCTCTCCGATTTAAAAGGTCCGAACGTTGTTATAATTGAGTTTACATATATTTTTCAAAACCAATACACGTGTAACAGCCAATCTCTTGTATTGTGAGTTGAAATATTTGCACACTCGGTTTCACTGTCTTTTACTGTAATGTGCTTAAGAATTATGCACATTACGCTAATTTCGTCTTCGAAAGAAACATTTATCATACTTTAATCTACATTTTCATTTTTTAATATAATTTTGTGGATTTTTGCATATTTTGACCCGTGTTGCAGCATTTATCTTCTGCGGAGACATCGAGTGTTTGTGAGAAAATCCAGGGTAATTTATCAAACGACGGTCTAGAAATGATTTGAAGCGAAAAACGCAGACGTTCCGTGTTTTGCTGCAATCAGAGTGGGTGTATATTTCCGTCTTTTAGCGTGCATCTGCATGGGATATCCTTTCTCAGAACAGAGAGTTTTTAATATTGTGACGGTCGTGGCAAACTACTTGTTAGAAACTGGCCATTTCAAAATATTCTTGGCTACAATTTTATTTTATCAGTGTTCAATGAGGCACAGGCTCGTCAGCAATGCGCGCGCGCCAAATTCGTGCTACGAAATACGCAGCTCCATAGCAAAGGCATGGAGCTGCGTATTTCGTGGCACGAATTTGGCGCGCGCGCATTGCTGACGAGCCTGTGCCTTTACAGTAAGAAAGAGAGAACCCTTTCTCTGAATGCGAATCTAGAGAGCATCGGTTCCGGTAGAGGATGTTTGAGGTATTATGGTGAATTTTCATGGCATTATACGAGCGTATTTTACAAGTGCATTTGTTAAAGACATAGTACATAATTGGAGAACTTTTAAAAATAAGACAGCATTACATAACTAAAGAATATATTTGATAAACTGCCTTGTAGAAATTTCAGCCACATAGATGCAGTATACTTTGGAAAACCTTAAAACCCATGCATTGGCTTTGTGTTGAATAAATGTAAAAATCGTCTGCAAACGATTTTATTTTCTTCAAAAAGCACCTTCAGTTGGCAATTTCTCTCACAAAGGTATCAATTTATGGGGGAACATCATGTGCTGTTTGTTGCCATTGCTACATATCAACACTTTTTAGTCGGGTTTTTCTTTTCAACCCGTGAAGTATTTTTTTCCAAACGGTTCGTTAAATATTTGGGACATTTTCACACATATATGAGCAACTAACAATAGAAACGGGGCACACACCATTGTTAATAACAATGATTTGTGCCCAATTTCCATTGTTAGTTGCTCATAGTGGCATATCAATCCTGGGTACGAGCTTTAAGTTAGTCTGCAAAACAAAACAAAATCATCTGTCGTCTTACGGTTTACTCAACTAAGTGGACCAAAGTCTACAATAGTCCCTGCTAAGTCTCGTTTCGGGTCACACTTCCGGAGACCAGTCAGGGAATGTCAATGGGGTTTTAACGTTGTGGCGATCTTCTTTGAATTATCACCTTACCGTACCGCGTTTGTAAGCGCTGAAACACCAATAAATGGAAATGGCACCTTAAAATCTATCGATTCAATAAATAAAATGAAGAAAATGTTGTCCGAGTTTGTCACAAACAAATAAAAATGCTTGACCTTTTGTTTTCGGTTTACAAGTACCTTTACGAATGGCAGGCTCAGGCTTGGTGCATCTCAGAAATATTAGCGTGGCTGAACAAATATCTGGTTTGAACGTCAACTTGATTTAGAGTAGATAAAAGTGCTGCCAACCTTCCGTTCTCACAATAATTGTAAAAATCCCTCCACGAGTGGGCGTATATTAGACGAGACAGAAAAGAAGAGATTCCGTTGTGCAGACGAACAAAGGGAACCGCCAAAATTCAAGTTATTTTAGAAAAACAAACATCGATAATTCGCTGCCACTGGTACAAGACGCAACGGGACGACCGGTGAATGGAGCGGAGAAAAAAGGAGGAAATTCGTGACAAACAAGACTCCATCCCGTGCGAGTAATTCTGGTCTTAATTCGACCCTAAGTGTCCCCGGCCACTTCGCATCTGCGGCCCTCGGCTACTGTCGTGTCGTGTGGTTGATGTCGTAGGCAGGGCCCGCTCCGCTGTTCACTTTTGGCAAACTGGTAATCGCTTTCTCGCTTTGTGAACTGCGGGTTGTCCTCTTCTGCCAATCATCTGTTGACCCATCAGCACATGATACATCAAACAGCCGAACTATTTAAGTTGAACGTGATTGCACATTAAAGTGTTTTGTGTCACTTCGCTCGTCATGATTTTTAGATTTGAAGACCGGTAAAAGAGCGACCAACACATGGGAGTGCCCTTATTACATATTCATAACAAAACATGAATTGATAATTTAATCTATACCGTCGTGAAACCTCATACACGAAACAGCCGTCGGGGACGGATTGGGCCGACTAAACCCTTACCCAATAGCATCCTGAGCATGATGGACGGATATATTAAGTGAGCAATTTGCCTAACATCGGCGGGGAATCTGTCTTTGTGCGGCAGCGCCGCCAAATCAAACAAAAACAGCTTTCCTGGCGGGAAACTTGGCGGGATATCTCCGTCCGGTCACGGTTAGCTCACGGTGTTCAAAGTAGAGTCGCACCGATTAAATAACGGCGGTCATATCGGCTATTTGGTTTAACAGTAGGGCGTGGGAAATCTAGGCCAATATTCAGTAACAATTGGGGAACCCAAACCGGAAGTGATATTACAAATCCGGAAGTTAAGTTGCGACATTATTACTCAACAATATTGACTTTAAACGCAATACAGCTGGATTATGGCATTAAGCAACAACAAGACTGTTGATTGCTATAGGCAACAGCGTGCACCACGTAGCAACAACGCCATAGTATGTGACTTTCTAAACTGCACCTCCATTTGAAAATGAGGAATTCCCGACGCCATCCATTATATAAACGGCTAATTAATTCCAAAATGAGCAAGGTTTGGTTTGACCATTTGCACATTTTGAAATTTAAATAAAAAGCATTTAACAACCTGCTAGAACAGTCACTCTGCTTTCCGAAAAATTTACAGATTGCACTGAACATTATATACTATATTGATAAAAACGATTTAAAATTACCTTTCTGGCCGTGGCAAAATCCGGGAGACTTCTAAATTCCATCCATCTCTTTTTGCCAAAAATCGCTCTTCGGGGTTAAGAACGAGATTCAAACAAAGTGTTCTCCTGCATAGGCCTAACCCTAAAACTACCGGGCGTTGTTTCTCGCCAAACTACAATCCTAAAATGACCAAGAAATACAACCCTCTCGTCCCCAGCCCCCTCCGGTCCTGAGGAAAGACCATACGATCCCCAGTATAAGTCACCCCCTCACCCGCCCTAAATTCCCCCTTCATCGACTACAAATCCCACTTAATAACCTTGAACCTCTTAAAACTTGTTCTTCATTTCAGAGGCACGGGGGATGGCTGTGCGCATGCGTCCCAAGGGTTTAAAGGAGCTGAGATCCAAGGGTTTAAAGGAGCGTGTCCGGATCACATTTGTGAGCCCCCCATTTTTCCCATGGGTGTTCAGATTTTTATATCATATTGTGTGTCATATTTTTCTCATAACCATTCTCAAATTTCAAGGGTATTGTCAAAAACCACCGATGTTTTTTTTGTTTTAAACTAATTTATCCGTTCCAGAAATCAGTGCAGTGTGATACACCAACCTTTTTGCTTTCGCATCCAAATTGGAGATTGCACATTTCCTGTTTTCTTCCCATGGGTGGTATTTTGGGGAGGTATTTTACAGGATTGGTAGGTTAGAACGAAATCTATTTTCTGAAGAAAAAAATCTGAACAACTCCTTTAAATGTTCACTTGCCTAACCGCTGATTTGGTAACCCCATCTGATTAAGATGGGTCCTTCGGAAGGGTGTGACCCCCACCACAGGAGGTGCTTTTCAGAACCCCTTTTCCTGACATCTATCAGATGGGAGAGGTGCCTGTTCGCTCCATCCAATGTTTCCCAGTAGAACAACCCCGAACAAGAACGAAGACCGTTCTGGCTCGGCCGTTGCACGGGGCCAATATCGTCTTAATCCCGGCTTCCCTATCTGAGAGGGCAGATAGCCGCCCTTATCACCCAGCTATGCCATTGTCGATGAGGGGCAGGGGGACGCGAATTAGGCAAGTTTTTGGGGCGAGCTAGGCGCCACTGTCATGGTTCCGCATAGCTTCTCCTCAGTGATTGTGGAACGACCGTAACGCCTTAGATGACTCATTATGATGTATACACCTTATGTATATACCTGGGCAATCCTCATTCCATAAGGCCACATCACTGATATAAAGCACATCGTCATCATAGGGGAAATCCAAGTAGATAAATGAAGTAATCATGTATGATTAACTCATACATACCCCTGAATGATGTATCATTATTACAAGTACAGTGTATAGCCACGTCAAGTAAGGTGCACCACACGACTGACCAAAATACGCCATCAGCTCTTTTGAAGTATGGTGGATGCAATATTGTATGGGAGGGCGCACTTTGATTTGTTTGTGTACTAATTAGAAGTAAATGCAAAATAATCTTTTTTAATGCAGAATAATTTTTCACTTTGCATTTATTTATTTTATTCATAATTCTTTCTCTGTAACATAGGCCTAATTACAACAGGTAAATCGGGTTTTTGGAAAGAAATACATAAACAAAAATATTTGTAATACTATTTTTTTACTACAATCGCGCCCTCTCCTTTTGTTCCACCACACTTCAAGAAGGGTAATGGCGACCATTTTGAACCAGACCATTTACGACCAGGCATGATTGTATAGCTGGTCATCAATATCATTTTGCATAGGGCCTATAGGAAAACAGGAAGAGGACCAGTGATGTAAAAAACAATTGCGGCATGTGGACAGAGCTATGGAAGCGCGGGTTTTGCACGGAAATTGCAACTTGTATAAGGAATTATGTGCAACATTATTCTTGGGTTTCACTTGGCTTGACAACCGGTTGATATCCGCCATTACTGTGTCCATACTATACCGTATCTTGAAATTAAACAAAAGTCTATGGAAAGTGACCAAGCCATCTACAATACCTGACGTCTTCCATTGACTCGTGTGTGATTTCCAATGAATTTGGATACCTGTGTATTTTGACTCGAATTTGGGCGAACTGCAAATGAACATGTGCGTTGACAAGGTGCGATACAACATTTTCAAGATTAACACAAATATTATAATTTTTCAGTGGGCATGGTTTTATTATTTTGTTGGGGTTTGGGTGTACCCCTGAACCCAATCACGCGCACTGAATCCATTTCTGGTTGTATCGCCCATAAAATGACAGAATTTGTTAAATTATTATTGGCTTTGTCTTTGACCGGCATAGCATCTTTCGAGATGCCGGTCAAAGTTCACATACCGCACTCACGACGCAGCTCTTCATATATTGCCTATAAGGAAATAGTAAATTAAGCGGGTGATCCACCGTTTCTCATGTATAGGAAGTGGCTTGCAATTTTTCAAAGCAATACTGTCATAAGCAGTCAAGCCAGACAAGGATTGACATAGCATTTTCCCATGCAGATTCTGTACACGAGTTCCAATAGAATTACTCCTGCATTAATAAGTTACAAGTGTATCTGTCACGTCCTATTTTAGGAGGGCCGTGTGATTTTTCAAAGGATTTTACTTTCTTATGTATACATGATTTGTCTGTTTAATACTTTGTTGTCTATATAAATACTTTGTCTATGGTTAAACAAGTTTATGCATTTTTAAAAGATCGATCCTTGAACAGTTTGTTGAATACAGCGAACTTGTGGATAACAAGCCCCAGTGATTTCCTCCAGGTCCAAGTGGACTTGTTTTAACAAAGTGATTCCCGCAGTTATAAAATGGGACATTTTCTGTTTCTGGGAGAATCCTGCAGTTTAGGGTTATCAGAAAACCAGCTTGGTTGCGTTCGCTTAACCTGATTGAGCATGCGTACGCGTATAGGAGGTGCCGCGCATCTTCCATACAGCCTATAGTAGTGCAGGAGCTCAGTGAGGCACTTCAGACAAAGTGGCGCACCCTGCCTCAGTGGCTCTTACAATTGCTGGTGCAGTCTGCCTTTCCACAAGAGGTGGTCATACATCTTACCGACCGATAAAATAGTTTACATCTCTCGGCCTTCTCTGCACATGTGAGAATCCTGCAGTCAAAGATTCACAGAAACCAATTTTATTGTGTTTTCAACCTGATTAAACCCGCAAGGGATGAGCTGACCTCTAGAGCTGCGCGTCCCAACAAAAATAGTGCAGGAGCTCAATGAGGCACATCCGACAGAGTGGCGTACCCTACCTCTGCGGCTCTTACGGAGGCTGGTGCAGCCTTTCCTCAAGGGGTAGATCATACACGTTTACTGACCGATAAAATACTTATCTCTTATATAGCCTCTTCGATCTTTCGGAACATAATTTGCGTTTCTGTACCACGGCAGGTAGATATACATGTGTACATTTGTGCAATGTTTCTTGAAAGGGACTTTTTATCTGTCCAAATACCTGTGACCGAAGGGATTATATCAGAACTACCCGTGCATACCAGCCTGAGTTGACCGTGCCAGGGGCGACCCGGCAACCATCTGGCTTCCGTTCCAGCACAAACATGATCCCGGTCCCCGGAAGGCCGAGAGAAGTATCCAAACTCACTTCTGAGATCCACCAATTATCTTATAGATGACTCCAAGAAATTTTGATCACCATTGCACAAGCCTATTAGCCTCAGCTGTTGCCGTCTTTCGGCGGTCGATTATGGGCGGTTTAGAGGGTGTTTCCTCCCCGGTGTCCGGCCCAACCCGGGGCTGGCATTCGCGTTTCACTCATCATCGTTCCTCAAAAATGCCCGCAAGAGAATTACCCTTTGTCAAAATACATTTTCATGATGCATTTTGACAGATACATCCCCTTGAATAAATACCATTGGCTAACAAAATCCACCTTGACCCTGATATTAAGAGACGCGTTATTAAGCAATCTTGTCTACGTTTTCGAGGTGTTGCAACACGGATTTCGAAAGATTGCATAAGACCCAACCGCAATGGCTTCCAAATTTTCCAGCTTTTTGTAATGCTATACTCTGTTGCTTTATTTAGTATCACCCATCACACGACCAAATGCATTTAAAGATATACAGTCCGTGGTTCTCAACCAATTTGATTTTTTTTCTCCAAACGGAGAATTTTTAAAGCATTTATTTTATTTTAACGACAAAACATCATATTAGACATCGGCAACCCTGCAAAAAACGCCGTTTTATACGGCCGTTTTCCCGCCTTACCTATATAGACTTGCCCAGGTCTGACTTCCCATGTTTTGTCTGTGGGGCGGTGCATGCAGCACGCCCTCTGGATTGGTGGCCTGTCAAATCTATATTCTTCTGTCTCTGAAGACTTTCTTAGACAGAGGAAACAGAGAAAAAACAGAAAGGACAGGCCACCGGTCTGTGTGCTGCGCGTTGCAGACCGAGCACGGGAGGTCAGACTTGGGCAAGTCCATACGCCTTGAATTATTGGCGGTCCGCCAATATTTCGAAATATTGACAGTAATTGTTCGATTACTAAACGTTGGTCGATTTTGTTCGTTGATGTCTCATTTGAAAGCGAATAACTTTTATGTTTCTAAAAAAAAACATATCAATTTAAAAAAAAACTGTTTATTTTTCGAGGTGCTACACCCAAAACGCACGGACTGTATATCTTTAAATGGATAAATGGACATTTTTGATCGCACAGTGCAGGATTACAACACAGATTAGTTACAGACAGAGCCAATCTGGGATGATAGAGTAAAATAAACAGCTAGCCTATACCAACTGAAAATTCTACCTAAAAACAAACAATCTAATTTTCGACAGACTCAAACTCCAACCCTAACCCTAAACCATAACCATAACCTTATGCCATAAAGCTAAACCCTAGTTATTTTCGGGTCAAAAGGGTGACCTTTTCTTGCTCAAAATGCAACCCTTTTTCAGGTTAAAGTGACCCGTAAATGGGTCGTTTTGACCCAGAAGTTATCCAAAAAAAAACCAATGTTTTGCCGGAATTGCCAAAATAGTTTAGCTCTTAAAACTACTTGTCCGGCTATTTTGGAAAATCATTTGTTTTAAAAAATTACCCTTTTTAGCGTTGAAATTGTGAATCCAAGAGAAAATAACATCAATTCACTTTGGCTCCGTCTTAAAGAAATGGGGGCATTTCCCAAATTGTTTACCGTGGTCATTTGTTCGCCCCGAAAATCTACCGGCCGAGTAAATCGCAGATATCGGTCGGCAAGAAAATACCTGGTTGCTCGCTTAACGTGTGCAAGAATTTTCGGTCGGTTTAATAACGACTGGCACTTTGTCAAACTACAGACTGATACACAAGGGGCAGCTAGGCAAAGTTCACCAATATAAAACACTAACACACGTCTCGTTCAACCCTTAATTATTACAACACATCCGCCATGTTTGAACAGCTTTGTAAATTGTTCTTTACCTCTAATTTGAACTGATGGAGGGTTTCACCAAAATGGAGCATTAGCCTACTGCCTGACCCATAGCGCGTGTACAGGGAAACACGAAGCACCCGCCCACTTCCTGATGCATTTGTCTGTGGATTTATGTGCACGTCATCATGCTATTTTTTCGTCTACAGGGTGTCCCAGAAAAAAATGAAACCGAGATTAAATTATACCAATTACTCGGTAATAACTGATAATTTTGCCAAAAAACGGCAACTATACTGTCCGTTTTATCATCCGGAATACCCTCATGGATGACTGAGAACTGATAGTCCGAAGCGACCCTGTCAGAAATAGCTTTGTACCAGATTATGAATTGGTTCTGTCATCTGATAAAAAGACTAATAATCACTTTATAAATCATTTAATCAAAAATAAACTTTCATGGTTTTTAATGAGAGCACTACGTAAAGGATTTAAAATTGATTATTCAATGTTTGGTCTTTTTGTTCTGTTTATCTTTTTGTATGATCGTTAAACTTATTCATCATCTGGTACAAAGCTAAGCTATTTGCTGTTTTCCAATGTTCTCAGTAAATATTGAGTAATTCGCAATTTACTATCGGTTTCCCTTTTAGGGGGGAGCATCATGTATTTGTCAGCTTGTCCTTTTCTAGCGCGCGTTCATTTGAATTCGTAAACTCGATGAACAACTGTCTAAAATACTCTGCATAGTGGAAACGATATTATTGTTTTGCTAAATGAATTCAGTTCGGTTGGTCTTTGACTTTTTTCTGTAAACATAATAAACCACGGACAAAAAGTGATGTCTCACAATGCGCAACGCCCAAACATAATGGATTTTTAAATCCGAAAACAGCTGTGCGCCGCCGTATTAGCCTTTTAGAAGTATGGCAGATTTTGTTTAAACAATTGTATTTCTTTCCAAAAAACTCCATGTACATGTTGTAATTATAATACAGAGACAGAATTTTAAATTAAATAAACAAGTGGAAAGTGGAAACAGTCATTTTCCATTTAATTCGAATTTATACCTAAATCAAAGTGCGCCCTCCTATAGACGATGTCTCTTTGTTTATATCTAAACCGCCCTCTGTTGACAATTGGTCGTTATTATGCGCACGCATCCTGTTTTGCATAAATTTAGTTTGGTAATGTGCCAAAGGTCACATAATTCAAAGACGATGTGACATGCGACTAGACTGGTTCCCGTCCACATATTCCATACAGGAGAATATAAGGACAGGTAAAGGGCGCTTCATCTTGATCTGTAATTGGTCGTCTTTGCGCGTGCACATTGTGTTTTTTATATTTAAAAATTTGCCAAGCCCTTTGCTTTAGGCAATGTACTTTATTTACATAATTGGATGTTCGACACGCACGGCCAAGTTACAAATGTCAATGCAAAATTTGCGCACTTACTAACAAAAAAAATAATAATAATAACCACGTGACGGGCATAATTCTGCCCGTCATGGCTGCCCTTTACCGATCCCTATATTTTCGCAATAAGCGAACAAATCTATAGGGATCGGGAACCAATCTAACATGCGACCTCATTCCTAAATCAAATGTATGCAAACCTGAATGCGTGCGCATAACGCCGGGTATGTTTTGGTTTGCTGTGACGTATGGAATTCCATAGTGACGGGCACACAATGTCTATTGTGTCCGCCAAGAGGCTAATGGCCGTGCCCGAATCCATTGGCTGTGGCCTAAAATTGGCCTTTTGCTTCCTTGATTCTACCCAGACCTGGGGATGATCGTGCAAGTTGTGATCAGCCAGAGGACGAGGTTAATTACGTGTAGACTCATGTAAGGTAATCGAACGCCACCAATAATATTAATGCATGGAGTCCTGGATGTACCCGCACGCCCATTGTTCCTGTTGTATACTTATAAAATAAATACGTGCAAATTAAAAAGACAGTTGTTTTGCCTTTACTAATAAATAAAGTACGCCCCTCTATATTGTGCCCGCGCGCCCACCTTAAAAGAGCTAATCAGATTTATCTTAGCTTTTAAAACATGGACTTCTAGTCAGTGTTTTCGACTGGAGTACTTGCATGTTCGAAAGTTTTGCCATGGTTACTTATTGGTATGTTTGTGATGAATAGATGGGTGTAAAGTACATTAATTAGGGCGCGATTGCATCAAAGAACTGGGCACATCCGTCTTGAGAAAGTTAATTACGCTGTCGATATAATGAACTTTAGACGTATAATATAGTCAAAACGTCAATGTACTATATTATGAGGTTAACGGTCATACAGTAAACATCATACGTCCATTCAGTTGAAGGCACGCCATTTTGATTTTGAAGATAAAGCGATAGACTTTATATACTGTGTATATATTTTCAATTCTATGAGCATCCGTCGTTTTTACAAAAGCAGCTAGAGCGGGGATTCTTTTCTGCACTTTTCGCTGACGCTTCCGCGAGATATAACGCACTGTAGGCCATTATGCAATCTAATAATTAGTTCATCGCGTGCGACAATTTGTTTTGTCCACTTAATCATTCTGGAAAGACGCAGAATCAACATGATGTGAATAAAGAGCACCGTGCTTCGTCTTTTGTGTGGAGTTTGTATGCTGCCAATAACCGGTGACAGTTTAAGAAGTTTACCGGCTGATTAATTGTGTTTACTGAGATTGGTAATGGTTTTAATAAGCTGGCCAGTAATCGGCTGGAGAGAAAACGATGTATGGATTGAAATACCTTCCCTTGAAATTGTTTGAGCAATACTTTGGGCGGTGCTTGGCCATGCAGTAGTACCTTCACTTATCTGTCAAACACCTAAACTGTTCACCGTTTGGTCCTTCACCGAGTCGGTCGTTGTTGTTGATGGTGCAGGTTATTTTATGGTATCTTCGGCAACTAAGGCCCTTTATGCCATCTACTATAGATACGGTATATTGGCTTTAACTTCACTTTATTCTCAACTTGAGATGACAAGGAAGGAGATGCAGTTTTAGAAGTGAGAGGAAACCCCCAGGGAAATCTCATGGGGAACCCACGCGGTCAAGTAGGGACTGCAAACCCAATCCACATTTACACGCCTCGGAATCGAACCCGGGACGCTAAATGTGAAAGGCGGGGAAAGAACCTATAGACCGTATCGAATAGCCGCCATTTCGTGGGACACCTTTTGTTACTTAAACCGTTCAACAATGGAAGCACAATATGTGCAACCAATGCATGTCCTCAAGGAACAAAAAAAATCCCCCCCGAAATGGCGGCTATTCGATACGGTCTATACGCCAACCCGACCGCGCCGAGTCATTCGCTCCACTGTTGGCAGGTCGACCATGCGGATTGGTATGTTTGACGATCAACTGAACAGTGTATACACTATGAGCAAAAACATGTACATGTTCATTGTAACCCCATTGTTAGTAACAATGGTGTGTGCCCAATTTCCATTGTTAGATGTTCATAGTGATAGTTGATCGCTTCGGGTTTATATATATACTCTCCCAAAAAAGAAACACAATTTTCTTAAAATATCAACTCTTGATCAGAACAGAAGTTTGTTGAATACAGTGAACTTGTGGATAACAAGGCACTGATCGACCAATCACTTTAGAATCACATTCAAGACTGTTCCGCTTCAGTGATTTCGTTCAGGTCCTGAACAAAGTGATTCACAGCTGATTAAATTATGCATGGGATGAGCTTACCTAAAAATGAGCTTACCTAAAAATGTACAGGGTGCGTGTTTCCCTCAGCAAGGCACTTTGCCATAAACTGCTTCTTTCCGCAATAGGCGACTGCGAGGGCGTTGATTTTTACCAAGACTTCGGAAGCAATCGAGAATGTCACATACATGCACAAAATTGCGGTTCCGTTCAGTTTCGCAGCAAAATCATTAGAAATGCAACACGGGCCTTTCTGACACGCTAAAACGTTATAAGGTGATTTCTTATTGGGATAATGACCCAGGGACTGCCAGGGTGGTGATTCGGTAGAAATGTGGACAAATGTCCGTGAGTTTGGGAAATCTGGATGCAGTGGAAAAAAAAGAACTTGGCTCCACCAGGATTCGAACCGCGGACCTTGGTGCAGTGAAAGGCAACTTGGCTCCACCGGGATTCGAACTGCGGACCTTAGTACAGACGTCTAACGTGCCGACGCCCTACCAATATTGAGCTATGAAACCAACTGGTGGTCTCGAAACACGGTAATGCAGTTGTTCCTCACTATGTATGCGTTTACTTAGCTTGTTGGAAAGGCAAATCGAGTTACATGTAATCAACAAAGGCAAAATGCCCCATTTTATCCTGTGGAGGACGACAGGTGAAGTTAGGCGACCAAGAATGCTGGAATCTAAAGTTCAGACCGTATAAAGTCAGAATTTGTAGCAGGTCATACTACAAATACGTTTCAAATTCCTCTGCCCATAGGTGCCCCGAGAGGTGTTAAAATGGCCCAGTGGTGTGGAGCAAGGAACCGAAGTTCTATTAGGTCAAGTAGGCGTAGCTGGAACTTATGTTCAAATCCCGGCCATGGCGGCTAGTGTGTTGAATTTAGTTCAATTGCCAAACCGCTATAGGTATAGGCACACAAACCGATTTCTGCATATAGGAACTATGCGAACAGGTGCAACAAAATACACAGAATAAGAACGATTAAAATAATATATACCCTACTCACCCAAAGTTCAGTTTATTCAAATCCTGAGTCCAAGTTCGGTATTTCTCTTCGGCCAAGACCCGAACGCAGAATCACACCACAGCTATACCACGGTTCGACCAAGACCCGAACGCAGAATCACGCCACACCAGCCACGCCTTGCAGTTTTTATACACTTCTCTTTCCCCACAAGACCAATGTTAAAGTCATTAACCAATAACGACGGACGCTACATATACATGGTGACATAAAAACGATAATTTTTCCTAATTAAATTAGAGAAAGAATGGGTGATGAGAAGAGTGAAGAGGTGTGTAGATTTTACAACAGGGAAATAATTAATGTTCAAGAGATATATTGTGTGTCATGTTTATGGGTACAATGGATTCGCGAGGCGGTGATTAAGTGCTGAAATGTCATTGTGTTTTCCCCACACTCACACACAAATAGTCTTTTAGTCCGAAACTTAAAAAGGGAATTGCGCCACAACTCAAAAGGCACTAGGATAATCAAGTGCGGATCATACTTTCAATAATTTGATATGCAGCCCAGGAATTTGACCCACAAAGACACTGTTGCGATCTTCCCAATTAAAAAGTATTAAGGCAATTAGACTTTTGCCTGTTTCACATGACTATATAGCATCTGGTGTACTGGCGTACTTCTCTTCACAAGCAGTAGTATCCACTTGACCAGACTAAATTTGTGTTGCTATGTGGTGCACGCGGCAGGTGTGAAATACAGAATCAATACCGTGTTCACCGTAGGAAAGAATGGCATAAAGCAACCACACTGTTGGTTGCTAGGCAATGGTATGCGCCACGTATAATTTCTGCACCTCCATTTAAAAGTGAAGAATTCGGGACTCCAGGATTATGCAAATGTTACACGCAAAAGGCTAATTATGGTACCAGACTGTCCTCTTATGGAAACAGAGGTTTTCAGAGTATTGCTCCAAGGTTATGTAATTCTCTTCCTCAGTCTCTCAGAGAAATAGATAATATCACTGTCTTTCAGCAACAACTAAAGACACACATGTTCACGAATGCATTTACAAAGAATTGAGAATTTAAACCATTTTTCAACTAGACCAGCGCCTTTGAATGTTTTTACAGATCAAGTGCGCTTTATAAACGCTGTATTATTATTATTATCGTCCACTATTAGCAATGGAAAAATCACAAATTGAGTTGTCAAAGATGCCATAAAACTAACTACAAAAACTTCACAAGCTAGAGAGTTATCTCGATTTTCCTCTATTTGTTGGGTTTTCCTCTACTATTGCTGTTGCTTTTAAAATAGTCTTTGTAGCCGCCTTGTAAATGTTCTGAAGGAGGCATGCAGATGATATTACTCCAAACGCTTGCGTAAGGTGCAGACAAATTACTAACAACCAGACGAAATTGTCCAAACGCTTATGAATCAGAGAACCAATTGCGCGTTTGTTCCCTGTTGGCGGCACTCGAGAGGTGTGTGTGTTTATCAGTCAAGCATTTCTGCGTGGGCGCTAATTTTCCTGTTTTCCTTTCGGCTTCGTAGATCTTCTAAGCTCAAATTCATTTCTTCTTTTCCCAATGTCTCTGTGTCCTATACAGCAGAAGAAAATGCGAAAGGCGATTATTAGACCAAAGCAATTTGTCACCCCAATGGTCCCATCCTTCTTTACAACCGATACATTTGACCCGAGTCCACCACCCCCCGAACACCCGCCCCCACTCCCCACTCCTACCTCATGAGTTATTTTGAAATTTCGCGCTCTTAATCTGTATATTTTCAAGGATATCGTCAAACTAAAAAACCACCGACGTTTTGTAAACTATCTGGTTATATATAAAGCAGTGCAGTGATTACACCAACCCTTTTTGCTTCCACATCCAAAGTGGAGATTGCAATTTTTTTTCTTCCATGGATAACATTTTTATGGAAGTATTTGAGATGATTGTCTAGGTTAGAACGAAATCCATTTTCTCGAAACATCTGAATATCTGAACATCTGAATATAAGCTCCTTAAAGCCACCCTTGCAAATTAAATACGGGACGGTTTGTATGATACGTACGTTACGACAAACGTAGAGAATCGCATACAAATTAAAGTGAAAACGTTACGACAAACGTAGAGAATCGCATGAAAATTAAAGTGAATACAATATCAGAAGATACTCTGACGGATCTAGTTTCAAAAGTAAAACCAAAATGAAATGAAAAACAAAGGCACAACTCGAATCATATTGAGTTCCTGTTTTTACTGTGTCACAGTAAAACAAATTACGTAGTATGATGAATATAGGCCCTAATGCCGATATCCTTCTTGAGGTATGAAGGAATAAAAGGTGAGGCGCAATTTTAATTGGGTATGATTTTTTTATACACAAAAATAATGTATTTCTTTCCAGAAACCCGATTTACAGAATTATAAATAAACAAACAATTATTGCAATTAATTTGCATTTTCTTCGAAATCATACCCAAATCAAAGTGCGCCCTCCTATTGTGTCTGCCCCAACTTAAAAGGGCTATTTCTTGAAAATTCTATTTTAAAATGTCCATTTCGCAATTACGACCTTTCCCCTAAATCAATAAGTGATGCTTGTTTATGATGTGGGGTTAATTTTAAAAATTATATTCATCATTTTACAAACTGATGCCCAGTAGACTGAGTCAACATTTCATTTTAAATCATGGCGGACACAGCGCCACAGTGTGCGGCTCTCTTCAGTTGAAGCTAAAAGCAGACGATCAGAGACGAATGCAATGCCATTTCTGAAGCGCCCTCAACTATGCTGCGGAAAGTGACCACGCTCTCTGCCATCGATCTGATTGGTCAGTTAGCGTCAGCGCCATATTGGCTCGTACATTTCTGCAAAACAGCGAACCCGCGCAAAGCAATGAGGACTTAATTATCTTTGTACAACCTCATGGTGAGTTAGTATATATTATTTTTCTGGCTTAGCGAACCTACAATCGGTGTAGTCCGTGTATTTTGCCTTCGCATGTCATTTTCTTCGCCTGTACTGTGTGGAATTTGACAACAGTATAAACATCAACAGAGGGCGTAATCCAGCGTAACAGTATGGCGCGGTATTAATGTACGCGCACTGCACAAGCAATTTGGTATTTATTGACATGCAAACAAGTCACTGAAAACGTTTAAGTTTGGAACTTTTAGAGGGGCTTTCAGAGGTGTAAAAAGCCACTGTATATTGGTGAATTATATAACACGCATTTATTACTGCTGGGAAAAGACGAAACACGCAAAATTGGGCTGTTTTTTGCGTGTTGACAACTGCCTTTTTCGCCATCGCGCAACGCGCATTGCATCGGCGGCCACAGTTGGCGAGCGCCAGCGGGGTCAGAGTTCATTACATTCAATCCCATGCACGCAGCACATTACGCGGCATTTTAGCATCAAAATCAAATTGATTACTGCTTTTTATGCTGGATTTTAGTTCTGGGACCAGCTACATGTATAAATGTGCAGCCATCTTTGGATTTTCGTACTTCTTTGTGGAATTTAAAATCATAAAATGTATCTGAAAAGGGGTCACTCTTTCCCTAGACTGGAAACCTAGCCCACATGATCCACATCCATACATGTAGGGCTACACATTATTTTTAATGCATCATGACATGGCAGGTTTAAAATGTATTTGTTATAAATGGCATGTCAAATACAATGAAATTTTGATTTTATATTTCAAAATTGGATAACTCACAACCCCATATTTATATTACATTAAAATTTACAGGTCAACTGTGTTTAACTAAAAACTCTGCTTAATTCATAATTTCAATTTATGTGTTGACTTAACAAAACTGTAGCCTACTGTAATAATTATTACTCTATCTTCTACTTGCAAATTTTTAATAATATTTAGCCAATTTGAGCCAAATAAAGTGGGGTTTTTTTTTTTTTTTTTGGTAAGTGTATTCTAAGCACTAAAGTCAAGTTGACATGAAGTCAACAGGCATGTTTTAAAAAAAAATAAACCTTTGACGCTCAGGGTTGAAAGTGACGCGCGCCAACGATATAGTTTTATTTTTTGTGGGTGTTTTTGAAAAAAAACCATTTTCTTTTGGGGCCTAATTTCAAGCTCACGTGTAAGGAGTATAGCTGAACACCACCTTAACAAAATGCAGTGCTACATGTAGTCTATTACATGTTATCCCAAGCAGTTAGTTGGTTTTCTAACGGGTTCCTGGTATACAGAGTTTATGTTTTACATACATTTGGATAAAACGAATGTGTTATTGAATGGCACATCACCGTAACCGGTTTGGGTTGGTTTGGTACGTGTGCGCATATAGCGCGTTTTGTGTTCGAACATAACATGCGCGTTTTGTGTTCGAACATAACATGCGCGTTCGTCACTTCTGCAAAGCATAATGCGTGCGCACGGCAGGCAAGAGCGCTTTAGATGTAAACAAAGGGCACATCGTCTATAGCCGGAGTCCCAATGTATTTAAATGAACGAATTGGTGTGCACAGAATATAGGGCATAGAGGAAGTAATTATGGAAATTAGTTTCTTGCCCTTTGATGTTATGCTAATGTTAAAATAGTAATTAATAGGCTCTTTCTAGGACATTCACTTATGTGTACTAGGTGCGGGTGGGCGTGGTTTCAGGGCAGTGGCGATCAAACAACCTTCCCACAATGCAGCTGTTTTTATCCAAGTTAACTCAAACAGTGTTTGCGAAAAGGTCTGTGGCAAAGTTGTACCTCGGTGCAGTTACCCCCCACCCTCATCCCCTAAAAAACAAACACATGGCAAGCATAAAAATACTGCAGCTGTGAGCTATAGTAGAAGCTCATTGTTTGTTTACATATGTGTATATACGTGTATCTATAGGAGTGTCAGGGAACCAGGCCATAGAAAACAACACAAACCATAAGGTCATGTCCGAGGTCTTTATAAACTGTGTTAAACACATAGTTGAACAAAGTGTGTATTAAACAACAAAAAAAGGACCAATTTGCATATGACTCGCACAATTTTACCTCCACCCCAGCTTGACTATTCAAGTGCACCGAGTATACCAGTACTGGCTATGGTATGGCACAACTTGGCAGAAAACAAATTGACAATTAACCCATTTTGCTGTTACATATAAATATTGTAATAAAGGGACTTGAATCTAAAATCACAATTTGTGTATGTGTGAAGGTCCGGGTGAAGGTGCTGTACATAGCCTGCCAGTCATGGATGGAGAGAACCCACATAACAAGAGTACAACACCTGCAGTCATTTTACAATTTCCAACTCAAATTTGTGAGAGACATTGCAAAAACACCTAATTTGTAAATGAAGTCAAATAACCCAAAAAATGAATACATGTATCAGTGATTGTGCTTAATGTGGACATTTCTGAAATTGGTGTGGAGTGAAGGACTGTACACTATGAGCAACTAACAATGGAAATTGAGCACAAGCCATTGTTATTAACAATAGTGTGTGCCCAATTTCCATTGTTAGTTCCTCCATGGTTGTTCATAGTGGTAGCTAGTATGTGTAGTTTGCATGCCTTTATACACACACAAAAATCTAATTTCATATGGCCTTTCATTTATTAACCAGAGGAATGCTATACAACTCGTGCTCTAAGAGTAAGAGTTAATCCCCAGGGCCCACACTACATGTACATGTATCTCTATACTACATGCAGAGCATCAAGTCTTTCGCACAATTTTTTTTAACGGTCCAAGTAAACAGCGCCCTCATGTGTTATTTTGAAACCACACGCAATCGCGGAGATAGACTGGTTCCCGCTCCACATATTCCACATACAAGAATGAATATGATGACCGGCTGCCGTAGTGTTTAAAATAGTAGTATGACGTCTGCGTTTATTTTTAGGCGCGCATAACCGTAATTTTTAAGCACGAGTGTGAAACAATTTTCTATTAGGCCTAACCTTAAAAATATTACACGTGCCCATTATAGCATCAAAATTCAAATTCAAATCTTGTCTGCATCATCATAAATAAACATGCGGCGGCAGGCGGCGTCAATTCAAATTCTAGAAACAAATACATGTAATGACGAATTGTACCCGCCGATTAACGATAACGTCCGGACGTGCATTCGGGTAACTTCGGGAACATTCGGAAACGGGAGGATTTCCTCTTGTTTCAATATGGCAGACTAACATGTATACTGGCGGCTGCCGGACCTGAAGATCAGTCGGGAATCTTTTGGTCCAGGAACCAGACTACCGCGGAGGCTACAAGTTTTGTTTCCCCAAAACTAGCGGCAGATACATGTATAGGTTTTCCCGGCCAATTTCAGCAAAAAACCGTTCATTTTCGTCAACACGCAATAAGATTCGTGCAGATTTTTCAAGTCTGTGCAAACTCGGGTTTCTTTTTCCTTATTATAGATTTCTCGTTGGTAAATCGTCGTTGTTAACTTGTAAGTGTATGAGTCTACAACACCATGACAACTTGTTTTTCACAAAAAATCGACAGGCTTTTGCTTAAAATGTAAAGCAGTTCCGACCCTCTTCACCCGAATTCTGAAACGCTCGAGGTCACTTGGCTTGTTTATCAACAGGGTTTTGACGTCATCCTGAGAAACATACAAAACGGCCTGTGCAGTATTGAATGGAAAATACACGAAGTTAATGTTTATCATGCCTGTTTTGTCCTTGTAATTCAAAATACAAACGTAAAAAACACTTCATGTAATATGACAACACTCTACTACTACCTGTTTTGTGAAAAAACGGTAAAATTGTCGCTCACAATGAAGCTCTTTTGAAGTAAATACTGGTGCATTGCGACGGGTGGTTTTGTCACGGAACGAACGGCATTCACAGCGGTCTGTCTACAGCAATGGACGGTTCACTGCGGGGGAAGCTTCGACGTGTTTGAACATCGCCCGGTACAAGTTAGAATGAGCGACCCGGTACAAGTTAGAACTACGCAGCTACATGGCATATCTCTGGCTTTTTGGACCAACAAAATTCTTCAAAAAACACCATCTAACAGAGACGGTTTTCCACGTTTTTTGCGTGTAAACGTATGGAGCTAACAATCGTGTTGACTTCTCTTTCTCAGGATTGCGTCACGGGGTCACGCGCATATCATGAATACCTAATGAGCGTTTCAGAAATCGCGAAAATCTCAGTGAAGAGTAAAAAGTACGTTGGGGTTTGTGAACCTTTAAATAAGTTTCCGGTTTTCTAGTTTTATCTTAATGAGCAGAGTTTACTTTTTTTTATTTATTTATTCACCACATCCAACAGCGGAGGGACCGCCAATTACAGGAATGGGAGCAAGTGTGGTTGAGTGCCTTGCTCAAGCCGTCGCGGCCCGGAATCGAACCTACACTCTAGTACTGACACATGAACTTAAGTTCGACGCACTAGACCGCTCGGCCATAACACCCCACATATGTGATGTCATATACTCACCAAAAACAAGAACATTTCTGGATGAAATGCGGGGAAAAAAATTCAATTTATTACGTTATTTAAATAAATATATAAACGAGTGCAACCTCGTTCCCATGTTTTACTGGGATAACTTTTGGAACAAGTGCGCTCGACCACACTGGGAACGAGGTTGGACGAGTGCGTTTGTGCAAGACGGTAGGTTTATACCGTGTGCACTGCTTGATTTGGCAACAATATTCAGTTCGTGTAGGGCATGCCCCGCGGGATAGACTGCCGAAGTGAATACGTCATCTTTTAAATAGCTCTACACTAAAAATCACTGAACCGTGTCCCTTTCCTTTTTAAATTTCTCTTTTTCCGACGGCCACGATGTTTAGAGCCAATTAGCATGGCAACACGTCACACTTCGGCTGTCTATTGGCTATGACGCATTGTTCAAAGGTCACGATGGGTGTTGGATAAATTTGTGCATGGGTCCTCACCGATGTACTTTATGTAAAGGATTTTCTTAATGCATCAAATTTCATGCACACATTACTTTGTAATAACAGAAGTTTTTTCCTCTTTCTTATAAGTAGATGTAACATCTGCACATTTCCCCACCTATACTTAATTTGGTATTTTCCTCATCAAACTTGCACTTTACAAGGCTCATTTTATAGATCATAGCAAGGTATGAAAAGTCCGCCAGCACATATATGAAAATGAAAATATATACATTTCTGTACGATAGCTGAAACTATCTATCCGTAAAACATCTGCAGTTCCCGTAACACCCTACATCACCGTGTATGTACATGTACGTACATAATTTAGACTGGTTCCCGTCCACATATTCCACACAGGAGAATATAAGGACAGGTAAAGGGCGCGCTTCATCTTGATCTGTAATTGGTCGTCTTTGCGCGTGCGCATTGTGTTTTTTATATTAAAAAATTGGCCAAGCCCTTTGCTTTAGGCAATGTACCTTATTTACATGATTGGATATGTTCGACACGCACGGCTAAGTTACAAATGTCAATGCAAAATCTGCGCACTTACTAAAAAAATAATAATAATAACCACGTGACGGGCAGAATTCTGCCCGTCATGGCTGCCCTTTACCGATCCCTATATTTTCGCAATAAGCGAACCAATCTATAGGGATCGGGAACCAATCTAGTACATAATTATGCAGTGTACACGACTGCCGGTGAAGTGTACATACGTACATGTACCGCCAGCGTACGTTGCACAATGGAAAGGTCAAGGTGCATGCGCATGGCACAGTGCGCGTTGACCTCTATTACAAATGGCGCCCAATTTACGTTGCTGCGTGCATACGTTCTCAACACAAACAATCCATAAAATGTGCTACCACAGCTATCTGCATACTCGCTAATTTATAAAAGAAAACTCTGGAATTATTTGTATTTCAGAGGTGAACACATAGCTAAAAACCAGCAACGGCGATTTTCGATGTTCGTATTTTATTCCAACGCGGCTCGACCTCAAAATGGCGGACCCCGAGTCGTCCAGCACTGCGCAAACTCAGAGGCAGCCATCTCCAGCGGTGTTTGACCCTGCAATCACGTCATCTCAATGCACTGGCGTGTCAAATTTGCCTGCCAGTGTTGTAGACGCCATTAATAAGTCCAGCGACCTCGTTCCGGCTTTGTTTGCTATACCTTGTGACAGGTTTGTATGTGGTTTTGCTTTATTTTTGTCTAAAATAATATCACAAGTTTTCCCAGGTGACATGTATTTAAAGAGAAATGTGTATAGTGTTTGAAATTTCACAGTACATGTATATGTACAATTTCACAGGAGGGGCTAGGCTACAAATATTTTACAAGTCACGACATATATAAAGCCACAAATTGCATTTTTTATTTTTTCGTAATGGCATTTGCAGGCATTGTAAATGGTCCAACTATCATGTTATAAACATAGTTGCATGGACCATGGACCTACCTCCATGCATGGACCATAATTTACAATTTTAACAAATAGTAAAATTTAGCCAAAATGAACATTAAAAAAAAAATTTACTTCATAAATAAATCTTAAACGGTGCCAAATACATTTTTATTGTAGCCAATTGATTAGACCTGTAGTTAAGTTTGTAAAATAAAATATCATTTGGCTACAGTCGCCACTGACTACCCGTGATATGTCATCAACATTGCAAACAACATACATGTACTTACCCAAATCATGGAGGAATCTTCCTCCATGCCCAAATTCAATCAAAATGCATTTTTTGTTTATATAACATAGGCCTACTGCATCGATCGCCTTTTTAAAACTACATTTCATGATTTGGCGACATAACAGCTGGAACCCAGCGTGTGACTCACTTAAAGGACCCCTGAAATGGCATTTTCAATGGAATATATTGGCTACAGTCGCCACTGCTACCCGTGATGGGGCAAAAACATTGCAAACAACATACTTACCCAAATTCAATCAAAATTGGAATATATGCTATGCAACTACTCAATTCTGTTAGTCATAACATTGTGTTATTTTGAAAGTCGTTTTGGGGGATTAAAATCAAGGATTTTGGTTTTTAGGCTACTACGAATTTCTATATTCTTGAGCCAAGCTGTGATGTCATGGGCAAACACAAGAAAATCACATATATTGTATACTCAACAGTGCACAAAATATTCCTCTATTTCTCCAACTTGATGGAACGTTTGTAACCCATGGCTGCTTGGTTTCATTTTACATGTTGCCTGGGGTGGAAACTGCTTTTTTTGCCACAATTTCAGTTTGAAGTCTTGTGTTTTTGGCTTTACTTTCCCCTTTGTTTTACTAAAGTGACATGTCCCAAGTAAAACCACCCTCTCTTGTTGTGAAGTTTTTACGAAAAAAAATTTAAAATTTGAGAATTTTCTCTGCTTATGATTGGCTGAAATATATATGAATATTTATATTCTCTATGTATTGCCCTCAAGGAGTTGTTAAATTGAGGGATAAAAGAAAGAAAAATGATGGGGTTGTCGAAATTGCTAGGTAGTCTAGTGGTAATAGTTACGTATAGACTACCAATCGAGAGTTGTGAGTTTGATCCTGCTCTGAGCATGCGGCGTCGCCAAGAAGGGGGTAGGGGAAAGCACGTTCCCCCACCCCCAAAAAAAACTGTCGTTCCCCTGTGTGACAACACCCCTAGTAGGCCCGTAACCAGCGAGTTTTGCGTGGGGGATCGAATAGTGCCGTCATGCACTAGTTTTGAAACAGTAAAATGCCGGCTATACATAACATTGCATACATAACAAAGAATGCATGGATAAGTAAATGACCCCTTTTAAGATATGATCACTGTGTGATATACAACAACATAATACAATATTAACAAATGGCTATATTGTGCGACGAAAAATTGAACTATTATATAATTTTTATTTTGTGTTCCGCGGGGGGCGATCGTCCGATCCACCAGATCACCCCCCCCCCCCCCCCCCTCCCACCCCCCTGGTTAAGGAACTATACGTTTAAGCTGCTTTGTGTGCCCCCTTCCAATGTGCTCCCCCCCCCCCACCCCCCTTGCCACCCCCACCACACCCCCACCCCCCCTCCCCCAGCCACCCCCCTCCCCCTCCCCCCTCCCCCACCACCCCCCTCCCCCCAAACAAAAAATAGTCCTACGACACCGCTGGGTTTGAGTGACATTTCGTGTTTGTTTGTTTTTTCAATAATAATTGAAAGAGTGTGGAGAGTGATGGTTATGATCGACTAAGCGTGTAATAGAGATGTGCTCAAAATTATTCATACCCTTGTAATTTTGAGTATTTTGAATCATGTTAATAAATGAGTGAGTTTTGTCTGGTTTACTTATAATAAGTATGTGACAAACAACTGAAAGAATAACAAGTGACATTTTCTGTAATATAGGTATTTTCGGCAAATGAGCAGCCAATTTAACCACTACGCTATTCTATTTCGCGCGAAATTGAATGCTACTGACCAGTCAAATGTACTGTTGCGTCATTCGATTTAACAATATAATAATTCAATTTAACAAAGCAGCATTCAAATTCGCAGGAGCTTTTTGAGGCGTGTGTTTAGTCATTCAAATTCATTTTTGGGCAGTCATTTCTGGAATTTGTGCAATCTGAAAAACGCTTTGTTAAACTTTTGTTTCCTTAAGAATGTTAAAGGCATAAATACGGTTCACTTATTGGCACTTGAGTCACTTTGCCGATGTACTTCGAAGACGACCTTTCGCTACAGTTTTACACGCATATTTCTAGAAATGGCAGCTCGTGGTCGCTACGCTATAGAGTGCCCCAGGTAGATCGAGAAAGGTTGATTGAAGCCTTCGAGGGAAACGAGCAAGACTACCTTGAGCTTGCGGTCAATTTGAACATCAACAAGTCCACAGCAAGATCAATTGTTGCAACATATTTGAGGACTGGAAGGCGAGAGACGCTGGCAAGAGGAGGAGCAACCCTCATCAAGATGGATGATGACATGCGAAACCATCTGCAAGGCATCCTTGACGCTTTTAGTAAATCGGGAAAGGATGGACAAGTTAACCATGGCTTCAGACCTGCGTACAGGGGGAGGCAGGGGGTCTAAAAAGTGGGCATTTCATGCGTACGTACTTTATGGACGTCCCCATAATCGGGAAAGGATGGACAAGTTAACCATGGCTTCAGACCTGCGTACAGGGGGAGGCAGGGGGTCTAAAAAGTGGGCATTTCATGCGTACGTACTTTATGGACGTCCCCTTACAAGGCCAAAGCATGTTCTCACTCCTTCGCAAAAGACTCAAGGTCGTTGAGGTTGGAAGGCTTCCTTGCCATCACCCGAGTCTTGAGTTCCCTCCATAGATTTTCGATCGGGTTGAGATCCGGGCTTTGGCTCAGCCACTCCAGAATTAACGTCCACATGTTGTCCACATGTTTGGGATCGTTGTCCTGCTGGTAGGTGCAACGCTGAGCAAGCTAGAGTTTCTTAGCGTGCTGCTTGATGTTTTCATCGATGATCTTAATGTATGATCTTCATGATTCCAACCACTTTGACGAGCGATATTTCCAGTCCCATTTGCCGAGAAGCATCCCCACAGCATGATGCTACCACCTCCATGCTTGACGGTTGGGACCGTGTTATTTGGTTTGTATGCTTCCCCTTTCTTTCGCCAGACATAAGCAACATCCATGTGTCCGAAAAGCTCCATTTTCGTCTCGTCTGACCACATAATCGATGACCAGAAGCTTAGATCCTTGTTCCGGTGTGCTTTAGCTAAGGCCAGACGAGCTTTCCGATGTTTCTGCCTCAGGGGTGGCGTCTTTCTAGGTCGGCGGCAATGGAGACCTCCCTGATGCAATGTGCGCTGAAGTGTTTGCCTGGATATCTTGGGCCCATACTGCAGACTCGCCAAGGCTGTTCAGAAAACCATTCATGGTAATGCGGGGATTGTTCCTGGCTTCTCGGCACACTTTTCTTGCCAGACGAGGTAACGATTCGACTTACGACCACGACCTTTCAGGTTTCTCACTGTGTAGAACTCCTTGTACTTCCTAATTATGCTCTGAACGGTGAAAACTGGCACTCTAAATTGCTTCAAAATGGCCTTGCAGCCTTTCCCTTCTTTGTGGCCATTGACAATAGCCATGCGCAAGTCCAGAAACTGAGAATGAAGGCATCAACTCCCCTCACTTTATAGCCTACAAGCAGAGTGCTGTTGTATGACATTCTTTGATTTAAATCTTATGCAAACATGTTAGGATAACTGTTGAACAACAAAATGAATCACTGGAATGTTGAAAGCAGGTGCATTATCACACCAAAAATGGCCTAAAAGTTGATATTTTGTAAGGGGTATGAATAATTTTGAACAGGCACAAAAATGCAAATCTGGACATTACTATTGTTATGCAAACGATGCTGAGCCAAAAACATGTGGTCTTGTGCAAGGCAACTAACTGTCCTGGGATACAGGGAAAGTTCCTTTACAATAGTTTTTAAGAGTGAGGAATGAATAATTTTGAGCACATCTGTATGCATGTGGTTAGACCAATCGGAAGCAATGTCCGCTTTACCCAACTATGGAAAGAAAAATGTGTCGGCCGGCCTCTCACCGTGCGATTTTTGCTGCTGAAATTTCCCGCGATTAGGTAAGATTTGTTAAGATTACCTGAGACCGTCTTTCAATACACAGGTTCAGGTAGCCCAGGGCCAATTTCACAAAGCTGTTTAGCAGAAACATTTCCTTAAAGGCAAGGCTCGTCAGCAATGCGCGCGCGCCAAATTCGTGCCACGAAATACGCAGCTCCATAGCAAAGGCACATGCATGGAGCTGCGTATTTCGTGGCACGAATTTGGCGCGCGCGCATTGCTGACGAGCCTGTGCCTTTAATCAAAAATGTGTGTGCTTTATAACAATAGGTTAGTAGTCAAAATTGTATGTCAACTTGTGTTCTTAGTATAGCCAATATTCTTGTTTACAACACAAGTTGACATGCGATTTTGGCTATTAACACAGCAAACAAATTTTTAAACTGCAAACAAATGTTTGATTAAGCAGGATTAAGCAACTTTTTCTGCTAAACAGCCTTATGAAATTTGCCCCTGGTTGGACGTCATCTCCATTTCTATACGACTGTAGTATGCGGTACAGACTCCAACTAAGTCGCCTAATCGTGGAAAATAATGGGTGTGTCCTATGACGTGACTTGTGTCACGCGCGCTTTGGGTGTGTGTTGTGAATTATTGTGCACATGGCGTGACCATGGTAACATTGTAATATGACGTTTAATGTAACTGTGTAGAATTGAACTTGAAGAGCGCCTTTTTGAAATGTATGCAGAAAACGATGTCTGTCACTTCGCCCCATATCCATTTCGTCCATATCCATTTCATCCATGTCGTCAACCCCCCCCCCACCCCCCCCCCCCCCCCCCCCCCACACCCCGTGGCATGCACCTCCCCCCCCCCCCCCCCCCCTCCCCCAATTGCTTTCCCCATGTTTTTGGTTTTGTTTTTGTTAAATCTTTTCCCCAATAAACCTGTAAAAAGTGCTGTTTCTGTACATGGTGTGAAAGTACGATGGTGTGAATTTAATGTGGGACGGAATGCGGGCCCCTTAAAACGTACGGAACCCCGCGAGGGCGCCGCAGGGACGCTGAGATTGTCTACACGGGCGCAGTGCGATTGATCTTTAAGCGTACGGGCGCCACAGGGGAGGCAGCAGGGACGCCGTGCGGGCGTCTGCAGGATTATCATGCGGTACCCTTGCGGCTTACACACAGGCGCCTCGCAATTGCAGTCAAGAAAACGTAAAAGGGGGCACCGCCGAATATGTGAATGCTACACACGAATTCCGCAGACCCCTGCGATACCCCCCGATTTCCCGAAATTTTTGAAAAACTGAATACATTGTTCCTTTCACTTTCTTACAGCGTGGATGCAAAAAAGCTGAAGCTTTGCAAAAGAGTAGGTTGGCTTAGAGACGGCGTCTTTACAACAGGCTACGTGGAGGTCAACATGAAGGAGGCTAGACAGAAAGAACTCTTCAGCATTCCCAGACAGGTCACAATCGTCAAGGACGACAGTCAGTTCCAGTCGGTCTCGTTTGCAGCAGGTTCCGGGAAGCCTACCTGCCAACAGCTCAGCGATGCAATGCTTAGGCATAACCCCTCGTCAACCGCCGTGATCAAGGTTATTGGAGATGCCATTCCGAACACAATCACGATTGGGAAGGACAGCGTGTTAACAGTGGACACACCGGGGAAGCTTGTGGCTCTCAAAACCCAAGGAAGCGAACAAGACGAGAGGTCCACCTCGCCAAATACGATTGGCGATGCCCAGGAAAAGGATGAATCCAGGGAAAGACGATTTCAGTCCTTGGAGACTAACAAGACAATCGTTGACGCCACAGATGTTGAAAATAACAATACTTATACGCCGTCGTCAACCATGGAACAAAATATCGAACCTGTGACAAATGAAGGTAACGAGCTCCCGGCTGCTGACTATGTACTAACTGAGGACGGAGCTGCTTCCCCGGTGAAGGAAAAATCCGAGCCCACATTCGCCCCTCATGTCGCAGATATCCCAGACACTCCGGCCTCTCGCACACTTCAAAACTTAATGCACATTGCAGAAGCAAATCGAAATAGTCAGGACTCAAAGAATGGCTGCCCGGAAGTATCCAGCAAGAAACAGAGCAATCTTCCTGAGCAAGAGACACAAGGAAACTCGCAGAGTGTGGAACTGTCAGAGAAAGCACTCAAGATTTCATCAGGTCCTTCACGCAACGTCAGCACAGCACCAGAGACTAAGCTGCTGACGGAAACATGTGAACCCAAACTGGACGTTTTTAAACTCAGTGGTGATTTATCTTTTGATGACATCAAGGAGAGAGTGATGCTTTCCGATGCCGAAAAGGCTTCAGAGCAAAATCCGAGTGTTCAAACAGCATCCATTCAACCGACCCCCACGCCAGATCGGACACAGCTGACGCACCGTAAATCGCCAGACCCACAAATCAAAACGCACCCAGAGAATTTAGCCGAGTGCGAAACGGATGTTGACACTCATACACACAAGACGTGTTCTGAAACCTGTAAGCCATCATTGATACATGTAGCTGCTGAAGATGGACAAGATACTGGGGCATCAAACGACACCCTTGTGGAAACCATGGACTCCGACGTGACCATGTCTGCAGATGAGATGTCTATAGATGTACAGGTTCCCAAGGTGAACGATTCAACTTCAACAGACGCATCAGAATTGCACCCGAAAACGGAACTACATGCGCAGAATTCTGAAAGCAACGACAAGTCAGAGAGAAAAACCACACCGGGTCCCCCGACTGTATGCCAACAAGAAACAGAAATCTCGTCGCCAGACCCGTCCTCTGCTAGCACAAGGCATAAAGGCACGCCAGTTGCAGAGAGCCAATCTCAAGATAAATCAGACGAATACCCGGCTTTAAAAATTGGCTCAGTTTACAGTTTGTCCGAGAAAGAAGCAAAAGAGCTGTTTCCAAACCTCAATTCTCCACAGCCCGGCCAACCCGTGCAAATAAGTCAGGAACCAGTGGACGATCACACTGCTGCTGAAGTTACGAACCCGCCCTTAGCTACAGAAAAGGAACCGAGTGGTGTCTTGGATAATTTACCCAGCGCAGAAACCCATATTCCGTCCCACTCGTCTGAAAAATCAACTTTTCCTCCTCGACAAGAGAACGCGGATTGTCAGTTCCCTACAAACGTGTCAAAAGTAAAGTTGTACAATATTACACCCGTGAAAGGCTCGTCCGGTATCACTGACAGAATTCTGACGCCCGTAACCACTATAAATCCTGTCATTCGCGTCGTCCAAGGATTAGGGGGATCAAGAATAGTTTTCCATGTGTCACCACAAGGCCGTCCCGATATTAAAAAAGGAATCCCCACGTTAATACCTCGCACCATATTGCCGACATCTAACTTAAATCAACCAAGTGCAACACCCCATATGCCTGATCATATTTTGGATGGACCGATAGCTGTAGGAAATAGACCGAGCATTACCGTTGCTCCAGTTCAGGGCACTTCTGGACCGTTGAGGTTGGTGCATTCTGGCCTTGTAAATTCTACCACATCGCCTAATACCCCCGGCGATTCGTTCACTCCCATGGCTCCTGCCACCATGAGGCTGCCCGTTACCACGCAAATCCCAGGCCGCACTATAAGAATCATAAGGACGGGAGGAAACAAGAACGTCAGAAATGAAGCGACATCGGGTGTGCGTGCTGCTTCGACAACCAATATTTGTCCTGTGTCTTGCACGAACCAGAGTACTTCCACACAAGCTACTTCTGTAAGTAACATAACAGTCATTAGACCATCGGCCTCTACCCACACTGTCACGGCGGCTCCCAAGCTGTCTTCCGGGCCCATTATCACGAACGTACCACCAGGTTCCAGTGGCAATTCTGTCGTGACCAAATCACACTCAGTTACAGCAGTAAAGGTGAAGCGTCTAACCAATGTTTGTCCTGTTGCTTCTACGAACCAGAATACTTCCACACAAGCTACTACTGTGATTAAAATAACACCCGCTAAATCATGGACCTCTATCAACACTGTCACGGCGCCTCTCGAGCTGTCTTCCGGGCCCATTATCGCGAGCGTTCCACCAGTTTCTAGCGGCAGTTCTGCCGTGACCAAGCCAATCATAGCTACAAAAACAGCAGAGGTGAGCTGTCCAAGTTCCAAAGACGCATCCCTTTCAAAAGAAACAACACTTCGTCTTGCCATCAACGAGAATCAGTACGTTGATAGCAAAGCCTCCGTCTCAGCACCAAGAAAGACCTTCCTGATCACTACTTCAGGCGGAGAGAAAAGGCTGGTCAGCCTCCCAGAAAACGCCGGTGCTGCTGTCATCTTGTCCAACATGGCAAGTAAAAAGGCGTACAAACTTGTAATTCCTCAAAAGTCTGAAAACCCTCAGCCGGAGGAAACTAAAGTACATGTAAAGCAGGAACTGAACACTGACGCCGACACTCAAACAGAAAGTCAACGGCCCATAACACCAGAAACGTTGACTCCCGTATTTGTGCACAAACATAAGAAACATAAGAAAAAGAAGAAGTCTCATATGAAATCAGATGAAGAAGGAGATATCCGAAGGAGTTCCCGTGAGCGGAAACAGAAACGGCCGTACTCGCCTCTCGGAAGTCCCCCAAAGGACTCTAAGTTAGCCCGCGGCGAGTCCCCGACGCAGGCTTCTCACACGGGAGCACCGCGCACCCAAGACATACCAATGCCGTTTATTAAAACTGAACCACAAGATTTCCCGATGCCTGTCATTAAAACTGAACCGCAAAGCCCCGAACCTTACAGTGGTGAATTGGTGCACATGGACGAAGATCAACTCCAGTCGCACTTGCAGCCACTCAAGTCGCCACCGCCTTATGTAGACCGATGGGATAGAGTCAGACGGCTGAAAGAACTCAAGAAGGAGAAGGAAAGGGCACTGGAGGAGATGCGGCAACGACGCAAGAAGCAGCTGGAGGAAAGGCTAGCAGATCCTCAGCTGTGCGATCTTTAAAGGCATCTTCTCATCTTTGTTCAGTTGTGCACTGTTACGCCCGGGCGCTGACACCAAACGGGACTATTTTGGCAATTTTGCTTTTGAAATCATAGTTCGTTGGTTTCGCTTTTGAAATCCCAGGTATAGTTGTTGTATGTACCTTGACTTTGCCGTTTTAAGTTCGGTACCAAAGCACATTTTAGTATCGGTACCAATCTCGTTGATGGTTTCAGTGAGCTTTTGGAGCTACAAGCAAAACATAGAAAAGTTACCAAAGACGACAAGTTTGGCATTTTAAAATTGAGGTTTCATGTTTGCACTTAAAAAGAAGTTGTAGTGAGAACGACGCTTTAGAGCACTTTGTTTCTTTTTTCCCGTTTATAATACGTCATTGCAAAATAAACCACAAATTCAGGCTTAAAGGTACATTCTGTCTGGCATACGACAGCTTTTTATACGCATTTCGAGCTGCATATACAATCGATCAGAAATTGCGCCACGGTGTTTAGACTTGCGCCGTACTGAGTGTTGCGCATACAGGAGATAAAGGTATAGGCAATACTCGCGACAGAACCTGATGTTGGCTGTCAGGCGGATGCTGCGTCTGGGAGACTAACCATTGGTTACGATTCAAAAATTTGGTTCCTTAAATTCCAAAGGTATCTTTGTCGATCGATTACAACCAAACGAGACATTCTGAAAGATTATGTGTGAATCATCCTATACTCTACTTTAGTACCACCATGTCATATCTTGCATCAGTTAGGAGAGTCTTTATCACCACAAATCGGCCATTTTCGGACAGAATGTACCTTAGTGAATCTAGGACGTTTAGTACAATTCATAGCCATGTAATTGATCCTTAAAAAGTTAACTTCAAAGGATGTACAATGTATAAACAATTGAACATCATATATTTGCCTGTCAGTTACAGTTGAATTTGTTATTTGTGTGGGGAAAGCTTGTTGTATATCAATGATACCTGTCAGACTGATTAGACAGTATATAGATGCTTTATATTGGTAACCATTACATAGACGCTTTCAGGTAATCTCAACAATTCCTATACCAAATCGTGGGAAATTCGGAACAAAAATCACACAATGGGAGGCCGGGTTTAGTGATTGTTCCTACAATAATCGCAAGATCGCATACTAGGGAAATCGGCCCCTGCGAGATCACACTAAAAACAGTCAGATTCTGAAAATTCAGGCGACAACTCACACACGTGTACGGGTTATTCAAACACTTTTGTGCCAAAATATTGCCCGGAAAAGGTTATCTGCATTTTCCATTGTTTTTTAACTAAAAATTGAAATAATTCCAGACTTACAAAAAATCAATCTTTTTTAACCCACAAAAAGGTGTTTGCTTGAATAAACCTCATAATTCACGTATTTTGACCCACTGATCTCGTAGTAAACAGCGGCTGACCGATATTCCGTGACTTTGTAAGTTGGGCCTATAGGCACTATTTTTTAGAAGGGCTGGGTCACCGGGTCCCTTTGGTTGTCTCACAATTGGCGGGAAATATATCTGCTTTTATACGTCTGTGTATAAATTTTACCCCAATGAGAAACTAAAACAATCCATTGTTTTTCAGCTGGCTTGGTGCCACTTTGCAGTGAATGGAGTGTGGATTGACTTGGCATGTGTGCAAAATGAAGACATGTTATAGTTTCTTGTGGTGTAATAATCAAAAAAGGTTTTGGACATTAACATTCATAGTTTGATTTTCTGGCATCAGAAAATGCTGACGTAAATTATACTGGTCTTTTTATTGTGTTTTATGTGTCGTGTATACACTGTATTTTAGGCCCGTAGACCGGGACAAATGTCATGACATTGTTCAGCAGAAAATAATACTTAGAAAAACAGGTTGCCAGCTACAATATCATGTAATCTGTATTATGTTTTGTTGGTATTCTGCCAATCTTTGCTAAGCATGACGATTTAGCAGCATTGTTTTTGTGGTAAACAGCGGTCTGAAACTTTTAAGCCCCGCCCCCGAAATGTCCAACATTTTTAAGGACAATTGCGACCCAAACAGTCTTCTTTGAAGAAGTTGCTAGACGCGTTTCTACGTTCAACTTGGTTATGGGGCTGACTGGATCGGTCTATTGTGATGGGGTGGATTGCAATAAAGTTAAGATGTCTTAAAGGGACAAACCGGCTTTGTTTGGGCTATTTTGGGCTCGAAATAGACCTATACATGATTCTGAAAGTCTTTCCGAAATAGACCGAAGAGAACCTGAAAAGAAACCACCAAATTTGGCCGTTAATGAGCGTTTTAAAAAGAAAGGTCACGTGATTTATCGGAACCATGCAGATTCTGGTTCCGATAAATCACGTGTCCTTGAAGTTAGTTTTATTTTCAGCCGTATGGCCGTGTGATACACAGTTTATTCCTGTATAGTACTGCATCAAATTCAGCTCGTATTTTTTTCCAAAATATTTATGAGTAGGGCCTATTTGACAAAAGAGACTATTTATTCATGTTATGAAACAAAGTTAAACATAACTCTGAAAAATCGAACATAACATTTTGACACAAAGTCCGAGGAACCGAAGCGAGTTCCATGGTGGAAAGTCTACCAGACAATGTGACATTTAGCCCCACGGTACACACACGTTGCCCGCCCAAAACCGGTACAGTGCCGTGGAACTACAATTGTACGTTCGTAAAGACAAACCATGAATGTCAGCTCCTCTACACAAAACGGAAAAACCCATTCGGTCGTCCAGGCTGTCCAGTGAAATCTTCAGCAGAAAATGAGAGATATCCAAAGCAAAAAGCTGCCAAGTGAAGAGCGTATCGTTTCCGACAAAGTCGTAAACGAGTCTCGCGCGATAGTGAATGGTAGCGTTTAACTCGAATATTGACCGTTTTTATTAATTTTAAGCTTTTGTAAAATTATTGTCAAGGATGCTGTATGACTAAATTACGTTAACGGTAGGCCGGTGTGTACCTTTAACTCCTAAGACGTCTCAACTATACATTACAGGTCAATTCTGTACCCAAACCTTAACTTGTATATCATGAGGCACATTAAATTTAAGACACCTAAATTCAGTTCCGACAATAAAGGCGGATACACACTATCGCGGAAAAATTACACTTTCGCGCTGCGCTCACCGCATTGCATGAGCTCCCAATCGCCGACGATTCAAAAATAGAAAATTCCACTCTGGTTACTTGGGGCTTCTCTGATACCTCATTGGCTGCGCATTGGAAAGGTCAGCGCACCGCGGTCAAATTTCAACAAATTTGAACCTTGACCCAGCTCAAAACGTTTTGCGCGTCGCGATATGCCGCGCACAAGCGGCAAACCAGTTTGTGTACAAACCAATGGAACAGTGTGATTTTTTCCGCGATAGTGTGAACTCCCCTTAAGACGGTTAAATTGCAATCCATCCCTGATTTTTGACGAATTTGGGAGCGGAGTCGTAATGGCCAATTACGCATTGCGATTATTTGCCACGGCTACACGAAGAAAACTTCATAAAAAAATAGATATTTTGGCGCCAGGTTTATTATTGAAACGACTGTTGATCATCATCAATCAATGTCTCAAAGTGTACACATAGGCTACATACGGCCATGCATTCTGACTTCGATAGAGTATAATTACACCGGTACCATTGCTATAGTGGTATATGATACAAATGTTCATATTACATTTCATGGTTCGTTTCCTGTATATGCCTGATTCATTGCACTCATGCTGAATTTATGGCTTTCCCGCGCTTAGCATCTGAGGAATGGCGAGAAAATAATAGCCTCTGAAGTGTAAGATGCAGCACCGTGTTAGTATTCAAACCGGCACCTGCTGGGAAAAAAGATACATCTTGCATGACTCTGATATTTTGTTGAATATCGGTATACGATATTTGGGTTGAAATCATATCCTAACTTAAAGGTTTGGGTTTATTTTCGTGGAAAATTTTTATCACTGATTTAAGACCACATGGTGAGTCAGCATATGAATACTTTGTTTTATTCTGATTTTCACGATGAACAACCTGGTTCATGTTGCCCTTATTATTTCACAACCATAAACAATGTTATGCGGATCTTAACCCTTTAGTCACTGTACCGCCCGAAACCTCCCCAATTATTCATACCTTTTATTGATTTTTCAGTAAATAAATACAATGTAGGCCTATTACAGTGTAATACATTTGCTAGTGAGTTAACCCTTTAGTCACTGCACCCTATATTTCACTAAACCGCCCCAACAATTCATGCTTTTATTGATTCTTCAGTGAATAAATACAATGTATTACAATGTAAACAGTTTCTAATGAGTTAATTCCTGCTTACACGATGGCTTGACAAATAAAATGACGAGCTGGACCATAGGTGCGTCCACACAAGTGATTTGCGACGGAACGTCAACGGAACGGCGACGGGACGTCACCGGTGTGACGTTGGTTACTATTCGACTATCGATGTTCAATATTCAATAAGGAGCTGTTACTTATTTGACATTTAATAAGGAGCTGTTATGTCCCGGGTTCGATCCCTGTAGGACGTGTATGAGGATTCAGTTCGCAGTCCCTAATTGTCCGCCCTGGGTATTTCCCCTAAATATAGGAGACTTCCCTGGGGATTTTCCTCTCACCTCTAAAACCTGCCAATTCTCATTCGATTCTACACGAGAAGATCGAACGTTGAGGCAAAGTGTACTAGATTTGTATCTAGTACACTTTCTCATGCACTGTGCCATGTACCGCGTGAAGTGAATACATAGTTCCGACCTGTCAATCAAGCCGTACCCGCCGACCAATCACAACAGCTAGCAGACAGCGCCCACATAGGTCAAAGTGATGCAATCATCACAAAAATCACGCGATTTTCTGCCCATACAGTTTGTATGTTGTATGCCCCAGTGACCGGGTGAATTTTGGTTTCAATGCCGGGCGATTCGCTGTTCAAAGGTAGGAAAGCGCATTTTTATGAATACATGTCATCCCTGCATTACTAGCCCTTCGCTCAGTGTGTGCTACGGTAACTGTCGACCCTAAAACATAAATACCTTTGAGTTTTCTCCAATGAATCTCTGCTTTCCATGCCGAGTCCCGTTGCTTTGTACGTTGTGTGTCGCCATTTTTTTCGATGGCTTGTGAGCACATAGCAACAATATCTAAGGGGCGGGGTTAACTGGGCAATCTCGGAACTATGCATTGTGGGGGTGACAGTAAAGGCACATATTGTTGCACTGAGTGACCTACAGGATTTCCAGCAACAGTGGGAATTTTTCTGGTTGACTGAATGTCATGAAAGGTTTAAACCTCAGTTTCCACTGCAAGCTGAACAGAGTTAAGTAACACAAAATTGTCCCAGTTTCATTGCCACCCTTTTGTCTGACTTCATGACTGACAGAAAAGCCAGTTTATTCCGTGAGCAGAGTTCAAGCAGTCATGCCGCGACTATCACTTCTGGAGCGCGGCCGTGCTCTTGGCATGTTTGATGCTGTCATGCAACCCGGTGATGTTGCCCGTGCTTTAAATGTGCACTGTTTCACTATTGGTCGTCTCAGGGACAGATTCCAGACTACTGGGAATAGACCGGAGAAGGAGTGGCCGACCTAGGGTGACAATGGCTCACCAGGATATCACCATATGGTGCTCCTCCGCCTGCGGGAACGCCGTCTTGATGCTTGGGAGACACCAGGCAGAAACAACAACAGAATAAGCGACCAAACAGTCCGCAACAGTGGGTCTTCGTAGTCGGCGTCCCCTGTAGGGGACCACAGCTGACCCAAGAGCGAAGGCAGCGTCGGTGGTGCGATGACCACCGCCGATGGGCACAGTTAATGTGGAGTCAAGTGCTATTCACTGACGAATAACGATTCCGCCTCTCACAATGATGGTCGCACAAGTGTGTATAGACGACGTGGTGAACGCTGGGCAGACTGTAATGTGGTAGAGCTGGATAAATGGGGTGGTGCTGGTCCAAGTGTTATGGTATATGCCAACAATCGCATAGATCTGGTCGTCCTTGATGGCAACCTCAATGGGCAGAGGTACCGCGATGAAATTCTCGCAGCAGTTGCAGTGCCCTTTCTTAATCAGCACTCTAACATCCGTCTTCTGCAACAAGACTATGCCCGCCCTCATGTCGCTAGAATTGTGACCGAGTACCTTCGGCAACCAAATGTCATAACCCCTTCCATGTCCTGCCATCAGCCCAGATCTTAACCCAATTGAGCATGTCTGGGACGAACTTTAGCGCCGAATCCATTCCATGCCTGTTCCACCCGTCAATGTTCAGCAGCTGGTTGAAACACTGTAGGCGCAGTGGCACGCACTGCCACAGCTAGTATTATGTTGCCACCTAAGATGCCTTTTGACCGGCGGTTTTAAACTCTATACTTGTGAATCGAACTTGCTAAAAGTTGAGGTATTGACTTTCAGTCAACTTGGTGTGTTACGCAAGACGTCGGACTCTATATTGCAGTACAAAAGTACATGTTTGTGAGGTATCATTGGGCTCTCGGCGCGTGCGGGCACTTTCTTGGCGGCTAGACGCAAGATGCGCTTTCGTTGTGAAAGCCTTCCGCAGAGCCTGACGATAAGTCTTGTTGGTTACGCTATAGATGTAGGGATTAACTGCCGAGTTGAGGTACAGCATGGTTCGGGCGATATGTAGAAGGAGCTGGTAGGGGTTTGTACCTCCTGCAAGATCGCGAATCACAGCGGCCGCACAGTATACCTCAAAGGGCGCCACGCAGACGAAGAAGGTCACCCCGTTGGCAATTAGCGTGACAGAAACCTGCTTGCGAAGGCGGTCCTTTTTCAAGACTGAGTCGGTCGCCCCAAAACGCTGTTTCATTGTGTATGTTATCATTGCGAAGGCGAAGCAGTTGAAACCCATGGCGCAGAAGAACGGGACGGTTTGGAGACCGTTGGAGTAGATTCCCAACCATTGCTGTCCTGGTACTCCCGCACAGTAACCAGCCTGCTCTGGCATGTCTGAAAAAGCCTCGTCATCTAACCAAACGATACAGGTCCGAGCTAAGCGGTAATGGGCCGGCACGACGACGGCCGAAAGCATCGAAGCCACCAGCCACGCTCCGGCAATCATCTTCCAAGTACGCGAGAACGTGTGCAGCACCAGGTTCTTGAGAGGATGGCAGACGCCGTAGTACCTCTCCAAAGTCACGAGTGTCACTAGAAAGATGGAGACCCAATTGGACAGGTGCTGGACGAAGTTTATAAGTATGCATCCGGCGTCCCCTAGTAGAAGCTGGTCCCAGGAGATCGGGCTCAGGAAGTAGCGGGTAAGTTTGTCTCCCACAGCTACAATCAGGAATAATATGTCTGCCACAGCCAAATGCATCAGGTACGCGTTGGTGATCGTTCGCATGCTAGGAACTCTGACCATCACAAAGAGAAAGGTGACATTTCCAAGCACACCGAATGCAAGGATGATTGGCATGACGAGCAGCACCATCGTCAGAGTAGCCGAATCATATTGGCAGGAGAGAGAGCAGTTCAGGGTGGTATCCTCGTTGCAAGTCATGGTTATCAATTTGAATATTGGCCGACGGTGGATTAATTCAGATTCCTGGCTTTCAAGTTACATGTGGAACCAGCATTGAAGAACCGGATTACTGCAAAAAACGAAAATGGGAAAGGATAGTGTGTATTTAAATTAATTAACCTTGCTGGCCAGTCCGTCTCGATCGCGAGGTTAGCACTGGCAATACAAGCGGAGTCGGACATTTCGATCTTACTGTTGAGAAATGTCTATCTGTAGCCAAACTGTGGCGGCTATATTAAATACTTTGATGATTATAATTATTACATTTATATAGCGCACATTCCATAATATATGTTCGTGTGCGCTGCGCATAAAATAATGGATTCTTATGAAGCTAAGTAACTTCCACCTAAACATCGAGAAACATAGATGGGTGGCTCCATTGGCAGCCAACGGCCAGAGACACCGGGGAGTCCCCTTACTCTTCACGAAAGAGAGTTCTGAGATATTTTAAGTTACACAACACACTGGACCAACGGCTTTTCATGATTACATTCCTTCCGAAGGATGGAGTAAGTGTGTTCAAGTACCAAGTTTTAACCCGAGTATTGCTAGCCAGTGACCCAAACCACTCGGCCACGGTACCCGGGATATCGACGCTATATTGTGTATGGACAGAAGCGATTGCTCAGTTGCATGACAATGGAAAAATATTGTTAAGATGTCCCGGTAGGAGTATGGGCTAGTCTTTGTGCAAGACGTTCTTAGTTCTGTTCGTGTACGTACGCACGAGCGACTTGTTTATTTTTCAGAGATGCATGCACTACGACAGTTAGAACATTATTGGACACTTCTTATGAGTCGCGTGAGAACAAGGATTTTGTTATCATTCTTAATTGGTAATTCAAAGTCACTCACGAAATGTTTTGAACTATAATTTCGCATACAAGTGAACTTTAATATTTGCACAATTGGCTTTGATAATTTTAAGATTAATAATTGTTTTACTGTGTCCAGCCTCGCGATCGGACGTGTCTTCCTGTGGGAGATGCATCGCGTCTGAAACAATTGACATCTTATGTATGGACAAATAAGGTTTAAGGTTTATTTAATTCGTAAGGCATAAATGTAAATTGTTCTGGATGTGACATAGCCTTTTGGCAAGGCCTCGTGGCTTTAGGGTGATATTGTTTGGTAAAATGTAAGACAATTGGGCGTCTTGAGCGGAGGGGTTTTGCACGACTTTCAACACTAACACTAACATAGAATCGTGACCTCTGGTCCGTGTTACACGAGCTTAATCACTAAGTGATTGAAATTTGCATAATGTTCACAAAGCCAAACTGTTGGTAGAATGCAAGACCAAACACATCATTTATAAGTTGTGCTGAAAACTGAACCTCAATTTATTAAATTACGAAAGTTCTAAAATAATCAAAATTAACACTGCCCACTTCGTTCAGATTAACTTAACATATCTGTTAATATGAGATGTAACATTAACACGTCCTAAACACCATGTTAACATCGAGTTAACACTGTGTTCGTTGTGAGGTTACAATTCTGCCTTCACTAACACGTAACACAGAATTGTGACTTCGCCCTGTGTACAGTGTAGAGAATTAACATGGTGTTAACACCGTGTTAACCGATCTGTTAACATGGTGTTAACCTAGACATTCGATTAGAGGTCGAGATCTTTAAAACTATAACACGCAACACAAACAGCATTGTGACCTCACCCAATGTACCACTTTGAAAACCAAACAGAGGATTCCAATTGGTCCATTTGGGCGCGTTGCGCGTGTCAGGAACATACACAACGCGCATGCACTCCGCTTAACCAATGGTGTGTCTTCATTTTGATTATTAAAAGTATCCACGATGAAGATATATAATGCAGGGTTGTAGTCGAGTCCATCACAAGTCCATTCTATGAGCAACTAACAATGGGAATTGGGCACAAACCATTGTTAATAACAATGATTTGTGCCCAATTTCCATTGTTAGTTGCTCCAACAAAGCCATTCTTTTGTGCGTGTTCAATCTTTACTTCCTATTACTTGACTTAAAGGCCTGTAGATGATCTGTTTTTTAGCGATTCTGCGAATAAAACCATTATAAATCAAAAGAAAGACATCAACAAACTCATCCGAAGAAATTTCAGCTTTGTCAAATGTACCACGTTTAAAAAAAACATGAAAATTCATATGCGTTTTCCTGGTCTTGGCGGGGTGTTTTAAATATTCGTTCTCAGTTGATCGGGTACTATGTGGCTTGCGTCATGCACTCTGTGGCGCACATCATATACTGCGTGTGCGCGCGATCCATAAAAATGCACTGCGTTGGAACACGCACACGCAGTACACAGCGCCCATGCATTTTGTACCGCGTAGATGCGAACCAAAAATAAGTAAATCGTTTGCAAACGATCTAACTAATTTCATCTTTACGGATTATTTTCTGGTAAAATTATATCATTTTGAGCGGAAACCTTTCATTGGGTAGTTGCTATTAATTCAATCTTTACTTTCAGAACTTTTCCCACGTAAACTCGTCGATTACTTTTTGGGGTCATTGCAAATGATTGCAAATGACTGGGCCTTTAATAATAACACTAATGTTCAATTCTTATATACGGCATTACACAAACTGTCTCAATGCGCTTTACATTATTACCCCTCGTCATTGGGCTCAGTAATATCATTCCTTAATCCTTCTCAGCTCCCTATGGGGAGTAGCTTATGCGCACAGGGACTAATCGAACACATCATATCAGCTTTCAGTACCCTCACAGGTACCCATTTCCTCCTGATCCTGGGTGGATGGAGGCAATTAATGGCAAAGGGCCTTGCCCAAGACTTGTGATGGACTCGACTACAACCCTGATATAATGCCGCACATATACTGAAACGCAAAAGAACCTTACCACTTGTTTAAAATGTAATGAAATTGTAACGGTTCAAAATAAAAACAAACCAACAATTTATTGCTAATTGAAACATTAGCGATTTGCACTGGCCTTTTTAAAGCCAACATCAAGACATCACGTGCAGCTCATTACAATCATCCCATACCCCTTGGCTAATCACTGACAGTCAAAACAGCTGTTCAACATGCTGTGCCATGAAGTGACCATTGAAGGTTCAAGTGACCTTCAGACACCGTTTGGTCTGACAGTGAGGACACTATTGTCCACAAATAAATTCACACATTACTACACGCAGTGTTATTGTTGCTATTTAAAGGTTTAAAAGGTGGTAAGTTTCTTTTGCGTTTCAGTATATATAGATTTTCTCCTAGATATATTTTGCATATCTTACCGTTGAAGCCTTGACTCCGTAAACACCTACCAGTACTATCGTAAGTAAATGTATATCCCTGTTTGTATCCCTGCCGTTTTCATTAGTTTGCCTACACCTCCCTATACAAAAAAAAATGCCTACGTATAGCCAATTAAAAATAATAAGTTGAATGAAAATAATACCATAACAATATGTTATAACGAATTAACGCAATATCTTGTATGGTGCCTAATCACCAGTGAAGTCAAACAACCAAACTTGGTATGAGAGAAAATAACGCACTAAAAAATAACCAAGTTTGGTATTTAGGCCTACATGTAACATTATCAATCATACCTCGAACAAAACGACGTTCAGTTGCGTTCGAATCCAACAAGACGACGCACATTTCCTGACTTGTTAATAGCTGATGGTACTTTCTGATGTGACAAAATGTCTCGACGACTGGTAAACGCGGTCGCGATGATTGCAAACGTTTGTGTGTGAGCAGAGAATGCGACCATGGTTTATAAGGAGCAAATTACCCCATAAATCTATAATAGCGACGCCTTGCTTGCCAACTCAAAAATCATGTCTCGATGAAAAGGTACAAATTACTGATCAAACGAAGATGGTGACGTGCATTTCAATTCATCTACGGGCAATATTGCAACCATATAGTAACGTCATACGGATACATGATACAGAGACTTCTTCGAACTTGTGGATGAAATAATTGATTCAGAACGCGACGAAAGGGCGTTCAGACTATCACGGAAAAATTGCTTTGCGCGCGGTTTGTACAGAAACTGGTTTGCCGCTTGTGGGCATCCTGAGATCTCAGGGAATTTCCACTCTGCAAAGCGACGTGACAATACCCTGAGGAAATACACGCAAATCTGTGGAGCGAGCCGGCTGTTGTCTTGAGCCAACTCACGCCCGAGTCATTTTGATGTAATTTAATCAATTCGGTCATGTTATGCCGAAAAGAAACAATTTCTATACTTTTCAGAAATTGTATTGGGTTCCGTTCCTTATGACTGTCCCATTCCTACCAAACTTTCAAACGGCGAACCTTATTTACTCCGCAGTTTTTCAAATTAATAACAGGGATGCATACTGACGAATGTAATGGAACGGATTCCCCAGTATGCTTTAAATAGCAGCCAATCGCCGACGCGGACAACGGCCAGCATTACCGAGTACATGTATCATGCGTGCAGGGTGTTTACAATATGCGCGCGTGACACTATGAGCAAGAACATGTACATGTTCATTGTAACCCCATTGTTAGTAACAATGGTGTGTGCCCAATTTCCATTGTTAGATGTTCATAGTGTGACATTTAAATGCTTGCAATCGTGCTACACAATGCACTACAAGCGTCCTGATTGGTCCAGCAGAGGCGACAGGATTTCTGTCGCTAGTCCCACCGCCAAATGGGGCCCTTTTCAACAGGGCTACTGTACGCAGGAGTTGGGGAGTGCGTTAAAGGGGCACTGTTGCAAGAGGATGCTTGTGGGCGGCCTGTCGCGACGCGCAAAACATTTTGAGCTGGGTCAAAGTTCAAATCTGTTGAACTTTGACCGCGGTGCGCTTACCTTTTAAACGCGCAGTCAATGAGGTATCAGAGAAGCCCCAAATTACATGAGTTGAATTTTCTATTTTGGAAAGTTTGGCGATTTGGACCTCATGCAGTGCGGTGAGCGCAGCGCGACATTGTGATTTTTTTCGCGATAGTGTGAACGCCCCAGTGTTGTAGTACTCGAGTCCAGGACTCGAGTCAAATTTTTCGTGACTCGGACTCGACTCGAGTCACATTGGAAAATGACTCGAACTCGGACTCGGATTCGACCATGATGACTCGGACTCGAAACAAAATGAGAAAAATGTATATAGGCCTAATCGCGCGCTTAATGCAGGAGGGAAAAGCACAGTAAAAACGTCGCGTGAAGATGTACACTACCCCCACCAGGCCGGCGAGGAGCACACGAGCACTTCATCATTTTACACATGGAGTATACGAAACTATAGCAGATTCGTGACTCGTGACTCGGGACTCGGACTCGGGGAAAGTGACTCGTGACTCGGACTCGGATTCGGGGCTGATGACTCGAGACTCGGACTCAAGGTTGTATGACTCGAGACACGGACTCGGACTCGGACTACAACACTGGAACGCCCCTTAACATTGTTGACAGTCAGATCACAGCTAGCGCACCCGTTAAGCCGGCCGTACACTTTGCGTTCCGACTCCGTTGCGATTGCACAGACACGCACAATTTCGCCATACTCTGCGATTGCGTTGCAACGGATTAGTACACAAAATCGTGACCACGTCACCATCGGAACGCATCGCAAAACCCGTACACCTTGTAATACGAATGCACAACATCCGCTATCGTGATCGGATAACGGACGAAACGCAAAGTGTACGGCCGGCTTTAATTAGGTCAAATCCCAAATTCCCTTTGCACACGGATTGTGTCGCGATCTACCGCGAGATATTTCTACGTGATAGTGCGAGAGTTTAGCAAGGCTAGCCGTTTTTTTACTGACGACACGATGGGCCAAAAGAAGCAGTTTTCTCCCAACACACTACACTGTGTTCTTTGTACGTCATACGCGCATGCATTACAAACGCGCACTGAACAAGAAACGCTGACGCTGACGCGCTGCCGACAGATACAAGAAAATACATGGCACGTTTTACGTGCATCTAAACCTCCCTATTATTAAAACGCGCATGTATGTTACGCGCCTTGCGCATTAACTGTGCGTGTCTCACGCCTGACGGCACTATTCGATACCCCCCCCCCCACCCCCCCGCCCCCCGCAAAACTCGCTGGTTATGGGCCTCATCCATTACATGCACGAACGCGCCCCTCCGCGTGCACGCAACGCGCCTCCTTCGGCGCGTACACGCGACGCGCCCGTCGTCGCGTACACAACCATTGAGCTCCATAACAAAGACGCGCAACTTGTTCGAAGTAAACAAATGCAGCTTCAGCAACAGCAAAAACATACAGTGCATTCAGTGGAAGCTCCTCAGCTATGGCGGATGTACAGGGAAGGAGACCTTAGTTACCGGATTGGTGTATAACAAACGACGGGCGAGCGGCTGCTTTTCAAGACAGTAAACTAGGCCTATACTCATTTTACATGGAACTGACCAACAATTGCCGATTTGTAAGTATAAAGGCGGATACACACTATCGCGGAAAAATCACACTTTCGCGCTGCGCTCACCGCATTGCATGAGCTCCCAATCGCCGATTATTCCAAAATAGAAAATTCCACTCTGGTAACTTGGGGCTTCTCTGATACCTCATTGGCTGCGCGTTGGAAAGGTCAGCGCACCGCGGTCAAAGTTCAACAAATTTGAACTTTGACCCAGCTCAAAACGTTTTGCCCGTAAGCCGCGCACAAGCGGCAAACCAGTTTGTGTACAAACCAATGGAACAGTGTGATTTTTCCGCGATAGTGTGAACTCCCCTTAAAGGCCCTGTAGATGATCTGTTTTTGAGCGATTCTGCGAATAAAACCATTATAAATCAAAAGAAAGACATCAACAAACTCATCCGAAGAAATTTCAGCTTTGTCAAATGTACCACGTTTAAAAAAAACATGAAGATCCATATGCATTTTCCTGGTCTTGGCGGGGTGTTTCAAATATTCGTTCTCAGTTAATCGGGTAATATGTGGCTTGCGTCATGCACTCTGTGGCGCACATACTGCGTGTGCGCGCGATCCATAAAAATGCATCGCGTTGGAACACGCACACGGAGTACACAGCGCCCATGCATTTTGGACCGCGTAGATGCGAACCAAAAATAAGTAAATCGTTTGCAAACGATCTAAATAATTTCATCTTTACGGATCATTTTCTGGTAAAATGATATCATTTTGAGCGAAAACCTTTCATTGGATAGTTGCTATTAATTCAATCTTTAATTTCAGAACTTTTCCCCTATAAACTCGTCGATAAATCTTTTGGTCATTGCAAATGATCCACTGGGCCTTTAAAGGCACAGGCTCGTCAGCAATGCGCGCGCGCCAAATTCGTGCGATGAAATACGCAGCTCCATAGCAAATGCATGGAGCTACGTATTTTGTGGCACGAATTTGGCGCGCGCGCATTGCTGACGAGCGTGTGCCTTTAACAGTGTTTGGCCGTGTCCGAATTCAGGCCGAGTCAGAAAATTACACAAGCCGTCTATCGACTTGCGTGTAATTTTAAAGAAACAGCCATGCAATGAACTCAAAACGGCTTACCTCTAATTTGGCGGCAACTTCAGCGCCGCCAGTTGTCCAAGGGAAAGTCCAAAGTGTCGTGGACATACGGGAACTCTGAATATATTCATTCACATTAAAAGTAAATCGGCAAAAATCCTGACGCACGGGAGGTACAGGTGGAGAACAATTTCTGTTGACCGGCTGACAATGACATCTTCCGCCCGCACCTGTTGCAAATGATTCCCCGGAAGTTGTTGTCCACACAACGTCGAACGGTGGTTCGTTGAAATGGCAGCTCAGTGGAAGCGCACATGGGCGTGACATGAACCCAGTCCGTCTTGACTTTGCAGTTTCTTGCAGTTTGTATTGTTCTATCTCCAACGCTCACTTTTCACATTATTTTGAGTTTTATGCAGCGCAATCGTGTTGTCCGGTCCCACTCTCTGTTTTCAGTGGGAAAAGGTGGCAGAAGCTTGGCCCACCATCTTATTAATCTCTGCCTTCAGAAGACATGCAGCTGACCGTGATGATAATATAGACCCGGTAAACGGATGGACAGCCTTAAGGGGAGTTCACACTATCGCGGAAAAATCACACTGTGCCATTGGTTTGTACACAAACTGGTTTGCCGCTTGTGCGCGGCCTATCGCGACGCGCAAAACGTTTTGAGCTGGGTCAAAGTTCAAAATTATTGAACTTTGACCGCGGTGCGCTGACCTTTCCAACGCGCAGCCAATGAGGTATAGAGAAGCCCCAAGATACCAGAACTGGAATTTTCTATTTTGGAAAGATCGGCGATTGAGGGCTCATGCAATGCGGTGAGCGCAGCGCGAAAGTGTGATTTTCCCGCGATAGTGTGTATCCGCCTTTACGCTCAAAGTTGTGGAAATTGCAAGGTCTAGCTAGCTCCGAAGTGGTCCATAAACCCACAGATATTTCTCGGAATGTGCCTTAAATAACATGTCGGTGCATGAGTGGTCTACCATTTAATCTTGTGTTTCTCCAAAACAGCTAAAGATTAAAATCGGCTGGCTTGCACGCCCAATGGGGCGGATCCAGGGGGTGCGTGAGGGGCGCACGCCACCCCCCCCCCCCCCCCCCCCCCCTTTTAAAAAAAATTAAATAAAAAATAACAATTCCACTATTTGTGCACACTTTTCCTGCTTAAAGTGGTTAAATATTGCCTTAGATCGCACCACATAGCATAGAATCCATATAGAAGCCGTCAGGGCTTCGCGCTACGCGCTCGCTATTTCATTGTCATTAGCATTTCATGCTTAAAAATTTCACGCCCCCGCCCCCCTTTTCAAAATCCTGGATCCGGCCCTGATAAAGGCCCCGTCTTTCAGAAGAGGGTTATATATAGAGAACATGCTTTTGATGGCTCTTCCCTGAGTGATCCCCTGTATTGAGTGATCATCCTGTTGGAGCTGATCAATTTGTATCTACCAAGATCAAGATCATGATCGACATTATTATCCATGCCTTCTGTTGATGCTCCATTGAAGTAGCGCATATATCCCAAACATAGATGGAAGTCTGGTTGCAGTCTTCCGGAGAGGACCAATCACACAGCACGATACATTTCATGTCCTTGTGAATATACTGGATAATACTAAAACGTTTTGTGCAACATGCATTTCTTGAGCATTCTGGGCAAACCATTCCTGCTCACAATTAGGTGCCAAAGGCATTTGTGACGTCAACTAACTTAATGAAGGCACATGTTTTATAGATAGACTGTCTTTGCCCGCCCGCTGCGGAAACGAAAGTAAAAGATGGGAAACTACAAGTATACATGTATACGTCAATCATGTGTTTCCGGTTCCGCCATGAACTTGAAGTTGTACTACATGTATGCAACACCGTTTCTTCAAATGTTCCAGTCATGCTGATCAGTCGGTGCTATGTAATAATGCCGGAGTCCTTTCTCTCCCGGAGCACGGCTTCCCAGCACTAACAGAGGATTTCATAAAGGTATGACACAGAGGATTCCATGGCTTTAATGACCTACGCCATTTAGGCCACAGACCAGTTGCACAGGCGCTAAAATGCACCAGCCCGCTCTTTTTATATGCAGTTTTTTTTTAAATAGAATTAAGGCATAGTAATCACTGACCCATGTATCACTTGGCTGATATTTGAAGACTTCAATGGTGTTGGAGTGAAGGCGCTTTCTCGAAGGCATTATAAAGAACCCCCCTCCATCTTCCCCCAGATGTTGCTTGTGCCCGTCGATCTCTTGATTGTCATTGAAGTTGGAGTCACTCGTTCACCTTCTTCGTTCATTATATGATCTTCTGAAGAAATCTGGTTGCCGAGACTAGCCGATTAAGTCGTTGCCCTGAAGCTACAACATGGTCAAAATAATGAAGTGCAGGAGAACAGGACGAAATTATCAGTTAACCCACGGCATCAAGCAGGGACCCAGAACCAAATCCACATACTGACCCGAAGGGAATTCGAACCAGGGACACAGAGGTGGAAGGTGAGAAAAGAACTAGTCCGAGAGCCCACGACGATTTTGCGCACAAAAGGTTTGGTGATGTCGGTGGCTATAGGTGGGGCTGTCTTAAGCCCGCCGCACACCTTTGCGATTTATTGGATAATCGGACACCTGATCATCGGATCCGGAAAAATCAAACAAGTTTGATTTGCTCCGGTCTACGGTGTACGGTCAGACCGGCCCGAACTGTTGCAGCGCACACCTTTCTGGTATGTGGTCCGGTAAATCGTTATCCGGTAAATCGCAAAGGTGCATGTGCAGCGGGCTTAAGCCATTTCAGGCTTGCACATCGGCGCGGACCTGGGCCACTATAGTCGACACTCAAGCATCCAAGATTGAGTACTGTCGTATTCTGTTCTGCTGCTGATTCTCGTTATATCTGGTGAAGGATTGAATCTTCGTGGTATATAAGGCATAAGGCCCTATACGATCCACGCACCAGGGGAAGCGGACTGCGGTGTGACAGCCAGTATACCTTACTGACTGGGACTGTAAGAAGCGACATGCATGGCCTCATGCCGGTGTGCCGGCTACACCAATCAACTGAGGCTTATAATCAGTTCCCAGCGTTATCCTGTAAAAAGGTGTTGCAACGGAGTGCCTTCTATATACACGCTACAGGTCTCATGAGTATAAGGATAATCAGTTATTACCTAAGCAACATATTCCACGCTGCTTATAATACTGAAGGCAACCAATGCTGCTTGGTTTTAAAACTAACGGCCATTGTTTAGATCTATACCAATGTAAGGATATCTACCCATAACCAGGTCTGGGATCATGGTCCTATCTCAATATTGGACTCTGTTCACGTTTGTCAGGAAAATCGCTTCGTAAAGCTTCGACGAAGAGATTTCGAAATGTGATCTCACGGCTCTTATAGATCTTTCGACAAAGATTATAATGGACTCGTTCGATGAATTAAAACTGATTCTTTTGAATCACTTAATTTGACGATGCAGTTTTGTATCATCCCTTGGATCGACGAAACAACTCTGGCTTGTTTAGATCTTCGTCAGGGATTGCTTGAGGTGAACGGTACTGCGATTATATAATTATAAACTAAACTTCGTCGAACCGTTGCAAGCTCTCTGAGCTGGTGAACGCAGGGTCTTAGTGAACTACATGTAAGTAGCAACCAAAGCTTGTACATGTAGTTTCCCTATACCTGTACCTAGGCATGATCTGGTTGATGTGTGCCCCGTGGACTCGCTGGTATATCATCTGCCTGGGTTTGGTTGCGAAAGACTAAAATAGCCGCAGGGCTGTAGGGACGCAGTTTATTGCGACATAAAATCGGACTAGACCGTGTAAGTCTCGCGGCGGGTCACACTTCCGGAGACCAGTCAGGGAACTGAATGGCAATGGGGTTTTAACGTTGTGACGATCTTCTTTGAATTATCACTATAGGCCTAGGCCTACCGTATACCGCGTTTGTAAGCGCCCAAACACCAATAAATGGGAAAGGCACCTTAAAATCTATCGATTCAATCAATAAAATGAAGAAAATATTGTCAAAATCTGTCACAAACACATAATAATGTTTGACCTTTTGTTTCCGGTTTGCAAGTACACTTACGAATGGCAGGCTCAGGCTTGGTGCAACTCAAAAAATAATAGCGTGGTTAAACTAATATCTGGTTTGAACGTCAACTTGAACGTTCACTTCTTTACGCGTAAAGGCGGATTCACACTATCGCGGAAAAATCACACTGTCCCATTGGTTTGTACACAAACAGGTTTGCCGCTTGTGCGCGGCCTATCGCGACGCGCAAAACGTTTTCAGCTGGGTCAAAGTTCAAATTTGTTGAACTTTGACCGCGGTGCGCTGACCTTTCTAACGCGCAGCCAATGAGGTATCAGAGAAGCCCCAAGTTACCAGAGTGGAATTTTCTATTTTGGAATAATCGGCGATTGGGAGCTCTTGCAATGCGGTGAGCGCAGCGCGAAAGTGTGATTTTTCCGCGATAGTGTGTATCCGCCTTAATGCAGGTGTGTTTGTGTGCACGCACACGACCGGACACTTAAAGGCACAGGCTCGTGAGCAATGCGCGCGCGCCAAATTCGTGCCACGATATACGCCGCTCCATGCCTTTGCTATGGAACTGCGTGATTCGTGGCACGAATTTTGCGCGCGCGCAATGCTGACGAGCCTGTGCCTTTAAGTGCACATAGTGCTTTCGAGCGTGCAGTTGCTGTGTGCGTGTGCGTGTTTCAATCACGTCCGTGGTTTCGATATACGCGCTGACCAGGGCGCGGACGCTGACGCACGGCGCGGCCACGCGACTCTACTGCACACGTGCCTCACATTCCGACCTGTCAATCAACCGAACACGCCGACCAATCACAACAGAGCTAGCAGACGTCACCCACATAGGTCAAAGTGCACGGTCTCACAACAACATCACGCGATGTTCTGCCCCATACAATTTGTACAGTGTTGTATGCGATGATCCGGGTGAATTTTTTGTTTCAAGGCCGGTCGTTTCGTTGCATGTTCAAAGGTACGAAAGCACGTATGTCATGATATGACATTACTGGCCCTTTAGATAACTGTCGACCCTGAAACATGAATACCTTTGAGTTTTCTCCAATTAATCTGTGCTTACCGTTGAAAGTCCCATTGCTTTGTGCAGTGTGTGTCGCCATTTTGACGATAGCGTGTGAGCCATAGCAACAATATCCAAGGGGGCGGGGCTAACTAGGTAAACTCGGAACTTAGACTGGTTACCGTCCACATATTCCACACAGGAGAATATAAGGACAGGTAAAGGGCGCTTCATCTTGATCTGTAATTGGTCGTCTTTGCGCGTGCGCATTGTGTTTTTTATATTTAAAAATTCGCCAAGCCCTTTGCTTTAGGCAATGTACTTTATTTACATAATTGGATATGTTCGACACGCACGGCCAAGTTACAAATGTCAATCCAAAATCTGCGCACTTACTAAAACAAAATAAATAATAATAACCACGTGACGGGCAGAATTCTGCCCGTCATGGCTGCCCTTTACCGATCCCTATATTTTCGAATATAAGCGAACCAATCTATAGGGATCGGGAACCAATCTAACTCGGAACTATGCATTTCTAAATGGGCGGTGCTTACTGGATCAGGTCTATTGAGCTATGAAGCCAACTGGTAGATGGTGGTTTCGACCATCTGGAGTGGATTAATTCGGTAGAAATGTTGACAATGTGCATGAGTTTGGGAAATGAAAAACAACTTGGGTCCACCGGTCAATAAACTGCTAAAATCAGCCGCGAGAGGGCGCACTCTTTGGACGCCACAGGCACCCACAGATATATTAACGCATAGATCAACCATCTTGCGTTGAAAATCGTGATTTGGAAAAGTATAGGCAAGTGAGTTGACGACACGCGGCTATTCCAAAACGCGCGTACGCCGTGCGTATTTTACGCGCTCCTATCATGTATGGGCGATGCGCAAAGCGGACTGAAAGCGCACGCGAGGATTGAAATATATAATTATTTTTTTGTCTGAAAATCGCTTAAATTTGTCATTATTCACACAGAAACCGAACAATTTGTAATCTACATGAAACATAGTTAGTAGGCCTACATAGGTTTTTTTGTTAAAATTTAAAAAGGGCTTCATACAATTTTTTTACTGGAACAGTTCGACTTAGTTTTGTTTTATATCGGGCGCCGCGCAAATTACGAAATTTCGTGTAGTTTTTGAATAGGAGTTCACACTATCGCGGAAAAATCACACTGTTCCATTGGTTTGTACACAAACTGGTTTGCCGCTTGTGCGCGGCCTATCGCGACGCGCAAAACGTTTTGAGCTTGGTCAAAGTTCAAATTTGTTGAACTTTGACCGCGGTGCGCTGACCTTTCCAACGCGCAGCCAATGAGGTATCAGAGAAGCCCCAAGATACCAGGGGCCAATTTCATAAAGCAATTAAGCAAAAACATTTGGCCCCAGAACTGGAATTTTCTATTTTGGAAAGATCGGCGATTGGGAGCTCATGCAATGAGGTGAGCGCAGCGCGAAAGTGTGATTTTTCCGCGATACAACCGACCCGAATGTGAATCGGGTAACTAAAATGTTTTTTTTACAATATATAATAAATGCATAATTATCTCCCAAAACGATAAAAATTAATAAAAATTTCGTGACCTGAATAAATATCCCGGCTGGCATATTCCTAATCCAATTTGGAATGGATGACCCAAGTGTAGATTCATGTGAAAATGAATGCTTCGAACGTACCGATCAAGATCAAGAAATCGACTGCAGATTGGGGGCATGACTTCGCATTTTTGAAACGTTACGTGCAGCTGACGCGTATGACGCGCATGACACGTGACACGTATGACGCGCACGACGCACATGACACGTATGACGCGCACGACGAACATTACGCATTCACACATTATTAAACACAACTTGCAGTTTTTGATCAGTTGTTAAGCAGCTAGCTTGTTTAGCTCTTTTTATAACAAATTACCAGCTTTTTTCATGCTTCAAAACTACTTCAACAAAAGTAGGTATACACAAACGAAGTAAAATTATGGTGAAATTTCGCAGATGAATAAGTATGGATTTTGTTTAGTCAGAAAAACCGAACTTTTTCTCGGCGCCCCGTTACATTTGTGCACACGCTGGAAAACTTTGCCCCAAATAGTCGGGTGCCGTCCTAATTACAGTCGCGGCAACGTTATTTGAATAGGGACTGGTGGTCTATAGTTCTACATGTCTGTGCAAGCACCACACGTCGGACTCGGAGTGCAACATTTCATGTTTTTTGGTTGTGAGAAAATTGCTAGAATTTACAAGCAGAACACGCATACAGGTCCCAAAACGTTCATGTCACTGTCAGTCTTGCCTTTAGTATTGTACAGGCATGATGACGGGATAACTCAACAGTCTGAGGAAGAGGTAAACAAAGTGCGAAATTGATTTAAATCAATGAGGTTCTAACTTTTTTTTGGCGACGCTGCGCTGGCATGGCTGGGGGTTTCCCCAGGGGTACGAAAGAATTTGACCGTTATGACCGTTTACTGTAGGCCCTTTGTTCTTGTTATTTTCCTTCCTCCATGCTTCCTCCAAAGTCCATAATTGGGTAAGAGTTGAGAAGTTGCTCAGAAATGTTTTTCTTAAACGTGTAAAAATGACTCATCAAGCATCGGTAAGTGCATTTTTGATGGAAAAACCTAAATTAAAGAGTGACTGATAATTTTTTTAAGATTTTGTGAGGAAATAGGCCCTACTTCAGCCAGTTTCAAAATGTTTGAACTTTGCAACCATTGATTTTGTTTTGGGGATACTTCTTCAACAGCAGGTCCTTTTCAAGAGCTGTAATCGCTGATGTCGTGATGACACTGTGGAGCAGCGAGGCAATTGGTATTTTGCGGAACTTACGGAACTTTGCAGAACCTTGCAAAAATAGCAAACAAAAAGATTGTTACAAACAAAATACACAATAAAACAAGAATACATCTTGCTATCTACCAATATGTGTCAAAATAAAAGCATACAATATTGCAATGCCCATCAAAACGCCTTCCGCCCAATTTGTTTTTTAGGGGATGTTCGGTTGGCGCACAGATGTTTAGCAAACTAAAGAATCGTGCATAATACATGTATGTGTACGCACATTATTTTGCAGGGTGCTAGTAGAGGGTTGCAGGAATGTTTGTCCTGAGAGAAAAAAAAAAATTCTTCATAGCACAATCTTGTGTTGTATCTGAGAGTTCCGCGAACTTCTACAAAGTTCCGCAGTTCCGCAAATTTATATACCCACACCCGAGCAGCGATCGTGACTAGTGGATAGTTCGTTGTGCCACGCGATTAGCCTGATTGTAACATACCTAGTAAAAGTGAAAACAAATAACTTGTATTCTAGCTCTAGGCAATTTTTTTCCTACAAAATTAAATGCGCTTAAAAAACATGGAAACACAAGTATGGTTTTTGTGACTGCACATGCGCGCACACTTGTTTTCAAGCACTTGTATGAGTGCTGCCATGTTGTATATACTTGCGATATTGATGACTTTCTGGTGATTTCTTATATAGAACCAGCGCATCTGACCATGTCCCCTGACTGCCAATGAAACCACACATTGCCATGGAAATTGGGCAGAACTATCCGGCATGCCTATGGCACACCGAGGCAGTGTTGGGCAACAGAAATGCCGAGGAAAAACTCCAGGTAATATATAGACCAAATGAGAGATGACGTAAACAATGTTCTAAACAAAATCACGTCGTGCAAGGGTTCATGGGATGGTTTGGAGCAAACTGGGGCAGAGTACTGGAATAAAATAGCATATCAATATAGTGTTGTCTGTGAATTCGACACCGTAAAAACAAAATTTACCAAAAAGGTATTTTTTTCGTATACATTGAACAAAGATTTTAAGGAAATTACCTCCTCGAATCAACACTTAATGTAATTTAAAGATATACTTCCCACTTGCACTTTTGTCGCAAATGTTGCTTTTCTGTAGAAAAATCACGTTTTCTTCTTCAAAAATTTCCTTCAGTTAGTGCACAAGATAACCATTCACGCACGCGCGCAGCGCCCTCTGTTGTCGCGCTTACGCACAGACCGCTCGCAGCGTCATTTTGTGCATTACTTTATGCAGTAATTTTATCATTTATTTATCTCAGAAATGCAACATTTGCGACGGAAGTGTCAGTGGGAAGTATATCTTAGAATTGAATAAGCTATCGATTCCAATATAAATTTACCCAAATCCGTGTTCAATGTATATGAAAAAAATACCACCAAAAATAAAGGAGGTTGCTCTAGTACCGGCGGCTAACTGCAATACTGCATCCCAATCAGTTAAAGTACGCAATACATTAAACGACAGTGAATTTGACATACATAAAAACCGCTGAGCAGCGAATCGGCGAGTACTCCATTGAACCCCATCATGCTTCGCGCGGAGAGGACTGCAATGTCATCTCGCTTGTGGACTATAAGCCATCTCGCTTGTGGACAATAAGCCTTGTATACCTTAAAGGCAAAGGCTCGTCAGCAATGCGCGCCTTTGCTATGGAGCTGCGTATTTCGTGGCACGAATTTCGCGCTCATGCATAATTGCTGACGAGCCCGTGCCTTTGAGGCCCGTCTACACGAGTCAACATTTGTTTGCCAACAAGGACCAACATGAAGTTGGAATTTGTTGAACGATACATGGATGTGCTCGACCGTGCGAACCAACACATTCCAGCACATTATTATTATTATTATTTCTTTCTGGTATTCATACCAAGGATTCCTCAATAGTGCTCATTGCACTGTCACTCGCAAGCGTGAGGAAACCCATGAAGAATTAGAATTAGAAATGGCCAGAGAAACCGGGGAATCCCCTTGCTCTTCACGAAAGAATGCTCTGGGATCTTTAGAGTGCGTTACCATTACCTAACACACTGGACCAACGGCTTTACATCCCTTCCGAAGGATGGAGCAAGTGTGGTTGAGTGCCTTGCCCAAGGGCACAGGTACCGCAGCCGGATTCGAACCCGCAACCCCAAGTTTTCACCCCTGATTGCGTGTCAATGGCCCTAACCACTCGGCCACGGTACCCCACATCTCGACTGCAGTTGGTTGCTGCCTTCACATGACAGGCGTTCTAATCTGCTATAAACCTTATGCGTAGCGGCCATGATAGAGGGCAGGTTTTCATATTTAAATGATGTGACAATAGATCCGCAATGTGCCTACTCGTGCATGACGCACTGTGACAATGTAACTGCCCTCTATCATGGCCGCTACGCATAAGGTCTATTGGCCCATTTCTCCAACAAGCTTCAACAAAGTCGGGCGATAGCTACATGTTCCAACATGGACCATCTTGTTGGATGATGTTGGGCGTTGTCTGGAGTGTCATCCACACCATCCAACCTTCAGTCATCCGACATCGTCAGACAGATGTTGGACCTTGTTGGCCAACAAATGTTGGCTCGTGTAGATGGGACTTTACATAGAATAGCAGTTTTCAATCGGATCCCCTGAAGAAGTACAAAGTGCAAAACTGCATTGCAGAGACGAGGCTATAATTTTAAGGGCAATTCTAGAAATTTGGATGTACATTTCAGAGACTTTGAGGGCTCCAAAACTCGTTTCTAATTTGATGACAAATTTTCTGCTTTCACATTTTTATTGCAATTGTTTTCCTGTAGTTTTTCCACTTTGTATTAAACATGGAGTGTTTGCAACATATACTGCAGGTTTACTTGGAAGAAAACGATGCGGGTTCACCACTATTCCAACGACTTGAAGCTGACTTAAGAGAGTGTCAGGATTGTGTGGCCACGTACCACACGGCTAGAGAGCAACTCGCACAGGAAAACATAGATCTGGATGCCGTACGTGTATGCTGGGGGCATTAGTTACTCTTAGACCCTGTGGGTCTTCCCACAGTAAACGGGGCATTTTGGCAACACAGACCATATTTTCGAGAAAATACCTTTGTCTGGTCTCAAAATAAAAGAAATAAGTTTAAGTTGTTCTGAAGAGATAACTTGGGCCCAAAAAGGGTTACAAATAGTGTGACAGCATGCCTTTCTAAAAACCCCGTGTACAAATTTCTGATATGCACATGTACGCTCGTAACCGGGACAGACACTTGTGTTACATTTTAGGCCGTCCCGGTTACGAGCATATATTTGAAATGTGTACACGGGGTTTTTAGAAAGGCGTGTTGTCACACTATTTGTAACCCTTTTTGGGCCTAAGTTATCTCTTTAGAACAACTGAAACTTATTTCTTTTATAATTTTTAGACCAGACAAAAGTATTTTCTGGAAAATATGGTCTGTGTTGCCAAAATGCCCAGTTTACTGTTGAAAGACTCCTATACATTTGCTATTAACTTCACAGTGGTCCTTCTTAAGGGGGCTTGTCCAGGTCAATTTTCCCATGGGTGTTGAGATTTTGATACCATATCATTTGTCAAATTTTTCTCGTTACCATTCTGAAATTTCACGATCTCAATCTGTATATTTTCAAGGATATCATCAAAAAACCACCGATGTTTTTATTGTTATTATTATTATTATTTATTTAGCCATTCCTGCAATACACAAAATAGGCAAGGAGCAACAAAAGTAAAAATTACTGTTATCCGGTTCCATAAAGCAGTGCAGTAATTTATACCAATCTTTTCACTTCACATCTAAATTGCAATCCTGTTTTCTTCTCATGGATAGTATTTTGGGGGGTATTTTATATGATTGTTGGGATAGAACAAAATCCATTTTCTGGAACAATCTGAACAAAGGCATAGGCTCGTCAGCAATGCGCAACATCCGATTCATTTTGACTGTTGGGTCACATTTTTACAAGTGACTTTGCATATTTAAATAATACCCATTTCTGTATCATTGTTTTGTTTGCATAATCCAAATGCAGGAACTGTTTAAACTAGAAAAAAGGCGAGTAGTGGACATGTTGACGAGACTGGACGAGCCCACTGTTTTGTTAGCATTGACTGAAGTCCTACGACATCCGTTTCTTCTCATCAGCAGAGAGATAGGTGAGGCCTTGGGGCTGAACCAACACCAAATTAACCCCATTATATCGAGATATTCTATATTAAAGGAACGTCACCAGATCACATTTTTGAGCAACCCCATTTTTCCCATGGGTTGAGATTTTGATACAACATCATGTGTCAGATTTTTCTCATTACCATTCTGAAATTTTGCTCCCTCAATCCGTATATTTCCAGGGATATCGTCAAAAATCTACCAAAGTTTAGTAAACTAATTTATGGGTCATTCTATAAATTTGGGGTCAAATTTTTCTGTCCCGTTACATCTGACATCTTGTAAAATGTTGTAGTTTGTAAATTCAGGACATATTCTTTAAATGCTCTCTATTTCAAAGAGTGATTACTTAAAGTACAATTCATAAAAACATGTTTTGAAGGCATTTTTAATGATACTTGTATGGCAAATAGCAGTATGTCAGGTGTAACGGGGACAGAAAAATGTCACACGTTGGACCCCAAATATATAGAATGACCCTTATCCATTCAACAAAGCAGTGCAGTGATTACACCAACCTTTTTGCTTCCACATCCAAATTGGAGATTGCACATTTCACATTTTTTCCCGTGTATAGAATTTTGGGGAGGTATTTTATATGATTGTTAGGTTAAATCTGGTCACCCTCCTTCCAGTTCCTGTCAACCATGTACATAAAGTTAAATTGTGTATGGTACACCAATGATTTTTCTGTCATTTCTTATGCTTTCCTAAAGAGGAAGCATTTAGGTCGCACCTGCTGGAATTAAACGATACCATCGGACTGGAAGGTTTTCTCCCAGATTCCGTCCCTACCATGTATCTGCTTCTCATTCACCCAGCTGAAGAGGTATGCTTGTTACATTAGAGAGGTTTTGCAAGCTGACAGATACACGTACGCATATATTTAGCTACGCCTCTTAACCATTAGTTTCATTTCTGTAATTTCACAACTCTTAAAGCAGCGGTGCTTTAGTAAAAGTCTATTTCTGACTACAGAAAACCACCCAGTGCAACTTGACGATAGGACTTATTTCAATGCAATGATTTTAAATTAACCAAAAAGTTTCTGCAATTTCCATGATTGTACTTTATCAACCTGGTTAAAAAATGAGGACAAAAAGTTACTAAACAATTTTTTTATCGATATCTGATAACTTGCAAATGTCACAATATTGCACAAACTTGTGACGTATCTGGTGTGCTACATGTATTTTAAAACCTTTTTATTTTTTTCACAATAACGTGATGGCAAAAAAGAAATCACCTCTTCAACTTTGTGCTATTTTAACTTGCATACTGTGATCTTTTAAAAACATTTAATGTTTTCCCTGTGTTTAAAAAGTTTACAGCCAAAATAATGCCAATAACTTCCATGTATCACAATGCCAATATTGTTTTAAGTGCAGTGTTTTTGTTGTAAACATATATTTTACAAGGTGAACATTTATTTGATTTGCAGGTTTTCAAAAGCATTAAGTTAGAAACTTGATATGATTTCTATTTTTTTTTTTAATTGGAACTAAACTTTACTTTTTTTCCTACTTAAGATTCGTGAGTTGACATGGCAGTGTGTACAGCAGCCAGATTACCATATTAACAGTGACATGTATGACAACGTCAGTCAGGTGTTAGCATGGGTCATATCAGTGCAGGCTTCAAGTCGATCTCTTCAGTCTGCTGATGACCAAAAGGTCATCCTCTCCCCAAACCACTTTGAGAGACTACCGTCACATCTACACTGCAATGCATCACGTTTACCTTACTGGCAAGGTATGTCATATTCTGTTTTCAATGCATTTAATAAAAGTACTATATCAACAAATAAGGCAGAACAGTTTGTGACAAATTTTAAGGCCTGTATACAGGATTTGTATTAAACATCAAAAAATTTGTCCAATGCAATAATTCCACTAGATTCCACCCAAGATCAGGGTGTCCACGCATCTTGAAAAAGTCTTAAATTCATTTTTCTAAATTTAAGGCCTTAAAAAGCATTAAAAAGTATCAAATTATTAGCTAGATTTTGGTCCTGTGGTGGCTGGGTATGGAATTATTTCCTGTTTTGGGGGGTTTAATTGGTCTTAAATTCCATTAAAAAAGTCTTTAAAAGTCTATTTAACTTTAAATTTAAGACTCTTTAAATTTAAAACCCGCTGACACCCTGCAATATAAGAAAATATTTAAAATGCATTTATGCACATGCATTTTTTCTTTCGGTACCCTAGTTATGTAAATGAAACAAGACACTTGACTGTGGTGGTATTATGGCTCAGTCTGCCATGCAGTATAGAGCCTTTGCACGGCGGCCATGACAGGGGGCAGTCACATTGTCACCCTGCGTCATGCACGAGTATTTGCTTTGTGGTTCTATTGTTACATCATTTACATAAGAAAACCTGCCACCTGTCATGGCTGCCGGTGCAGAAGCTCTATATGGCGCTTTCACAGGGGGTCAAAAGGTCACGGGTCACTATTGCTTGTCCTCCAGATCGGGAGAAAACAATAGAGCCACGTGAGAAAACGCACGTGGCTGCTACCATAAAAGCACGTGGCTCTATTGTTCTCTTCCGTTCTGGAGGACAAGCAATAGTGACCGTCACCTTTTGACCCCCTGTGAAAGCCCCCTTATAGTTAGGAAGCAACCTGCCTAAATAGGATAGTGGCTTCACATTATTTCTTGAAAGTATGGACACGGTTTTCCAATGTTTTCTGGGAATGTAGATGAAGTACTGAGCTGACTTATATGCTTGAAGTCATTTTCTGTCAAAGGTCTCTTGAAAAGGCCCTTTGAGACCTTTTTCACAAAAGAGAATTGGTTGAAAATAACACCGGTGCATACAGTGCTAATGGCGTGTCCCTGCCAAATCTTGACAAAAGCATTTAGGGAAGACACACAAATCTAACCGCCGTTACCGACAGCGGTACCCCTCAAGAACAGCTTACTTTAAGGCCCAGTGTATCATTTGCAATGACCCCAAAAAAGTAATCGACGAGTTTACAGGGGAAAAGTTCTGAAAGTAAAGATTGAATTAATAGCAACTACCCAATGGAAGGTTTCCGCTCGAAATGATATAATTTTACCAGAAAATAATACGTAAAGATGAAATTATTTAGATCGTTTGCAAACGATTTACTTATTTTTGGTTCGCATCTACGCAGTCCAAAATGCATGGGCACTGTGTACTGCGTGTGCGTGTTCCAATGTGATGCATTTTTATGGATCGCGCGCACACGCAGTATATGATGTGCGCCACAGAGTGCATGACGCAAGCCACATAGTACCCGATCAACTGAGAACGAATATTTGAAACACCCCGCCAAGACCAGGAAAAAGCATATTTATTTATTTATTTTGGCTAAAATAGACAAAAAACATAGCTCAAAAACACAAATATACAAACAAAAGTACAATTACTACATAAAAACAAGCCAAGGATAACCCAAAAAGCTGATAATAAAACGGCTTATTTCCACCGGGGTCCTTACACATAGACAATAACAAATACATATAAATAACTGGCATAGCTGGTAAAAATGTGTGACAGGCAAATTACAGATTTGACCAAGAGGCAAGATGTTCTTTTACTGCCCTCTTAAATTGATAAAAGCTATTGGAACATTTGACACTGTTGGGAAGTAAATTCCATTCATGAATTCCCGTATAAAAAAATGCATTGCACTCTTGCCCTTTCATTCTTGGAACGACAAAATTTATAAAACTACCCCTGGTAGAATAATTATGCAGATCAGAAACCTTCCTAAATTTATGACAAAGGTAGTCTGGTGCCATCACATGAAAAATTTTATAAACATGGTTCAGTTTAAGTTGTGTAACACGATCACTCACACTTAACATACCCAACTTATTCAACTCTGTTTGGCCAATATGTGATCTTGAATCCTTATTCAAAATAAACCGAACAATTTTATTTTGTGTAACTTGCAACCTCTTTTTCAATTTTACAGATAATGCTGAATACCAGGATGTACAACAATAATCAAAATGGCATTGTATGAGAGCAGTACAAAGTGTTTTACGGGATCTCTCATTTAAGCAGTTGACATGTCTATATATGAAATTTCATGTTTTTTTTAAACGTGGTACATTTGACAAAGCTGAAATTTCTTCGGATGAGTTTGTTGATTTCTTTCTTTTGATTTCTAATGGTTTTATTCGCAGAATCGCTCAAAAACAGATCATCTACAGGGCCTTTAATGCACGCAGCACTGTGAAAAACCGCAGGTACCGCAGTCGTTACCGGCGGTTAGATTTGTGGGTCTTCCCTTATTTAAAAGGTCTCTGGAAGGTCCCGACTACACCCTGACATTGTTATGCTGTGCTGTACTTTTGTTTCTCTGATGCACATAGGAGTGTCCCGCTTCCTGGCTATCTTCAGCAAGTCTGCTCTGAAGCAAGGATTCATGATGTCCCAGGACCTCAAAAGGCTAGCCTCATGCATCATTGATCGACTCTCTGTGTATGAGGGTGAGCAGTTCAAGCTTTGATTTCAAACTAGCAGAATTATTGTTTGCAATGTGCTTTAAAGGTAGAATACATATGATTGGTATCTCGAGGAATCAGTAATATGTTCACAGATTTACATATAACTTGCACAATATAAACACGACGACGGTAGACAACTTCCCCTGAAATGGCTTTGTCTGAAGTGCTAGTCTTTGAGAAATGAGCAAAACAATTATTTTTCGTCCCGCGAGATGTAAATTCATTTTGCCCCAAAACCACCTCGTCCTGGACCACTTCGCCCTATAAGACTTAACTGTTTTGTCGAAAGTTAGACGAAGCTGATTTGTGCTTAGGTTGGTTTTAATCATGCATACCTTAAATCACACAGGGGATGAAACTATTTGTAGCGGTTTACCAAGTCACATCATAAATGTAACATTTCAAGTCATTTACTAGTGTGTTACAGTTGTGCTACAAGGTGTGCTGCAAGTGGCGTCGCATGTTGCAACACATCACTTTTGACCATTGTTAAAATATGTTATTTCAGATTTATCTGAGAGCCCACTAATTCCTTGTATGACCAGCTGCAGTACCATAGCTAACCATCCTCGCATATTAAAAGTGGCTCATATTACCCTTCACACCACAATTCAAACTTGTAATTGAACCTCTATTGTCTAAAAAGAGTTTACTTTGCTTCATTGTTGACTCAGATTCGGCTGATCAAACTCAATCGCCATCCTGGCATCAGCTTCAATGCCTGACAAGCCTCATGGACAAACTTGGGAGCAGTGTGTGGCAGAACGTGTCCGAAGACCACATTGAGGACGTGTTTGACATGATCAGTAGTCACCCTGTCTTTGTACATGCCATTCAGACCATGATCAATGGGTATGTGGAAGCTAGAGGCTTGATCTGAGTGGCATCTAAGTCATCAAGTCCGTAAACTGATTCCCAATTCACCAACATAAATATACCAAAAGTAATAAAACAGTAATTTTAGGCATCCTGTAAAAGCGCTTGTTACACTCCACATGATGAGTTAAAATTGTTTTTAAGCCCTGAACTCCTTTAGCTTGTACATTTTGTTTATTACTTGAAAAAGGCCATGTTAAGTCAACCTTCAGTGTCTGGGATTGCATTTTGAGTTAAAGCCCTATTGTTTCATTCACGATGCTCCATGTAATGAATTCATGGAACATCGGCATTATATATGTCAAGACGAATGTTGGTAAACTATCGTACAGGAATTTTAGTTCCATAGATACATCAGTGTTTTTTGTAAAGATGTTTAAAATCCTTTAAAATTCTTGCATGGCAGGGCAGGCAAGGGGGAGGGGGACAGGGGGTGGGGAGGAGAGGGCGGATGAATGGGAAGTGGAGCAGGGAAGGGAGGGTGAGATGTGGGGCTCATAGGTTGAGTTTAGGTGGACTGTTCTTGACATGGGTAACTTGTTCTCGATTGATAAATGGTGTATGATCCTGTTCCAAGTGCAGTGTTCTCGGGTCTCGTTCTCGTTGTTTGGGCGCTAGAACAGGTTAACCCATGTCGGGAACAAACCGCCCGAACTCAGCCTTGAAGTACATAGTTTTCTCTTACCAAGATTTTCACATCTGAATTTCTGGCTTGCTATCATACTCTTGTGTTGATGTTACCTTTGCAGCAACTTTCTGGACCCAGAAGATGCGTCATATGCACTACCACCACACCTTTCTGCGGTGGTTGCAATCAAACCAACGGAACCCATAAAGTGGATGGTGCCGTACGTCAACTCGCTAATGGATTTCGGCATGTCTGCATCTGAAAACCTTGCAGATGTCATCAATTTCCTTTGCTCCCAGCTCAGTGACTTAATCGTTCTTGGTAAAATTTCCAAAGATGTTAACGAACTGAACAGGGCGAGAAGTCCAACTCCTCTGGATTCACTGATTGCAAAGCTGATGGGAACCCTCTTGGACATCCTCAAAAGTTTGCTCAAGACTGCTTTACTCGGTCATCTTATCACCAAAATCTGGGTCAAGACATTGCTGAAGACAGTTTTAGTGTTTCTCAGCAAGTTTCCACCGGTTAGAGCTCAGCAGGGAGTTTCCACCTTGGTGAGCCTGTCAAACACTGCAAGGCAGTTCTTGATCGAAGTGTTTAAACTAGCTTCGAAGAACAAATCTAATGTCAGCCAGTCTACAAGGTACATAAAAATGCTGAGTTTACCACAACAGCTGCAGCAATCTGCGGCAGCCAACATTGGCGATTTACAGAAGAAGCTTTGGGAAATTCACCTAGGCGAAAGCGAATTTCAAGACTTTGTCAGGTTTGTGGAAGGCACCCTGCAAGAGCATTCCTGTGTTGTTCCATCGTGTGGTGTAAGCCCTCCACGAAGCTTGCCTAGGAGGAGAGACACATTGAACTATCTGGTTCAGTCAACGAGTTCATCACCAAGTCATGTAAAGAACAAGTTGGAATCTGAGCCTAACGGTGGCTCCTTGCTCTCTGAAAAAGCTAACAGAAACATAAATGTGCCTGAGCGAAACATATTTGTGGATGTGCATGCTGAAAGTCCCAAGTACGCCTCAAAGGCATTTGAGGGTGCCTTGCAGCCAACAACCAGCTTCAAACAAGAGTCCTCTCCTTCCCTAAACAGAACCATTAAGCAAGAACCCAACAGTCCACTGGTTTTAAAACATGAAATCTTCACTCTCAATGAAAGTGACATGTCCAAGAGCTCCAGTGATGAGGTCATTCTTGTCTCGGACGTCTCTGACCATAGTACATCCTTAAAAGCACCGAAAACTAGCCAAGAATCAAGCAGCGGAGAAGTGTATGAAATACTGTCCAGCAATTCTGAGGGTTCTAACACCCAAGATGAACAAGAAGACGGTCAGTCACAGAATGAAGGTGCGAACAGTTATCCTTTGACTTCCGTTCATACTGTCACTGACATAGGCGTTGAGTTTCCTTTGACACTAACCTCCACTTGCTGGATACCTCCCCCTTAATGATAACATGAAAATATGGACTTACCGCGCACTTATCAAGGGAAAACACTATCAAGGCACTTAGAGTATCGTTACCCCTGATCATAGGGCTCCATTAAATCACTCCAAATACCATCTCGGCTCCCTGGGAAGTATACAACCCCAGCTAACTATTAGGCACTCGATGGCTAATCAAACACATCAGCATTCGCTACCCTCTCAGGTACCCATTTACTCCTGAGTGGAGAGATGCAGTGCGTGGCGAAAGTACCTTGCTCAAGGGTACACGCACCATGGATTGACCGGACTGGGATTCGAACCCTTACCTTTGGAGCTAACCCAGGTTTTGAGTACGATCCACTAAATCGCTCCGCCATCACAGCACTCCACTTGCTGCTGACCTCCCCCTGGCCACAGACCTCCCCCTCTCTGCTGGCCTCCCCTTCTCTGCTGGCCTCCCCCTCTCCGCTGACCTCCCCTTGCCTCTGACCTTCCCGCTAAAGTAATTTTTTTCTTTGATTTTATTTAAAATTTCCACCAGATACCATATTGGGAGATGACACAGTACTAAAAGATCCACGATCGAATCCATCAGTAGTGCTTAAAAGTCTTTCAGAACTGGAAGGTATGGGCAAGACAGCTTTGTACTAATGCTCTAAATTGGAACCTAGTACAATCGAGTCATAGGCCACACAAACAGCGCTGGCCACAATTCAAGCCATAAACTATTTACCATTAAAGTGTAATGCCACAAAGGTTACAGTAACAAATTTATCATAATTTGGCATTTAAAAGGCATACTCTGTAAAAGTTGCTATGAACTAAGATGAAAAATTACTTTTTTTGCAGGTTGTGAGGGACCAGAAGGCATGTTCATTGTGAAATCAGTGAAGCCTCTGATTATGAGAAAAGCAGAGCGGGGAAACGTCACCCTGAGCCTTATGAGTACGGAACTTGGGTGGATTTTGGTCAATAAGGAAATAAACGCTACAGACACCGAAAGCTCACTACCTGTTGTTAATATCTGGGGGGACACCAGACAGCGCCATCACACCCCACGAAAGCACAAGAGGGTAAAGCATGCACTGAAGAAACGACAACTGTTTGACAGTTCAGATGACGAAAGCGATACCTCGTCAACAGGGTCTTCATGGGGATCCTCATCTGAGTCGTCCACCCCAGTGACGTCATCACCAAGCTCCAAACTGTCTTGGCAGGGCTTGGTCACCCAGAGCAGGTCGTGGCACAATTCACCAGGGTACCCGCGAGACAGACTGTCGCGATCTAGAAAGCTGCAGAGGATAAAGAAAGCCCCAAGCAGCTCCTCTGATGAGAGTGATTTCAGAAAAAGCGTCTCAAAAGACAATACACCTGTTAAAACAGAAAATGATCAGCCTTTAAAGATTAAAAATGAACCAGTTTCTGAAACGGGGGTTGCTGAAACCTCTCAGGATAAACAGTCTTATATTGGGTTGTTGGAAATCAAAAAGGAGAAAGAGTTTGAGAAGGAACGATCAAAAATTGCTCAGACGCCTCCTAGGAGCAGCCAAGAACACTTGCTTTCCAACAACCAAGCCCTGGATTATCTGAAAACGAGTCCAGTTTCTGATGAATCGGATGCAGGAGCCGATGTGGAGTCTCTTGCCAGCAACGAGGACTCTAATATGAGTCAAAGTCTGCTGCAAGTTCCAGGAGCTGGTGTCAAAATGACCTCAAAGCCCCCTTCCCCACATTCCCAAAGCTCTAACGAATCCAAAACAAGTACCAGCATACTTGTATCGGAAGACAAATGTCCATCAGCACTCTCCACTGTTGACAGCAATGGTTTGGAACACAGCATGTCTTCCGTTTCATCAAACATAACCATAAAAACAGAGCGTAAAAGTCCTGTAACAGTGTCCGAGAACAACACTGCTAACCTTGAAACTCCATTTTCAGAGGAGATGGAAGACGTGAAACCACGCATTTGTTTTGTTTCACCGAGGAAGAAGCCAGTAGGCCTTGGAAGTTTCTATTCCAGCCAGAGTCTTAATGACAGTTATAGTTACACTGAAGAATTTCAGGATTCATCCGAAATCATTGACTTGGAGAACTACAACTGCAGTGAGCTCTTTGATGAAGACCCTTTGAGCCAAGTGATAGTGCTCTCAAGTGATGAGGAAGACTCGGACTCAAATCACACCTCAAATGATCTCGAGATTGACTTGGACATCGTGAAACAGGAAGAAGATGATGGCAACATCTCTCCCACTATCGAAAATCGTTCAGAGGAGGTGCCCGAGGATTCGCAGTCTTTTGAAGATCTCCATTATTTGAACGCACTTAATGACTATGAGGACAACCCATGGTTTGACAATGATGACGATGCAGTGAACCAAAACAAAGATCATGTGTCTTTCGCAGAATCAAGAGACATCGAAGGTGACGTGGAAAGAGAAACAAAAGAAACATCCAAAACAATGAAAAGCTTCATGAAAGAACTCACAGAGGAAGATAAAGAGGCAAAGACAAAGTCTCATTACTCTCACTTGTCCGAGGTTGAGGGCATTAAAGATAACTTGACAGAGGACAGTGATGGCTTCCTGGATGAACAAGTACAGAAAGCTGTCGAGGAAAGTTTGAAAGATTTTTATGGGAAAGGTGGTAAGTTCTTGTTTGAAAATGATATACATATACTTCTCAGGATTATTATACTAGACCTGACATCTTCCTGCCTCATCTGAAATCTTTTGGAGTTTGCTCCAAAATTCGTTTATCTAAATGTAAACAAATTTTTTAGGAGATACATATTTTAAACTTAAAATATTGTGATGCCGTGCTTCTTGTTTAGATCCTACTTTTGCAGTATCATTTTTTTTCTTTCAGCAACCACACACAGAAATAAGGTGGATTTGAAGTTGGATACGAAAAAAACACAGCAGCACAAAATCCGTGCATCCAAGAAACGAAAAATACCCTCATTTGAACGATCTCATTCAGTACCTGCGGTCTCCTCAAACCGTGCACAGAGCATTTCAGATGAACCCACCAGCCCGGCCTCCAAAGTCCCCGGTTCATGGAAACCATCAGGCAGTCGAGAGCCAGATGTCACTCCAACTGATGCTGAGCCTCTCAAAAGATTTCGAGGGACCAGTGAAGAACCAGCACTCATGGACACTTTTGTTTTGGACAGTGACTATACTTCTGCCCCAAGACACAGAGGTACCGACACAGAGGAGGAGAGGACAACCGCTACTGTACAGTCCTGGGCTAACAGATTCAGCTCTCGTACAAGCAGTCTATATGAAGAGATGAAAAAAGGCCCGCCCTCTATGCACAAAGCACACGAGGCCAGTGCAAAAGAGGTTCCAGGACTGAAGAGAAAAAGACACTTGTCTAGTCCCCCGAATCCAGAACCAGCCATTTCAAATCAGTCATACCATTCCATCACACCATCGGTCCCTGCTGGGCCATCTTACATGGAGTCGTTGCCCCACTATGCCCAGTCCGTATATGCGCCAACAACCATAACCCCTTCGCTTGGCAACAAACCATCGGGAGCAGAATGTAAGGATGTACCTCAAACTAGTGCATCTGTTAGAGGTGTTGACAAAACAACAAGTGGGAAGGACTTTGCTTCCAGTGGCCATTCAAATGTACAAGCAAATTCTGGGCAAGAAAAGATCCCGGATGCCTGTATGCCATCAGTCCTAAAGCCTCAGTTCCAGTTTTTCACTTCCGATACCCAAACTGCCCGTACGGCTGCATCCCTCTTCGATCGCATGAACAGTGACCACCATAATCCACCCTCCGATACAGTGACTCATTATGCCAACTCCACGGCTCTCGGCACCAAAACTAATGATACCTCGGACAAGATTCCACCTTCCAGTTTGAGACAGCCACTGAAGCAGGTCATATCCCAACCAGAAATGCCAGGAAGCAGGCAGGCATCTACCATGGCGACCCAAGAGTCCAGCATGCTTCCTGGAGTGACGTGCCATCCACGAGGAGGATTCTCTGAGGAGGATCTATTCTGTTGGATCCTCGGCTGGAACAGTCAGTGGCTGGATATCTATGGACTTGAATCCGAAAGCCAACAGCCCACCTGTAAGATCATGTAACTCAAGTTTCTCGGCCATTTTAATACACTGCAATGATTACTTTCAAAAGAAAAAAAAGCTAAATTCAGCCTTTCTGTGGTACACCTAACCTTTTGCACCCTGAATTATTTTCATTGAGTGCAAAAGGTGCTGCTTTTGGGGCTCCAATAGACTGCCGAAGTGTGACGTGCGTTGCCATGGCTATTGGATCTAAACTATCATGGCCGTCGGGAAAAGTACCATTAGAAAAGCACTGGGACACGGTTGAGTGATTTTTAGTTTAGATCCAATTGCCTAGACAACCAACAAAAGGTGACATATTCACTTCGGCAGTCTATATGGACCTGTACGTTATTAAGGGTTAAATACATGTACATCTGAACCTTGTAATAAGACGTTCTTAGGACTTTATCTTCTTGTAACAGGAAACGTGTATTTTCACGAATGAAAGGAAACAATGAAAAGTTAGGACCTAAAATTTTCCCTGTTGAAAGCAGAATGTGATGCACATGTGCAGTTGAGTCGCGTGGTCGTGTCGTGCATCAGCGTCTGTGCCCTGATCAGCGCGTATTGAAACATGCACACGCACACACCAACTGCACGCTCGAAAGCAAAATGTGCACTTAAGTATCTGGTCGTGTGCGTGCACGTACAACACGCCTGCATTACGCGTAATGCACGCGATAGAACAAAAACATCTCGACACACATCTAGAACGCAGTGAATGCACAACATAGCAAAACGACAAGCTAATTTTGGTGAGCTTTACTGATTTATACAAAAACACATTTATGAAGGGATTAAAAGTAGGTTTAGATAGTCTTGTACAATCCGTTTTAAACCGGCTAGGGTCCTCTGCGCTGATAAAAATGATGTTTATGGTGTTTTTGCGTCACTCGTGCTGCGGACTTGGGTAACCAAAATGGAGATCCACTTTTTGGTTACCTCAACCTGAGGCTGTGATAGGTCAATTCCAAAATGGGCGGAGCTTACTGGATCCGTCTATTGTCTCTTATGTGCGCTGAAAATCAAAGTTCGACTAGCTTAGAACATAATACACATTGGTTATTTTACAGCTGATCTTCCAATCCTGGCAGAGTGTCCATTCAAAACACTAAGCAACGTGCCTTCGTCCTTCAGCTCCTATGATGAATACTACAGAGTCTACATCCCTTTACTGCTTCATGAAATTTGGGCTCAGGTATGGTATGAGTAGTATTCCAAAGTCGGGGAATGCTCTCAGTCAAGTCTGTCAGCAGTCATCAAAAGGCATATTTGAAGCATACTATAAAGGTGCTCGTGTGCCTTTCTGAAGCAATGGTGAAGGCCTGGTGGATGGTGTGTTGCACCTTCGGGAGAAAACCCCATGGTTTGAGGCATTATTTCCACAGTTTCTCCCAACCCAGGAGTATAGGTCATATGGTAAACCATCAATGGCATCTCACATAGGAGAAGTAGTACTCGTATGCCAATAGATACTTGGAATAATCACCAGCCATAAATGAGAAAAAAAAGGCTCATGAAATGACTTCTGTTTTCAAAGATCTTGATAGTAACGAAATAGTCATATAAGTTTAATCATTGGTATTGTATGACTTGGGTCATTTAGGAAAAGTGACTTGATTCTAATTGATTTTTTTTAGATCGGGAAGCTTAAGTTTATTCTTAAAATACTTGAGTCAACCGAAGTTCCAGGTTTTTTCAAAAGAATACACACCTTTGAAACCTCCCCTGCCAGTATTATGTATGCCAGTATAGACCTTATTCCTAGCGGCCATGATAGAGGACAGGTTTTCATATTTAAATGATGTGACAATAGATCCACAATGTGCCTACTCGTGCATGACGCACTGTGACAATGTGACTGCCCTCTATCATGGCCGCTACGCATAAGGTCTATTATGTATGCAAGAAAGACCCCGTTCTCACTAGAGAAATCGCTTCATTCGACGAAGATTAGTTAATCGTCGTTAGTTAATGAAGCGTGCGTTCACATATCACCTTACGAAGATCTAATGAAGAGCGGTACTGTACACATTATGAGTGACCGCTAACGAAGATCGAATGAAGCTGTGGGAGGTCGAACATGCGCGTCGCGCGTCTAGACGCTCTGTGTGGTTTTCCAGTGGCGCGTCAAAAACAACGCTTGCTGGGCGCTTGACACACAACGTGATTGTGCGACCAGGCCTGCCAAATTGCTTCGTCGAACAAAGGGAGTGTTCTCATTACAAATTTGCTTCATCGAATGAAGCGATTTCTTCATCGAGTGAAGCTATTTGCTTCATTGAATGAAGCGATTCTAATCATCGTCCAATGTAGAGGCGTGCGTTCACATCAGGAAAACTTGAATCATCGTTGAGTCATCGCCGAACGAAGCAATTTCTCTAGTGAGAACGGGGTCATAGTGATAAGCCCCTTAGATTCCCATATTGTAGTTGCACTTGCATCCATTTAGAAATTGGTTCTCATAGATGCAGTGTAGATTGGAGAGGGACCAGCCCACATTGGAGGCTAAATTCATCAAGTGTATCACCAAGGCGCAACGGTCGACTGGCAGCTTGCTAAACTGCACATGTCATGGTAAGAATCTGGGCTGTGGTTAGTCATGATTTATATGGTAGCGTGTTGGTCTAGTGGACAGTGCATCAGGTGCTTGGGTGACGGCTATGGTTCAGTGCCTGATAAATCTATACTGACTGTTTTGTCAATGGATGAGATGCTTTATAGTACTTTTTTGTCACTCGGCGTCTTCCGCTCGCTGGTCCTGCCGGTCCTGCTTTAAGCAAGTGAAGCGTGGACCTTGACCAGCGGGTTGAAGCTGGATGTCTTCCTGACTACTTCCTTTCGCCTCGTCTTCGGGTACTCCCCATCCCCTTCCCCACCCCTTCCCCCACCCCTTCCCCCACCCCTTCCCCCACCCCTTCCCCCACCCCTTCCCCCACCCCTTCCCCCACCCCTTCCCCCACCCCTTCCCCCACCCCTTCCCCCACCCCTTCCCCCACCCCTTCCCCCACCCCTTCCCCCACCCCTTCCCCCACCCCTTCCCCCACCCCTTCCCCCACCCCTTCCCCCACCCCTTCCCCCACCCCTTACCCCACCCCTTACCCCACCCCTTACCCCACCACTTACCCCACCCCTTACCCCACCCCTTACCCCACCCCTTCCCCCATCGGATTCCCCCATCGGATTCCCCACCCCTTCCCCCACCCCTTCCCCCACCCCTTCCCCCACCCCTTCCCTGCAATTAGTATTCTGATTGACGACTTTCTCCATCTTTTCCCCTCCATTCAATACAGTCACCGTAGCAGGTGGCATTTTACCGATCACTTGTCAGGACGTCATAAAGGTATCCCCCATGGAAAACACCCCCATGGGTTGGTGCCCTCTTATTGCAGTAGCTACCAGTGTGATGCCAGTTACCCCCAAGCCTCCTCCTGCAAATGATGCAGCTAATACAAGTGAGTTGTACATCTTTTTAATGGAGGAATGAAGCCATTAGGCCAAATGAGGTGACTCAAGATGGAGGCTATAACAATTAAAGCATTGTTCTCCACGGGTCAAATTTTTGGCAGTGCAGAATTTCGCTTTTAACAGCTTCACCACTCTCTGAAGAAAAAAAGCAATAAGCGGCCTGATGGCATCTCTTATTTTTGCCACGTAGCGCACTCTGTGGCTTACCAGTATATAAATGTTTACGCATGCTTGCACATTAAAGCCCCAGTACATAATTAATTGCAAAATTTTACTTCACAAGTTGGCAAGAAAAACCTGGAATTTTTAATGGGAAAGCATTAAATATACTGAGCGTGTTTAAGTGCGTTTGTATTGGTGATGCCACATATTATGCTGGCGGTGACCACCTCAATTATTAGCAACTGGTGTTTCCAGCAACTAGAAGCAACCATGGCAACTGGGAGCAACTTAGTTGCTTAAAAAGATCGATATACGCGCACTTGCAACTACTGGCAACTGGAAAAATGCAAGTTGCTCATGTTCTATTTTCTGGCAACTAGTTGTACCCAGTTGCGGACAGTTGCATTGATGTACGCGTACTTGCAACTAGGTGCTGTCGGTTGCTTGCATGCATCCCATCACGTCCGCGCACATCGACAGCAACTTCAAGCAACAGTTGCTTCCAATTGCAAGTCAATGTATTCTAGGCTTTACCAAGTTGCCGTGTCGATGTGCACGCTCTGGATATGTAGACTTGGCTGGATGCTCCCAGTTGCCGCAAGTTGCGCAACTAATCAGTTGCTGTCGATGTACACATCGACAGCAACTGATCGTACACATCGACAGCAACTGATCAGTTGAGTTGCTTCCAGTTGCAAGGTCGATGTACGCTAGACATTATAATGTAGAAATTGCAAAAGTCAAGTATTTTGGTTTTGTAATTGCTAGGAATTTTTTAGAATCTGCAACTTTCAATCACTGGAAATCGAATCCAGATAAAAGAGAATCGATTCCTGCTAGGACTCGATTCTTCAAAAATCTGGAATCGCGATTCTGATTCCCAAAGTGGAATCAATTCTACTCAATTCCGGCGTGGAATCGCCCAAGCCTGAGCACGATTTGCCTTCTGTATCACTTTTTATTCTTGTTTGATGACTTAATACAGATAAGAATGCTTGTGAAAACGCTTCATCAGCAGAACGGGAAGCGGCGGTGTATGAAGTCTCGTTTCTGGTCCTTGCTAAAAATGAGGAGACAGTTCGAGTTCTGCCATTAACTACGGGTCATAACGTTCAGCTTAAGGTACTCAAGAGACAGCTAAAAAATCATTTTAGATAATCTCTAAAAAGGCTGGATACAGTCAACAGTCGACCATCTATAATAGTTAGGCTTATTTTTTTAAATAGATATCCATCTGATTATGTGAAGACTGATATTTTGGCAGACTTGTTTTTTCATTGTAAACAATCTAAATTAAAATGTAGAAATGACTCAAGAGTCAGTATTTGTGGTGCTTGACCTGGTCTTAACTTTTGGCCAATCACATTCGCATTTTAATATTTTTGTTCTTCCTTTCCAAAAATAATCCCTATACAAATGTGGACAAATGTCCATGAGTTTTGGAAATCTACATGTAGTGAAAAGCAACTTGGCTCCACCGAGATTCGAACCACGGACCTTCTGCTTAACATGTGCAGTAGAGTCGCATGGCCGCGCCGTGCGTCAGTGTCCCGTGGTCAGCGCGTATTGAAACACGCACACGCACACAGAAACTGCACGCTCGAAAGCAAAGTGTGCACTTAAGTATCCGATCGTGTGCGTGCACGTACAACACGCGCGATCAAACAAAACATCTCGACACACATCTAGAACGCAGTGAATGCACAACACAGCAAAACGACAAGCTAATTTTGGTGAGTTTTTCCCGTTTACACAAAAACACATTTACATACGAAGGGATTAAAAGTAGGTTAGGATAGTCTTATACAATCCGTTTTAAACCGGCTTGGGTCCTCTGCGCTGATAAAAATGATGTTTATGGTGTTTTTGCGTCACTCGTGCTGCATTTTGCCGTAGCTCTGTGCACACAATTTTGAGGAGCTTACTGGATCGGTCTATTGAGCTATGAAGCCAACTGGTGGTCTCGCATCATGGTAGTGCAGTTGTTCCTCACTGATTGGGATTGGCTATCATGTGAGCTTAGCAAGCCCTACAAAGGGATAAAACTCTTCAATGAGATAACCACACCTCCCAGAGATCATTTAAGATACGCCCCAAACCTCTGCCCTAGGTTATAATCCCTAACAAAATAATCACTTATTCATACAAAAATAATCCTGGCGACAACTGGTTAAAAGATTGTCTGATTGAATTTCTTTCATTGTCCATTGCCTAGGTGGTGATGTCACTGCACTCCTGGGTGCGTCAGTTCAACGGCCTGATTTCCATATCTAAATGTGGACTACTGCTAGCCTCGGATATCTTGAGATTCAGACGGACTGATGTGTACTGTCCTGCATCCAGACAAATACCACCAGACCAGCCTGTAAGAAGCAACAAATGTTCACTCATAAGACCCTTGTTTTCTTGGGTTTCACTTGGCTTGACAACCGGTTGCTATCCGCCATTACTGTGTCCATACTATGGCACGCCTAAGCGAAATAATTGTTTCTTTAAATGTTAACGCACATTCTCGCAAATGTTTCGCAAGAAAAATAAAAGCTTGGCGCTGCTAAGCACAAAAATTTGCTTAGCACAGGATTTATTTGCTTTATAAAATGGATTATAAGCCAAAATTATACGCCAATCATACGCCATTATACGACAATCTATTTTGGCAAAATAATGCAAACAAATCCTGTGCTAAGCAGATTTTTGAAATCGGCCCCAGGTGTGTTAGAGGTCTCGGGTTCAAATCCTGATGAGAACCGTAGGATTTTTCTCTGAATCCATATTTGCTTATTTCATTTCTGTGATGATTAGGCATCATACCAAAGATTGTTTGTTGCAGTCTTAGAAATAGAATTGAAATATTGAATCACTATTTTATAGGGTTTTTGTTTACTCTGTAGATCACGCCGTAGTTAAAAGGCAATTTAAAAAGTTTGTGTATAATCCAAGAAATTGCATTGGAAATATTTTGCCTATAGTTTCTTGTCGCTCTGAAACATACATAGAAAAGTCGGTTTCATAATTCATACACGAACGTGAACTTGACATCACTGCGAAGTTTTAAAGCCTTAAAATAGAAGAAACTTGTAACAGTTTCAACTTGCGCAAATGTTCGCTGCAAAATGTTTGACATTAGAGTACTCACAATAAGTTAGGGATATTGGTATGTTGTCAATTTTGGATTTTCTTTTTTCAAATGACTGTTTTCACCTATTCCTGTGACAAGGTGTGTCTGTCATGCAGATACAATTGTCTAATCATATACAAAATCATTCAAGCGCAATGCATACCCTCAATAAAATATCTGCGTACACCCCACGATATCCCTAACTTATTGTTAGCAGTGTACGTCACATTCACATTTTCTTCCACGTGAAGTATGAACTGGGGTTAAATCCTTTAGACTAAGGTCATTAACATTTTAAATCAAATTAATTGCCTTATTCCCTGTTTCTACATTCGATGCACACAGGGTATAAAGACCCTGAATCCGTGGCAGCAGCAAATCGTGGACAGTGCAGTTAAAGAAATCTCCCAGCCCAACACCTTACCCAGGATCTGTTTGGTCCGCGGCCTGCCAGGAACGGGCAAGACTAAGCTAATCATTGGACTTGTCAAGAAACTACTTGCAGTGAGTATACAACCAAGAAAGGGCTATTAAATATTCACACTGTTCCCTTATTTAGCGATGTATGCATATTAATATTTTCAATATTTTTTAACATTCAGGTCTCAAAAAATTTTCCTAAAAGGCATATTCGCATTGGACTTTTTTTGTCATACTTACCGAGACGATGGGTACTTTTCCGATTTTTAATCCAGTGTGGACAACCTAGGAAGTTTTCCTCTCGTACCTTTTCCTGAGTCCAGTGGTTACTCTTCCTGGCCAACTGCTGCCCAGGAAAATTGACCAGGGAACTTTTCCCGAGACAATAAAAGTCCAATGCGGACACATTGAGTCGGTAAAAGCGCTCGGGAAGCATACGTCCAGGTTATACATGCATGTTCTCCCACTTTGCAATTTCTCCCACAAAGGTACCATTTTACGCGGGAAAAAATCATGTTGTGTTTGTTACCATTGCTATCAACACTTTTAGTCGGATTTTTCTTGTCAACTCGTGAAGTAAAATTTTGGGTCACTACAAATGATGTAATGGGGATTTAAAACAATATCTAATGAAGTCTCCATTCAAATAGCATTAAAGGAGAAGGGTACCCAAGAAACAAAAGACCTTGTGCTCAAGAAGTACAACTCGTAAATTATTTTAATGCAAAGAAAAAGAAATATTACCTACTGAAAAGCGCACAAGAACTTCACAAAGAATCAAAATTTTAGCGATGCGTCGCACTATGGGCGCCGCCATTTTGTCCTAATACTGGTCAACGGATGACGTTTTTGCGGACAACGTTTTCGTGTATTGCCATAGAAATGCACGAAGGACTTGTACGCGAAAACGTCATTCTTTGCCCAATATTGGGACAAAATGGCGGCGCCCATAGTGCGACGCATCGCTAAAATTTAGATTCTTTGTGAAGTTCTTGTGCGCTTTTCAGTAGGTAATATTTATTTTTATTTGCATTAAAATAATTTACGAGTTGTACTTCTTGAGCACAAGGTCTTTTGTTTCTTGGGTACCCTTCTCCTTTAAATAGGCCTACATGATCACAAATCTGATTTCATTCATTCTGATTTTCTTTGAAAGGTCCTGACTACACCCCATGTAATAATCAAACATGGGGTGACACAAAAATGCAACACCGAGAGAAAAGCTGGGTTTTTAGGGGGAAACCCTGTGCCTCGTAGCTCAGTGTGTCAGAGGTCTCCAGTTTGAATCCAGATCAGAAACACATGATATTTCTCTTATTCCATTTATGTTTATGTTTAAGTGACAGTTCCATCATATTGGTAGAAGTATCGAATCATATACACTTTTTAAAAAATAAAATTAAGTACATTTTCTTTAAATTTTCGAGTGCAATGTAATATCAGAAAATGTCGCTATACATGTGCACCCTTACGAATTGCCAGTCAGCAGCTTGACTGCAATGCATAGTTCCGACCTGTCAATCAAGCCGAACCCGCGACCAATCACAACAGAGCTAGCAGACGGCGCCCACAAAGGTCAAAGTGATGCAATCATCACAAATCACGCGATTTTCTGCCCATACAGTTTGTATGTTGTATGCGCCAGTGACCGGGTGAATTTTGGTTTCAATGTTGGGCGATTCGCTGTTCAAAGGTAGGAAAGCGCATTTTTATGAAATATATGTCATCCCTGCATTACTAGCCCTTCGCTCGGTGTGTGCTACGGTAACTGTCGACCCTAAAACATAAATACCTTTGGGTTTTCTTCAATGAATCTGTGCTTTCCATGCCGAGTCCCGTTGCTTTGTACGTAGTCTCGCCATTTTTTTGCGATGGCTTGTGAGCACATAGCAACAATATCTAAGGGGCGGGGTTAACTGGGCAATCTCGGAACTACATGTATGCATCCTCCCCTTGCCACATTTGAAACAAAATATCTTCAGTACAACCATGGCATTTTGGTTCACCGTTACAGAACCAGAAAGAAAATCAGCGCAATAATCGTCTGCCCGGCCAGCAAAATGCTGCATCTTCTACCAAGCCAGGTCCCATCCTGCTGTGTGCCCCATCTGACCCCACCCTCAATGTACTGCTCAAACGACTGACATCCAGCATCCAAACTACTTCCACACATCAAACAGAACATGCTGACAGAGGTAAACATGCATTCTCTTTCTGTGTATCTTAATTTCTCTTTTAGAAAAGTTTCTTTCTTGAGAAAACCCTTTTTGGTGTATTTTATGGTGGAGCCTGAATGAAAGTGACTATGGGGCTTTTCACACAAAACAAATTTATTTATTTATTTATTTATTCCATTTATTTACCCAGGGTGTGCCCAAACAGTTTACAAAAACTGGTTTCCATTGGGGCCCTGCAAACACACATAGAACAAATATACTAAATTGAACAACTTCACAATCACAAACAAACTGGAATAAGATACATTTGAACAAGAACTACAACATCAAAAAACTAATGGTTACAGAAGAACAACATCACAAGTAATTATTATACATGCATGTGACACTAAAATTTACGCTAATTACAGGAAGGGTAAAAAACCCGCAAAAACTCTTTTTAAGAGAAAAAAACAAATTCCCCTCCGGCTCCAAAATTAAAGTTTGATTGTATGGCAGCCAAGTCATACGACTCCGTAAATTAGCATTTCTCACTTGAAGTTGATCAAGTGAATATTATGTGTATGTTTGGCGAAGTGCCGATTTGAATGAGCTCAAAGAAGACAGTGTTGGGGTTGATGCAGGGTAGAAAACATGTGGTGTTTTACACTTGTAAAATTTCAACCCCACTTCGACCCTCACTCAGATTTGTAATGCCCGGGGTTGAACTCAACCCTACTCCAGACCAGGGTTAAAAATTGTTTAGAAAAATCCCTGTCCGGTTAAAAATGCTAGTGCTAAACTAGTCCGAGTAACTTGGACGCCTACAATATATCGCTTTTTTTATCATAGGGCCGTGGTATACGATATATGTAGGGTCCATAGTCATCGGACTCAACGAGTATCCATTAATTCCCAGCTCTCACATGCCCCAAAAAAGCAACAGTTTTCACCCTCAAAATGGCCACAAATACACTTGACACGACATCTGAGGAACAAATGGTTATTGAGGTTTAAGCTTTTTACTTACCTTTTTGGAAAAAGTGCCATGTTCTGTCTGATTTCGATACCGTTCCTTCCGTTACGAATTTCTAGCGTGACACGCACGCATCGTTTGAACATGAGCGATGTCTCCGGATGTAGTGTGTGCATCATTCAAACCATGCGTGCATGTCACGCTAGAAATTTGTAACGGAAGGAACGGTCTCAAAATCGGACAGAAAATTGCACTTTTTCCAAAAAGGTAAGTAAGTTATTACACCTCGGCTTAAACCACAATACCCATTTGTTCCTCGGATGTCGTGTCAAGTGTATTTGTGGCCATTTTGAGGGTGAAAGCTTTTTGGGGGGCGTGTGAAAGCTGGGAATTAATGGATACTTGTTGAGGCCGATGACCTTGGACCTTACATACCACGTCCCCGTGAAAAAAAGCGATATTGTTTGTAGGTGTCCAAGTTACTCAGACTAGTGCAAAACGAGTTTTATGCATTCGTGAAGTTGAACATTTTTGAAATTTGTCCATGAGCTGCGAACATGTGTCCTGGGGCCAATTTCATAAAGCTGTTTAGCAGAAAAATTTGCTTAATCCAAAATTTGTTGGCTTTATAAAAATGGGTTAATAGTTGAAATTGCGTGTCAACCTGTGTTATTCACAAGAATGTCTGCTATTCTTGCTAAGAACACAAGTCGACTTACAATTTTGACTATTAACCCATTTTTATAAAGCAAACAAATTTTTGATTAAGCAATTGTTTTTGCTAAACAGCTTTATGAAATTGGCCCCAGGTCAAGAACTACTTTCAGGTATCAAGGTAGAACAAATGCATTTTCAGATCAGCAGGAGCTGAAAAAACAAAACATGTTTTTCCCTGCGGTATTCCAACCTGAAAATGAGCCCATACAAGTATGGACAATAGACCATCCACATTATTTTAAATCAAAACGTATGTTTATGTTATTTATCCAGGGGCAACCAAACGCTACCGTGTCGTCAGGGTCAGCCGATCTAATCTTGTCCATGAGAGCGTTAGGCACTACAGTCTGGACATGCAAGTTGAGGCACAGCGGAAACAAGGTACGAGTGATATGCCATTATCAGCATCGTATCATATGTATTGTTTCAGACTGGCTAAACCCACTTTTATTCCCATTCATAAATACCTTTTTTTGTGTAAAACTCGCCAAAATTAGCTTGCCGTTTTGCATTGTACTTTCCTACATGCATCGCGTTCGTTCAAACTGCTGTGCATCGAGTTGTTTTTGTTCAATTGCGCGCACGCACATGACCAGGTACTTATTCTTGGTGACAGTGCATCTACTTTTGGGCGCGTGTAGTGTGCGTGTTCCATACACGTTGGAACTGCTGCGGGCCAGGCTAAAAAGTGTTTAAGACTGGCCTTTATCGTCCGTTTAAGACTGGCCACGTGACATGCTCTCAGCCAATAGGGATGCGTAAACTGTCTAAGGTATTTATGAATTATATTTTTGTATGTGCGTTCTGCAAAATAATGAATGACAGATGGAATTATCTTTTATGTTTGTTACTTCAAATTTACTGTAAGATTTCTGACCAGGCTTTGAAGGGAAAACGTGGAATGACAGCTTCTCTTTGTACCCTGCATTCTTTTTGCAGAAGCCGTCCCAATCTATATTGAGCAGAAAGAGAAGCTAACAATCAAGGAGATACTGCAGAGAAAGATTGCAGAGAATGAGAAGGCATGCACGCTGCAGCCAGTAAGGAGGGATTCTAATGAACAGTGGCCAATTTCATAAAGCTGTTTAGCAAAATGTTTTGCTAAATCCAAAATTTGTGTGCTTTATAAAAATTGGTTAATAGTCGGAATTGCATGTCAACTTGTGTTCTTCACAATAATATCAGCTATTCTTGCTAAGAACACAAGTTGACGTACAATTTTGACTATTAACCCACTTTTATAAAGCACACAAATTTTTGGTAAGCAAATGTTTTTATGAAATTGGCCCCTGGTGTGTTGTTAAAAGACAGATTACATGATTAAAAAACGTTTAAAAACAGGAACAGCATTACATAACTAAAAGAATAATGTTGATAAACTGCCTTGTAGAAATTTCAGCCATATATGCAGCAATACTTCAGAAAACCTGAAAAATCTGGACATGTTTTTTTGTATTGAATAAATGGTAAAAAACAATTTTGTAAAGCACCTTTAGGCGTGAGGTCAAAATAGAAACGGTCTGTATACCGGGAAACGGTACATAAACGATACACCGTTGCACGGTTTTCAGTGAACAAGCAAACGATTCAACTTGTCTGGCCAGACGATAGATAATTGGCAATGTTCAACCCGGCCCACGTTTGCTGAACAATAGAGAGCTTATCGGATTACAGGCCAATGTGTGACTACTCCTGGCTGACTCCCTGCCACTGTTTATCACGTGACTGCCCGAAAGAAGCCCGCATAGTGTATGTGGTAACGGTCTGTGTGTGTGTGTGGTCATGATACCTGCAAGTGATGGATCTCTGCTGTTGTCGAACACGAAGGCCTGAAACATATGCCAAATTGAAGAAAACATTTGAGGTGGGGTGAAAAAGGGCAACCAGCGACTTCGGACCGACCACCAACTTGACAACTTCGGCTTGTCAGGAGTTGGAGTTCCGCTTTCATGAAAATCGCACCCCCTACACCCCCCACGACCAAACCAGCCAACACCCCTGCATACAACACTTATTGAGAATGGCATTTAAATCAGTTTTTTTAGGAATTGCACCTCCATCAAGGATGCTAGAAGAAATAAAAATTTGAATACGTTAAAAGCCCTCTAAATTTCTGAAATGTAAATCTGAGTTTCTGGAATTACCCACCTTTATAAGTATTAAATCATTTGTCATTTTTCCAACAGCTATGTATGTTACAGGAGGAGCTACGATCGCAAACTCGCAACCTGCATAAAGTACAAATCCAATTGGACGACTTGAAACAACGCCAAGCCGATCTAGACGCCAGACCCAACAGCTACTTTGAGCAGTCTGTTTTAGCTGATGCTGACGTCATCTGTTGCACGGTAAACTTCAGCGGCCACGACCTACTGCAGAATGCTAGCAGGGACAAGGATCCACGACAGAGAAAGAGAAAATTCTCCTGCGTCATAATAGATGAGGTATGACTTAAAGATAGTATACATGATTGGTAAACTGTTACAAATAGTTTTATCTCCCTGTGTGATTGAAGATATCCATGATTAAAACCAACCTGAGCAAACACCAGCTCCGTACTTCGTCTAACTTTTTAGAAAACAGTAAAAAAAAGAGTTTGCAGTCATTTCGCCCTAAAACCACTTCGCCCTGAACCATTTCGCCCTGTTCATGAAGTGGTTTTGGGGCGAAGTGGCATTTGGGCGATGTAGTGTTTGGACGAAGTAATTTTGGGCGAAATGGCACTCGGGCGAAGTGGTTTAGGGTGAAATGGCACTTGGGCGAAATGGTTTTGGGGCGAAATGCATTTTCGTCTCATGAGACGAAAACTAATTGTTTTACTCATTTCTCAAAGACTATAGCACTTCAGACAAAACCATTTCAGGGGAAGTTTTCTACGGTCATCATGTTTATATTGTGTAAGTTAGGCGTAAATCTGTAAACATTTCTGATTTTCGAGATTACCAATTATGTATACTGCCTTTAAAGGATCATATAAAGGAGATTTTTCTAGAAAATGGATTTTGTTCTAACCTAACAATCACAATACCTCCCAAAATACCTCCCCAAGATACTATCCATGGGAAGAAAACAGGAAATTTGCAATCTGAATGTGGAAGCAAAAAGGTTGATGTAATCACTGCACTGCTTTGTAGAACGGATAAATTATTTTACAAAATATCGGATTGAGAGCACAAAATTTCAGAATTTAAATGAGAAAAATGACAAATGATATAGTATCAAAATCTCAACACCCATGGGGACAAAAGGAGGGTTAAGGCAATTATTAAATTGCTTTTACCGTTAAGGCTGTTTAGGAAATAACCTGATTGGTTATAAAACGGAAAGTAGGCTGTCAAGCAGCAGCGCTATGAAACTTGGCTTATTTAATCAACTCACTCCTTCCCTTCAGTGATAATGCAGTGTCATTTTGTATCTATCCAGGCCAATCAATGCAGTGAACTAGACACCATTATCCCTCTGCAGTGCTGCTCAATGAAAGTGGTATTGGTTGGAGATCCTCGGAATCCTTCACCGCCAGTGGTCTCCCAGGTACGCAAAGAGTCTCTCTGGTCTAATAATAATAATAATAATTTAAAATTTGTATTGCGCCCTTTCCATAAAAAATGATCAATTATGACGGCCATTATGGATATATTTTTTGACAAATACTTTTATCTTCTTTTAAAGGCCCAATCCAATACATCATTTGCATGATAAAACTTAAGGATTCGTGAAATAGGCTGCTGCAGTGCCAAGTTTTCACCTGAATGTTGCAATTTGGGCATTTCACAATACATAGCGCCACCAAGCATTTTAGTCCTCCCCACATGATAGACCCACCTAAACGGAACATTTTCTCAATCTTTGCTGACAGGAAGCCAGCCAACACGGCCTGAACCGTTCCCTGTTTGAGCGGCTCTGCAAGTGGCCACAGTTGGCCCAGGCCAGTCCCAGGCTGATTCACGTACTGGATAAACAGCATCGTATGCACGCACACATTGCTGAATTCCCCGCCAAGTGCCTGTATAATGGCAAACTTTATACCGATAAGTAAGTGCTAAAGATAAGTGCTAAAATTGTGTCTTCTTGTGAGACCTATTATATTGAGCTTGTGTGGATCATCACCACACATGCATTTTCTGTGTTGTTTTGAGAGTCAAAATGCGCAATCACGCGCAAAGAGTGTAAATTTGTGTGTGCGAAGAGCACATTGTGTGTGTCATGTATGCGCGCTGTTCGATTTAACAGGGATGCCAGTCTTCCGGCTATAGCCGAAATTCCGGCTTTTTCTTATTTTGGAAAAAGAAATCCGGCAAAGACTTTTTTCCAGGTTGGAAAAGTAGAATATATTTTCAACTCTTCAAGTCCAAAAAAACGTGGAAAATTGTCTCACTTGCTGATCAACGATTTCCGGATATGCCCTATGTTATGTACATGTATGTACAGCCTATGTACATGATTTGCACACATGCAGTATGTCTGTATCCCGGCCATAATCATTCACGGCTAAAGTACCACGAAACCAGACTATTGATCAAAGTACATAGAAGGCTCTGTATATCCATACAGCAGTGGTTAGATCACATACATACTGACACATCCATTGCACTCGTACTGTCAATGTACATACTGTACAGTATACTGTCCTGGCAAGTCCATGTGCACACATACATGCAGTTATGATAGTGGATTTTTTTCAGGCCCCGAGGGTAAGAGCCACTGGCATCCCTGGATTTAACAACAATGCAAAATGCACAGTCTATGCACTGGAAAAAGCTGCGTCCCAGTGGTGGACGTGTACATGGAAGGCATCCTGGGAAGGTCCATAGGTCCAGCTGATATCACATGCTTAGGAGTAAATGGAGACCTGCAAGGGTTGCAGCTTTTTAGCGCTTGTGTCAGTCTGCATACTCCCTAGGGAGTTAGGCCCAATGACCAGGGTAATAATGTTGTAAAGTGCCATGAGTATCCCACAGGATAGATATGTGCGCTATATAAAGATGACATTATTAATAAATGATTCATGTTTTATAAACATGACTCCTATTCCTTTTCCCCAGATCCATGGCCAAGCGCAAGGGATTCTTCCTGCAGCCATACCTTGTTTTTAACGTTCTGCAGAGCAGGGAAACTAAAATCTCATCCAGGTACAAATGCTCATGTTTGACCCACGAAAGCGAGCACCAAATCAGAAATTGATTTAGCTTGCGTCGGGGAGACTGAATGTTAATTAGGGATTCCCCTTACCCGACGTAATTATTAACACTGTATACTTTCCAAGACATTACGAAAAACTTCATAGCGTGCTCGGGTGGGACCCGTACCCACGACCTCCTGCAAACAAGGCAGACATCTTAACCACCGAGCTAGCCGATGTTCAATGGCCGGTTTGAATCATTTCGCATTGGAGATCGCAATCAGTAGTTGATTTAGCTTGCGTCAGGGAGACTGAAGCACCAAACCAACTCAGCATATTAATGGTCGTATCTGAAGTGGTCTTTGGGAGGGGTGGTTATCTCATTGAAGGGTTTATCCCTCTGTAGGGCTTGCTAAGCTCACGTGATAGCCAATCCCAATCAGTGAGGAACAACTGCAATACTGTGTTTCGAGACCACCAGTTGGCTTCATAGCTTACAGGGCATCTGTACAGTAAGCAGAAGGTCCGCGGTTTAAATCTTGGTGGAGCCAAGTTGTTTTTCACTGCATCCAGATTTCCCAGACTCACAGACATTTGTCAACATTTCTATCAAATTAATTCACTCTGGCAGGCCCTGGGTCATTATCCCAAGGGTGTGAAATTTCTGATTTTTTGTTAAGCGTCCCAGAATTTATTTTTCGCTTTTTTGTTTTGCGCTCCAAATTTTATTTTCCGGTTGTTTTTGCCCTATCAACGGGCCATTTTTTTAAAACTGAGCATAAACAGAGCGCCCTTAATTGATACATTAATTTTTGTAAAGCGAACTTGCGCAAGAATCTTCGCCAAGCAAGTGCCATGGCATACCGCGCTTGTGTATGTAGTGTATGCTTAATGTGAAGTGGTGCCACGCGGCGACTGCATGCAACGAATAGCTAAATAGACTTGTACTAGTCTAATCCCTAACCAAGCGCCATCTTTGCCTGTATGCTGCATCGCAAACCGATAGCTGTGCGCCTTTTCTCCCAAACAATCGTGGACGTTTTAGGGAAGTCTAACAAAGCGAACAATATCGTCCGCGATTGGCAAGCGAACGTCCGCGATTCGCTCCTGTACAAAACCAACGAGAGTAAGGAAAAATAGACTATGTCCAAAAAAAAGAGGAACAAAGGGACGTCCGCGATTGTATGTGGATTTGCACCTCGGTGTGTGTGTGTGTGTGTGTGGTGTGTGTGATGTATGGGGCGCTTAGCCGTGGCGGCCAGGGCGATCCGTGCGCGCGATGCTTGCAGCAATCAGCGGGCAACGAACCGATTTTACTGGCCGCTTTAGCTAGCCTGTCTTCAGCGATCGATGTTGCCTGGATTCTTTTTAATATTATCCTTACTTGTACAAGGTAAATATTTAAAACAAAACTGATTCTTGTGATAGTTAAAATGTTTTTTGACATTGCACAATGATGGTGTTAATTTAAACGATCCCAAAAGTTGAAGCACTCGTAGTCTGTACACCTCTGCCCCCTCCCCCAAGGAAGCCACGCCCCCAAAGCCACGCCCCTCCGATTTTTTAAAAATTCCCCACTCACACTTATCTCTAAAGAAATCACATATTTATGCTTTAAAAAAAGACAAAAAGTGTGAAGAATAATTCACCCAATTCTTGGTACTACCTCACAGAGCCTACAGGAATGAACCAGAGGCCGAGATGGTCGTGGCACTATACCACCGCATCTGCAGCAAGAAGGCCACAGATCGAGTCATGATTACGGAGCCGTTAAGCGTCGGTATCATCGTGCCTTACATGGAGCAAGCTAACTATCTCATCCCCTTGATCAAGAAAGTGGATGAGGACTTGAGCAAGTCTACTCCCAGCAACTTCAAGTAAGTCCAAGTTTAAAGGCCTATTGTATCATTTGCAATGACCCAATTTTGTTTTTCATGAGTTGACAAGAAAAACCTTACTCAAAATGTTGATAGCAATGGTAACAAAACACCACATGAATTTATGTCCGTCCAAAATGGTATTCATGCTGGAAATTGACAACCGAAGGTGGTTTTCTAAAAAATAGTCCTGTGCAAGGGACTTTTTTACCATTCACTTGTACACAAAATCCATATATAGATTTTCAAGGTTTTCTGAAGCATTGATGCATCTAAGTAGCCAACATTTCTTCAGGCTAGTTTACCAACATTCTTCCTTAGATATGTTACACTCTTATTCCATGAATCTGTAAAAAGCTTTATCTTGCAAATGATACATAGGGCCTTTAACCCCTAAATCTTTACTTTTCAAAATCAGTATATTCCGAACCTGAAGTTAATCGGAGCGTATTTCCCACGTGTGTGCTATGCAGGATGTATTCGATTCTTTCAGCAGCCTTCATCATCGATGCCGAATCAATCGCCTCATTGCATGCTCAATTTGCTTCGAGCCACAAGTCCAGTGTACAAGTTACAACATTGAAGCTGTGGTTTGAGCTGGGATTACTTTACCGGAATAACTGAATGGGCGGGAGGCAATATGCAAATTAAATTTGCGAGGTCTATGGTTAGGGGCGGTACACGTTTTGCATAAATTTTGGCTCCGCTCTGCATAAACCGTAAGTCCCATGTTGTAACTTGTTCACTGGACTGTTGTTTGACACAAAATGTGACATCAAAGAAATTGGCCGTTTTGGCAACGGAAAGGGCTGCCTCATTCAATAAAAATATCCTGTAATTCACTTACAGGATATTCATTCTAAAACACTTTGTGATATGGGTCATTCTATAAATTTGGGGTCCAACGTGTGACATTTTCCTGTCCCTGTTACACCTGACATACTGCCATTTGCCATACAAGTATTATTAAAAATGCCTTCAAAACATATTTTTTTGAATTGTACTTTATGTAATCACTCCTTGAAATAGAAGGCATTTAAAGAATATGTTCTGAATTTACAAACTACAACATTTTACAAGATGTCAGACGTAACAGGGGACAGAAAAATTGGACCCCAAATTTATAGAATGACCCATATGTTTTGGTTTGGTCTGGGCTGGTTTGCACATGAAAAAAAAAGGTCATACCGAATATTTGATTCGGTAAAATGCTATTCGAACATTCGATGGAAGATTCGTTTGGCACACCGCTAACAGAAACCCCACTAATATCCTTGAAAATATACGGATTGAGAGCGTGATATTTCCGAGTGGTATTGAGAAAAATATGACAAATTATATGGAATTAAAATCTCAACACCTACGGGAAAAATAGGGGTCAAAATATGTGGACACGCTTCTTTTATAACAATTTTGTTGTCTTTCCCTGCAGATTACCGAACCATGAAATATCAACGCTTGAGGTTTTCCAAGGTCGTGAAAAGGACATCATTATTCTGTCCTGCGTAGAAGCGCAGAGAGCAATGGAAAATATTAGGTAGGAAGAATTTTGTTCAATTTCATGGCCATATTTCACAAAACTGTTATCTTAAAGCCTAGAGTACATCAACCTTGCAACTGGAAGCAACTCAACTGATCAATTGCTGTCGATGTGTGCGTAGCACGCACATCAACAGAAACTGATTAGTTGCGCAACTAGTGGCAACTGGGAGCATCCAGCCAAGTCTACATATCCAGAGCGTGCACATCGACACAGCAACTTGGTAAAGCCTAGAGTACATTGACCTAGCAACTGTTGCTTGCAGTTGCTGTCAATGTGTGCGCACATGATCAGATGCACCCGTGCAACTGACAACTAGTTGCAAGTACGCGTACATCGACGCAACTGACCGCAACTGGGTACAACTAGTTGCCAGAAAGTAGAACATGAGCAACTCGCGGCAACTGGGATTTTTCCAGTTGCGAGTAGTTGCAAGTGTGTGTACATCAACCTTTTTAAGCAACTGATCAGTTGCTCCCTGTTGCCGCGAGTTGCTTCCAGTTGCTGTAAACACCAGTTGCCACTAGTTGCTTCCAGTTGCAAGGTCGATGTACGCTAGGCTTACATTCCCAATACATAATTTGAAGTGACCCGAAATTGACAAGAAAAAATCAAACTAAAAGTGTCGGTAACATTAGTAACATTTTTCCCCTTTTTGGGCGAAATTGCCTACTTGAATGTGCTTTTTTACCATTTATTCAACACAAAATCCATGCATGGATTTTTTTTCAGGTTTTCTGAAGTATTACTGCATCTATGTGGCAGTTTATCACCATTATTCTTTCAGGTTTTCTGAAGTATTACTGCATCTATGTGGCAGTTTATCACCATTATTCTTTAGTTATGTAATGCCGTTGGTCCTGTTCTTAAAATCATGTAATCTGTCTTTAACTAACACTCTGAATGGATTGCATTTCAGATTGTCGTCCAGTCCACCCCCAAGCTTCATTGGCGATTGGAAGAAGATGAACGTGGTCCTGACAAGAGCTCGCTATTCCCTCTTTGTTGTCGGTCATCTCTCAACTTTGCAGGTACAGTTTATAACAAAGGGGGGTGTGTGCAGGGCAGGGGGGTAGAGCAGGGCAGGGGCGCAGGGCAGGAGAGACACCCTGCATACACTACTCACAATAACCAAACTTGGTATCACATTAAGTTAGGGATATTGGTATGTTGTTAATTGTTTTTCTTCAAATGACAGTTTTCACCTATTCCTGTGACAAGGTGTGTCTGTCATGCAGATACAATTGTCTAATCATATACAAAATCATTCAAGCGGAGTGCATACCCCCTCATTAATATATCTGCGTACACTCCACAATATCCCTAACTTACAAGGATGCGATTTTTCAGGTTTTTTCCTGAAATCAGGTTTTTTTAGCCAAAAAACATGAACCTGTGAATCGTGTGAATCCCACACCGTAATGGCTTCACGCTGCGCGCTCGCAATTTCAGGTTTTTTTTTAAACATCCAATCACATCCCTGAACTTATTGTGAGTAGTGTCGAAAGTCATCATGCACAAGAGACGTATTCTGTACTTGTACTGTACTCGTCTTTAACATTATGATTTTTTTCTTTTAATGCAGCAATACATGCACTGCAAGGCATTGGCAGATGATGCTAAAACACGCAAACTGATCATAGACGTCCCAGGAACCGACTTTAGCACGGCGGCCAAACGCTGCAGTAAAACACAAAGTTGTCATCAGCCGGGCAGACCCCATCAGACAGGGGAAAAAGTGCCTGGAACAATAGGCCAGCAGCCAGCTGGACAGTGTGCCACGAGTGCTGGTGAAGGAACTTCAAGTGTGGTCTTAGCCTCCGCTCAAGGCGTGGATACAAATCTAAGTGCCCAGAGTACACCTTCAGGTAATGTTTCATCTGATTATTTTCTTCCCCGCTCCCCTTATCTCTCCATTAAATACGTGCCAGTTGCCCCACAATTCCATGCGCGCAGTCAGTGCCCAGTGCATTTCGCAGGGGAGTGGAGTTCTCGGCCACTTCAAACTGGTATGTACCTGTTTTGAGATGATATCGGCGTCTAAGGGTGAAATACTGAGTTGATTGTCACACTTTAGGGCTGCGTTCGGGCGTGTACTCGTGTTAACACGAGTATACTCCTGCGCGCGCGAACGGCAAGAATAACGACACTCGGGTCAGTGAGAGTATGCTCTTGCTACTCCCAAACAAATGGGGAGTGTGCTCTTACTCCTGACGAATGTCATGTGATTTGTACGAAGATGGCGGAATAGGGTGGTTTTTTGGTGAATTTGCTCAACGTGTCAACTCAATAACTGAAACAACAACTCACTAAGTTTTGTTTTGGACGGCATCAAAGGTTCTCACGACTTACGGCCTGTATTTCCTCAGTTTCTTGTCAGCAGTAAAACGGCATTTTTTTGTGCAGTGATGGCAAGAAACGGCCATCTTGACTGATGGCCATTCGCGCACGCGGACTGAGGACTTGCCGTTCGCCTGATGTGACCCGAGTGCAATGCGCACGCATTACTCCTGAGTAACGAGAACTGCACGCCCGAACGCAGCCTAGTAGTCTATGCCGATGCCCGCAGTGAAAACAGGCTTCAATTTATTGTAAAAGAGTCACATTGAAAAGTATTGATTGCTTTCCGGTGACGTCTCGCCTTCCATCCACCATTTTGGGTGTCATTTTTCATGACCCACGTGGCCCGAGTGATAACCGGCAAAAAGAGCCAGAAAAGCGCATTGGTTGCACTTGCCTCTGTTGCTTAACCTTGCTTTATGTTGTTGCGCCATGGCTGTTGTATTGATAAAGAAAAAAATGTATTTCTTCAGGCTTCAAATCGTGATCAAGTAAAAACACTTTGGTTTTTACAAGCTGACTACATATGAACGTATCGCAATGCACGCGTGCGGCATTTTCGAATAAAAATACGCTGCAGTGTTCTCCACTACCGGTTTTGTCCGGGCGCGCCGCCCGGACAAAATCATTTGCCGCCCGGACAAAATCATTTGCCGCCCGGACAAAACATTGGCCGCCCGGACAAAACATTGTGCCGCCCGGACCAAAAAAAAAAATTTCTCCTCCAAAACACTATGAAAGTACAGCCGAGTCATTCCAAAATGCGGTGTATATTCACCTAACGTGATTCGGTAGCCACTGGTGTCATTATCGGTCATTTACCACGCAAATCTATCGGATCGGCGACCCAAATTCGCATCGATAACGGCCATGACAGTATGCATTTGTTGAACAGCGCCCTCAAGAGCCGTTTTTTTTTTTACTATTGAGGGAGCTGCATGCCAACCACTGTGTCGCGACGTACGGCCGGCCGGGTGCGTTCGTGTTTGGGTGAGTACGTGCTGTAGTGCTGCCGCTGTCGCCGTCCCCCCCCCTGCTGAGCGACATCGGCGCGGTGCGCCCGGACAAAATTTGGACCAGTGGAGATCACTGCGCTGGTGAGCATTTTTTACGCATGTTCATGTGCGTCTATTGGCGTGCGTGTACGTGCGTGCCTGGTGACACCCAAACATTCCCGGATGTTCTACGTCATGGCTAGCAATCAATCAAACAAACAACATAATCATCTTTGGAAATTGGAACCCTTGTCTAGTTGTGTTGCAAGATTTTCAGCCTTAAGTGGATAAATAACAAATCAAACTTATTTTTATCTGGCAGTTTTAAAACACACATTTTGTTCACTGATATTACAATAGCACTACCAGCAACAACAAGCAAGACTTCCGAGAGCATATGTCAACCTCAACGCTCCGCATTGAAGACCAAATCACAAGTCAGTGTTAATCAGGCTCGTGACCATCCAGGAAGCTCAAACAATTCATCCAAGGCCTCAGAGGCACCCAAGAGAGGCAAGACAACATCAGAAATGCCAAGAAAAACTGTCAGCTTCCAGAAAGTCCAAGAACCAGAGAGGGTCAGCGCGACGTTGACTCAGAGCTTGTTGCCGAAGCCTATGCAGAAAGACTCAGGAATCCTGTTGGACAGCAAGTCCGTACACAATCCGTACGGGATGGCAGTTCGGCCTCCAGTTCAGAACAAGAGTTCAAAAGAATTTCTGAAACTTCCCCACAATGGAAACTCCTTCAAACAGCGGCTACTTGGTACCGGTAAAAGAATTATCCCCAAGAAGAAAAGTCCCAGAAAACTGAGGGAGAATCTGTTGCAGACATTCGACTTGCACCATCATCAGATAGTTCCAAGAGAAGCCAGAAGCCTTTCAACCAGCTTGGGAATTCCTTCAACCAGCTTGGGAATTCCTTCAACCAGCTTGGGAATTCCTTCAACCAGCTTGGGAAGCCCTTCAACCAGCTTGGGAAGCCCTTCAACCAGCTTGGGAAGCCCTTCAACCAGCTTGGGAAGCCCTTCAACCAGCTTGGGAAGCACAGCTAGTGGTAGAGCTAGGAGCGAGGAAAATGCTGGTTTGCAAAGCTCTGCTCAGAATCGGGTCGAAAGGACTTCAAGTAGCAATGCTTACAATCATCCGGGAAGCTCCTCGAAAGGGTCCAAATCATCTATCCTCAATTCTGATGGTTTGGAGAAACATCAACCTACTACATCATATATGCAACCTGGTCCATCAAATTCAATTAGAGAAAGACCACAGAGAGAACATTCAAACGATTTAATCAGAAACAGAAATGTATCTGCACAAACAGCTCTACAAAGCACAGACAAGGCACCTCTGATGAACAGGTCAACGGAACCAGACCAATTGAGCAAAACGGTGGAGAACCTGAAGCGAAAGTATAGCAATGAGAAGAGAACAATGCCCCTGTCGGGTCTGCAACCAGACCCAAGACAGGTGCGGAGACGGCAGAAGTCCGCGTCATCCGGCCTTGCAAATCCAGATCTAACCCCTGCCTTAGAGTGGGGAAAATCGTACCACCGTGCTGATTTCCCCGATTGTGACTTGGAATAAATTGAGTGCGATTGTTGACCATTATGAACAGCATATAGGGAAATCCAGTGGTCATAAAAAGACCTAGGGCCAATTTCATGGCACCGCTAAGCACACATTTTCTTAGCACAGGGTTTGTTTGCTTTATTTGCACACAAAAAAGATGTTGTATTGAAAGGTATTCTCTTACTCTTGCGAAGAACACAAGTTGGCGTATAATTTTGGCTTGTAATCCATTTTATAAAGCAAATAAATCCTGTGCTAAGCAAATTCTCGTGCTTAGCAGCGCCATGAAATTGGCCCCTGGTTTTGGCAACACCGAAATTGTCCATTCTACTTCGTGATTTTTATATGTCAAGCACAGTATGCGATAAAAGGGATGCCCCAAGTGCTTCTGTATGCAGCGGCGTCGGCATTGGAGGGTACATGCTCTCCAAAAACGTGTCGTGCCCCCCAATTGAAACTTGAGCTTTACACAATTATATGTGTAAGCTGCTGTGTGTAGCACGCACATCAACAGAAACTGATTAGTTGCGCAACTAGCGGCAACTGGGAGCATCCAGCCATGTCTACATTTCCAGAGCGCGCACATCGACACGGCAACTCGGTAAAGCCTAGAGTACATTGACCTTGCAACTGGAAACGACTGTTGCTTGCAGTTGCTGTCGATGTGCCTGCACGTGATCATGCGCTCCCTTCCAATATGCTGTGCCACCCCTTTTCAAAGTAGGAACTTTAAAAAGTCTGGTGACGCCGCTGACTGTATGTCGGTATACTCATGTACATAATAACTGATATATGTGTGTGTACACTCCATCCGAAAACATTTAATAATTCTTGAAGTTGTGTGCAGCAGGTTGCCTTTTTTTATTTTAGGGGCCGCCCAAAATTGTCAAAATTTTCACGGTTCTACAAAGCGTAGGAAGGGGAAGAGGTGATCGAAGGCCACTTTACACGCGCTGTAAAAGCTGACACTTCATGGTACCGGCAGAAAAACGTTGGTAAGTAGTATTTTGCGGGGAAGGAGGCGTCTTGAAAAATACTACTCTCTGTAGAACTGGGAAAATGTTGTGACAACCCTCTACCAAGTTGAACAGATTTAGTCAATAGTGTTAGTGTTTGCATACAAGCATTGTAGTTTTTATTACCATTTTAATTTTATAAAGTTACTGATATTTGTTTGATAAAAATCATACTTAATCAGCATTAAAAATGTAAAAATTACCAAGGTTTGGTTTTTCCACCAAAAAATCCATGTTCATGATAAGCTATTTTTGTATTAAAAGTCACCTAAAATACTTAAAGCGGGCCTCCCACTGTGCGATTTTTGCTACGAATGTGTGTAGAGTCTATAGACAGTCTCTGGTAATCGTACCAATTCGTAGGAAATTTGTAGCAAAAAATTGCACAGTGGGAGGCCCGCTTAAGAGAAATCTGTACGTGTAATTAAAAAAATTCATAACCGGCAAGTTACAATGCAGGCACCACAGTTTTGAAAGGCTCGATAAATTATCAAAAAGTAAAATATTCATGATTTTTCTTTTCATATTCTTTGTAAGATTAAAGCAAAATATCATATTTTTTTTAAATGCAGGAATGTTCCATACTTTTATACATTGTATACATACTTGCAATAGAGTACACTGCAAATGAAAATTCATTTTTGAAAATTACTAAAAACAGGCTTAAAGCATAATTATTTTCAGATTAATTTTTACAAAATGGCATTCAAAATAATAAAAATGTTTGCTTTTCGAATGTTGCTGGAATCGAGGGAATATCATTTGTCGGTCCAAACCAGATGCAGAAAGACAAATTTCATGTAAAACTATACTGCCATGTTTATCCCCAACATGCATAGTTTGTGCTACATGTACTTTGTGGGCGGAACCAGACCACGCTAATGATCTACTCACATGCAAATTTGGCCTCGCACTGTTGGTACATAACATACCATAGCCAAGTCATTGTACAATGCAGTGCTCGCTGAACGTACACATTTGTACGTGTGCACTCATTATGGTTTCAAATCGTACTGAATAAAACACGAGCTCACCTGATCTGGATTGCATATTGGCTTAAAACAAAGAAAAAGTTAAGCAGCCACAGAACAAATATCCAAGATCTTCGTCGAAGTAAGGTAAGAATCAATACCAACATCGAAACAATCGCACATGGGGGTACCAGTGCATGGATTCTGCGTTGTGAGTATCCATTACATACACGAGACGCGCCCCCTTTGCGTACACAATCTTACAAAGACGCGCAAAACACACAGTCCATGCACTGGAAGCGCTCCCCCAGCTATGGCGGATATACAGGGAAGGAAACCTTAGTTACCGGATTGGTCTATAGCTTTACGTTTCCTAAAATGGTGTAGTGGAAGAGTTAATGCTCCTAGATCTTTTCAGCGTTTAAAATTAACAATTTTTTGAAAAATAAAATACATCTATGATTAAATGTTATAGCGCATACAAAATCAAATAGAATATACAACATAACATTGTGGGCAACTGTAATCTACTGCATTGTACTCAAGACCCGTTTAATCCTGTAGAGCGGTTGTCACGGGTCACATCTCCCGGGTTTGTCCTCCAGATCAGAAGAGCCCGTGCTTTTCTGCTAGCAGCCACATGCGTTTCCCCACATGGCTCTATTGTTCTCTCCCAATCTGGAGGACAAACACGGGAGGGTCGTGACCCATGTGAAAGTGCCCTATAGGTTGTAGGTTCGAATCCAGTTCCATCTCTCATCACCAAGGAGATGCTGTATTAGCTCCTTTGTGCCCAGGGAGTTGAAGGTGCAATGAAGGGGTAATGGTGCGCAATCCAAGAAGCTTCGACCTACATGAATATCAAAGGCTAAAAAGGCACTACAAAGTCCTTGATTAAAATATAAAAAAAGTGGAAGCCATGTTTTTATTCAATGTAAGTACTAGTGGCACACCAGTGCACCGTACCACTGCTATCTAGTCCGAGTAACTTGTACGCCTACAATATCGCTTTTTTTCATGGGGACGTGGTATGTGTAGGGTCCAAGGTCATCGGCCTCAACAAGTATCTTTTAATTCCCAGCCCCTCAAAATGGCCACAAATACACTTGACACGAAATCTGAAGAACAAATGGGTATTGAGGTTTAAGCAAAGGTATGTTCAAACGATGCGTGTGTATCCGGCTAGAAATTTGTAAAGGAAGGAACGGGTCTCAAAATCGGACAGAAAATTGCCCTTTTCCAAAAAGGTAAGTAAATTATTAAAGGCACAGGCTCGTCAGCAATGCGCGCCCGCCAAATGTGTGCCACGCAATACGCAGCTCCATAGCAAAGGCATGGAGCTGCGTGTTTCGAGCACGAATTTGGCGGGCGCGCATTGCTGACGAGCCTGTGCCTTTAAACCTCAGCACCCATTTGTTCTTCAGATGTCGTGTTTTTGAGGGTGAAAACTGTTGCTTTTTTGGGGGCTTTTGAGAGAGGGAATTAATATACTCGATGAGGCCTTGGACCCTACCAAATAGCCGCCATTTCGTGGGGCACCTTTTGTTACTTAAACCGTTCAACAATGGAAGCACAATATGTGCGACCATGCATGTCCTCAAGGAAAAAAGAAACTGCCCCACAAAATGGCGGCTATTTGATACGGTCTATTGCATACTGCGTCCTAGTTACTCGGACTACACTGCTATCCTACTTTAAAGAAAGTGCAAAATGAGTTTTAAACTTCCCATTTTATCTTTCACAAGTGTGATCCATCTGCTAATTTTCACATGGGGAATACCATAAGATTAACTAAAATTTGTCATACAACATTCGTGGTATGAAAATTATGCAGAAGAACACAAAGTGATCGATCTAAAGTAAATTATCTGACGACTCAGATCACCAATCATCAATGTTCAGTTTATTTAAAATTTGCAGGGTTTTTTTTTTTTTCTTTTTTTTAACCTCTTCCATTACTTTTATATCTCCTTTTTCAGCTTACAAAATAGTAACCGTCTTTATGTCGGAAGATATTTACCTTACGATTTGGCTTAAAAAACAATTGCATTTGGGCCATACATTTTTCCTACCCTAGAGTCCACTAACATTTTGCATAAATGTTAAAACCCACCTCATGCCCAGTATACCATTAGGGAATTTGAGATTGTTACATCGTAATGACGTCAACATTGATGCTTTGCGCATACATAAAATCGTCTCTCCCGTCCACTGCCACAATCGAAAACGCCTAAAAAGCAATTCCGGAAATTTAAATTTACACTTCAGAGACTTTGAGGGCTTGTAATGCTTCACGTATTCAAGTTGTTTGATTTTAAACACGTTCTTCAAGCATCATTGATGGAAGTGTAATTCCTGAAAAAGTGATTGCAATGCCATTCTCAGTAAGTGTGTAGGGTCCCCAAAACCCTCGGTTTCGGACGTACTCAATGAGTACGTCCGAATCCGAGATATTTTTGGATGTACCACACTGTATTGAGAATGGCATTACAATCAGTTTTTCAGGAATTACACTTCCATCAATGATGCTTGAAGAACATGTGTTTAAGATCAAACAACTTGAATACGTGAAGCATTACAAGCCCTCGGAGTCTCTGAAGTGTAAATTTGAATTTCCGGAATTGCCCTAAACCACAGTTGCTGCGTTCTCGATAGAGAGATGATTTGATGCATGCGCAAAGCCTCAGCGTCGACGTCATGTTGCAGTACACATAGTCGACATGACAATCTAAAAACGGATTCAAGTTGGACATCACATTTTTACTGAAGTTCAACGTAGTTTGCAGGGAACAGCCCCCTCGTTCCATTGCATGTTCCCATCCACCAGCCACTGTCAACCTGTTGAGAGAGTATCAAAACCAAAACATGACACTGGCTGCCAGGCATATACATGTAGGGGGTGCAGTGCTTGGCACAACGGCCCTTCAAATGAAAGGTCCATGGTTCAAAGCCTGCTAACTGCGAGTGTAATTGGCCAAATACATAAAAACTAGCAACTGCTTATAAGAACAAGCACCCAGCAAAAGCATAAGGTCATCACGCAAAAGTAATCGCTCTAAATCATATACATAACGTTTTCCTAGTAATTGCTTGAAGTTCTGAACAATAGCGCTATTCATCAAGGGGCGTGCGTTTTATGCGACTGCTTTGTATAGACGCATGAGTGCTTTTATTCTCATCCGGGCGGGGGCAGGGGAGGGGAGAACCCTATACACCAATCCGGTAACTAAGATATCAACTTTCGCTACCCTCTCAGATAGGCCTACCCATTTTGCTCCTGGGTGGAGAGAAGCAATGCGTGACAAAGTACCTTTTGTGTCATCGTGTTTCTTATGAACAAGATTTGATGTTTTAAGACTGTGATTCATCTTTTATTGCTGTGATTTTAAACTTTTGACTGTTTTGTAAGTGTATTTTGAGCGATTTTTACATCTGCTGTTGACCGGATACTGGACCACAGTGTATGCAGCACTGTACATACATGTAACTACGATAATGCCTCTGCGTACAGGATCGATTTGGACAGTAAGGCTGATCGTCGTTTTCTGCCTTACTTTTGGAGTTTGTTCATCGGACTTTGATACTAGATGTGATTCTTGGATCAATGGAACAAAATTGCTGGAACAGATAGGACCATTAAAGGCAGCGCCAACATTGAAATGTATATGCCAGTGTTCAACAGGGTTTCATCCGTCAAAGATTCCTCAGACAAGATGGTCGAAGCATGGTCAAACTACACTGCTTATTCCGGGTCATGATCCACCGACGGACATAACAGTATTTATGGATGTTTCTCTTAACCCGGGCCCATCTTCTGTTATGCTAGATAGGACAACATGTCAACATTACGTTAATAAGAATAGCAGTTACGTCGCCAATCAAATTGGTGAGATTTGTACCGTGGCACGTCAATATCAACAACCGAGTAAGTTGGTCTACTCCCGCTTCAGGTTATTTGCCCTTTGCATCCGTGGAAGGTTGGATGGACCCACATGGTTACATCTTCAGTCACTCGGGATTGCCAAGCAGTGTCATCGTGGCAGACGAGGTGGGAGACAATCTGAACATCATTCGGCACGTAACTCAAATTCGAATTTCATACCAGTTCTTACATCTCTTCGTCAACATCGACAGGCACCCTGGACGGGGGTATTGAGACCCACATTTAGGACTTTAATATGTGTGCCACATCAGGAGCAGGACATGGATTTATTCGGAACGAGTAGATCTCCATTACCACAACAGAAAATTAGTGTTTTAACTGGAGTACGATCACGGATAAACTATACAAAGTGTGAGCGTCCTATTCGGGACTCGCTTGTAGATGTTCACATATGTCCACCAAGTTTTCGCCGTGATGATCGCTCGTTAAAGTTATGTACCTTAAATGCTCAGTCACTTAGGAATAAAACTGGATATTTTGTCGACTATGTTTGCTCGAGTGGTGCTGACGTGTTCGCAATAACTGAAACGTGGTTTAAGACTGTGGATGACGCCCACAGAATTGAGGCGACTCCTCCAGGATACAAGTTATTGGATCACCCAAGAACAAGTCGGACTGGAGGAGGCACAGCTCTTGTGCTTCGGGACAGTTTGGAGGCGAAAAAGATTGCAGCCAGTGAATGTGAAACTTTTGAATTTTCGGACTGGCTAATTAAATCTGATCTGTATTCCTTACGATTAGTTATTATTTACAGACCACCTAATGCTCATACTACTGTGGCCGGTTTTTTAAGAGAGTTTGCTCAATTTTTAGAAACTGTAGTTTTATGTAGAGAACCGCTTGTGATTGTCGGTGATTTTAACTTACATATTGATGTTTCTCAAAAACCAGAGTGTGTACAATTTTGTGAACTTCTTGAATCTATGGGCTTGACACAGCATGTTAACATTCCCACTCATGTACATGGGCATACACTCGATTTAATAATCAGTCGTCAGTCTGATTCGATTATTAAAGACATTCCGGTTTCAGATTCTTTATTTTCTGATCATTTTTCGATTATGTGTTACTTTGATCTTGGTAGACCTGTCTGGTCGGTTAAAGAAACCACCTACAGGAAAATCAGTGCCATTGATCTGGATGCATTTAGGAAATCCATTTCAGATTCGGTACTTGGCGCTACTGACAATGATATAGATGCTGCTGTAGGTCTTGACATAAATGATTTTAATGAGCAAGCCAAGCTTTATGATAACATTTTGTGTGATATTATTGATCAGCACGCTCCGATTCAAATAAAAAGGGTTTCTGTTCAACCACGTGTACCTTGGTTCAATGATGACATCAAAAAAGCAAAGCAGGAGAGACGAAAGGCTGAAAGAAAATGGCGTCGTACTGCATCTCGGGATGATTTAAATTTGTTTAAATTAAAAAGAAATGTTGTCTCTACCTTAATCTGCAAGGCTCGTACTGAATATTACACAGGATTTTTAAATGACCACAGTAGAAATCCTAAACATTTTTTCAAAGCTGCCACTTCACTTTTTCAAAATAAGATGTCTGTATTGCCACCACATAATGATGATGTAGAATTGGCTAATACGATGGGAAATTATTTTCAACAAAAAATTTCTGATATCAGGTTGAAGTTGGCTGGGCTGGAGTGTTCGCCATCTTCATCCCGTTCATTTATTCCGACATCTGGGTCTGCAACGTTTTCCGATTTTAGCACACTGTCTGAGGAGAATATCCGTAAATTGATTATTGGCTCGAAAAAAAAGACATGTATTTTAGATCCAATTCCTACTAAACTGTTAACTGATTGTCTTGATGTTTTAGTACCATTCATAACTAGGTTGGTTAACTGTTCATTAACTACGGGTCATTTTCCTGATATTTGGAAGTCTGCAGTAGTTATTCCTATTTTAAAGAAACCTGGCCTCGATCCTTGTTTGAAGAATTTTCGACCAGTCAGTAACTTGCGGTTCATTTCCAAGTTACTGGAGAGAGCTGTAGTGTCACAATTGCATTCGTATTTGAATCTCAATAATTTGTATCCTACTATGCAGTCGGCTTATCGGGCATTTCATAGCACCGAAACCGCTTTGTTGAGGGTCAAAAATGATTTGTTAATTGCCATGAATAGTCAACAAGTATCACTTTTGGTTTTACTCGATTTATCCGCTGCATTCGATACATTAGATCATGAAATTTTGTTATCTGTACTTCAAAAGAAATTTGGTGTTACGGGTACTGCTCTTAATTGGTTTTCATCATATTTGGAAGGCAGAACTCAGAGAGTTTTAATTAATGGTAAATTGTCTCGTGATTTTAATCTTGATTGGGGTGTCCCGCAGGGGTCTTGTCTTGGTCCCTTGCTTTTTATTTTGTATAGTAGTCCACTTTTCGATATAGTTCGGACTCATCATCCCCAGATTCATTGCTATGCAGATGACACTCAATTGTATTTATCATTTTCTCCTGATAAGGTGGGGGGTCAGGAGTCGGCCATTTTGGCTATGGAGGCCTGCATACATGACGTCAGACATTGGTTGTTTACAAATGGATTGTTTTTAAATGAAAATAAAACTGAATTTATGGTAATTGGAACACGTCAGCAATTGGCCAAAGTAAATTTAGACGGGGTTCATGTTGGAAAAATGTTGGTTCCATCAGTTGCATCTGCCCGTAATCTTGGGGTTTGGTTTGACACTTGTTTGACGATGAAAACACACATTTCTAGAGTTTGTGGTATTATGTTTTATTTTTTGCATAATGTTAGGCAAATTAGAAAATATTTGACTAAAGGTAGTACTGAAATACTAATACATGCGTTCATTTCTAGCAGACTGGATTATTGTAACAGTCTGTTTTATGGTTTGCCTGAAACTAACATTAATCAACTTCAACGAGTACAAAATGCCTGTGCACGGTTGGTTTGCAATGCCTATAAATTCTGTCACATTACTCCATATTTACATGATCTGCATTGGCTTCCAGTAAGATCTCGAATCCACTTTAAGATTTTGCTCTTAGTGTACAAGATATTGCATGGCCTGGCCCCGAAATATCTGGTTGAGCTTATCTCTGTTAAAGCAAATCATCGCTATAGCTTGAGGAATAGCACTGGCACTCTTCTAAATTACCCTTCTTGTCGTAGTAAGGTCACCCTTGGAGATCGAGCCTTTCAATATTGTGCACCAAATCTCTGGAACAAACTCCCACCCATGGTGAGAAATGCTCGTAGTTTAGATGTTTTTAAAATTCAGCTTAAAACACATTTGTTCAAGATTGTTTATGCTGAATATGTGTAGTTCGTGTAGTTCGTATATACGCGTTTCCAAGTTTTAACTGTAATTGTTTAATTTTGCTGTAATATTGTAAAGCGCCGTGAGTACCTTTTTGGTAGATTTGTGCGCTATATAAGACCCCTTTATTATTATTATTATTATATCCGCCATAGCTGGGGGGCGTCCAGTGCATGGGCTGTGCGTTGCTGTTAGAACGAAAAGCGCTCATCCATTACATGCACGAACGATCCTCCTTCGCGTATATGCGACGCGACGCGCCCGCCTTCGCGCGCACACAACCCTACAAAGACGCGCAACAACAAAAACATACAGTTCATTTAGTGGAAGCCCCCCAGCTATGGCGGATGTACAGGGAAGAAGACTTTATTACCGGATTGGTGTATACCATTTTCAGGCATAAATGTTTGCGCCAAGCAACATTTGACATTATTGTGGTTTGTCGAAACAAAACAGTTTACAAAAGCTTTTGCTTGAAGCAAATTAGCTTCAGCGGCGTAGCTAGGTTTTTTTCCACTGGGGGGTGGGGGAGACCGTCCTTTTCCCATTCCACCACGTGCATGTATGCATGTATAATAAGGGCATACAACATTCTCAGCAGACATCAAGTCAGTTTCAGGTAGGTATATATCGTTTTCAAATTTGTTTCTCAACTTTTCCTTTAATTTTTTACGCAATATATAAAAAAGCATATATCAGGATTTTTCCGCGGGGTGCTCGTGCACCCCCAGGCGCCCCCGTAGCTACGCCGCTGGTGAGCACTTGCTTATTTTTATGTATAAGAATGTAAGTAAAAGCCTAGAAAAACCAATTGCTAGTTTTTATGTATTTGGCCCATCTGCTTGAAAGTAGCACTATGAAATTGTCCCCATGAATAAGAAGATTTTTAACATAATGATCCTTACCTGATCAACATCAGTGATGACATCGCCGGGATCAAAGGACACTTCATCTTCGCCAGCTGCAAAAAAGTAAGTTTGGTAAACATATTGGAATCAGTTTTTCAAATTCTCGTAAAATGTGCATGTGGTACTGAGTATGGTAAAGGGGGCATTTTGGCAACACAGACCATATTTTCCAGAAAATACCTTCGTCTGGTCTCAAAATAAAAGAAATAAGTTTCAGTTGTTCTGAAGAGATAACTTAGGCTCAAAAAGGGTTACAAATAGTGTGACAACATGCCTTTCTAAAACTAAAAACCCTGTGTACAAATTTCCAATATAGGCTCGTAACACAAGTGTCTGTCCCGGTTACGAGCTTATATTGGAAATTTTTACACAGGCATGTTGTCACACTATTTGTAACCCTTTTTGGGCCTAAGTTATCTCTTCAGAACAACTGAAACTTATTTCTTTTATTTTGAGACCAGGCGAAGGTATTTTCTGGAAAATATGGTCTGTGTTGCCAAAATGCCCCCTTTACTGTGGAAAGACCGTACTACGTGTCAAAAACCATGTCCTACTTTTGATCCTGAATAATTTTGTCATTTGCCAAAAGATTTAAACCAAAATTTCAGCTCATGTATTAAAACAAGGCAAGACAAATTTTTCGAGTGGCCTGCAGGTTTGACCGATAAGGTGAGATTTTAAAGCCATACGGAAAAAAACCTCAGAATCGGCCAAATTCGAATGGCGTCCACCAATGTCAAGGAAATTGTCATGTTAGAGGTCCCTTTGCACCTCTCAAACAAAGGCACTGACTTTTTTGACACGTAGCAGATTATATTCGGATGTTATATAAAACAATGAATTTTTCCATGGTACTTTTTTTTTTTTCTTTTTTAAAGACTGAATTTTCCATTCAACTTGGTTTCAGCTCATCAAAATATTTTTCCTTTAAAAGGCACAGGCTCATCAGCAATGCGCGCCCGCCAAATTCGTGCTACGAAATACGCAGCTCCATAGCAAAGGCGTGGAGCTGCGTATTTCGTGGCACGAATTTGGCGCGTGCGCATTACTGACGAGCCTTTGCCTTTAAAGGCCCTATGTATCATTTGCAAGATAAAACTTTTTACAGATTCGTAGAATAAGAGTGTAACATATCTAAGAAAAAAAAATTGTGGTAAACTAGCCTGAAGAAATGTGGGCTACTTAGATGCATCAATGCTTCAGAAAACCTTGAAAATCTATATATGGATTTTGTGTACAAGTGAATGGTAAACAAACATTTTTTAAACCTTTGGTTGTCAATTTCCAGCATGAAATACCATTTTGGACGGAAATAAATTCATATGGTGTTTGTTACCATTGCTACCAACACTTTGAGTAAGGTTTTTCTTGTCAACTCATCAAAAACAAAATTGGGTCATTGCAAATGATACAATGGCCTTTAAACTCAAACATTCATCATTTGTATTTCTTCATCTTCTCTTTACAGGTTACTCCTTGCTTACAATAACAGAGAATATGCCTTTAAAACTGTGCCCCACTTACAAGCTTGATAGTCGTACACTGCAACAGCTGTCTCACTCTCGCCGCCGCCGCCACCGCCGCCGCCACCAGTATTATCACTAGCAACAGGCATATCCTCATACAGCGCATCCTCAACAGGGGGTGAAGACTGCTCCGGTTCCGTAACTGCTGAGGAATCGACAGAAAGAAACAACACTCATTTTAAGATACTTTTCCAAAGGGGTAATCAGGTTGGCGTAGTGGTTCTTTTCCCGCCTTTAATCTCTGGCGTCCTGGGTTAAATTCCTGAACGTGTATATGGATTGGGTTTTCCCCTGGGGATTTCTCTGGGGGTTTTCCTCCCACTTCTAAAGGCCAATTTACACGATCATACAAAAGTTCAAAAATTCCATCCAACAAAATGTAAGACGATGTTTGCGCTCACTAGACATCCCAGTTTACAGCAGAGATTGTTCAGGAATGTTTTGTGGATTATCATGTGACCTGAAATACCATGTGACCCAAGTCTGTAATCTGATTGGTTTAGAGGTTAAACACTGTCATACATTTGTTCAAATTAATGTGCATGATCGAACATGTTTAAATGTCCATTTACATGATAGAACATTTCCCTTGAACATGGTCATACAAATGCTGGATGGAGTTTTAAAACTGCATCTCCTTCTTCGTCATCTCAAGTTGATAATAAAGGTACGCATTAGTCCTCAAAGCGCCCAAAACCGCCCAGTATTTCTTCCATGTTCAACTCAGTGAAATTCAAGTTTCTGTAAACACACCCTCAATTGATAGGCATGTACTCATAGCTTGACTCATCCTCTTTCAAATCCTGTGTTCAGCAAGGATGGCTACTATTGGATAACTCTTGCTATTGACCTTGACAAGGAACATTACCAAAAAGCTCTGAGGAGTAATAAAACACTACTTGTTACCACTAAGTGCTATTTGCTTAATACCGTATAGTTGATGGCATAAAGGGCCTTAAAATTAACAACAACAACAACAACAAACTCTTCCAAAAACGATTCAATTTTCTGAGAATCTTTCAATCAAACATGTATACTTAAATGGACCTGGAGGAAATCACTGAAGCAGAACAGTCTTGTTGTCCACGAGTTCACGGTCTTCAACAAACTTCCGATGAAAATTGTATTTTAAAGAATTTGCGCTTCTTTTATGAGAGTGTGTATTTGGTTCAAGTCTTAATAATGAAGTCCACATAAGTTTTCTCTCAAGCACGTTTGGTCATTTCATTTCTAAGGATATTAGGTGCCATGCTAAGTATTGTGCATCCATGCAATATGCACAAAATGCTTCATGCAGAATTATCCACAGGGAAAAAAGTTCTTAGCTAAAACTAAAGTTTGCAATGTCAACAAACATTGAAAAACAAAGAGCAACTTCGAGCAACAACAACATGCTATAGACCCTTTGCACCGGTGGCCATGACAGGGAGCAGGTCTTCGTATTAAAATTATGTGACAATAGATCCACAAAGTGCTTACTCTTGCCTGAAGCACTATGACAATGTGACTGCCCCCTGTCATGGTCGTCAATGCATTACCCGATGGTCAATTACATGTACTTTCTAGATGATTTTTATCATGCAAATCTGTGCTAATATTTCGGTACCAACATTCGTTTGGAAGTAATCATGCAAAAGTTTTGGTTTTTATGCCACTTAGCCTTCCTGAGTTGGGTTCCACTTAATGCAAATGTGTCCAACGTTCGTCACTGGTTACAGTGTTTCTGCACATTCATCTCTGGAAAGCCAGGTACCAGCCGGAGGCAAACATTGGGAACAGTTTTACATTATTATTTCAGAATGTACACCGAGCAACCAAAAAAATATGCAAATTTTCAGTTAATAAAACTTTGAAATTTTCTTTTGTAATTAAAGGAAGCGTGTTTAGGTTTTTACAGAAAATGGATTTTGTTTTAACCCAACAATCATATAAAATACCTCCCCAAAATACTGTCCATGGGAAGAAAACAGGAAACTTGCAATCTCCAATTTGGATGTGGAAGCAAAAAGGTTGCTTTATGGATCCAGATAAATTAGTTTACATAAAATCGGTGGTTTTTATTTATGATATCCTTGAAAATATACGGATTGAGAACGCAAAATTTCAGAATGGTAATCAGAAAAATATGACAAATGATATGGGAAAAATGGGGCCCCAAAAATGTGATCTGGACACGCTCCTTCGAAATATTCATTATGCATGACTGCATAAAGCTTCTGTGTGCTGAAAATTCCCACTCTTAGATTGACTGCTTTTTTCAATCAAAAAGTGAAGACAATATTTGTGCGTTACTTTTGTTGCATGGTATAAATTAGGTACTGAGCTGACCTACACACGGGTTGGTTTTTATCATACAAATCCTCAGTCAGACATAGAGATAATGCTGTTTGTAACAGTTTTCCAATCATGTAATATATCTTTAAACAACACAAAAGATCTAACCATCTTTGCATCAACTACTGTAAAAGCCAATATTTTCGCGTACAGATATTTTCGCGCATTTTAACATCACTGACATTTTCGGGAGTTGTTATTTTCGCGGATGGAAATTATGTCACCTTAACATTCACAGAATTGCCTCATTAAAATTAGATTTAGTAAGAAAAACACTTTCAAGAATGCAGGCCTACCATCGATTAATAAATAATACAGCGCGTCAATCGTAAGTTACCAAGCACAGTAGCGCTCACACAGTGTGCGACTGTGACCTAGTTTAATAGGCAAGCCTAAACACGCATGATGAGGTGATTGCCCTGGGTGATTGCACGTTGCGGTCTAGCGAGGTGTGCGCTGTGTGCAGTATCAAAACATGTGTACAGTACTGTACTAGTATACACAGCTATAGGTGCGCTAGGGGCATGCAACACATGTCAAGTACAGTACAACAAGGTCATGACCTGATTAGTATTGTATCGAGTTGCCGACCTTTTGTTTCAGGGATCGCCACAATTGTTGCAAACAATATTTTCGCGGGTTGTTATTTTCGCGGGCTCTGTCTGGTGCGCGAAATGCGCGAAAATAAAACCACCGCGAATATTTCAGCTTTTACAGTACTACCTCTGTGTGGAATTTCTTCATACGTATCAGCAGGCTCAGGCTCGGGCTCGGGCTCATGCACTGCATCCTGGGATTCAGTACCACCTTCATTGATGTAATCGGGATCCGCGTACATCTCGGAATCTTCGGGCTCTGGTTCGGGTTCCGGCTGGACCCTGGGCATCGTCCGGCGCGGTGGGGGGAGCGCGGGGGGTTGTTCCTGCTCCGGTTCGGGTTCAGGTTCTGGCTGGTCGGCCTCTTCTGCTTCTAGAGCTCTGTGCTGCTCTTTCAGTATGCGCTGTCGTTCCTATGTTGGTAAGACATGTCAGATATGGAGTGAGAAAAAAAACATTAGTGAATTTTGGAAAAAATGTGACTGGTCACGACGAAATGAGTCTAAAGTCGGAATGTTCAAAAATTGGATATTGGTATTTTTTTGATTTAACAGAAAAAGAGCTTTCCAACGGTATATAACACATAAGGTAAAATTATTCACACAACGCAGCACAGCTTGAAGAAGTGGTAGTGTTCAAACAAATCTTGGAAATATTCAAACAAAATTTCTTAGGAGGTACGAAGAAAACTATCATCAAAATTGGTCTAAAAATTATGTTTTTAATTGTTGGATGACGCTAAAAATTTGGAATCAAATAGAATAAGATTTACTCTTTCCAAATATTACAAAACGCTAAAATTTACCTCCCTTAAATTTTTGACTTTCAACCATTGCTATAGCGGAGTGCAACTTTACGCTCAATTCGTTGTGACAGGTCACAAATGAGATTTTGGGCTCTCCTGAAAAAAGCGCTGTTGACTGGCTGAACGACGTATGGTGCCGTGTAAGGCAAAATGCTGAATTTTTGTTACGTCAGTCATGCCGATATATACACACCCTAGATACATGCACAACCGTTTGTAGTGGAGAAAAATATCACAATTTATGGCTTTTTGTGGATTCAATAATCCCGTGAACACCTACGACACATGGTAACCGGTCATGTTGATGCACACACTGAAATAGGTTTTGCACTGCATAATTGCAGATGTACATTTATCTGCATCTCGACTCTCTTTTCAGCTGAATTTTAACACTTTTATTTGGGTATGCCTCATTAAAATTGATTGCTTTCCGGTGACGTCACGCCTTCCATCCACCATTTTGGGTGTCATTTTTCATGACCCACGTGGCTCGAGTGATTACCGGCCAAAAAAGCAAGAAAAGTGCATTGGTTGCACTTACCTCTGTTGCTTAACCTTGCTTTATGTCGTCGCGCCATGGCTGTTGTATCGATAAAGATGTATTTCTTCAGGCTAAAAATTGCGATCAAGTTAAAAACACTTTTGTTTTTACAAGCTGACTACATGCTCAATAATTTGAACGTATCGCAACGAGCGCGTGCGGCATTTTCGAATGAAAATACGCTGGTGAGTATTTTTTACGCGTGTTCATGTGCGTCTATTGGCGCGCGCGCGGTTACACCCAAATGTTCTACGTCACGGAAAGCAATCAATACATGTATATAAAAAGAAGCAAAATTTACACAATTTATTTAATCCGCATATGGGGGTTGACAACCATAAAGACATGTGTACAACGGTTATGCATGACTAGCATCCATATGCCATATCCATACCGGTATTTTTGACAGTGCAAAACCTGTATATTATGTTTAAGTAACTTTTTTTCGGCAATATATTTTCTTCAGACCTCTTCAGTTTTCTTAGATTCCTCTCGTTCTTTCTCTTCCCGAGCTTGTCTCCTTTTCCTCTCTGATTCAGCTCGTTTGCGCTGCTCCTGGTGTAGTAACATGGTTAATAGAAATTCAGGGTTAGTGAAACTAAGAATTAATGGAAATAGAGTTAACGGAAACTCAGGATTAATGATAACTCAGGGTTAATGGAAACTCATCAACTTAAAATTAAAAAAGTAATCTGGCTGTCAGGGTTGTAATCGAGTCCTTGAGTCTGAGTCCAGCATGCATCCAAGTTTTTTTAAGTCTGAGTCTCGAGTCTTTGTTTCAATCTTGAGTGCATTACCGTCAAGTGCCAATGATCGGGCCTATAATCTCTGGCAGCTCATAAGTTTGCTTTAGGCCGAGAAAAAGCTTTTCTTTGGGGGGAGGGGGGGTGAAATACATTTTGAGTGCTTAAAAATATTTCGAGCGGTTGAAATGATTTGTTTCACACGTTGAAAGATTTTTGGGCATCAACATATAATACAAATATCACATGGTTTGAGGGTAGATAGTCGATATTAGCTCCCCGAGGTATCGGAAGTTGACACGCTAGATCTTGAGGCCAAAGGCTGAGGGAACTAGCGTGTCAACTTCCTATACCAAGAGGAGCTAAAATCGACTAGCCACCCGAAATGAACCGTGTGATATTTGTTTTACCATACCTCATACATATTCTTATCAAGTTTGTAATCACAGACTGCAGGAAAACAATGAGTAAAAGTTCGCTTGTGTAGCCACGCGTGTTGTACCCGCGCGGTGCTGTCGCGCATACTGCACGCTACGCCCGGTTGTTTCGTAAAGCGCATGCGTAGTGTACTATTCCCGGGCTGCCAAGAAAAAATGCTTCGCAAAGCGCGTGCGCAGGGTATTATTTCCCTGACAGCCGCAAGTAGTTTACTACGCTTGCGCTTTTGGCATGCAAAAATAACTACTGGCACATGACGCTGAATGGAACAGTGAGAACGCGACTCTCCTTTATGAATAAGTATGAGGTATGGTAATATATAATAGATGCAAGAAATCATTTCCGGCACTCTTAAAAATATACTTTTTGTAAAATATATCTTATTGTATATCCCCTTCGGTCACAGATGTTAGGGCAGATAAAAAAATCCCTTTCAAGAAACATGCACAAATGTAAACATGTAATTGAAGGGGATATATGTATTTTGCTTTTCACTGGACTCGGATGGACTCTGTCAAAATCTCTGAGTCCTTACCGCCCGAGTCCAAGTCCATAAAAATCAGGACTAGAGTCCTACAGTGTTGATTGTATCATTTGCAACGACCCAAAATTTAACTTCATGAGTTGACAAGAAAAAAACAACAAGGCTGTTTCTGTCTGGTTGATGTAGACTTTGTATAGAAATCAGCTTGAACTCAGAGGGTCATTTCCAAGAAAGGATTCCATGATCAAATTCCATTTTCTCACCTCCCCTTCTGCCTTGGCCATATTCTCAAACTTTGATCTCAAGTTGCCTGCACCACCAGTACCGGTAGCTTTAAGGAAGATTGAATAAGGAAACAGTGTTAAAGCCACAATACATCATTTGCAGTTACCTAAAATTTAACTTCACGAGTTGACAAGAAAAACCGGACTAAAAGTGTTGATAGCAATGGTTGAGAACAACATGATTTTTTCCCCGCGTAAAATGGTACCCTTGTGGGAGAAATTGCCAACTGAAGGTGCTTTCTTAATAAGATTGTCTGCAGACAACTTTTTTACTATTTATTCAACACAAAAACCATGCATGGATTTTTCAGGTTTTCTTAAGTGATACTGCATATATATGGCTGAAATTTCTACAGTTTATCAACATTTGTTAGTTATTTAATGCTGTTGTTCCCATTGTTAAAAGTTTTCCAATCACGTAATCTGTCTTTAACCAAAGTTTTCATTCACACTACTTACCAGGATCCAATCTGGTGCGTTGATACGAAGACGACACGCCCTGCATGTCATCAAACGACCCCGCCGACGCATCTTGCCGGCCCGACTCCACGCCAAACTTGCCTCCGAAACCCTTGGACATGTCCCTCTGTGATGGGTGGAGTTCCGTCTTGCTGGTCTCATCATAGCCCAATGCAGCTTTGTCCTGTCGGTCTTTCTGAATGCCGTACTTGCCACCGAAGCCGGTCGAGTAATCTAGAACAAGGTTTTAATTGGTACCGGTAGTGTGTTGTGGTAAACATTTTAACTCTGTTTTGCCGGGCGCGATCATGCATTTGACTGTGCTCCGAGCGTCGCCATCATCTGATCGTGGCCGGCCATGCAGTGTATGTACACACCTGTACTTCTCAGCCCACCCACCTTGGCCAATGAAATGGCCAGAGACCCCAGGGAATCCCCTTGCTCTTCACGAAAGAATGCTCTGGGATCTTGAAAGTGGTTACCGTTACCTAACACATGGACCAACGGCTTTACATCCCTTCCTAAGGATGGAGCAAGTGTGGTCGAGTGCCTTGCTCAAGGGCACAGGTACCACAGCCGGGGGGAGGTTCGGACCCGCAACCCCAAGTTTTCACCTATGATTGCGAGTCAATGACGCAAACCACTCGGCCACGGTACCCCAGTTATTACAGTTCAAAAGACTTCATACACTGTTCCTCTTTAATTGTTCCTCAACTGCCTATTGATTGCTTTCCGGTGATGTCACGCCTTCCATCCACCATTTTGGTTTCCATTTTTCAAGACGCTCGAGTGATAACCGGCAAAAAGAGCAAGAAAAGTTAATTGGTTGCACTTATCTCTGTTACTTAACCTTGATTTATGTTGTTGCGCCATGACTGTTGTATCGATAAAGATTAAAACGTATTTCTTCAGGCTAAAAATCGTGATCAAGTAGAAGCACTTTCGTGTTTACAAGCTGAGTGCATGCTCAATAGTTTAAACGTATCGCAGCGCGCGTGCGGCATCTTCAAATGAAAATACGCTGGCGAGTACTTTTTACGCGTGTTCATGTGCTTCTATTGGTGCGCGCGTGTACGCGCGTGATCGTTTACCACCAAACATTCCTGGATGTTCTACGTCACGGAAAGCAATCAATTAGTAATTTTCTCAATGTCTCTCTAAAATCCCAAGTAGCTTTTTGCCTTGTCAACGACTTCAACAAAACCAAAGTACCTTTCTGTGATGCATGTTTCTCTGTCTTCCCCTCATAGTCATACCCCACAGCAACTTGGTCGACTCTGTCCTTCTGAACTCCATACTTCCCTCCAAAACCCACGGAATAATCTGGCAAAAAAATGTAAAATATTATTCTTAATTTTTTTACTTTCCAGCACCTTTTCAACTGAGGCTCAATACAGAACCATTAAATTGTGCCCACATGTTAAAGCCCCATTACATCATTTGCAGTTCCCCACAATTTTACTTCACAAGTTGACAAGAAAAAACTGACTAAAAGTGTTGATAGCAATGGTAACAAACACCACAGGATTTTTCCCCCGAGTAAAATGGTACCTTTGTGGGAGAAATTGCCAACTGAAGGTGGTTTTTCAAAAATGTTTGTCTGCAGACAACGTTTTTACCATTCATTCACAGACAAGAGACGTGCATGGATTTTTCAGGTTTTCTGAAGTATTACTGCATCTATGTGACTGAAATTTCTACAAGGCAGTTTTTTCGACATAGGCATTTAATTGAAAAAACGCCGTATTTAACAGTTTACCAATCATGTACTCTATCTTTAAGGATGCATCTCACTTGGCTACAGCTTGAAAATACACAAAGTTAGTGATAGCCGGCTAAATCATATACTCCTGTATTTTTTTTAGCCACATCCATAAACTCAAATCAGGTTGGCATAGTTGTACTTTCCTTGCCTTCCATTTCTGTGTCCCTGGTTCGAATCTCATCCGGGTCAGTATGTGGATTGGGTTCTCAGTCCCTGCTTGATTTCGTGGGTTTTCCCCCTATAGGGCTTGGGAATGTGATGTCATGCAACGTCACAATGCAGTGGTTTCCGCCATGTTTGTTGCCAGTAACATGCGCGAGTACGTTCATGTAAGCAATGGGAGCTGCGTATCACTGTTAAACTGTTAAACTGTAGTGCAAAGACCCACAACCACCCTGACGAAGGCCTAGTAGGCAACAAAATTTGTCCACCCTCGTAAGTTGAGCACTAGTTTCATTTTTGTGCACTTTGCACTACAGTTTAACGATACGTTCAGCTTGTTTTGTTCCCACGCGTGCAGGATGTGTGCGCCGCGCCGCAACATGTCAAATTCAACTACTAGGTCGTTGTTTGCGTGATATGGAATCGCGCGGGCGCCGCACGCATCTAAAGTTGACGAGGCTGCCTGCCAGTTCGCATAGCAACCACTCACTACCTTGAAGTATGGCGGCCGAGAATGACGTCAATAATGGTGTCGTGACGTCGATTCCCAAGCCCTATACAGAATTGTATAGGGGTTTTCCTCCCACCTCTAAACTGAGCATTTCTTCATCATCTTCTCTTCACAGGTTTCTTCAGGCTTGAGAGCTACAGTGCCTCGGGCACTTTTGAGGAATTATTAAATTAATAATAAGTAAAATAAATGTAGGCTTACCTTTTTGTGATTCATGCTTTGACAGGCCTTGCTGATACTCCCATCCAACTGCCGACTAAAAGAAAGAAAACAAATATTTATCAGTTTATGTCAAATCCCAAATTTACACGTTCTATTTAAGTTGACTGCAATGTTGCATATTACATGAATATTTGCATATAATGTCTAGATTACTATGTTTATATTAACTTTTTATATATTAAGTTAATTTTCTCAAATATTCCTGATGAGAAATGGCAAAAAAAAACTTACTTTGTCCTGTTTCTCTTTCTCCACGCCATACTTGCCACCAAAACCACTTGAATAATCTGTAAGGATAAGAAGATTGTTACTTCAGTCTTGCATATAAACATTTCTTATTTGAAGAGGCAATCAGAGTGCCTTTCTTGGTTATTAGATGATCATAAATTAAGTGCTGAACATGGATTGGAATGAGGCATTTGGGCCCTTGAGTAAGACACTTTGCCATAAAATGTTTTATATCCTCGATCCTTCATAATCTGCGCACCTAACGCTTATGCACGCGCGCGCATTGGCCGGCAAACATTAAGGTGAGTGCGTAGAAATAGGACCGCGTGGATTTAGGAGTACTGACCATATACCTCATACATTGATTCTCGTTCACTGATTGGTTAAACGCAGATCACGCGACATGGATTAGTTGAACCATTTCAGTGGGCAACTCAAAAAGTACTATTGTTTGACCTATTGCGCCATAAGTCAAAGGATAGTACTTTCTAAAAGTACTATTTCATAGCGCGTACGCAATCGCGCGAGCGTGTGCCAGCGCGCGGGAGACGCGTTCGCGTGAAGCAACTAGCAGTGGTGTTTGCGTTCACGCGGACAATGTGCACTTTGGCTTGGCTCTCTGAAAACTTAATTTTGTCCTGAAAATACCAATCATTTGACACAAAAAATCAATGTATGAGGTATATAAAACAAATATTGACTGCTTTTATTCGGGTGATGATGCAAACTACCGCCCCTCGGTGATCTTGAAACGGCAGTCCTGCTATTTTCCCTCGGCCTGCGGCCTCAGGAAAATAGCAGGACTGCCATTTCAAGATCACCTCGAGATGATAGTTTGCACCATCACCCTCATGAGCAGTCAATATTTGTATACTGGTTGTGCTAGCATAGTGGTTTTTCCCCTGCCTTTCACCATTGGGGGAATGCCACAATATAACTGCTAATAGATTTGTGCACCTTGGCCAGGCTGCCACCTAGTTGAAGCGAAATGGTTCTGGTGATTTCTTGAAGGCAGCGGTAATAATGGCAACAGCACCATAATCTATATGGAATGGGGCTATATAAAAAACCTGCTATTAAACCTATACCGTATAGTTGATGACATTATAGGGCCTTAGTTGCTGAAGATGCCAAAAATTTAACGACATTAAATAATTTGTTCACGCACCTTTCTGTGAGGCATGTTTTTCCGTCTTTCCAGTATAGTCGAACCCGACCGCTGATTTGTCGACTAGTTCTTTCTGAACTCCGTACTTGCCGCCGAATCCCTTGGAGTAGTCTTTTTGTGATGCGTGTGCGCTGAGTTTCTCCGTGTGCTCGTGTGTTAAAGCCGACTGTAAAACCGGAATCATTCACAACAAAACGAGATGGGATGCTACCAAATTCTCAAGAGACACCAAATGTAAATTCAATAGTAGCTGTCATTTGCCATGGTAAATGACTCCTCACAAAATTTAGAAATTGACATACATTTTGTCTGAATTTCACTGAAAACAATTTCCTGAAATAAACTCCTTCAAACAGTTTTCAAGGTTTTAATAGAGGAAGAACAAGTCAGACAAAATCATACTTTGTATGACACTAGACAAGTGGCAATCTAAACGATGTTATTGTCCGGGCAGGGATTTGGGTCATACAGAATCTATAAAAGCAGTCGTTCATAATAAAGCTGATATGTGAATATTTTGCTGTCAACTTAATTACAAAAGAACTTCTCAAACTTTGATTAAAATGAAATAAAATATTTTTTTTGTTTTTTTAAGTTTTTGTTGTTGTTGCTCAGTATACATCCGGAATACGTACTTGTTAAATGCACAGTGCATGACGGATACGTGAATTTACAACCAAAAATGTACGTACCTTATCCATACGGTCCTTCTCCACTCCAAACTTCCCGCCGTAGCCATACGATGCCTTCGGTCCTTTTTCTTTTTCATCTTGTTTCACCTTGTGATGATCGTCTTTTACTCCTTCCCTCAGCTGCCCAATGCTGCAAAAAACAGGATTTTATGGTCAAGAGATAAGAAATCCAACTTTATAAGAGAATAGAAAGCAATGAAGCATTTCAAAACTGCTTGATTTGAAATTTATTTTGACAAAACCCTTTAGATTTTTTTTGTATTTTGTTTTTATAACCATCACACTTTTTTGGGGGTGAGGGGGGAGTTGTTTTGTTTACATATTATCTGTTTTGGAGGAGGGGGTTGCCTTTTTGTTTTGTTTTGTTTCGTTTCCGCTTCTTCTGTTTACTAAGGCTGTGTCTTAATTCTTTTTTCCCCGACACACTCTCAGCTCTTACCTTATAGAGCCCTGGTGACCGGACCCTTCCACAGTCTTAGAGCCCCAGCGCTGCTCTTTCTCACTCACATCATTCTGTAAAATACAATTTAAAGATTGGAAAACTGTTACAAACGGTGTTATCTCCATGTGTGATTGAGGATGTGTATGATAAAAACCAACCTGTGCAGAAGTCAGCTCAGTACCTCATCTGCATTTCGAGAAAATAATGAATAACCGTGTCTGTACTTAAACATTTGGGAAATTGCAAGTCCTGTAGACGGGGGTTATCTGAAGTTTAAACTGGACATAACAAATATAATCCTGTTACAGGAGCAAAGCTAGGTTCATTAAAATACAGAAATACAAATAATGGGTTAAGGTGCCAATTTCCCCCAGAGCCCATTGTATTCCCATATTTTAATGAACCTACATGTAGTTATATCACTATGTTACTGTTTGCAAACATGCCTTAATTTTCACTGACAAAATTCACATTCAAAAAATGTATCAGGCAGATTGTTCATGTTTCTGGGAACATTTGTGAAAACTGTTATACTTCATAATTTAAATTTTTTTAAACATAGCCCTAAACAGGGTGAATAATTTGTAAAATGGAGACTATATTCAGTAAAATCTAAAATCATAAGCTCTAGCTACACACCCATCCCCCTTTCCGCCCTTGTCCACCTTCCTTTCCCCTCCCCTTCCCTCCCCCTTTCTCCACCTCCCTAACTTTGCTCCCCCTTTCCCCCTCCCCCCCAACACCCCCAACTGTATCTTTAACATTTTACAAACTGCATGACAGCTGAAAGTTCTCTGAAAGTTCTCACCACAAAGTCAGGGTCCGTTTCCCAGTCGTCGTCATCATTGGACTGAACCTGGACGTTTGAACCAACCTGAGCACGCCACATCTTCAGCTAGAAACAAATTGGATTTTCAAAAGGAAAAAAAAAGAACAAAGTTCTTTTAAAAGGATGCAATTAGGCATAGGATCTAGAGATCCTTGAGCCTCCCGGCTGGAGTCAATTAGAATCTATTCCAAGTTGGGAATCGGAATCGCAATTTTGTCTTTTTGAAGAATCGATTCCCATCATCGGAACCATGCACGGACACCCACTGGGCCCCACGCACTAAGCCTATGAGACACCTCTGAAAAATTATAAGTTTTTCCTTATTAAAATCCTAGTTTTGTGTTTTTATCATCAAACTAAAATTTTTACACGGTTTAGATCATAAAAAGGCAAATCCTGGGTGTCCGTGCATGGTAATAAACCCCAAAGGATAATGGTATCAAATCTCAACTTCCCATTGAAAATTTTAGGGGTTATGTGTTCTAGATACGCTCCTTTAATTAGGCTCCCATTAAAAAAAGCATTTGCCACGCCCCCTCCCCGCCCCTTCAAAACTGTTCAACAAATTTACAAAATGCAATCAAAATCGGGTAATTTAGAGTCAAATTTGTACAGGGTGTTGATACATACTTCCTTTATATCTACTGTTTCTTCAAAGATCTGGTGCTAGCTTGGTTCTGGGAAATTTATATGAGGAACTTGTTTTGGTTGATTTATCTGTTGATGATCATCGCGATCGCGATCGATCGATGCGCTAAAAATCAGAGAATCTCACGTCTGCATATGCATGCTGCAGAAAACACTTCCTGTTTACTATATATATTGAACGAGCAGTTGGCGTCTTTACATCTAACTTCGATTGTCTGATTTTGTCGGGAATACAAAGGAATAAAACATGTTTTGATGGCAAAAAAACAAAAATAATTATAGGTATGATTAATCTATTGTTAATGAAAAAGGAGAGTACTGTTTTCTTGGGGTGTATTTTACGTACGATCTACACGTTCATAAAGTCTTTATTATGTCAAAGGAAAAATGTACCTGTAGCGCAAGAGGGCGGCAAACATTGAATACACGGATCTGAAGATGGCGTCGTCCCCAACCAAAACTTCGACCTTGAAGAAGGAGAAAAAAGACGAGTCTTTCCTTGAAAAAGTCACAACTCTAGGGAGAAGAAAAAAGATTAAAGATCTTAAAGAAGGTAGGTACTCAACGTATGGATGGATGGCTTTACTAACTTTGTAAAATTGCAAGATTTAAAACGATTTCCAAACTTGTGAAAGTCATTCACGAGGACCAGCTCCTTATTTGGCATTCCGGACATTCCATTAAGTTGTATGGTCCGTTGATTAGTAAATTTGGGCTAAATTAAACAGATAAAATAGTTGAACCGTTTCCCTAGTATTTAGTAGGGTAAGAGTTGAGAAGTTGATCAGAGTTTTTTTCTTTTAATAAAATGACTCGTCTAAGCTCTTGCATCGGGAAAAACCAAAACAATTTTGAGTTAGAAAAATTCAAGATTTTGTGAGGAAACCCTTTTTCTTACCTGTCTCATATGTTTTACACACAGACATGACAGACAAGGTCTGAAGCCATGATCAGCTTTTCAATTCTTTCCGAAAACATTTCATAACGCCTGAAAAGCGCCAAAGCGCAAGAAAACGTCAGGAAACAGTGACTGGAAAACAACCATTGTTTTTCAGTGGTTTCCGGTAAACAGTATCCTGCAGGCACCTAAATTCGCGCGCACGTAATTTCGCGCTCTGACGATTTCCTGGGCGTATCTTCTCAAATGATCACGCACCGACGTCAAATTTTTCTTGAAAGTTGTTTGTCACATCATCTTTCAATTAGCATGCAAATGTGAAAAATTAAGGCTTTCTCAGTAAGTAATTAAACTGTTAATTTAGGGTACAAAATTCTACCTTATACACCAATCCGGTAACTAAGGTCTCCTTCCCTGTACATCCGTCATAGCTGGGGGGCTTCCACTAAATGAACTGTATGTTTTTGCTGTTGTTGAAGCTGCATTTGTTTACTTCGAACAAGTCGAACAAGGCGGGTGCGTCGCGTGTACGCGAAGAAGGCGCGTCACGTGCACGCACGGAGGGGGCGCGTTCGTGCATCTAATGGATGAGCGCTTTTCGTTCTAACAACAACACAAAATGCACAACCCATGCATTGGACGCCCCCCAGCTATGGCGGATATACAGGGAAGTAGACTTTCGTTACCGGATTGGTCTATAGACAAGGTACAAAATACTACAATCAAAATGGTTCCGGAAATCTTTAAAATTCACGAAGACTTTCACCGTCTACTCAGTCTCCAGGCACTAAAAAACAATATTGATTAGGTTTCACTTTCCAAAAGATGGCGCTTTGAAAGGTACGGGCTTAAGGAAAGACATGCGTCTTACAGCTTTTCAATTCGAAATTTACTGCTTAAGAAATTTGAGTCAATGTGGATTACACAATGTAATGCTACTTTCATTAATAATTATTAATGAAAAGAAAAGAAATTTAAATACCTCTATACACATTTGTATACCGGTACATTGAACAAAGATTTTAAAGAAAATACCTCCTGGAATCAACAGATCATCAAATTCTAGGATATACTACCCACATGCACTTCTGTCGCAAATGTTGCATTTCTGAGATAAATAAATGATAAAATTACTGCATAAAGTAATGCACAAAATGACGCGGCGAGCGGTCTGTGCGTAAGCGCGACAACAGAGGGCGCTGCGCGCGCGCGTGAGTGGTTATCTTGTGCACTAACTGAAGGCAATTTTTGAAGGAGAAAATGTGATTTTTCTACAGAAAAGCAACATTTGCGACAAAAGTGCAAGTGGGAAGTATATCTTAAAATTACATTATCTGTTGATTCCAGGAGGTAATTTCTTTAAAATCTTTGTTCAATGTATACGAAAAAAATACCATTTTTTTAATAAATAAAGTAAAGCTTTGATTGCAGAGCCCAGGGGGTCATTTGCATAATTAATTGTTGGAGCGTGGTGACCAAAAGTCATGATCACTTAAAAAAGGGCAAGACGGGATATGTATTCACAATTGCAATTTCAACTGGTTTATTCTATCGTTTGGAAGCTTTATCTGGAATACTTTAGAAATCGATCGGATACCGTTTTTGATGGGCATTTTATTCAATCAAAAGGAAGTCTGACCTGAGCTGATATATATTTTTGCATTTTAAATTAATAAACTTTTTATGTTCAAGAAATTTCACTGACAAATGTACAATTTTGTTTTGAAAAAACAATTGAACAGCAAGCAAAAACAAAAACAAAAACAAAGTTTTCCTATTAAAAAAAATCAAATCAACAGCAATACAGCCATCCCCTAGGTTTCACCCCGTCTGGGCCCCGTCCTCCTTCAGTCAACTTCACTGCCGGTTTTGGTAATTGTAGGTGTCCGAAAAAAAATTGTGCAGTTCAATTGTATGACTCAATCATCTCCAAAACTCAAATATAATCTGTCATTGATGTCCTTATATAATGTACTGGATCATAGTTTTAGAAAGCACTTCTTCTAGAAGCATAATTTTCAGATACTGGGCACAACGGGGACACTGCGCAAATTTACGTCGCGTAACTTTAGCAAGTCTACTTTTGCATTTTGGCAAACAATCCATTCCACATTGAGCAAATGTTGGTGCCAACATTAACGACCCAGATCACATTTTTGACCCCCACATTTTTCCCATGGGTGTTGAGATATCAGTACCATATCATGTGTCATATTTTTCTCATTACCATTCTGAAATTTCGTGCCCTCAATTCGTATATTTTTAGGGATACATCATCAAAAATCCACCGACGTTTAGTAAACTAATTTATCCGGTTACATAAAGCAGTGCAGTGATCACACCAACCTTTTTACTTCCACATCTAAATTGGAGATTGCAAATTTTCTGTTTTCTTCCCACGGATAGTGTTTTGGGGAGGTATTTTAAATTATTGTTAGGTTAGAAAAAAATCACGCTGGTCACGCTCATTTAAAAGCAACCTTCTGTTAAATATTAAAGCTCTTTTCCAGTGATTCAATTCTTGCATGTATTTCACTGCTGACTCTCACTCGGAAATAGTTCTTTAAAGGGCCCCTTATTTAGGATTTTTATCAATGATATATATGCTTTAAAACCACTCTACTCAGTTAAAGTCATAACAATCCTATTTGGAGCTTGCTTTGGGGGTTAAAACAAAGGTTTTTAGTTTTTATGCTAATGAAAATATGCATATTCATGACCAAGGTCACGATGTCACAAGAGGCAAACACAGGAAAATCACATTAAACTGTGCACAAAAGATTCCACTTTTTTCTCAATTTTCCTGAAACTTTTGTAATCCATGGCTGTTTGAGTTTGTTTTACATGTTGCCTGCTGTAAGCCATGACAAAACTGTGGGTAGAAACTGCAGCAATTTGCCACAAGTCCAACTTGAAGTCAAATGTTTTTTCTTAACTTTTCCCTTCTGTCTTCCTTACGTGATGCACTCAAAACAGCGCCCTCTGTCTGTGATTTATTGCAATGAAATCTTCAATATTGAAAAAGGCCACCTTTTATTGATTTTACGTTCAAACGAACAATAGTATGTCTTGCTGAACAAGTAATCCGTCATTATAAAGCAAAGCTTAGGCACAAAGTTGTTTAGCATGTCACAGGTCCTTTAATGTATGTTGTGGGGTACTGTGGCCGAGCGGTTTAGGTCATTGACTCGCAATCATAGGTGAAAACTTGGGGTTGCAGGTTCGAACCTCCCCACGGCTATGGTACCTGTGCCCTTGGGCAAGGCACTCGACCACACTTGCTCCATCCTTCGGAAGGGATGTAAAGCCGATGGTCCAGTGTGTTAGGTAATGGAAACGCACTCTAAAGATCCCAGAGCATTCTTTCGTAAAGAGCAAGGGGGGATCATCCCCGGTGTCTCTGGCCATTTATAATTCTAATTATAATTCTTCATGGGTTTCCTCACGCTTGCGAGTGACAGTGCAATGAGCACTATTGAGGAATCCTTGGTATGAATACCAGAAAGAAATAATAATAATAATAATAATAAAGGTTGAGGATCTAGGGTCAGATTGTAAGCATTTCCAGTGATCCAGACTGATGAGAGAGAGAGTACATACATACTGAAACCAAAGATAGAGCTAGCTAGATTCCTTGGGGGTAGGTAAGGTCAGGTTTCACACATGTATCACTGTCCTCTAGATATAAAGCCCAAGTACGTCATTTGCAGTTACACAAAATTTTACTTCACGGGTTGACAAAAAAAAACCTAAGGTGCTACATGTAATAGCAATGATAACAAACACCACATGATTTTTTTTCCTGTGTAAAATGGTACCTTTGTGGGAGATAACGGTTTTGCCAACTGAAGGTGCTTTTAAAAATAATTTCCAATCAATTTGTTTACCATTCATTCAACACAAAAAAATTATAATTTTTAAGGTTTTCTAAACATTACTGCATTTATGTGGCTGAAATTTCTACAAGGCACTTCATCAACATTAGTCTTTAATTACAATGCTGTTGTTTTCGTTTTTAAAAGTTTTCCAATCATGGTACCAGTACTACATGTAGTTTATGTGTAGTTTATTGATGATGAAAGTCAACCTCCAAAGGAGTTTGTTCAGATTTTTCCAGAAAATGGATTTCGCTCTACTCTAACAATCATATAAAATACCTTCCCAAAATACTATCCATTGCAAAGAAAACAGGGAATTTGCAATCTCCAATTTGGATGTGGAAGCAAAAAGGTTGGTGTAATTACTACATGTACACTGCTTTAGTCATAAGTAACCGGAAAAATTAGTTTAAAACATCAGTGTTTTTTTTATGATATCCTTGAAAATATACGGATTGAGAGCACAAAATATTAGAATGGTAATGAGTAAAATGTGACAAATGATATGGTATCAAAATCAATGACCCATGGGAAAAATGGGGCCTCAAAAATGTTATCTGGACACGTCTCTAGACTTTAAAGGCCCAGTGTGTCATTTGCAAAGACCCCAAAAAGTAATCGACGAGTTTACAGGGGAAAAGTTCTGAAAGTAAAGATTGAATTAATAGCAACTACCCAATGAAAGGTTTCCGCTCAAAATGATATAATTTTACCAGAAAATAATCCGTAAAGATGAAATTATTTAGATCGTTTGCAAACGATTTACTTATTTTTGGTTCTCTTCTACGCGGTTCAAAATGCATGGGCGCTGTGTACTGCGTGTGTGTGTACGATGCATTTTTATGGATCCCGCGCACACGCAGTATATGATGTGCGCCGCAGAGTGCATGACGCAAGCCACATACTGTAGTACCCGATCAACTGAGAACGAATATTTGAAACACCCCGCCAAGACCAGAAAAACACATAATTTTCATGTTTTTGTTAAACGTGGTACATTTGACAAAGCTGAAATTTCTTCGGATGAGTTTGTTGATGTCTTTTTTTTGATTTATAATGGTTTTATTTGCAGAATTGCTTAAAAACAGATCATCTACAGGGCCTTTAATATGACACAATGCATGTGAAATTAGAAATTAACCCAGAAGTAGAACACTACTTTCCCAGTTGACATACATTGTACCACATACAGTAGGCCTGTGTACATTACGGCATACAGGTACACACTACCTGCCTACACGTACGTACGTATGCCATCCATAAATCATACATTTCTATGTGGAGCAGCTTTCTGCAATACTTATGTGTACATGTATGTATGTATACTGCATTGAGCATCTGTGTTTCACATTGACTCATAAATTCCTATGATAGTTGCTACTTTATGACCAGAGAAGTGAGTAATGATGCATGGGCCATGCTGGATGTGTTTATGTGTAGCCAATTGGATACTCTCGCTGTCTCTGTGGACTTAAGGGAACTCATTCCATAGACCTGAGTAAAATTTGTGGCATTGCACATTGCACAACAAGATTTATTTGTAATCATTGTTTTGTAACAGTATTATGTACATTATGTAGGCTCCATGGAGTTTACTAGGTTTTTTTTTTTGGGGGGTGGGGAAGAGAGTACTACATGTATCTGCAGTTCTTCCTATTTTAAAAACCTCTGATAGGTCGTTCAGACAAGGGGCATTAATGCAACTTAGCTCCACCTTTAGAGCTACATGTATGTAGCTCTAGAGCCAACCCTCCCCAAATCTAGCCCCGACAATTTGTGGGGCTACATGTAGCTCCACTTTATTTTTTTAACAAAACAGGGTTCATTTTATGACTTAGCTCAAACGTTATACTCCAATGTTAATTATGTTATCCATTTGATCACATCCTAGCTCCTTTGTAACATGTGGCTCCAGAGTTATTATCACCGTTTGAGCAGGAGGGCATTTTGGACTACAGCACTGAGTTCATGAATTGGTTTAGGGCTAACTAAAAAGTAGCCCTCCGTCTGAACATACCCTGAGACAATCTGAGTCAAAAGTTTGTTGCAAAATGTACTGGTATAGGCCTATTTAAAGGCACAGGCTCGTCAGCAATGCGCGCGCGGCAAATTCGTGACACGAAATACGCAGCTCCATAGCAAAGGCATGGAGCTGCGTATTTCGTGGCACGAATTTGCGGCCCGTGCATTGCTGACGAGCCTGTGCCTTTAATGTACGGTAAATAATTATTTACATGATTCTGACTTCAAACTCTACGGTAAGTACAGTTTCACTTCTGCATACATAACAGACCCAATATATCATTGCCATGGATTTGTTCACAAAGAGGCGCTTCAGAGTTTTGTGCCAGACCAGGCTGTCTCAATACTCCAAAGCATACAAAGTGACTGTTTCATTCAAGTTCAGCGATGGTTGAATAGAACATAAGGCATGCTGTGTAGAAGAAATGCTGCTAACATTAAAGGCAGTATACATCATTGGTAATCTCGAAAATCCGAAATGTTCACATATTTACGCCTAACTTACACCATATAAACATGATGACCATAGAAAACATCCCCTGAAATGGTTTTGTCTGAAGTGGTATAGTCTTTGAGAAATGAGTAAAACAATTAGTTCGTCTCATGAGACGAAAATTCAATTCTCCCCAAAACCATTTCGCCCAAGTGCCATTTCGCCCCTAACCATTTCGCCCGAGTGCAATTTCGCCCCAATTTACTTAGTCCAAACACTACCGTACATCGCCCAAATGCCACTTCGCCCTCAAAACCACTTCGTGCACAGGCCGTGGTTCAGGGCGAAATGGTTCAAGGCGAAGTGGTTTTGGGGCGAAATGACTGCAAACCCTTTTCTGACTGTTTTCTCAAAGGTTAGACGAAGTACGGAGCTGGTTTTTGCTCGGGTTGGTTTTAATCATGCATATCTTGAATCACACAGGGGGATAAAACTATTTGTAACAGTTTACCAATCATGTATACTATCTTTAACTACTTGTTTAAACCATATCCAGTTACAAATCCGCACGAGTACTGTAATGTACCGGTACCTTTTCATATACATGTACGGTAGTAAGCCTTCTTTGTTATGAGAAAACAAGTATGGTGCATTAGTCAGTGAGCTTTCCTTTCATACAGTGGATTGTTGTCATTTTGCCTCGAAATTAGAATCACACCCAAATATTTCCAGCTGGTTGTGTCCTGCATTGGTTTTAGATATTCTTGATTGGAAAACAAACAAAAAAGAACTACTTACATTGCCGTTTTTCAATAAAAAACGTCTATTTCCGACAATCTTCGACGAGAAAACCTGTTGTTACGATGTGACCAGCTAAAATAAAGTTGGCTAGGCTTAACGCTTGGGGGCGCTCCAGCATTTTCGGAGTCGACTCCGATTCCAAAAAGAATCAAAATTCTATTCCAGATCGATTCCATTTTTCGTATATGTGTACACTGCGATTTCTTGTTGTGTCCAGGAAAACCCATTCTAATCGATTCTAGTGTGGAGTCACGCCAAAGTTCGACGTGGTCTTTTTTTGCGAACGTACAGTTGGTGTGCATCTACGGAGGCCCAATGAGAGTACGGGTGGCGCTCTTATGTCACGCGCATTTATACGGCGCGGCATACAATGTACAGTTTCGTTTGACGTTCTCTTTGGGCGTCCGTCAATGCACAACTACACGTTTGCAATCGTTTTTATCGTGATAAGGAGTCCGAGAAATTTCTTCGTCGAAGATTGTCGGAAATAGACGTTTTTGATTCAAAAACGGCAATGTAAGTAGTGCTTTTTATTTGTCTTCTAATCAAGAATATCTAAAACCACTACAGGAAACAACTAGCTGGAAATAGTTGGGTGTGATTCTAATTTCGAGGCAAAATGACAACAATCCACTGTATGAAAGAGGTACCTTCTGTCCCTACGGGAAACCCGTAGGGACAGAATCATTCTGTCTAATGGTGCATATGCATACGTTTACTGTACTCTGCTTACAAAGTAAAAAAAATACCAATATACATGTCAATTCATATCTAATTGTACTAATAAAAAAAACATGAGTTTAACTTACCCCAAGTTGGAGCACTCGATCTCCTTAACTATTCTGTAACACGTAGACTCGCAGAAATCTTGTACTACATTCCTTATTGAAAACAATAGAAATAGTTTCCGTCATACAAGTACATGTACATTATCAATCTGCACGGTTTCCTGGTACATGTACCTGTATTGCACATAAGACTACTGCTTTAGGAGTGTCAGTTTCATCTCGTCACGTGATTCCAGTTTCACACATCCTTCCTGTTCACTTCCTCTAGAACAAATACTGCATTAAACCAAAGATAACAATTAGCACTCCATTTTTATTTCCACTGTGAGGCAGACTTTGGTTGAAAAATTGGGTTGATGTCATGGCAGAAAGTGAGTACATTTTTGGTTGGGAAGGTGTTAATTTTTAGATTTTCTTCAAAATTATCCCTTTTCTTGAAAACTAGCACCTGGAAATTCCAGGAAGTATCTGAATTTGATAGAAATTTCAATTGTGTGTTTGTATTTTATTGAACCAGGATGCCGCTGAATTCTGGGTAATGTTGCAAAAACGCGGACCAGTCTGTGCAAGCAGCGAGTGCATCACATTTTGTTATTTTAATCGAGATTTTTTTTTTGTCGTTTCTCTCCAGTAAATGATCTAAACTGTGATGGAAAGAATGCTCTGGAGCTACCAAAAAGTCCAGTCAAACTGACACCGGATAACTTTGTGCTTGGTAAGATTTGTCTCAATTTGAGCAACATACAGTTCATTTTTTGGAATCTGAATTTTAAGGAGTAAATAATTGTACAGGGCGAGTCAGGGTGAGTCAGTAAATGTATATGTCCAAAACTTGCCTCGATATTTTTTCTTTGACCATGCGGTCATGTTGACATGGTTACTTAGCATGTCTGGTGAATGAATCATTGATTTATGGTATTATTATTATTTTTCTATTTTATCCAATAGGGTGACACTTTTTGCGTAGAAATTTATGTTAGGGCGACACGGTCGGTTAGGGCGACATTTTGGGGGTTAAAAACCTTCTTTCTTTTTTTATGTCAAAACCCTTTTTTTTAGGTCAAAAAAAACATTTTTCTTAGGTCTAAAACCATTTTTGGAAGCTTTGGGAAGAGAAATTTGGTGTCAATTTGAGCGATTCTTGCTGAAATTTCGGTGGTTGTTTTGGAAAGGTTTCCCGTGGTGTCGACCGTTTGCAGCATTAATAAGAATTATTATTATTATTATTTATTCGGCCATCAAATACAGTACAAACAAAGCAATAAACAAAATACAATTATTAAAGAAGTAACATACACAAGGGATGAGTTTTTAGAGGGAACCTGCTAGAGAAATAGGATAGGATCAAAGGGGACACGGTAGGGGAAAGGCATTACATGTACATTACATGTACATTACAAAGATAGACACTATTCTTTCCTGGGTTCTGAAATAACTACATTGTACATTGGGGACATTGACAACCATTTCCAGACTCTTCCAAATACCTTTTAACACGACCTAAGAAATTGCATAACTATGCAGGACACAGATGGTAAAAAGAGCTGTGTTTGAGATGAGGCCAAGTTGAATGTCGAGCTGGAAGACAACATTAAAGGCACAGGCTCGTCAGCAATGCGCGCGGGCCAAATTCATGCCACGAAATACACAGCTCCATAGCAAAGGCATGGAGCTGCGTATTTTCTGGCACGAATTTGGCGCCAGCGCATTGCTGACGAGCCTCTGCCTTTAAGGCAAAACATTGTGTTGGTAGTTATTTCAGAACCCAGGGAAGAATTGTGTCTATCTTTGTTATGCAATACCTTAAATCAATTATTTATTCACCAGACATGCTCAATTGCTCAGTGACCATATCAACATGACCACATTGTCAAAGAAAAAAAATATCGAGGCAAGTTATGGATATAAATTTGCGAAACAAAAGAAGTGGGTTTTTGCCCTGATTCAGGGAGTTCAATGCAATCTGGCAACCAATGTCAACATCTTGAAATTATACACAATTCGGGCACTACCGGTAGGTACAGAACTATATGATGTTTCTATCACCCTACATGTATATTTGGATGTTTCATTTCAATGGTGATTAGGCACAATGCCAAATATTAAAGTCGTTACTCTGTTTACATACATGTACATGTAGGTGCACTCACTGCCATGCAACACCGAGAGAAATGTTGGGTTCTTAGGAAAAAACCTGAGGGATTAGACTACTATGTCTCTCAGTAAAGCTTCTGCCCAGAGTGTTTGGTCTCGGGTTTGAATCCCAAATAGGATTTTGTTTGGCTGTTTTATTTCAATGTTGGTAGGCACCCTACCAAATGGTATGTTTATGGACCTCCAGATATGGTAACCCTATACAATATGCATCCATTTTATGTCCCTTGTTGCAAGTCATGTGGTACATGTACCATTTCATATGTATACTAAAATTTGACAGTCTTTTTGCTTGGTTTTATTTTTAGAAAATGGAGAGGAAAGGTCTATGATTGAGCCTGAATCAAGAGATGATGCTAAATTGAAAGAACTCATTCAGGTTAGTATGTGTACATGTGTACATGTATGTAGTGATACTGTGGTATAGTATACAAATAATGAATGTTTATGAGTGCAATGGGAGGAATATTTTCATGAGGTGAAAGATGGAATGATCCATTCAACGAGGCTAAGTCGAGTTGAATGGAACACATTCCATTTTCACCGAATGAAAATATTCCTTGCATTGAACGAATTAAAACATTCATTATTTGTTTTATATAACACCCAAGTAGATCCTTGTCATCCTACTTTTTTTACAAATTATTCAGGCTTACCCTTCGAGTTTATTTCATCCTCCGTCATAAGTACAAGCCTGCCATGTCGCTTGTGAGTTGTAAAAGTTTGTGTCAGGGGTCGCGTTTACTGGTCGCGCTTGCGTCATACATTCGACACGCACATAGTCACCATACACTGAATTAATACAGTGCGCGCGAACGCACCATGCAATGAAAAAAACGTATGGAACAAAATTGCACGGCAAATGGAACAAAACTGCACGGTTAGTGACGTAGCATTAAATGGATTAAATATTGAACGACACGTGACCTGCTATCGTCTAATCAGATCACAAGGATCTACTTGGGCGTTATATAACATTCCCTTCTAACTGCAATCCAAGATTACAGTACTGTGGGGTACCGTGGCCGAGTGATTTGGGTCACACTCACTGACTCGCAATACTCGGGGTAAAAACTTGGGCTTGCAGGTTCGATACCCGGCTGGGGTACCTGTGCCCTCGAGCAAGGCACTTAAACACACTTGCTCCATCCTTCCGAAGGGATGTAAAGCCATTGGTCCAGTGTGTTAGGTAATGCACTTTAAAGATCCCAGAGCATTTTTCGTGAAGAGCAAGGGGATTCCCCGGTGTCTCTGGCTGTTTGTAATTCATTGTCTTCTCCTCATGGGTTTCCTCACGCTTGAGAGCGACAGTGCAATGGGCACTTTTGAGGAATCCTTGGTTTCAGTACCAGAAAGAAATAATAATAATAGTAAATAGTAATAATAATAGTAAAATTAGTGGCCTTATTTTCCAGACTCTAGCAGAGTCGCCTTCAAGAGCAAAATGACTATCTAGGGGTCGAAATTAACCTGAATTTCATGCTGGTCAGAAGGACCAGTGGATTAGAGAACTCTACTGGTCCTGCTGAAAATTTGGTTGTCCACCGGTGCTTTTCAAAATGGCACCGAGATACTGCAACACTTTCTGGTTTAAGGTCATTGAGTGCAGGATGGATGGGATTGCTTTTTGATCCAACACTGGGGCATGTCTGGAGAGATCGGAGAAAGAAATGAAGTAATCTGAAAATGTCTAAAGCAATCAGGATTTGTTTTTTGGAATTCTTCGCATTGAGTAAGAAAATAAGAAATGTTTACTGTGGATTAGGCATCGGGGAATGTTTCCATGAGTCCGTAAATGTTTTCACTGGTCCAGTGTCTTTGACAGATCTAGTGGTCCGTCCTGATTTTTTACTGGTCTCGGACTACAGGACCAGTGTTAATTTCGACCCCTGTATACTATACAATTCTCAACCATATTTTATAATGAATGGATTTATTGATTAATTAATTTAATTGATTGATTTTTCGAACAGGTATTGATGGATTGGATCAATGAGGAGTTGAAAGAACAAAGAGTTATCGTTCGTGACTTAGAAGAGGACTTGCACGATGGTCAAATTCTTGGCAACCTTATTGGTAAATAGCTTTCTAGGAATGTAAAAGGAAATTCTTGTAACCGTACTAGTGTTGTGATGATGAGGACTTCAATTTGCCAAACGAACATTACATATTTGTGCCATGGTTACTTTGCTTTTCTTAACAGTAGACCATGTCTGCACATGAGTCTTTCCACTGTAAAGGGGGCATTTTGGCAACACAGACCATATTTTCCAGAAAATACCTTTGTCTGGTCTTAAAATAAAAGAAATAAGTTTCAGTTGTTCTGAAGAGATAACTTAGGCCCAAAAAGGGTTACAAATAGTGTGAAAACATGCCTTTCTAAAAACCCTGTGTACAAATTTCCAATATATGCTCGTAACCGGGACGGCCTAAAATGTAACACAAGTGTCCGTCCCGGTTACAAGCATATATTGGAAATTTGTACACAGTGTTTTTAGAAAGGCACACGGGAAAACTAGCATCCCTGTCAAGTTACCGCAGCCACGATGTAAAACTTACAGGCCAAGAGTGGCCGCAAAAACCTGGGACCTATTTCATGGAGCTGTTAGGCACGATTAATTTATTTGTTTTTTTTTTACACTCGAAATCAGGGACCAAATGGAAGCATAAAAAAAAATGAAAAGTGGTCCAAAGCAAAAGCTTGCAAAAATAGAATAAAAAATTGAATATAAGTAACAAGATTTACAAAGTAACAAGATTTATCCGATGTTCATGGTGATTATGACCCTATCGCTATGCCCTACCAGAGAAAAGCACCTGACTAGGCGTGCCGTTCACCCACACTTTATGGGCCTTTGCACAAAAATGGGTTATGTGTTCCAGCTAATGTGATATGTATTACGCTTGACTGGTATTCTGCTTTTTGCTAAGAACACAAGCTGATACAATATTGGCTGGCAACCCGTTTTTGCACAGCAAATAAATTTGTGCTCAGCAGCTCTATGAAACTGGCCCCTGTGTCAGGGCAAGTCTTTTCACCACCAGATGTTGACTGCACAATCATTGCAGCATGTGTAACCCTTTTTTGTATTTGTTAATATCCAGAGAAACTTGCAAGCATCAAGCTTGAGATTCGAGAAGTGATGCAGTCGGAAGTCTTCCAGAAACAGAAGCTACAGGTGGTGTTGGACACGGTCAACAAGCTAATGAACCTACCCCGATGGAACCAACAGAAATGGAGCGTCGACAGTAAGTTTGATGGTCTGTTTGTCTGTTGAGGTGTTGCAGTCGGAAGTCTTCCAGAAACAGAAGCTACAGGTGGTGCTGGACACGGTCAACAAGCTAATGAACCTACCCCGATGGAACCAACAGAAATGGAGCGTCGACAGTAAGTTTGTTGGTCTGTTTGTCTGTTGAGGTGATGCAGTCGGAAGTCTTCCAGAAACAGAAGCTACAGGTGGTGCTGGACACGGTCAACAAGCTCATGAACCTACCCCGATGGAACCAACAGAAATGGAGCGTCGACAGTAAGTTTGTTGGTCTGTTTGTCTGTTGAGGTGTTGCAGTCGGAAGTCTTCCAGAAACAGAAGCTACAGGTGGTGCTGGACACGGTCAACAAGCTCATGAACCTACCCCGATGGAACCAACAGAAATGGAGCGTCGACAGTAAGTTTGTAGGTCTGTTTGTCTGTTGAGGTGTTGCAGTCGGAAGTCTTCCAGAAACAGAAGCTACAGGTGGTGCTGGACACGGTCAACAAGCTAATGAACCTACCCCGATGGAACCAACAGAAATGGAGCGTCGACAGTAAGTTTGTTGGTCTGTTTGTCTGTTGAGGTGATGCAGTCGGAAGTCTTCCAGAAACAGAAGCTACAGGTGGTGCTGGACACGGTCAACAAGCTCATGAACCTACCCCGATGGAACCAACAGAAATGGAGCGTCGACAGTAAGTTTGTTGGTCTGTTTGTCTGTTGAGGTGTTGCAGTCGGAAGTCTTCCAGAAACAGAAGCTACAGGTGGTGCTGGACACGGTCAACAAGCTCATGAACCTACCCCGATGGAACCAACAGAAATGGAGCGTCGACAGTAAGTTTGTAGGTCTGTTTGTCTGTTGAGGTGTTGCAGTCGGAAGTCTTCCAGAAACAGAAGCTACAGGTGGTGTTGGACACGGTCAACAAGCTAATGAACCTACCCCGATGGAACCAACAGAAATGGAGCGTCGACAGTAAGTTTGTAGGTCTGTTTGTCTGTTGAGGTGATGCAGTCGGAAGTCTTCCAGAAACAGAAGCTACAGGTGGTGCTGGACACGGTCAACAAGCTAATGAACCTACCCCGATGGAACCAACAGAAATGGAGCGTCGACAGTAAGTTTGTTGGTCTGTTTGTCTGTTGAGGTGTTGCAGTCGGAAGTCTTCCAGAAACAGAAGCTACAGGTGGTGCTGGACACGGTCAACAAGCTCATGAACCTACCCCGATGGAACCAACAGAAATGGAGCGTCGACAGTAAGTTTGTAGGTCTGTTTGTCTGTTGAGGTGTTGCAGTCGGAAGTCTTCCAGAAACAGAAGCTACAGGTGGTGCTGGACACGGTCAACAAGCTCATGAACCTACCCCGATGGAACCAACAGAAATGGAGCGTCGACAGTAAGTTTGTTGGTCTGTTTGTCTGTTGAGGTGATGCAGTCGGAAGTCTTCCAGAAACAGAAGCTACAGATGGTGCTGGACACGGTCAACAAGCTAATGAACCTACCCCGATGGAACCAACAGAAATGGAGCGTCGACAGTAAGTTTGTTGGTCTGTTTGTCTGTTGAGCAAGGCACTCAACCACACTTGCTCCATCTTTTGGATGGGATGTAAAGCCGTTGGTTTGGTGTGTTGGGTAACAGTAATGCACTTTAAAGATCCCAGAGAATTCTTTCGTGAAGAGCAAGGGGATTCCCCGGTGTCTCTGGCCATTTCTAATTTCTAATTCTTCATGGGTTTCCTCACGCTTGCGAGTGACAGTGCAATGGGCACTATTGAGGAATCCTTGGTATGAATACCAGAAAGAAATAATAATAATAATAATAATAATAATAATAATTAATATCACTTAATGTCGCAAAGGGACGACCCGCCGGTAAGACTTTGCCACACAACCACCGAAATTTCGGCTAAAATACATCGATTGGACACAAAAATTCTGTTACCCAAAGGTTCCAAAAATGGTTCCACACCTAAAAATGCTTCTAGACCTAATAAAAATGGTTCTCGATTTTAAAAAGATGGTTTTTGACCTAAAAAAATGGTTTTTGACTTGTCGCCCTAACCAACCGCGTCGCCCTTATATGACTCTCTACACAAAAAGTGTCGCCCCATTGGATAAAATAGAGAAATAAATAAAAGAACTTTGGTTTTTGCTGGTAGCTTCAAGTCTTCAATCATTTACACAATACTTTTGGTTTTCTCTGTAGGTATCCATTCAAAGAATCTCATAGCTATTCTTCACCTCTTGGTGGCGCTAGCCTTTCACTTCAAGGCACCAATTAGAATCCCGGAGTATGTATCGGCAAAGGTAGTTGTTATTCAGGTGGGTTAAAGCATTGTACTTCTGTTATTGTTGTAGCACAGTAGTACTGTTATTTTTTTCTAAGACCTTTTAAAGAATTTAAAATAATATTCTGATAACAACGAAAGGAGTGTGTCGATATCACATTTTTTGGCTCCCCCCAACCCCCGCCCCTTTTTTTCCGTGGGTATTGAGATTTAGATACCATATCATTTGTCATATTTTTCTCAGTACCTTTCTTAAATTTTGCGCTCTCAGTCTGTATATTTTTAAGGATATTGTCAAAAAACTACCGATGTTTTGTAAACTAATTTAACCGGTTACTTTATAGTGCAGTGATTACACCAACCTTTTTGCTTTCCACATCCAAATTGGAGATTGGAAATTTCCTGTTTTCTCCCCATGGAGAGTATTTTGTGTAGGTATTGTATATATGATTGTTAGGTTAGAACGAAACCCATTTTCTTTAAGTCTGTTTTTTTAAGTGTTCAGTGTTGCAGTCTTCAAAATGCACTTTTGCTTACGATGAAAACGGTGTTTTTTTAAATGACATACTTGTGTTTTTCTTACAGAAAAAAGATAACATGCTCGTCACAAACAGAGTAACGGAAGAAATCACGTCAACAAATGAGTAAGTTGATCGCTACAATGAAAAAATGAACAAAAAATGAAATAAATGTTATACACAAAAGCATTCCAAAATGTTGTGGTTTTAGTTCTGTAATGTTTTAATTCTTTTTTCTTTCTTACAGGGCAATTGGAGGAAGATTTGGTAAGTTTTTTGCAAAATGAAAATGGAACTTTATTTCAATATATTGACTGAAGATTGTTTAAAGTTTAGGATTGAATCAATGTTTCAATTCACAAATCTTTGTCGAAATTGAATGGAATAATTGCAAGGAGCTAGTTCCATCATTGGACTAAAAGCAGCTTAAAGGCAGTAATCTCGAAAATCAGAAATGTTCACATGACCGTAGAAAACTTCCCCTGAAATGGTTTTGTCTGAAGTGCTATAGTCTTTGAGAAATGAGTAAAACAATTAGTTTTCGTCTCATGAGACGAAAATTCAATTTGCCCCAAAACCATTTCGTCCAAGTTCCATTTCACCCCAAACTACTTGGCCCGAGTGCCACTTTGCCCCAAATTACTTCGTCCAAACACTACATCGCCCAAATGCCACTTCGCCCCAAAACCACTTCGTGCACAGGCCGTGGTTCAGGGCGAAATGGTTCAGGGCAAAGTGGTTATGGGACGAAATGACTGCAAACTCTTTTTCTCAAATGTTAGACGAAGTACTGGTTTTTGCTCAGGTTGGTTTTATCATGCAAATCTTCAATCACACAGTTTACCAATCATGTATACTGTCTTTAACTTCTTTTCAACTGTAGACGGTCTGTCTCACTTGTGTCTGAACGATCTGTATAGACTCTTTTCAATTTTAGCTCCGAACATGATCTAATTCCGGTCTATCATGCGCCTTTATTTGTATGTGCTTACCCGATCAATCCACAATTTAGTTTGTAAAGAGAATTGAGAGAAGTATATAGGACATCCTATGACTGCCCAAAACCGAATCTTTTTTCTCCCTCAACAGAACGGGATGCATTTGACACCCTGTTTGACCATGCACCTGATAAACTCAATGTTGTAAAGAAGGTAAGATTTATACTCGTCAAAATCCCGGGTAAGAATTTCATCACTGAATGGATGCTAAAGTATTGCAATGCTCTTAGAATGTCAATTATTGATCAGAACAGATGTTAGTTGAATACACTGATCGACCAAACACTTTGGAATCACTTTCAAGACTGTTCTGCTTCAGTGATTTCCTCCAGGTCTAAGAGAACCCGTTTAAACAAAGAGACCCCCACAGTAATGAAATGCGACATTTCTGTTTCTGTAAGAAATCTGCACGAATTCTGCACTTAAGGGCTCTAAGAATTCAATTTTGTTGGGTTATCAACTTAATTAAACCTGCGCGAGATGAGCTTACCACTGCATCCGTGCGTCCCCCAGACAGCCCATGAAGTGCAGGAGCTCAGGGAGGCACTTCAGGCAGAGTGGCACACTCTGTCTCAGAGGCTCTTAAGGAGGCTGATGCAGTCAGCCCTACCACAAGAGGTGTTTATATGTTACTGACCAAGACCCAAAAAAATTGTGTATCTGTCGGCCTCTTGATCTTTCGTTCAGAGTATATATATATATATTTTTTTTTTAAAACATATATGTCTATTGATGTGCATTCCATGAATTTACCATAAGGCATGACAAGAATAACCTTTAGCACAGACTTCTTGTGGCCAGTAGATTACCATTACAACACAAAACAATGTTTAATGTTTTTATGTGCAATTTGATTACAGCTTTGTCATTGGTTAAAGGGACACACTGGCTTTGTTGGGCTATTTTTTGGCTCGAAATAGACCCATACAGCACTTTCCAGAGTAAACTATATATATCCTGAAAAGACGCCGTCAAATTTAGCCGTTTTTGAGCATTTTTCAAAAATTCAAGGTCGCGTTACTTTTAGGAACCAGATTCTGGTTCCGAAAAGTCACGTGGTCTTGTGAGTTAGTTGTATTTCCAGCCGTAGAAACCAGCGCAAAGTGCGAGTTGCTTTTGTCATTCGCGGTTGGTTTCTCTTCTTGTTGGAAAATAATGTCCTAAGAACACTATGTACATACCGTATTTTCCAATTTGTACACAAATCTGCCAACAGATTTCATAAGAAGAGCTTCTGGGTGTTGATATGGACAAGTGAATCTCTCAGATTTTCGTGTCTTCTCTTTGCGTTCGCGGCGATAAATAATATCCGAAGAAAAAACAGCATAGGCCTATTGAGGGCGCTAAAGACACCAAAACGTTGCATTCGATGTGCTTCCTCGAGTCAGCGCTGACCTGAGGGATCATGCAAGGTGTGATGAGTCAGGGAAAATAAGGAATCGAGGTTAAACATGTTTCGACCCATATTTTTTACCCTTTATTTACAAACACATGATACATAATACATCGCGACGGCTGGTAAAGCGTATAGCCCAACATTTGTCTCTTTTGTTAATAAACATTTCTAGTTAATTACGTGACATTTTGATAATTTTTTTTTCACAACGACCATCGAAATATTATTGTCAAGGATGCTGGATTGCTACATTATGTCATTTTTAAATTTTGCTTATTTTCCTGCAGTCGCTCATCAGCTTTGCCAACAAGCACCTGAACAAACTCAATCTGGAAGTTTCTGACCTTGATAATCAGGTAAAATATTGGCAGATGCAACATTTTAAGACCTCAGTCACATTGTACGATTTCTGGATCGTGCACTTGGTGGCGATTTGGCCGACGTACGACCAATTGGCAATGTTTGGTACGATCTCCAATCCTACGATCACTCGTGAGATGACATGACCATTTGCACGACCAGTTGTGCATGACTGGTGGTATGACCTTGTAAGACCCGTCTGTGATTTGGAATCGCAGGTCAGAAGTTTTGAACATGGCCATCGACCTTGCTGCGACTGATTTTGCTCTGGCGATAACCCGCGACCTGTCGAGCCCTCTTTCTACGATTTGCCCGCAATTCAAACATTTTTCGGTCACAGCTAGGTCGTAACCTGGCCTCAGGTCTGGTGTGACTGGGGCTTAACATGTATTATAATATCGTCATAGGTGATGCTCAGACATTGTGTTAAAGAAGTACACCCAAGAATCAAAAGACATTGTGCTAAACAAGTGCAACTTGTATAATATTATAAAAAATGAAGCTTTTACGGATTCCGTGTGTTTCTGATACTGTGCAGCACAGAGCCCCAATCCGATGTGCATCCACGCTGGGCACAGTAAAGCACACACGTACGCCCACGTCATGCATCGAGTGAATGCACTGTGCGTCACGCCGTGTACGCGCGAGTAAAGTAACGGTTGTAAACCGTGAAAAGAACTGAAGTTTTCAACACAAAACAGACAAAAAATCTTGCGGAAATCTTACAAAACAAAGAAGATAGAACAATAATAATATTGGCCATTTTTTTGTTTTGAAGTTTGTATCTAATTTTTAGTGGACAATATTTATATAATATTGGATGTCTTTTCGGGTGATATGAGAATATACCGCACTTGTCATGAAAATACCGAACTCGCCAAAGGCGAGTTAATGTATTTTCATGACTCGTGCGGTATATTCTCATATCACCCTTAAAGCCATCCAATATTATATAAATATTCTCCACTAAAAATTGGATACAAACTTCAAAACAAAAAAATTGCTATTCTAACGATGCCTGTAGGCGCCACCATTTTGTCCGAAAACTGGGCAAAGAATGATGTTTTTCGTACAACATTTTCTTGTATTTCTATGGGAATGCACAAATGACTTGTATGCAAAAACAGACCGTGTTTGCAAATGTGCAGGTTGCTTGTGTGCTTGTATTTTGTTTCTACATTTCTGAGTCCAATTATCACTCGGCCATGACCGGTTTAGATTTTATAAGTGGGTTGATGAACAAAATCCAATAAATCTGTAGTAATCGTTCTTCTAACAACAAAAATCCGTCCTTTGTTAATGTTGGATACTTGACAAGTAATAAATGATATTCACACGCATGGCTAATCAAGCACAGGTAATTTATTTTAAAATGTGTCATAAATTATTAAAAAGTGAACCGTCTTTTAGAAATTTTATGTCAGGGGAATTCCACAATCTAATTGCTGATTGTGCGCCCTGTCCAGGCGGCCACCTAGTTGAAGTGAAATGGTTCTGGTGATTCCATGACGGCAGCGATAATAATGGCCAGATAACGTCAGATACTGTGTGCCTTATAAATGCTGCAGGGTTGTAATCGAGTCTATCACAAGTTCACCACAAGTCCCTGGGTCTTAATTCAAGTCACAAGCTATTCATATGAACTCCAACAAAGGCATTCTTTTATTTATTTACTTATTTATTTATTTATTTATTCACCACATCCAACAGCGGAAGGACCACCAATTACAGGATTGGGATCAATTAAGATATTTGAATAACTATCAACTTCTAAGTTTAACGGCCAGAGACAGCGGGGAATCTCTCCCCTTGCTCTTCACGAAAGAATGCTCTGGGATCTTTAAAGTGCGTTACCGAAACCTAACACACTGGACCAACGGCTTTACATCCCTTCCGAAGGACGGAACAAGTGTGATTAAGTGCCTTGCTCAAGAGCACAAGTGCCACAACCCGTCACGGCCCGGAATCGAACCCACATTCTAGTACTGGCACAGGAACTTGAGTTCGACGCACTAGACTGCTCGGCCATAACATCCTTTGCTTCTTGTTACTGGACTTGTGACGGACTTGTGCGGGACTTGTCACGGACTTGTGATTTTATCGGCTATTGACTTGTGATAGACTTGTGATTGACTCGACTACAACCCTGAAATGCTATTCAGTGGATCTTATTAGTTTTGAAATGTGATTTTTTTTTTTGCCATTATCTGTGCTTTGCAGATCTCACATTGGCTATTATAATAGAGCCATTTCCTTTAAAATGATGGAACATTTTACACAAATGTTAAAAAACTGAATTTTGTTTTTGTTTTTACTGTGTTCAGTTTCAAGACGGCGTGTATTTCATCCTCTTAATGGGATTGCTAGAAGGCTACTATGTGCCATTGTATCACTACCACGTTACACCCACGCTCTTTGAAGAAAAGGTATTTATGTCTTTTGTGTGTTTTATTTGAATGTTTGTGGCCCATTTCACAAAGCTCATCCTGTCTCACAGTGGCTGCGTTCGGGCGTGCAGTTCTGCGTGCGCATTGTACTCGGGTCACATTACGCGAACGGCAAGTCCTCAGTCCGCATGCGCGAATGGCCATCAGTCAAGATGGCCGTCTCTTGCCATGACTACACAAAAAACACCGTTCCACTGCTCACAAGAAATTGAGGAAAATACAGACCGTAAGTCGTGGGAACCTTTGATGCCGTGTAAAACAAACCTTGTTGTGAGTTGTTGTTTCAGTTATCCAGTTGACACGTTTAGCAAATTCACAAGAAATCCAACCTATATCCCGCCATCTTCGTGCACTCATCAGGAGTAGGAGCACACCCCCCATTTGTTGGGGAGTACCGAGAGCATACTCTCACTGACCCAAGTGTCGTTAATCTTGCCGTGCGCAGGAGTATGCTCGTGTTAACACGCCCGAACGCAGCCAGTATGTCCTGCAATGTAGGATTTAAGACAAGGCCAAGCTGTAAGATAGATTTTACCAACGGCATCTTAAGACCTGTCCACATGGGTACTTCTCCCATTTAAAGTCCAATGTGGACAGCCTAGTACGTTTTCCTCTCAGTAACTTTTCCTTCCTGGCCAACTGCTGCCCAGGAAAATTGACCAGGTAACTTTTCTCGAGACAATAAGCCCAGTGCATACACAGAGAGTCGGTAAAAGTGCCTCGTGAACACGTACATATACATCCGGGTGCCGGTACATGTACACCACGCATGCATGCAGAGCGTGATCCAAAACTGGTAAACACTGGATGAAAAATTCAAAATGTCTCAAATTAATTAAAATAATACCGAACAGTAAAGATATTTCCATATTTTACAATCATATTACAAAAATTAACAAAATAAATTTGACTGGGTACACTGTGCCATCACATTTTCAAGAAATAGTTGAAAATGCATGTAAAAAATGGTAGTTTTTGTCAATTTTATTGATTGTCCGTCCCTTAGAATAAAAACAACCTCTGCATAAAACTGTCAAGTCAATTTCAACATGTGATAAACTGGGTGTGTGTATTAACATCAGTAGCAGGTAAACAAACAGGTTCACTTTAGTTTTCATTTGTTGTATTGACTAAGGAAAGGCATTAGGTGGGGGTTTGGTCACGTTTTTCATGCCCCAGGGTGGGGCATTTGACCCTTTTAAATAACATTTTCTGTGCAATTGTATACAAGATGCGCATGTTTTGCACCCGAGGGTGGGGATTTTGGTCACCTAAATGTTGCCCCAGGGGTGGGGATTTTGTTTGGGGGGGGGGGGGGGGGGGAAACAATTGATAGGTGCATTACAACAAAAGAAAACACGGCAGTGCATTATATTGACAGCTCGGATATCTCTCCCGTGGTCTTGGTAAAATTTTAAGACGTATATATTGAAAGAAGGAAGTGTGACAGAACACGACCCTCATTTTCTATTTTTTCCCACTATTTATACTTCAGGTCCACAATGTATCATTTGCACTCGATCTCATGGAAGATGCTGGATTATCGAAAGCTAAAGCAAGGCCAGAGGGTAAGTGGGAAACACAGTCTTGACTAAATGTACATATAATGTTCTACTTCATGTAACTCAATTTTGTTTGTGCTCATGCACAGGACAGGTTTATTTTATCATAATGACATCTGTTAGTTTACATACATGTATGTACTTTTCACGGCCCTCCAAACTGTCTGGTTTCCTGAGGTCCCACAGAAATGCACACATGTAAACAAAGTTGTAATACAGTGTAGTTTTAATACAACATACCCTTTATATGGGTGTTAACCTGCATTGGAAAGCATTATTTACTGTCATAGTCCAAAATTCAAATGGTCTTTCCACAGTAAAGGGGGCATTTTGGCAACCGACCTTGTTTTCGAGGAAATACCTTTGTCTGGTCTCAAAATAAAAAAAATAAGTTTAAGTTGTTCTGAAGAGATAACTTAAGCCCAAAAAGGGTTACAAATAATGTGACATGCCTTTCTAAAAACCCTGTGTACAAATTTCCAATTGATCACGTTCACAGACGCCATCTTCGTAGGATAAAATTCTACTGCGTATTAAACGCCATCAAGTACGCGCACGCACACGTTGTAACATGTTCCAAACACGCACGCGTGTTGCTCGAAATTTGTTCGAAATACGGCGCAGCCGATGCGTGTCACAAAAAAATACGCTCAATATTCTGATGCACGTGCTGATTTGTGGGAAGTGATGTCATTTGAACGTGATCAATATACGCTCGTAACCATTTTAGGCCGTCCCGGTTAAGATAAATATCTGTATGCAGATATTTAGAGGGTATTCATTCCGCTTGAATTATTTTGTATATGATTAGACAATTCTATCCGCATGACAGACACACCTTGTCACAGGAATAGGTGAACAAATTCAAAAAATTACAACATACAAAAATCCCTAACTTATTGTGCGTAGTGTATACATATGTGTATTCTCTCCTCTAGATGTGGCCCAATGTCATCTGAAATCTATCCTTCGTCTTCTATACATCATCTTCCTCAAATATAAGCAGGGAGACAACAACAAAATCTAATGCAGGTTTTCTTCTCTTCTCTGCGAGAGTTTGCCGAGCGTTTCTTGAACTAACATGACCTATTAACTCTCTACTCATTCTCCTTTCAGTTCCCCAGTCATCTGTCTATCTTGTCTGTGTTTGTTACCTTGCCCTTATTTTTTTTCTTCCTCCTTTTTTTTTATTGACTCAACTATCTTCACTAGTCACTTGAATAAATTACTGCGAAAAAAAAAACGTTTTTTTTGTCACTCGAGAACAAATGTTTATGAATTAAAAACCTTAAATTCAGACTCATTCTTTTAAATATATTGCAGACAACTTTAAAAAAAAAAAACCTTGTTGGCAATTTTTCCCACAAAGGTACCATTTTACATCTAATATATTAATTACCAGATGAAATCCTACCTCAAACCCCCGCCCCCCAACCCCCTATTTGTCTGTTTTTCTGTCTATCTTTGCCCTGTCGTGTCTTACTCATCTCGAAATCCTCTCACCGCATCTGTCTGAACTAGCCTAGGGTGTGTGCATCGGAAGAAGGCATGCATTTGCATCTTAAAGTTTGTACAACATGATGACCATTTCAAAGAGCATGTTTTTTTTCTTCCGGCCCCATTTTGTTCTTTTTTTAGCAGATGGTTAATTTCAGTGGCCCATTTGAAAACTAACGTTTGTTGAATGCTTGATACTTTGAGCATGTTACAGTGTGGTTGTATAAAAAAAGGTTTTTTTTCACATTTCACCCAAGGTTTTTTATGGGCTAGCCTGTGTGAAGCATGTATTGTGCACATGTAGGTGCAGCCCTACAAACTGACAAGGATGCAGTGCAACCAATCAGCATGAAGATTTTGTAGTCACATAATGAATATGCATGAATCTATGCTCAGAGTCCTCTTGTGCTCACAGGTCATTTCTAAAACTTTGTCTAGAGACACAGGTGGAGTGTTACGGTACATTGAGTGAAAAATTACCAGAATGTTGAATGCTTGTATCTAGAATTAATATGCAACTGTGCACTGCATTTGTACATCACGAATTATTCATGACACACATTAATATTCATAACCATTCTGCCCAATCAACAGATGTAGTCAACCAGGACCTGAAATCAACAATGAGGGTGCTCTATAATATATTCACCAAGTACAAGCATCTGACGTAGGATCAATAGAGGGCGCCCTTCCCATATAGCTGCCAAGTATACAATTCCCACTTCTTGCCCGACTACTGCGAGGCGGCGACGGGTTCCTGTACGTAGACAACATTGTAAAAACTAACATTACGTTATTTTTCTTCTTTTTTTTCTGTTGTGTAAATAACCATTAAGGGATTCATTTAGTAAAGTATTATTCTCTACTTTTTCTAGCATGAAACAAATTTATTCAAACTGTAATATAGAATTTATGCAGCATAAGGTGGTAATTGTAGTTTTTTTTTAACTTAAAATTAAACTGTAAAAAAGTATGCTCAGTAAATAGCTTGCATAGTGAATAGGCTGCTTATTTAAAAATATGTATGTTGGTATTTTGTATTTAATGGCCGTCCCAAGTTTTAACAGTTTTACAGAAAGTATTTTCAAGACTCCACCACCCACCCCTCCCCCCACCCCCCCCCCCCCCCCCCCACCACCCCCCTCCCCCTACCACCCCCTCCCCCTCCCCCACCACCCACCACCCCCACCCTCCCCCCGAAATACTACTTATCAACATTTTGTCACTGCCATGGAATGTCAACATTTTACAGTGCATGTAAAGTCCTACGAGGCCCTTGACCCCTCCCCCTCCCCCTCCCCCTCCCCCTCCCCCTCCCCCTCCCCCTCCCCCTCCCTTCTTTAAAACAATGTGCTCTTGGTCATCACGGAAATGGTCATAACTTGGTCAATTTTTGACGGATTGACACAATGTTTGTAGTTTTGTGAAGCTTGTAATATACTCCATCTGAAAAAGTCATTAGCTCCATTTTCATTTTTTTATGCGAGAGCCTACTTTCGGTGGAGCGGCTCACATGTCTCTGTTGCGAATATAATTACAAGTCCAGTTTCGAGAAACAAATGATGAACATGTACAAAAGAATACATTGAATGGTTTGTGAGTTGAACTAAGACCCAGATAATATTGTGATGGACTGGACTACAAGCCATTATCCTACATGCAGCATAAATTCCAACATGAAAATTCTGGGGGTTATTTCCTGTGTCTTAATTCATCAAAATCGCAAGCAACAAGTATTGTCCCTGTTTGTACTCAGTTGTGATAAACTTGTAATTCTATTGTTACTGAATTGTAATGGCCTCCTTATTAGGTAGTGCAGTAGCAGACGAAAATACTTTTTACTATTTAGTTGCTATCATATACTTTTCTACTGTATATTATTAAAACTCATTATTTATTAACTCAAGTGAATTGATACTTTTAGACTAGCCCGAATGCCTCTGGCCGCGCACATCTTACATGTATGTGTGACGGCCAGAGAGGTGGACCTTCCCCAGCGTCCGGACTTTATTGGGCGCCTAACATTGGGCGCGCTACGCGTCCAGTGCAATGCATAGTTCCGACTTGTCAATCAAGCCAAACCCGCCGACCAATCACAACAGAGCTAGCAGACAGCGCCCACATAGGTCAAAGTGCATTGCATCACAAACAATCACGCGATTTTCTGCCCATATACAGTTTGTAGGCCTACATGTTGTATGCGCCAGTGACCGGTGAAGATTGGTTTCAATGTCGGGCGATTCGCTGTTCAAAGGTAGGAAAGCGCATTTTTATTAATATGTCATCCCCGAGTTACTAGCCCTTCGCTCAGTGTGTGGTACGCGTACGGTAACTGTCGACCCTAAAACATAAATACCTTTGAGTTTTCTCCAATGAATCTGTGCTTTCCATGCCGAGTCCCGTTGCTTTGTACGTTGTGTCGCCATTTTTTGCGATGGCTTGTGAGCACATAGCAACAATATCCAAGGGACGGGGTTAATTAGGGCAATCTCGGAACTATGCATTACAACACGCCCAGAAGGCCGCCGCCATTTTTGAAACGAAAGAACGGAACGATATTTCTAGAACGTGCAGAATGATCGTCGCCTCTTTGCCGGATGGATGAATACTTCTGGATAAGGGAACGTGTTTTGGAAAAGATATTAGTTCCTCTATGTGTAGGTACCCTAACTTCGGAAATCTCTGTCTAGGATGAGTGGAAAATCTCGCTCAAAGTATGTAGCAAATCCGCTACAATAAAGTCCGGCCGTCACACAAGTGCGGCCAGAGGCATTCGGGCTACTTTTAGACATGCAACAGTCGTCGTATCACTTGTACATGTACATGTAATTTTTGTTATTACGTATTGAAAACAAATCAGGATTTATTATGATGTCATAACAAATGCACAAAGGAAAGATTTTGAAGTTGCAATCGGTTTCCTTTTAGGCAATCATGTTTACAATGCTTCCAAAATAACTTGACCGCTAATTTCTAACAACTGTACAATGTCAAAAATATTAAGTGGTGCTTTGAGTTTGTTTTCTTTATAGCAGTGTTTATTTTCCTAACAAAATGATATTCATGTATACTGTAATTTAATTTTTAACATTGTAGATTTATTCAGTATAAAATAATTGGTTTATAAAATATGGTAATTATTGCGTCAGTCTGTACGATCCTTAAAGTTATATTGTACGTGGTTCTCAGCAAATTTGTTTTTTTTTTCTCCGAACGAATTGTTCAGCCATTTATTTTAACGTAAAAAACCTCATACTTTGTATTTTAGACATCGACAACCCTGTGAAAAACGCTGTTTTCATGCCTTGCCTAGACTTGCCCGGGTCTGACTTCCTATGTGGTGCGGTGCGTGCAGCGCGCCCTTTGCTGGTGGCCTGTCAAATCCCCTTTCTTCTTTCTCGGAAGACCTTCTGAGACGGAGGAAACAGAAGAAAACAGATTGGACAGGCCACCGGTCTGGAGGGCGCGTTGCAGACCGAGCACGGGAGGTCAGACTTGGGCAAGCCTACGCTTTATTATTCGAAATATTGACAGTAATATTGTTCGATAACTAAACGTTGGTCGATTCTTTTTTTCGTTGAGATCTCCTTTGAAAGCGAATAACATTTATGTTTTAAAACAAAATTAAATTAAAACAAAAAGTATTTTTCGAGGTGCCGCACCCAAAACGCACGGACTATATCTTTAAAGGCAGTATACATCATTGGTAATCTCGAAAATCAGAAATGTTCACAGATTTACGCCTAACTTACACAATATAAACATGATGACCGTAGAAAACTTCCCCTGAAATGGTTTTGTCTGAAGTGCTATAGTCTTCGAGAAATGAGTAAAACAATTAGTTTTCGTCTCATGAGACGAAAATTCAATTCGCCCCAAAACCATTTCGCCCAAGTGCCATTTCGCCCCAAACCACTTCGCCCGAGTGCCATTTTGCCCCAAATTACTTCGTCCAAACACTACATCGCCCAAATGCCACTTCGCCCCAAAACCACTTCGTGCACAGGCCGTGGTTCAAGGCGAAGAGGTTTTGGGGCGAAATTACTGCAAACCCTTTTTTGACTGTTTTTTTAAAAGTTAGACGAAGTACGAAGCTGGTTTATGCTCAGGTTGGTTTTAATCATGCATGTCTTCAATCACACAGGGGGTGAAACTATTTGTAACAGTTTACCAATCATGTATACTATCTTTAAATGGAATTCGAAGTATATGCGTAAGCAACAACTATATAGCCAACGAAAATACATCCAAGTCAAGGAATAATTTTTTAGGCCTAGTTCTGATTTGAATTGAAATTTAATACGTCTCCAAAAGCCTAAATGCACCCATTAATTGTTTCCTCTAACCTATAATGGCTGTTTTATCTAAGCCGAGTTTGATTATACGTCTTCCAAAGGAGTTCGGCAGCTGTTCCAATTTTCCCCCATGTCTTGAAAATAAAGTAGGCCTTTTTGCTCAATTGTATGTTTTAGGTTTGATTAAACCTTTCCAGTTCAAAGCACGTAATATTAGATGTAGGCGCCACATTGTCCAAAATAAACTAATATGTAATTGCATTAGGACAGCCATGTAGGACTATTCCATCAGGTTTTGGAAATTTTCATGGAGAATGTTTTTTAATCTCTTGACTGAAATTGGCCTTCGTTTTAGTTGATCAGGTAATACGATAGTTCTGATGATCGTGCATGACGCAAAAGTGACCAGCCGTGTTTTTGTGTCCAAAATGTTCACAATAATTTTGTCAAAATGATCATCAGGACTAAAGTTGCGGGGGCTTTCAGTTTCCTTAAATATTCTTAAATTCTGCCAAAATTGTCGTTTGTTGTGTATAATATGATAGTAATTACCATGATAATTTATTCACATGAAAACGCGTGCAATAATGCCGTTGAATAAGGGGTCCACGTTTTCGTGACCATAACCAGGAACATGTTCACGTAATTACTGAATCAACCAATGAAAAGCTTCGGTCGTCAGCAACCAAAGCCGATCATTGGTTGAATCGGTGATTGTGTCAAAAACGTGTTTCTGATCTTGCTCGCGAAAACAGGCCAATGGTATATCCCCGCTCAACAATTTTTCCTTTATTGATATACGTTGTACATGCATTCTCGTGCATTGTTTTACGGTCGTCGTTGCTGCACATGACGTTTATCGTATACCACTGTTTTGTTCCCAAAATGTGCTTCCTATACTAGTTTTCTATGAATTACTAATCGGTTTTCTTTCATTTTTCCAAAACTGACATAAATTAAAGTTCTTGGCAGTGCTATACACACGGCCGGAGTATATCGGGTACATTAAAATGTTGGATGGAATAAAATGTGAATATGTTGTAACTGACCACAATAACGCAAGTTTGTAAATTAATTCATCTTTCAGAAGATCTGTTTTTGAGCGATTCTGCGAATAAAACCATTATAAATCAAAAGAAAGACATCAACAAACTCATCTGGAGAAATTACAGCTTTGTCAAAATGTACCACGTTTTAAAAAAACATGAAAATCCATACGCGTTTTCCTGGTCTTGTCGGGGTGTTTCAAACATTCGTTCTCAGTTGATATGGTACTATGTGGCTTGCGTCATGCACTCTGATCTGTGGCGCACATCATATACTGCGTGTGCGCAGGATTCATAAAAATGCATCGCGTTGTGGAACACGCACACGCAGTACACAGCGCCCATGCATTTTGGACCGCGTAGATGCGATCCAAAAATAAGTAAATCTTTGCAAACGATCTAAATAATTTAATCTTTACGGATTATTTTCTGGTAAAATTATATCATTTTGAGCGGAAACCTTTCATTGGGTAGTTGCTATTAATTCAATCTTTAGGCCTACTTTCAGAACTTTTCCCCTGTAAACTCGTCGATTACTTTTTAGGGTCATTGCAAATGATACACTGGGCCTTTAAACCGGGCCAACCCTCCTCAACCCAGGCGACTTCATGGATTATCCATCAAAATGATTTGCATTTATAGTTCAGTTTTAGGGAGAAATCGAAAAAAGTAATAAACATTTTGATTTTTTTTAGCAGTGCTGTAGTACCCGTAAAATTCATTTAAAATTGGTCATTTGAAATGACCAGTATTACGTGATTAGGAAATATTTCACAGCAAACATAAATATGAACCTTGAAAAAGAAATTACAATTTTATGAATAAAAACAATCCACCGATGGGAAGTAATGCCCAAAAGGTGAGTTTTGAAACTTGAATTTGTTATAACATATGTGACGGGCTCTAGGAAAATTAGTCACAAGTCGCGCTGGCTACAGTATTCTTTTTTGCGACCATAAAAAGACATCTGTGGCATTTCTACGCTCATTAAAATACCTAAACACAAAAGAAATTCCAGGCGTAACACAGACATTCCAGGCGTAACACAGACATTCCAGGCGGTATCTGGGCACCGCCAGGAATTTCCATTGTGTTTTGGTATTTTATTGAGCGTGGATTTGCCGCGGATTTCTTTTTATGGTCGCAAAAAGAATACTAGCCAGCGCGACTTGTGACTCATTTTCCTAGAGCCCGTCACAAATATGAACCTTGTAAAAAGAAATTACAATTTTATGAATAAAAACAATCTACCGATGAAGTAATGCCCAAAAGGTGCAGTTTTGAAACTTGAATTTGTTATAGCATAGCGTCCCCAGTGGTGGTGAAATTCATGCCTTATTTTAAGATGTCTCATTTGAAAGAAAATAAGGCCCTGTCCTAATTAGCCTTTTGCATGTATCATTTGAATCCGGGCTGGCGTCCCGAATTCTTCACTTTCAAATGGAGGTGCAGTTTAGAAAGTCCACATACTATGCTGTTGTTGCTACGTGGTGCACGCCATTGCTTTTCAACCAACAGTCTGGTTGCTTTATGCCATTCACTCCTACGTAGAACACGGTATTGATTCTGTACTTCACACCTGCCACGTGCACCACATAGCAACAAAAATTAGTCTGGTCAAGTGGATACTGAGTGTGAATGTGAAAGGAAGTACGTCTCAGTACACCAGACGCTATAGGCCTACATGTGAAACACGCAGAAAGCCAATTATTTGGCCACGTGCCTAAATTCCTGCCTTTGGGGTTTGTTTTGGCGACTACAACCAGAAACATTTTGTGACGTTCTTTAACCAATAAACATATTGGGTTGCTGACGACCAAAGCTTATCTTTGGTTGGATTACTGATTACGCTAGAAACATGTTGTGAGGTTGCAATCCTTTATCCAATGAACAGTTTCGGTTGCTGACGACCAAGCTCATAATTGGTTGGATTAATGATTACGTCAAAAACATTTGTGACGTTGCAATCCTTTAGCCAATGAACTGCTTCGGTTGCTGACGACCAAAGCTCATAATTGGTTGAATTAATGATTACGTCAGAAAAGTTTTTGGTTATCGTCGCCAAAACAAGCCACAGCTTACGGTATAGGTATAGACCAATCCGGTAACTAAGCATCCTCTTACAACAGTGCCCCTTTAACGCACTCCCTAACTCCTGCGTACAGTGGCCCTGTTGAAAAAGGCCCCATTTGGCGGTGGGACTAGCGACAGAAATCTTGTCGCCTCTGCTGGACCAATCAGGACGCTTGCAGTGCATTGTAGCACGATTGCAGGCATTCAAATGTAACGCGCGCGGATTGTAAACACCGTGCATGCATGTGATACATAAACTCGGTAATCCTGGCCGTTGTCCGCGTCGGCGATTGGCTGCTATTTAAAGCATATTGGGGAATCCCTTCCATTACATTCGTCAGCATGCATCCCTGTTATTAATTTGAAAAACTGCGGAGTAAATAAGGTTCGTCGTTTGAAAGTTTGGTAGGAATGGGACAGTCATAAGGAACGGAACCCAATACAATTTCTGGAAAGTATAGAAATTGTTTCTTTTCGGCATAACATGACCGAATTGATTAAATTACATCAAAATGACTCGGGCGTGAGTTGGCTCAAGAAAACAGCCGGCTCGCTCCACAGATTTGCGTGTATTTCCTCAGGGTATTGTCACGTCGCTTTGCAGAGTAGAAATTCCCTGAGATCTCAGGATGGTAACTAAGGTCTCCTCCCTGTATATCCGCCATAGCTGGGGGCGTCCAGTGCATGGTCTGTGCGTTTTGTGTTGCTGTTAGAACGAAAAGCGCTCATCCTTTACATGCACGATCGCGTGCACGCGTCGCGCCTCCTTCGCGTACACGCGTACACGCGAGGCGCCTGCGCCCGCCTAGCCTTCGCGTATACACAACCCTACAAAGACGCGCAACTTGTTCGAAGTAAACAAATGCAGCTTCAACAACAGCGAAAACATACACTGAGTTCATTCAGTGGAAGCCCCTCAGCTATGGCGGATGTACAGGGAAGGAGACCTTAGTTACCGAATTGTTGTATAGACAGTGTATGCTCACGTTTTGACTCGACTTTCGGGGATTTCTGTTTACTTTTGGTTTCTATCCAATTACAAAACCGCATAACAGTTACTATAAAGACCACTGACTCAACACATAGGAATGTAACAGGACACGTGCGGAACTGGAAGTCTGAAATGTTGGGAGCCATAACAAAAACAATCCAATGGGAAATTCTCTGATATATGTATCCGTGTATACTATGGAAATCAGTTACTAGTGTATTGCATTTTAATAGAGTATACGTTATTGGTAAACTGATAAAAACGGTGTTATTTTCCCCCATGACTAAAAACGTATGTTGATAAAACTGCCTAGTAGAAATTTCAGCAACATAGATGCAGTAATACCGCAGAAAACCTTTTAAAAAACATGCATACTTTCTGTCATGAATGAATAGTAAAAACGTTGTCTGCAGACAACTTTTTTGAAAAAGCACCTTCATTGGCAATTTCTCCCACAAAGGTGTCATTTTACACGGAAAAAAAAATCATGCATCGTGTTTGTTACCATTGCTATCAACACTTTTAGTCAGAATTTTCTTGTCAACTCGTGAAGTAATATTTTGGGTAAGTGTACAGCAAATGATGTATTGGGGATTTAAAACATGCCATGTGTTGGACACAAAATAGTGGACTGACCGTGTACACGGTTCACACGTGTTGTGCATCGCTTTTGCCCAGGTAAGGCACAGTCTGAGCTGAGCCAGTCTCCGGTATGGAATAATTCAGGAAATAGTAGAATGTCGGTGAATGATTAAACCAATTTAGATATCACCGCCACAGTCAAAACTGCAACTCGATGCTCCAAATAAAAAGTAATTTCCTGCCAAGAGGAAAATGCCACACTACTGGCCGGTTGTATACCTCACAAAATTGTGCTCCAATGATCCGTTGGTTGTTATGATATGCGTACATTCACCCTCAAGAAGGATTATTGACACCCCTTCGGGGCTAGTCGACGAGGCTTAAAAACGATGACATCACCTACTTCGGGCTGCCTATTGTTTGGATTGAACGTGGGGAGAATATTGACGCACTACGAATGCGATTTACTTCGGCATTATAAATCGAAATTTCGCATCAGAATATAAAAAAATCGGACATGAATATTTAATCGGTGAAACCTATCATATTTACATATAATAGCGAAAGTATTAGAAATCTTATTATTATTATTATTATTATCAAAGAGTGTTTTTTTATGTAGCAATTGTTACTAGGAAACAACATTTTTTATGCTTTATTGTGATTCCCAAAAATGTTAAATTTTTCATTGATATAATAATTGAATTAAGTCAATCTAAATTTTTATTAATAAAAATATACAAATCACGATTTTAGTCATACATTTTATTTTATTTCCAAAGGAATTTATTTGCCTAAACTTCGGAAATACAGCAAGATTTGAATAAATTATATTCCTCATCATGTTTATATCCTGAAAACGTGTATGCATTTTGTTTTGTTTCTTTGTAATTGACATGAGTTACACATGAATTTTGCACGAAATCTTCAAAAAAAGTTTAATATTCCCAATGCGTAATTAATATGCATGTATTCACAATATGAGCATCGCACGCACGGTGGACCCCAAATGTAAAATTCGTAGAGTATTTTAATGCTGATACAGAAGATTTACATTTTGTATTTACAATTATTTACCAAAAACTATTTTCACATTACACTTTTGTAAGTTAAACGAAACGAAGAAATATTATTGGCGTAACAGGTGCACGATAATTGATTGATTTTATGTTAAATTCTCCCAACCAGCCAATCCGCGTGGCTCCACCCCCTGCAGCGCTACGCTTGGCTCTGCTGTCTGCCATACCACACGTCATTCCACACATAGTTTCTTCCCCATCGCTGGAACGCCAAAAATCCTCACGAAAATTGCTCTTTTTTACCAAGAATTCCGCCCTAAAGCTCTCCAAACCAGTGCCTTGACTACTCAAAAAGCTCCACAAAGAATTTCCAGGTAAGTTTTTGTGTATTTCGTGCATATCCGGAAGGTTTACGGTCGCAAGTCGCAGGTGAATTTGGCGCATCTTTCGCATTTTTGTCATATTTTCCGACTCACGAGTGCGTACTTCCGGAACAAGTTTCAAACTTGTGGCTCGTTTTCCTGCCCGGGAAATCCTCACAACGGATCTTCACCGGCCGTTCCCAATACAGCCATTTGTTACGGGAACTCTTCTGGCGTGATTTCGGACTGTTTTGGGGACATCATTTGCGACGTTAACGGAGATTGCAGCGCAAGTTTGGACTACCCTTCACCGATGTGTTGTGTACTTGGGGGAAAAATGTCTCCCTCCAACATTGTTCTCTGGCATAGTTGGCGATCCTGCACTACGTTGTATGCATATGGACGTGAAACCGCGCATACACAACACACGGCGTGTGTGCTGTGTTGGCGTACGCTATGCAGGTAACGAATAGGGTTGAGCGGTTGCAGGCTTCAACTTGGGCCCCCAGCCTGCGTGCTGGTTGCGTGCCGTAGTTTGCCTCCAAATTTGGCATTGGGGTCGGACTAGCCAAATAACCTTTGCGAGTGACGGGCTTCGCTAGTTTAATTCCTCGAGATATGGCGGTAAAGACGCCTGTCTCAAAATCTTTGAATGTCCTTAGATTTGATTTCCTGATGGTGTTTTGTAGTGACTCATTTTTTTGTTGTGGTTTGCGATTTTGCACCCGGTTTTTCGAGGCATTGTTTAATTGTTTGCGAGTTTAGGTTGAATTCATTGTGTAGGTCAGCTGTGGTTTGTTGATCTTATTCAATACAATAGAGAGTGGAATTCGTGGCAAGGAATCTTGCCCTAATTTATAATGTCAAATAAAAGAATCGGTCAAGTACATCAAGCACCACCAGATTAGCAGGCATGTAAATTGAAATAATCCCTTTTTAACTTAATTCCCCTTCTCCAACTATTTTCTTTGTGATTTGTGAATATTTTCAGGCCGAGGCTTTATGTGGATTTGGGTGCATAACATTTTTAAGTGCAATGTATTATGTGGTGTTTTGTTAACGATATATACAGGTTCTCAGCAAATTTGATATTTTTTTCTCCGAACAAATTTTAAAAAAAGAATTACTTTATTTTAACGAGAAAACATACTTTGTATTTTAGACCGACAAATTAACGCTGTGAAAAATGCCGTTTTTATATGGCTGTTTTTGCACCTTGCCTAGACTTGCGCAGGTCTGACTGGTGGCCTGTCAAGTCTCTTTTCTTCTGTCTCGGAAGACTTTTTGAGACAGAGGAAATGGAAGAAAACAGATTGGACAGGCCACTGGTCCGGAGGGCCCACTGTGCGCTGCGTGTTGCAGACCGAGCACGGGAGGTCAGACTTCGGCAAGTCATGCTTTAAATTATTGGCGGACTGCCAATAATTCGAAATATTGACAGTAATTATTCGATAACTAAACGTTGGTCGATTTTTTTTCATTGATGTCTCATTTGAAAGCGAACAACTTTTATGTTTCTAGAAAAATATCAATTAAAAAAACTTTTCATTTTTCGAGGTGCCCCAGCCAAAACGCACAGACTGTATCTTTAAGCAGCTAAGTAACCTTTAATAGTTCGTAAAGCTGTTTAGCAGAAAAATTGCTTAATCCAACATACAATATAAAAATGAATTAATAATCAAAATTGTATGTGAACTTGTGTTTTTAGCAAGAATACAGGGATGTGATTGTTCCTGGTTTTTCCCGAAACTTTCTTTTGTCTCGTTGGTTTGTGACAAAGATTATTTCAGGAAAACAAATCACATCCCTGAGAATAGCAGGACACCAGTCAATTGTAATACAAGTCGTATAAGATTTTGACTGAAAACCCATTTTTATAAAGTAAACAAATTCTGGATTTATAAGCAAATTTTTCTGCTAAACAGCTTTATGAAATTGGCCCCTGGTAAATAATGTGCTTCGATTTAATTTATTTTGTTTAACTTTTTTAATTATGTGGTGCTGTTGTTCCTGTTGTACGTTAACAGTTTTCCAATCGTGTAATCTGTCTTTAAATTCTCCCTAATATGGTACATCTTGAATACCTCAAAAGTGTTTATCTGATTTTAAAAAACACTTGGGTGTGTGAAATGTTTCCTGTATTGTCCCCTAGACCTTGTACACAGGGTTTCAGTGTTTACCACTTGACTAGAATTATCTTCTTCTTTTTTCAGTGAAAGAAAGAAGGGCTATAGGATGTCACATAATGGGTGATCAAGGCCAACAGTGACTCTTATGCAGAAGATTATTTTGGGAATAAATTTTCATGGTTTGTACACACATACATGTATACAACCAAAATGAGACACTATCATATTGGAAAGATTAATGTAGGCTAATTGACCATTTAAACTTGCATACAAAAAATATGACATTGGCTAAAATAAAATATAATTTTTGTCCTCGTAAAATTGTCACATTTTCCAACTTTTCCCCCCATGAGATCTGCACTTACACATGTACATGTAGTGATGGTCATTGAGACATATTTTAAGGAAAAATTGTATCGGTAACTTTGAAATTCCAAATGCCTGATGTCAGAATTAGAATAGGGTCTTTCTATAAATTAGGGGTCCAAAAGTGTGACATTTAGTGTCCCCCTTTACACCTGATGTGTTATTTTTTGTACAAAAATCATTAAAATGGCCTTTAAACCATTTTGTATGAATTGTACTTTATGTACTCACTCTTTGAGATGGAAAGTATTTCAAGAATGTGTTCTGAATTTACAAAAACAAGATGTAAAATGTAACGGGGGATGCCAAAACTGGACCCCTAATTTATAGAAAGACTCAATAACATAATTTCAAAGTTAGTGTTGTCAAATTGTCTTGAAGTAAAAATCATGCAGTGGATGACATCTTTGCAAAATGAGGAGTTAGATTGGTATGTAGGCGCCTTGATCGGGATTTCCCTGAATAAGTTTGCGGTATAAATACACTCGGCAAAAGAAGTTCTTGGACACTTGTAAAAGTTCAAATAATTTTTAAAAATAATTCATAAAAAGCACATTATTGTATATCAATATGACCACACAATAGTTCTCTACCAGCATGATATGGAGTTAACGCGTGAGCAATCATGCATGGCTGGTTACACGCATTAAACAATAGCAAGTACAGTAACAGAAAATTGCAAGAAATGGAGCATTCAGTTATTCAATTGTGAAACAGTTTATGTGGCATAATGATCCATTGAAAGAAAAAAGCAGTATGTTTCTTTGCTGGGGGTTCATTATTGAACAAATCCCGTGCACATTGTCAAGTCAAAATTAAATGCCATTTTGAAAAGAAGAGGAAATTATCCATCTTGGATGCATCATTATTCCACTGGAATTGTTAACAAAATTTAGGCCTGCAGGATGGACATGATTATTAGCATTTGAATGCTCCATTTCTTGCAATTTTCTGTTACTGTACTTGCTATTGTTCAATGCGTGTAACCAGCCATGCATGATTGCTCACGCGTTAACTCCATATCATGCTGGTAGAGAACTATTGTGTGGTCATATTGATATACAATAATGTGCTTTTTATGAATTATTTTTAAAAATTATTTGAACTTTTACCAGTGTCCAAGAACTTCTTTTGCCGAGTGTATATATCGTTATCATTACGTAGGCCTACATAGCATGTGCTATTTCCTGTGCTGAAGAGTTTATGGTAGGCCTACCGTACCGGTAATCAACTTTGATAATTGATAATGGTGTTGATAATTTGTTGGGTATAAATACCATACACCTTGGCCACTAATTCTTCATAATATTGACATTACAGCCCATAAATTAGTGTAAATATGGTAAGGAAACATGAATACAGTGAGAAAATTTCAAGTTTTCCTTTGAAAACACTTTTTTTGTCATGCCCCATACACTTAGTGCATGGAGTCTCTACTGGCGAGGGCGTATGGTATTTTTTCCATTTGTTGTTAGTAAATAAATTACATAGTTCGTTTGTTTTAGGCAGTCGCACAAGAGTAAAAAAACTCCTCCATTATACTACCGGGGGGGGTAGGTATTGCACTGGCATCCATGTGAGTGGGCAAGTGTTCTTATTTGATTGATGCAACAATGGAAATGCGTGCCCCAAGATGTCTGTCATACAAATGGTCTATAGTATTGCTCTGCACTCGTATGTTGCAAGGCCTACATGTATATTGTTTCCGTGCATCTTGTTAGCCACACTACATGTATGTGCAGTATTTTAATTCCCGACTTGAATGCAATGCCCATGGTGCATTACAGATAAATTGTGCGGCAAGAATATACCATACACAAGACACTGAGAATTTGTCTTAACCTTGTAAAAAATGCTTGCTTGATCAGTATCATTTCCAAGCTTATTAAAATACAAGAATACAACCACACAGACCTGGTTATTTTATTGCATTCCTGTATTTTAATAAGTCTGGATCTGCCGTTGTTGTTGATAAAAAAACATAAAATTCAGAGGGCAACATTTTACAGTTTTACTTTGGGAAAAAATTTCCATCATGCTCCGTAGGTTGCATGCATGGGGTTACAAGCAGTGTGTCTGTGTATGGTAATATTTCCCTATGGTCATCCTGTGAATGCGGACAGGGCATCATCATTGAGTCCGACGATTTTTGACTGAGTTATCAGCAATCTCATTTCCGGCTCGAGCATGTTTGGCAACCAGTCACAATTCCTAGTGACAATGGAATCCTCTCCAGCCTGTTCATAAGACCCTGCATCTACAAGGTGTAATTTGTATGGAAATCTGCCCGTCCAGAAGCCTTCCCCGGCTACCCACAAGTGGACTTTAGCCCAAGTTAATGGGTCTGCAATTCTTGACTCTAGTTCATTGCGCTTAATAATCTACCAACGTAATACACTGCAAGTTTGATGTCTTGACATATCAAGAACAAAAAAATCCCTATTCAGGATGAAATGTCGATATCGCGGCAATAAATCTTGATGCTGGCAAGACACTGGTAAACTTGTTATTGACATTCAGGTTAATTGATGACTTCAAACTTCCAACCTGTAGCCAGATTCATTAAAAAAAAATGAGGAACAAGTATGGAGAAAATTGCATTTTTAGCTTATGGTACATGTACATTGAGGAAAGGGATGAGAAGTTAATTGTATGTGTCAGATAGCATTGTAGTATGTACATAATTTGCTTAAATCTGAAAAAAAAAAAAAACAGTTGCGAAGTTGATCAGAATTTGTTTTCTTTAAAAGCATTGGTAGTGCAGATTTGATGGAAAAACCCAAATTTAGGAGAGAAGATTTTGTGAGAAAACACTTATATTTTTCAGCCTGTCTAGGTATATCGTATGTTTTGTACACAAGGTCTGAAGCCATGATCAACTACTCGATTATTTAAAAAAAAAAAATGAATATAAAGATAAGGTAGAAAACTTTTAGGTATCATAGAAAACTTTTTGGAAAATAGTAAAACCCACAAGTATTCACAAGTTGAGACTTTCGCCTGAAGCTCACTGACAAAATTCCACTTGATTTTCAGAAAGACCACCCTTCCTTGTGAATAGATCTGTATTACTGTCCTTCTGATGGATTTAAAAATGGAAATGTTTAGATCATTTTACTTCATAAATGGTCTCCTGTTTTCTCTTTCCATCCCCCAAGGAATTTCAAGTTGTCATCGAAAATGAGGGTCTCCATGTTTTTCGGGGGTTTCTTTGTGATAAAATTTGCAAATGAAAAGACATGTGACGTAATACAATGTCTCAACATCTGAAACAAGGCTCCCAGTGTCAATTTGAAATTTGTCAGTTGCTGCAGTATTCTTACCCACTTTGCATCCCCCAGATTTTGTCACAGACACTGAATACAATGGAGCTAAAATGATACTGTTACACATGTAGGCCTGGGGCTTGACGTAAAATTAAAATGTGCTGAGCATTTTAATAGACACATTGTTAGTGTATTGAAATGTTTTTGTATGTGTGGGTGTGTGTACATACATGTACATGATTTGAGTTACACCTATATTATTTAAACATTGTCCCAACTATGTACATTTACATGTAGATGTACAAATGTAGGTTCACCTACATTATTATTTACAAACACAAATGTAGGCAAAACAAAAGGGTCAGCTGAAGTTGAAGCTGAATTCTCATGAAAGTTCACACAGTAACATGTTTGCTCTTCCACTACACTCCAGAGTGTAAAATGACTTATATTTTGAGTCACGAAAGGTTATCAGTCAACAGGCTTTCTGTTTTCATTTGTTGCACAGTAGGAATTTTCCATCACCTGCAGTCAGGCCACCCGCCTGCTGACACTCGGAAGAAAAAAAAACAGGATTTGTTAATGTTTCATTCACACCTAAAAGGTCTTAACAAAATGACTAAGGTTACTCTTCAACTGGGAAACTAATTACTATCAAGCTGTAGGTACATTATGTAGTTCTCTGAAACATGTGCACACCATTACCCAACCCATTCAGAAGAGTGCCAGAGGTCAGGTGTGGGGTCAAAGGGTTAGCAGGAGCCCAACAGGGGTGCCTCTGGCAATCTGCCTGACTTAAGGAAGTTCAAACAGGGTTTTGGCCTATTGTAAAATTGGAACTTACATGTAAAAGAAAACAAAAAAAGAGGGAGACTATTTTTATTCCAGATCTCTGCAGTTTTACCATAAAACTGATGTACCCAACCTCCCCTCGCCCCCCTCCCCTCCCCTCGCTCCCCTCCCCTCCCCACTAGTTCTCCCCACTAGTTCTCCCCACTAGTTCTCCCCAAAGAAGTATCATACATTTTACATGTATAGTGGATTCTGCTGTAACTACTTAGGCCTACATGTAGATTCCCATTGTAGTTGTGCATCTTTTGTAAAAGTCATTGTTACAATTGAAAAAAAATCTCAAAAACTACAACAGTGCTTTCATGCAAGATCACATGCTATACAATGTACACATTTCTATAAAATGAATTACATGCCAGGATTTGCACACAGTACAATTCTGCGCATTCTGGATAACCATTGCCCTAATGACATCATGGATTGAGCCATTGTACGTACATACATACATACATACTTACTTGTAGAATTATCGATTTTCAACAAAGAGGACGCATATATACCAGTACATACACGTATGTATTGTACATGTACTGTATCTGCGCATATGTCGGCTTTTCCAGGAATTTACCTTGTCCTTTTTGTAAACCCTACCCACATTTTTTTGTGTATACATGCCCTGTCTGCATGCACATTAGACATTAATATTGTAAGCAGGTCAAGTGTAGTTCTAGGGTGAAAGCTCTTTGAAGTTGAAGGTCTTTCTCTCTTCACATTGGTGGCATAGAGATAGCCAGTTAGGGAAACTAAAATTATTACAATTCACACCTGTGGTAGTGTCATTTTATTTATTTTTTGAAATTTTAATACTGCAGTTGTACCTGTAGTCTAAAGTCGAGTCCAAAAGTCCTCACAATCCTTCACAAGTCCCTGTTCCTATGTTAAGTCACAAGTCATTCAAATAAACTTCAATGAACTGCATTCTTTTGTGCGTGGTCATCCTTTTTTTCCCAATAACTGGACTTGTAATTATACATGTAGCATATGCCACACTTGTTACTTGAAGGACTTGTAATGGACTCGACTTTTGTTCAGCCCTGATTGTATTGTTTTGGAGAACAAGGAATTTTTTAAAATTTGTTCAAACAAACTTGACATCGTGTGTGTCATTAGTATGTTTAATTGATTTTGTTCCCCTAATAATTTAAATTGGTTTGTAATTCCTGCAAACTGGAATTGAGTCTTTCCGCAGTAAAGGGGGAATTTTGGCAACACAGACCATATTTTTTACAAAGGCGTGTTGTCACACTATTTGTAAGCTTTTTGGGCCTAAGTTATCTCTTCAGAACTACTTATTTATTTTATTTTGAGACCAGACAAAAGGTATTTCCTCAAAAATATGGTCTGTGTTCCCAAAATGCCCCCTTTACTGTGGAAAGACCCACCTGCGAATGATGTATTGGGGCTTTAACAGTCCTCCTTTTTCAACAAATTTCAGCAGACCTCGGTGGTAAGGCTGACCAAGCCCGACCATGTCATCGGAGAACTGGAGCCAAAGCGCCCCCACACAGCAGCCCCAGCATTCTCCTGGGCAGACGAATGAGGAGGAACTGGCCAACGATGCAGAGGGAGTCTGGAGTCCAGACATAGAGCAGAGCTTTCAGGAGGCCCTTGCGATCTACCCACCGTGCGGCCGACGGAAAATCATCCTCTCTGATGAAGGAAAGATGTATGGTAAGAAAATATTTTCAATAGTTGCACTCGAGTAACTTACGCTAAGCAAGTTTGGTTCACGACTAGAGTTAACCACTAGTTAAACGTCATCTTGGCAACACATATATGTATATATATCAGATACTGGAGAGACTTTAGATAGGTCCTTGGAATGCCTGCTTAAAATCAATATGAATGTATTCTTCCAAAGGAAATTAATTTTACTGGAACACCATACACTGAAGTTATAAGGAAAATAAAATTGCTGGTGTAAGCAAAACGGTGTGTTATTTTATACAAGGAATAGTTTGACGGTAACAGTTGTAAAGTGGACACCAAAATGTGACATGGAAATACCAATAAAATAAAACGGTTGTACTGAACGTTTTAAATGTTGTTGGAGATTTTTTTCGTTGTACTTGATGTTGTTAGGCCTTCCCAATTCTAGTTCACATGTTTCGTTAAATGACCGATAAGATCAGGTACTTCATTAAGTGCCAATTATTAATGACAACGTTTGTAACATGTTGTGTCCTGTGCGGTTACGAGCGTGCATGCCGAAGTTGCGTGATCACAGCTAAAGCTTTTATTTTGTGTAGTTGCTTCATTTGACGCACAGTTCCCCATGTATAAATAATAAAACCCCGAGACATCTACTGATGATGCCAGTTAAAAAAATTATTCACTTTCTGCATCCTTACTTGTTTCGTGTCCGGTTTGTTACGAGCGTGATCTGGGCACCGTTCTCCGTTGTACGTGCTATTCTATTTTTAGTAAAGCTACACACAGACAACCTCGTGTACGGTGTATGTGCACAACATGCAAACAAAACGTTTTCTGTATCTGTGTAAGAGGTTGAGGGTCGTGACGTCATCGAGTCCTTCCACACGTTCGGCGGTTGCGAACGTTGCACGGCTTGGGAATCTAACAAAATCTTGCAAATCCGCTGCCATCTGACGGTTATCTTTACAGAATCACAATGTAAGTACTTCTGCCCAACTGGGTTGATGTTAATTTGATATTATTTTGCTATTTTTGTGACTATTTTGGTGGTAAGCTGTGATGACATGCCGACATCGTTCGGTGTCCTGTTCTTACAAACGTTACCGTGGTCACATGTTCAGATTAACTGACGCATATTTTGCAAAGTTTCGTTTCATTTATTTTCGGAGAATATCTAGGATTATCATATATTGTTATTTTTTCGTTTTGTTTTCGACTACTTGTGCTAACATACACACTGTACGAGTATAAAGTTTCGGTTCTGCTCGCAACTAAGACGCGACGATCGTGATGATTTTAAAGGGTCCTGTGTTGCGAGCGATACATTTAGGAACTTTTCACTGAGCCCTAGTCGCAGCTGATCTGAAACATCTCATAAATGTCATGTAATTGAGAGCTATTTAATTGCAATTCCTGCTGATTGTTTCAAAGTAAATACTGAAGTTTATTTTGGTGGCAATCCATGTGGTATCATGAACAGTCACGCGCGTAACGGTGTCCTTCATTTTCCTACAAAGAAATAGCCAACAGACAATAATATGCTTATTTTCTTTTTACATTTATTCTTTGCATCTGACAAGCAGTAAACTTACAGGTTAAATTGAAAAACAATGTACACAATATCACTCTTTTAGGCCATTAGAGGACACCAAGTTACAAACGTTACCTATTGAAATCACAAAGTTGTCTTGTCTGTAACTTAATACACACTTCCATACTTATCTTGCTGTACTTGTTACAAGTTAGCACACATGTTAAGGATTTCAAAAAAGTTTATTCCATTCAATTTTGCAGGGATTTAAATTTTGTCATCTGTGTCACACATATTAGTCCCAGTATCTGATATGTATACATATGCATACTAACATTCGAGTGCAAATGCGTTTGGTTAGTCAATGGGAGCATTATAAACTCCTCAAAAAAAGTTTGGAAAGTCAAGTTTGACAGTCGATTTCTCTCTTGTTACTAAATCATTTCCCTTGAATTTTGTATCATTGGAAACCCCTGTTATTCCTCTTTACAGCGATGTGTCATTTTGTTATGATTAATCAATTGGGGGATGTGCAGTATAGCGGAATACAGGGGTGGGTGGAAAGTGAAATGTCAAAAAATTCACTGCTATTGTCATGCAGTGCATTCCCCCTTTGCTTGGACGATGGGAATGTGTCAATGCACTTTTTGACAATAGCAATGCATTTTGTGACATTTCACTTTACACCCGCCCCCGTATTCAGCTGTGCTGCACATCCCCCAATTGCTTAATCATAACAAATGACACATCATCGTAAAGAGGAATAACAGGGCTTTCCAGTGATATTTTGCACTAAGAGAGAAATCGTCAGTCAAACTTGACTTTCCGAACTTTTTTTGAGGAGTTTAGATGCTTGCAAAACAATGGCAGCAAACATAATGGTCCCACGTGATCAGTCCTCAATTGTTTGTGTCATTTTGAGCGTGCGCACCTTAGCACAAGAGAGACGCAAACGATTGCGGACTGGTCATGTTTGCCGCCATTGGTTCCATGCAAAACACTGCATCAACTCAATATCTGATGGGTACCAGTGCGACAGTGCCCTATGGGCTGGTTCCAAATGGTCTACCAGACATGACTAACCATCGTTGACTACTGTCATGAATCGAACTTGCCCACTGTTACACATAAAAATTTACACCAGCGAATCTTCCAGAAGATGCAAAATGAACTCCACTGGGTTTAGCTTTAATTTCTGGGAACAGAGGTCAAAGGTTGTTGTCTAGCGGGACTTTAACAAAAAAAACTCTGGTGTTGCTTGACTCCTAAAAGAATATGGAGCTGGTGCCACACGAATTGTAAAGGTAACAGTGAACATTGTTAATGCCCACAGACAACTGATTTGAAGAAAAATACCAGTAATGTGCATCCCTTCCCTCCTAATTTGGTCGTTTGTGTTCGTGATTCCATGTTGTCCGCCATGTTTCACTACTTGTAACTTCCGCACTTTTTCTAGGTGACATCATTACACCCAGCCTTCCACCAGACACGCCCACATAGGCTCAGGTAGTGGTGGCTGGTACTACCGGGGCAGACACGGGTATCACATTGCATACAATTGGCACTATAATCTCAAAGGAACATGATTTATTTTGGGAATTTTTATTTTATGAGAGGTACATCTGGGGCACCTTTAGCACTCGTCAGAAAGAGTAAAATAAATAAAGCCTTTTCAGCTTAGTGAAAGGCAAACGTGATAAATGGATACATGCTCACTTCCGGAGGGTTTGGAAATCTGAGATATTGTTAGCTTTGCATACACCTGAAACCCGACCGTTAGGGTAATATGGGATACCCTGTTCCAATCAAACTCGCCAATGCACACGCTTATAACAAAGACATTCTTTTGTGTGGGCGTCTTTTGTTGCTTGTGACTGGATTCATGATTTGCTTACAAATGTTGCTTCTTCACTGCACTTGCGATGGACTTGTGAAACTAGACAACAGTCTTAATTGGTTGTACATGTAGTTATGAGCCTGGGATAGCCGAAACTTTGAAGACCAAAAGCTAATTTCATGAAATTTTGCACAACTGTGCAAGTCCACTCGTACAATTTTTTTTACTCCGTAAGTTGGGCAACAATCTTGCAATAATTTCACGCGAGCTGAAATATTCCGTTTTGGAAAGTTACGCAAGCTACATACTTTTTGTAATATCGTCTGCAGAAATTTCACTGTTTCAAAAAAATGCTTTAAAAATCTGATTTTTAAAAACATCCTGCCATTTTCAATAAGAACTTTAATTTTCAAGACTCTTTGTCTAATTTTGCAAATAAAGAGATAAAATCTTAAACCCACACCCCTTTCGTTAATTAATACAATAGAAATACCACACCCTTATCAAAGAGTACCAGCTTAAATTCCCCTACTTTGCTTAAAACTTGATTGACAACCTAAATGAAACAATAATTAGTCATCATAGTCGCCCACCAGTCAGACTTTGACCTTTTAACCACCAGCAAATCTCCATTTGTATATCTTGCGCAAATCCAAAATATTACCTCTACTTCAATCTTAATATTGCTTTAGTAACCTCTGTTTAGAAAAAATAAAATTTGGTAAGAGAAACCATAATTTAGACAACATAATTTATTTGGCAAATCATATGTACAGAATTGCTGCAAGGAAACAAAAATGTGTATAAAGGTCTGTCCACAATAGACTCTTTTTCCCCGGAAAACTTACCCGAGACCTTGGGAGCTTTTCCCATTTTTAATCCAGTGCGGACAGCCTAGGATGTTTTTCCCTCGGTAAGTTTTCCTGGCCAATTGCTGCCCGGAAAAAGTTCCCAGGTAACTTTTCCCGAGACGAAAACTCGGAAGCGTACGTCCTGGCCGTGAAGATCATACTGCGAAGGGACACTGCGCATGCTCTTTTCCCGTGTCAAAAAGTCCAAATGCGGACAGCAGTAAAATTTAGCAATTTTTTTTATTTTACCATGGTCTCGGTAAAATCTCATCTTGGTAAAACCTTGGTAAGTCCAATGCGGAAACGGCGTAATTGTATCTGTATGCCTTTCCGGGAGTACAGTAAACGCCTGCTGATATAAAACTCTTTCTGACTTACTCCAAAGTCTCAGCCATTACTCCATGGGTTATGCATCAATGCAGTGGTCATTGACCTTTATCTCGGTGCATCCATCTTTGTCTTGTTCCCCATAGTACGAGTCGGGCACGATCAGTGCATCTGCGCGACCGCGTGATAAATAGCATGTGTAATCTCCTATTGTTGTTTTGAGAGTATCACTGTCCGCGCTACGCATTTTCTTGATCGTGCTATGCGTATGTCATTGTAATGCACACAATGAACAATTTGCAAGCCTCACCTTGGTTACGTTTATTTTATTAGGGAAAAAGGAAAGATGGCCACACTGCGCTCTCTGGATATAGATGTAAGGCTTGCATTTGAAGACCAGGGTCTTTCTATAAATTAGGGGTCCAAAAGTGTGACATTTAGTGTCCGCCGTTACATCATATGTGTTATTTGTCGTACAAAAATCATTAAAATGGCTTTTAAACCATTTTGTATGAATTGTACTTTATGTACTCCTTCTTTAAAATGGAAAGTATTTAAAGAATGTGTCCTGAATTTACAAAAAAAAGATGTAAAATGTAACGGGGGACACCAACATTGGACCCCTAATTTATAGAAAGACCCACCACTGTAATGAGAGTTTACTGTTATTACTTGTGACCTCTCCTGTAAAGGCAAAGAATTTTCTCGTATCTGGAGTACACATACGTGTATACAAAATACGGGTACATAGTACATGTCGTGTCCTCTCTACACTCTCCTTGCACAGTGCAATCTATTCCTTGTATCAGGGTGTACCTGTTGAAATTTCCAGTGAAAGGTATCCATGGCAACCATCAAGATGGAATGCCAGGGAACAAAGGGCCGTGCTGGTCACAGCGGATGCTCGTGTCCAGAAGAAAGGGGCAGGGAAAAAGATGAATAGCATTGTGGACCCCATAGGTCATTAATGGGATCTAGTGAAATGACAGTGGGAAGATGGGGAATGTTCATTGGGTCCAAATTGCTGTTAAGCTGGGATTGTGAAAGTACGGCAGCGAAAAATACCACTTGGCAGTGTCAATTCCATGGTTCTATTTTAGCAAAGGTTGACGGAGCAAAAGATGGTTTATATTTGCCTTTGCCGAATCGAACTCCGCAATTTCCAAAAAGGGGAGTTGAAGCCGGGTAGGCACTAAGTGTAAATGCAAAAGGTGAATTGAAAAAGGCGGATCAGACCCGGGTCTGATTCGCCTTTTTCAAGTCACCCAGGGTTGAACCCCGCAATTGCGGGGTTCAACCCTACCTCAAAGGCTTTGAGGTAGGGTTGAACCCCGCAATTGCGGGGTTCAACCCTGCAATCGTCAAGGTCACTTGTAGTGTAAACGCTACCCGAATACAGATTTGGCAATTTGAGTGTCCTTGGGGCGGTGCCTGCAGTGTAGTAGATTTAATTGACCAATCTGGCACTAGTGCAGCAACACCTTACAGCTCACGCATGCGCTGCAGTTACATTTAGTGGTGACTTTCGCGGTTTATGAAGCGAGTTGAAGCGATTTGGGGTGTACATGTAGTGTAAACTCGGCAAATGTTCAGTTTTGTGGTCGCAATAAAAATGCTGGATCTGTATCCACCTTTGCCGATTCGAGTGTAAACACGGTGCAAGTTGGGAATCTGAATCGCAACTCAGTCTTTTGGAGGGATCAATTGTCGTTATTTTGGCGATTCCGGGAAGTACTCCGCAGTTCTGAATGCTAATGGATGCAGAAATTGGGTTTTTTTTAAATGTGGTTTGCAGGATTTTTTCCCAATTTTAGTGCCATACTTTGGTCTGATAATTTAATCCGAATTTAATGGAATAGGGATCCTAAACTCTGAAATCGATTCCAAGAATATCCCTACCAAGAATATCTCTAGCAATCAAGTTCTTCCCGCAATACCTCTTTAGAGAAAGATTTTTCATGCAACAGAACTAAAACAACAGAATAAGGATCCCCGAAATGTTAATTTTCCCATGTTCATTAGTGAACATGCATTAATCAGCATAATTTAATAAAATCTTTTAGATGTCAAAGATGTTACATGTACTTGGGACAAAATTAAAATCAAAATTTCACGAAAAATGTACCCTCTCATAGGGCCTACATTGAAAGGAATACATGTACATGTACCCTAGCTTGTCTTACCGTTATCACCTTTTATGGAGTGGGTACAATTTTGTGGTCGGACAGATTTCCAGATGGGCACTGATTCTTCTAATTTCCCCACTAAGGGCTGAAAAAGACACACCTACAAAAAATACATGTAATACACACCGTACAGTGTGTACGGTATGTGTGCATAGGCTAGTTTAGGCCTTGGTAGGTTGCGATTTTTATGAAAGCGGAACTCCAACTCCTGGCAATATACATGTACGGTATGAGCGAGGGAGCGTGCGCCTAAAGCCGAGGTCGCCAAGTTGCGTGATCAGTCTGCGGTTGGGGTTGAACACCAGTACAGATTTTTGTTAACGAATTACATTTTGGGAGAACATTTTTCTTGCAAGACGGAACTCCTCTGCTGTTGGCTCTGAAAATGACAAGGGGATAATTTTGTCTTTTTACAAATTCTGCATCTTGATGCAGATAAATACATACTGTATACACCTTTTTGATCTAGTGTCATTTACCATGAGTATCTATGGGCACACATCATTTCAAAATAAAAAGCAATTTTCTGTGATTTTTTTAATAGACCTTATGCGTAGCGGCCATGATAGAGGGCAGGTTTTCATATTGAAATGATGTGACAATAGATCCACAATGTGCCTACTCGTGTATGACGCACTGTGACAATGTGACTGCCCTCTATCATGGCCGCTACGCATAAGGTACATTGGCTCCAAGCCAAGAGTCCAAGCTTTTTTCGCCAAATGTAAAATAAAAAATGATTTTTGGAGGATTAGTCATTGAAAAATGTATGACTAATGCCTACTGCTTGTGGGATCTAAACAAAGACAATATTCATACATGTATTTTCTTTTTTTGGGCCAGCTTTTTCATTATAAAGGCAGCCATACCTGACTAATCACTAGCACAGCCCATTAGGGCCACAGCACCTTGATATGTCCTGCTATAAACCAGAAGCTGGAATGATTGGAATGTTTGACTGATGAGCTGTCTTTTTACCTTGCCACCCTCCCAACTCCCAGGTCTAATTAAACCACTTGGCACAGTGCTGCTCCAGTACAAAAGACCTGGCATCGTTAGGGCCTTATAGTGATGTTGTAAATTGCATGTTTTGGCCAATGCTGCTCAGAGCTCGTATTAAGAGTCGTGGTGCAACTGGAATGTGGCCGTTGGATTCTTTCTTTGTCCCTTTTTTACAGTATGACACATTAAATACATTAATTAATAAGCCCCTACTCCCCAGGCTGTACGTATGTACCGGTACATGTAAATTTAATTAATTTAAAGGAACGTGTCCAGATCATATTTTTGAGCTCCCCCATTTTTTCCCATGGGTGTTGAGATTTTGATACCGTATCATGTGACATTTTTCTGAAATTTCGCGCTCTGACTCTACACATGTATGTTCAAAGATACATGTATGTCAAAAAACCAATGTTTTGTTAAATAATTTATCTGTTCCGTAAAGCTCCAAATAACTTTTTGCTTCCACGTATCCAAATTGGACATTGTAGATTTCCCATTTTCTTCCCGTGCAGATAGTATTTTAGGGAGGTACATACATGCATGTATTTTATACGATTGTTAGGTTAGAGCAAAATCCATTTTCTGGAAAAATCTAAACAAGCTCTTTTAAACATTGATCTAACATGTTCTCTGTGGGGCACAAAAGCAACAGTCCTGTGCTGTTTCTATTTATTTTGTCAATGGGAAAAATTACCTCAATAACTTTGTTTCATTAAGCCTTCTGTATCTTGTTTAAAGACAGGGTACGTAATTAAAAAACAACACAAGTGTCTGTCCCGGTTACGAGCGTATATTGGAAATTTGTACACAGGGGTTTTAGAAAGGCATGTTGTCACACTATTTGTAACCCTTTTGGGGCCTAAGTTACATGTATCTTCTCAGAACAACTCAAACTTATTTCTTTTATTTTGAGACCAGACAAAGGTATTGCCAAAATGCCCCCTTTACTGTGGAAAGACCCATATACATTGTACACCTACAGTACATGTACCGGTACAGTGGGTCTTAGTGTTTCTCCCTTTTGAAATCTGACAAAGAGAAACGGGAATGCCTGCCGCTGAAACAAAAAAATTAATCAAGCCACATTCCTGAGAGACCTGCAGTGGGTTTATTTTCCAAGTCCGCTGATTGCAGACACTGCATTCCGGCCACAAAGAGTATGGCAGGCAATTTAGAGTAGTAATTCACTGCAAATTCCTCTCCGAGCTTTCGTGTAAACCGACAGAGATACGGAATTGCACGTTTCACCGCAGCGGTTTCGCTGCAACATTATCTTCCAAAACTTGTTTTGGTTTAAACTCAACAAAAGAAATCTGAATTGTGACAGATCACAAGAAAAATCATTTGCAGTGACCCTTAATTTTACTTTGTGAGTTCACACACAAAACTTCACTCAGTGTTGATAGCAGGTAACACTGTAAAGAATAAATTTTTCCAAAGGGCTCAACTAATACCGTAGGCCTATGTATGACCCAAGACTGACTCTAGAGTTGAAATACAGTTATTTCATTGTTCACTTTCACAAGCGCACTTTCACAAACACTACATGTACATTGTATTGGAGTGAATACATTTTGTGTAACCCACAATATTCCTGACAATGCTGTTCTGCTGTACATGTACATACAGGTAGTTTGAAATATCTGCTAGGCAAGTGAACTTACATGTAGTCCACTTTTGTTAGTCTATTAAAGTCTACCTACACGTATACTAAAAACACTTTGGGGATTTTTAAGGGGGTTTTCTATGTTTACAGTTGCCAATTAATTTCCACTGAAATATCTACTGTAGATAAAGTGGTGAATTTCCCATTGAAGGGGAGGAATTTCGTTACCGAAGAGGCACTGCTATTTTTGTGTTTAGAAAGGACACTTCCATTGGAAAATCAAAAAGTCTGTGGGAGAATTGCAAAAGGGCACCAAGGCCAAGACCAGGGGCAATGGAGGCAATGGCCTCCGTGGCCTCAGTGAAATTCCCACACTGCATTGCATATTCAGTAATTTTGTAATTGATGTGATAAGACTACTGGTATCTCTCTAGGGTGTGTGAAAGCCCGCCTTGATTTGAGGATTTGGTAGCATTAGTTTGTGCTACAACTGATCTATAGACGAGTAAAGTGTGACATCGGTTACCAAGGTGCAATGTAACTGGTTCTAAACATCCGCTGGCAATCTGAAACGTCCATTGCTAAAGTGCAAGTAAACAGTTCACTGGTTTTAGTGTAGACCCAGTAACCTTAGCAACACACAAAGGGTGATGTTTTTCACCAACTAAAAATAACTGAATGAAAATTAACATTTTCTTAGTTTGCTGAAGATACCTGCAGTTACTACCTTTTGACTGAGACAGCAGTGGAATCTCCCAGTACGAAGTTGTGAAACAAAGCATGCATCTTTGTCAAAGTTGTCAAAAGTTGCAGTACACATGACATGGACTTGTACCTGTAGAAACCTTTTTTAAACCTGAATGACTAGACAGGGATCTGCTTGGTCAATTAACCCTGTATATATCCCTGCTCCTTAGGGATTGGTCTGTCACTCATCAGCTACTTGACACCTATTTTTCATCAGTCTTGTCTTATTACCTTCCATGGCCTTTGAGCATCTACAATAGGCCAGATACCTGTAAAGTTTTGTGGCGGAAAGAGAGGTCATGTGCACTGACCTATTTGCCAAATGGGGCAAGTAGATGACCTGTAAAGGGCTCATTCTGATTGCTGATGGAATTAGCATATGTACCAATGCCTCCAGCAACAAACAAAATGGTCTAGGACCGATTTTCCCACACCCCTTCCCCTGTCTACTCTGTTTGGGTTTTCCATTTGAACAGAGTTAATTTCTGAGGCTCGCGCGATAGTGAACGGCTGGTAAAGCGTGTAACCCGACTATTGACTGTTTTTTTATTTTAAGCTTTTATAGTTTGTTTTTTAGTTAATTTCACAAGGACCATCAACAAATTGTCAATGACCGTGTTTACACTTGAGGACATTTTCTTAGCCAAGCCAAATACTATCTCGTATTCAAATGCCTTCTATGAATTTTACTTTAGTAAGTAAAATACTTGGATAAATTGTGACGTTAGAAATAAACGCAGAGCACAGAACTCCCTCAACAGCCAATCGAATACAGCGTGAGAATAAACCGCATACGCGCACATTCTCATGCGTGTTTTTCTCGCGCAAAACGCGCTTCACGCGCACCCAAATGAAACCGGTCAAAACTGGATTAAGTGAGCGTGTGCAATAATTTACTTTAAAAGTGTGCTTCCCTGCCTGCTCAAATTTAAGTAAATACTTTATAAAAAAGAACCATTTGAATAACGAATGTACAAAAAATTGAATTCCGATTTTGGCTAAAGTATAATTTTTATATATTTGGGTTAAGTATTGAATTGAATACCGCCCCTGTTCTACCGGTACATGTTTTACATGTGTACACTGTAGTTATTAAGAATTCACAACCATTACGATTCTGAGGAATTAGTTCCAAACTAATTAACTCCAACATGAGACCTGTCAGTGGGTTGAGGAGCTGTATGTAACTTGTTGCCCTTTATGTCACCTACATGTAGGGTTCAGCCATTCATTACTGCCCAGTGTCTTCTGTGATGAAAGAATTATTGACCAGTCCAGAGCAGGTCTAAAAGATGCAGGATGAAGAAGGCCAATTTGTACAAGAATCTCATTTACATTTTTTTCCACTCGTCCATCATGTCCAGTATATGTGAAATGCACTTATTTACGGGTTGGCTGCAAGCCATGTCAATGTTTGTTTTTTGCAGTGTTCAGGAATACAGGATACTACTACATGTATGTCCCACAATTTTAATCAAGCATTTGACTGGGAAAAAAGAAATAAAACTTTACTCAATTTGCAAGATAATTTAAGTGCTTTCATTTTAACTGTCCAATGCAATGATTCAGTCTGAGGTACATTTTTATGTGAAAATATTTAACCAGTTAACCCCATGATTATTTCAAACATAGCTGTCCCTAGGCGCAGGTTTGTTTTTAGTTAAAGCATGGAGGAAGGAAAACTGAAATCATTAACCATGCGCAGTAAAGTATTATTATGTCGATGCACTGTCATTGTACACCCCAAAGTCACTTTGTTATAAACTTTTTTCCCATTTCCCTCGTCGATTACTGCAAGTGTAGATGTTAAAAGCAGTAACAAGTGAATTTCCCCTAAACATGTTAACAAGTCCTCCGCTATCCGCTACACCGATGCGGAAATCTCGGTGTGTTTAAACTTCCCCGGCGTCAAGTGGTTAAAGATGAATTTAAAAGAATCTGTACGTAGGTAATTCCCAAAATTAGGGGTCCAAAATGTTTGGTGTCCCAGTTACGTACGACACTCTCTGCTTCAAAAATCACCACTTATGACCACAAATTCTCAGTAATAGACTGTGGCCTGTGATTATAGGGGGCAGCATCATTTTCTTCAATATTTTGTTTTCTGATTCCTGAAAAATATTCAAAACAAAAGACTGTAAAGGCTTATAATTGTTTCCATGGTATTGAATAGGAGTTTGGTGTCCCGGGTTACCTACGCCAATGAAAATTGGCTGTAGAATGAGTTTGCATTAACCTTAGTGCCATATCTACACACAAACATTAAATTTGAGTGGCATTTGTTCAAATAAAAATAATTATTTTCTACTGGGAAACCACTTTCAATCATTAAAAACACTTGAAAATCTTAAAAAGCATGTCACACTTTTGGATCCCTAATTTTGGGAATTACCCACATGCATACCAATTTGTTTACAAAGGTGTCCTCGTGTAAATGAAAACGATGCCTCTGCCTACCATGGTATTATTGGTCTGTTGGGTTTTTTTGTGCAGTATAGCCAGGAAACCAGCCAAATAGGTTGGAGGCTTTGCACAATTTCTTGAAAACATGGAACAGTTTTTCAATGTTTTTAGGCATAACTTCTGGAAGCAATGATCACATTTGGATGAGTGGAAGAACATGTTCAGTTCAATATGCAGTTCACAGAGTTAAAGGCACAATATATCGGTTGCAAAATGAAACTTTGTTACAGATTTCTGGAAGAAGGGCATAAAATATCTAAAGAAGAATGTTGGTAAACTAGCCTGAAGAGACTTCATAAGCCGTGTCCGCATTGGACTTGTTTTTCGGGAGGTTTTACCGAGACGATGGTAAAATGAAAAATGGCTACATTTTGCTGCTGTCCGCATTTGGACTTTTTCGACATGGGAAAATTTTACCGAGAGCATGCGTAGTGTCCCTTCACAGTATGACCTTCACGGCCCGTACGTACGCTTCCAGGGCGCTTTTACCGACTCGATGTGTCCACATTGGACTTATTGTCTCGGGGAAAAGTTAACCGGTTAATCTAGGGCAGCAGTGGGCCAGGAAAAGTAACCACTGGACTCGGGAAAAGTTACTGAGAGGAAAACGTACTGTACTAGGCTGTCCGTATTGGACTTAAAATGAGAAAAGTACCCATCGTCTCGGTAAGTTTTCTCTAAAAAAGTCCAATGCGGACAGGCCATTAGATCTTTGTAGATTCATCAAAACTTTTAAATCCATGCATAAATTTTGTTTTAAGTAAATTGTAAAAAAATATGTACACTTTTTTAAACCACCTTCATTTGCTAATTTCTAACAGAAAGTCCCATCTTTAAGAAAAATAAATTCATGCCATGTTTGTTACCATTGCTATTGAAACTTTTGCTCATCAACTCATGAAGAAAAATTTTGGGTCATTGCAAATGATGTAATGTGCCTACACTTTTTGTTTTTTGATTCCCCTACTTTTATTAAGCAACTTCAGAGGCACTTGCATGGCCTCCCCCTGGCAAATTTTATTGGTACATTTCCACAGTTTGGTATCAGGGATTTCTCTTAAAGGCACAGGCTCGTCAGCAATGCGCGTGCGCGCCAAATTCGTGCCACGAAATACGCAGCTCCATGCCTTTGCTATGGAGCTGCGTATTTTTTTGCACGAATTTGGCGCGCGCGCATTGCTGACGAGCCTGTGCCTTTAAGGGCAACTTGTTAAATATTTTGGCCCTTACCGGTATAAAGCCTCGGGAAAGAGATCAGGCATCAAAATTTACATTTTTTTAAAAGTTTCCGACCCCCTGGGAAAGCAGTCATAGAACTCAATCAACTTGTCAAAATTTTCCCAAAACATGATTCACTGTTTGCGGTCTAGTTTTCCCTCACTGTGAATTGGTGTTGTGATCTGCTGTTTGTTGCACACCTGGGGGAAAGCCAGTTAAAATTGCCGATCTTGTTACCTGAGCCTGATTTCGAGCGGAGAAACTTAAGATGAGAAATGGATGCCCTGTGCTATCTGTGTTTCTCCCAAGTGGCACGCAGATACTCATATGAAACTGGGTCATGCGTGGAGTTTGGAGGGCATCCTCTTGCCAAGGGTCGCCTTGAGGTGTTACGGTACTTAATTGAGAAACTCACTTGAGATGTGTTTGAGAGAAAAGTCTAACGCAATCAGTCATGGCTGCCCCCTCCCTTTGCCCCCCAAAAAATCTCTCATGGCTCACAATTCTAGGGAATAGATCTCCGTTTGTTAACATTTTTTTTTTAGAGTAAAATGTCCCAGGATATTTTGTAGATAGTCTGAAAAAACCTTGCCACATCCCATTGTTTAGAGATTGAAATTGCAAACATCCTAGGATGTGTCTTATCCGTTGCCAACTCTTTACAAATTAGAGATGAATTTAGAAACACGAGAAAATTGCAGTGCCCCGACTGGGATTCGAACGCATTGTAATTACGATAGGTTTAGTGAAATCCACCACAGTACCAATCGTAGCCACGATCCTAGATTCCATTGCAAGTCTTATAATGGACCTTAAAGGGCCCCTGAAATGGTGTTTTTATCAATGAAATCTGTGCTATGGAACTACGGTAGTCCATTAATTTACAATCATAAAAACCCTACTTGGACGTTGTTTTGGGGGTTAAAATCAAGGTTTTTTATTTTTATGCTAATAAAAATTTACATATATGCATGAGCAAAGTGCTGTGTGACATGCCCCAAACAGCGCCCTCTTTCTGTGAGTTTATGTAAAGAAATTTTCAAAGTTGAAAAAATGCCACTTTTTATTCATGGGGCATCAAAATGAACAGTAGTATTGTCTTTCTACACAAGTAATCCTTCATACAGTATGCAGCAAAAACTGTGCATAAAGTTTTGAAGAGTTTGGTGAAATCGACCCCTGTTCAGATTTGTCCATCCCGTATATACCGGTATGTTATTGATTACTCCTATTAAATTGAGTTAATTTGACACCATCAAATAAACCGGGCATCTGTACATATTAATTTGTTTTGTCTTACTGAAACCCAACCTTGCTCATGGAAACTGGGTAACCCAATAAAGCAAGCCAACAAAATAAATCATTTTTTTTATTGCTGGTCAATTCCCCAAGGATGGTCTTTGTTTAAATGTGGAATCGGAATATGTGATATTATATCTTTTCTCTCGGTGCATGTGCCTGTGTACATGTAGCACCCATGAGAAAAGAAAGTGGCATCGTCTTCCATGATAGCGTGACAGTTAATAAATCTTTAGTTTCATTTTTAGATCCCTGCTGGACCTGTAAGTCTATATTGGGGTTCATTAGCTGTGTACCCAAGATTTTCATGATTGTTGTTCCTGTACCAGTTGTGGAAGGGGAGTTGTACAGTTCAGTGACAAGGGCCAGCTTTTCTCATGTAAAAGCACTCTCACTGTGTTTACACTCAAACCGGCAAAGGTGGATACAGACCCAGCATTTTTATTGCCACCGCAAAACTGAACATTTGCCGCGTTTACACTACCTCGATTCGGCTTAAACTCACCTTCAGAAACCGTAAAAGTCACCACTAATTGTAACTGCAGCGCATGCGTGAACTGTTGGGTGTTGCGGCACTAGTGCCAGATTGGTCAATTAAATCTACTACACGGCGGGCACCGCCCTAAGGACACTCAAATTGCCGAATCTGTATTCGGGTAGCGTTTACATTACAAGCGACCTTGACAATTGCGGAGTTCAACCCCGCAATTGCGGGGTTCAACCCTGACTTGAAAAAGGTGAATCAGACCCAGGTCTGATCCGCCTTTTTCAAGTCACCTTTTGCGTTTACACTTAGGGCCTACCCGGCTTCAACTCCCCTTTTTGGAAATTGCGGAGTTCGATTCGGTAAAGGGGAATAGAGTGTAAACGGGCCTGTAGTCGCATTTGGATGAAGTGACGAATATGCAGATTCAGTTAGCCATGTCTGATGTGAACTTGAGGTGCTTTTTTTGATGTGGGTTATTCCATAAAAACAGGACACAGTGTCCCCCTTCTGCCGTGACACTTCTGGAGTTGATTTTTTTATAATTACCGGACTTCAGAGAACAATTACTCTTGGCATATAAAGACTCATGAATTGAACACCACCTTTGATACTACCCAAAACAGGTTCTACAGCTGGGTAAAACCAACAACTACCTTTTCCAGAACGAAACTGTTCAAAAGGACTCAAAATGTAATTGCAAGAGTTGCAAAATGTCATGGTTCCCCCCTCCCCCCACCCACCCACCCCCACCCCCTTGTGGTGTGAAAAAATTTCTTGAATATTTATAAGACTATGATACCAATACATGTCTAACCATTTGTAAATTATTTTAAATATTTTACATTATTTAGAAATTGCACAGACATTTCTTTAAACAATTTTGTAAACTTGAAAAGGCCATTTTTACAAATGCATCAAAATGTCACACTTTGGCTCCTGTTTTTATGGAAAGACCCATGTCCAGGCCAATGCATTTAATCTTGTGGCACGTTTTTACTACTGTACATGTTTTGCAAAGAATCGCCATACATGCACACACATATCTTTGTTCAATTCCAAAACTGAAAGTGCCCTAGTTTGACAAGTCACCATGATTGATCGTTACTCTACAGGTGCATGTGTTTCCTCCTATTGACCCTATTTGCCCCTAAACTGCCAGACTGCAGTAGTTTCTTAGATTGCAAGGGTTTATTGGAGTCATTCTCGAGACCATACATGTAGGTCTATTTTTTAGATTTGACATCTTAGTTTTTTGTATTGGACAGTTTATAGTCCTCGTCTGACAATAGTCATGTACACAATATACCAGCCCGTACATGTACCGGTACATTAATAAAGATTTGCTTTTGTAAAAATAAAAGTAATATTTATGAATTGTGGACTTCAAGGCCGAGTAAAAAATATTATTTCTTTGTGAAAGACAAATTTGCTATTTGCCATTTATTTATTTATTTATTTTAATATATTTTGTTTACGTGTAAATCTGGTTATTAAACATTTCACCACACCTTTTAAGTGCTCAATGTAAATTTCAAGTAAAATGGATTTTGCTTTTTTTGTTAGACAGTGTAGGCCTAAATAAAAAAATTAAAAAGTGAACATGTAGGCCTACACTCATCCACTTATCTACCGATAGTGCACTTTCCGATGCAACTCAAAAAATATTTTACTGATTTTTATCATTCAAAAAGTGAGGAGTGCACAGATGCACAAATTTCGTACCGGTATGCACACAACGAGTGGTTACTGTTGGCCAATAGACAGCATTTTCACGATAAAATTGTCCATTGTTATGAATTTGCGTGCAAGAAAAGAATTGGCACTATAGAGGAATCCCAAATTAACCAATTTGGGACCGATCTGCACGCTTGCGTAGCTTAACACAGAGAGCCTCTTTATCAAAGTCTGAAGTGAACTAATGTATGCACATTAATGCACAATCAGTCCTACGTGCCACACACTCAGTCACTGTACAATGCTGTACTTGTAGCGCATGCGTACTGCTGACTTGACACGGAGAACCTCGGCTTAACGCGGAAGTGCGCATAACAGGCTAATGTGAAATTCATCAATTGTCTACTGGCCAACAGTAACCAATCACAAAGTATTAGACGGGAACTTTTTTGGTTGACTGTACTTGTATGGCATTAAAAAACAAACTCCGTGTATGTATAGTACATGTATAGTTTAGTCTGCAAGCTAATGAGTTCAAATCATCGGTGACACCACGAACTGACACCCAGTGGCACTTCAGTGCTCGTTTCCGTACAAAATGATGTCCGCACGTAAATTGTGTTTTCACACACTGACACCCAACATGTTTTGTTTTCACGAATTGACACCTATCGTAAATTAACAAATTGGAGAGTGTTTCGGTCAAAATTTTACTATATTAAACATGTATGGATGATATCATTTGTGTCGAGTATTTTCAAAGCTTTTTTTTTCAAATAAATTCAACGTTTTCTTGGGTGTCAGTTCGTGGAAACAAAAATTCATGCGTTTTCAGTCCAGTGTCCGGAGTGCGCGCGCACACTCAGATGTCGGTACGTAAACATTTTGCGGTTTTCACGAACTGTAACAGAAGTGCACTTGGGTGTCACTTCAAGGTGTCAGCGACGAAATGATTCAGAATTTATAGAGCAACTCCGTATAATATTAACAGTTTTGACATGATTGTCAAGCTGTCATTGAAAATGATTAAGAATCCCCTGCTGATATGCGGGCATCATGTATGTTTTGCCACAATACTCCTTTGTTCCAACTTGCACATTGCAATTTATCAATTTTAGTTACAGGCAGTTGGCACAAAGGCAGTGAAGATAACGTTGTGTGCACATTCTGTTGACACTTTCTACCTGCGGGGTATTTTGCACAATGCAACCCACGGGGGTAATTAAGTGTTTCCACCTTGTCATATTGTGTGACAAATTAGACATGTACATGTAGGCTAAATGACGGTGGAAATTAAACAAAATGAGATAACTAAAGGCTAGTATGCAAAATTAGTACTTTCTGCAAAAAATCTGTGTTTTGGTATAATGCAGATTTTCCCCCTTCAAAAATAAAAGTACATGCACAAGCATCACTTAATTTTGAAATGATCTACAAAATGCACTATCAAATTATCAAAAACAATTTTCCCAAACCCTAAACTTACATTAGGCCAAACAAAATAAATGGTGTGTTTACGGCAACCCGACCTACCTGGATTTTTTAAGGCCAAATTGCCGACCTCAAACTTTTTATTGCCAATTTTCAAGTTGATCATTTTAAATGAGCACTATTTGCAATAATTTCAAACGAACATAATATTTTCTACACTTGTACGTGAACATGTTTAATATTGTTAATAGTGAGTTTCAAACATTGCAAAACAACCCGCAAATGCATGAACTGAAGTGTAAAAAAAAAAGACAAAATAACATTATTTTCCTACCTACCTGGATTTTTTTAGGTCGTTACCGTAAACGCACCATTAATTTTGTTTGGCCTTATGCAAAGTTTTGGAGTGTAAAATTGCTCTTATACACACACATCTAAAATTAGCCGTTTAGAAGTATGGTGGAACAAAAGGAGAGCGAGCAATTTTATTTGGGTATGATTTTTTTTAACAATTAATTGTATTTGTTCCCAAAGACGTTATTTACATGTTGGAAAGTGCAAAGTGAAAACTGCAGTTATTTTGCATTTAATTTGAATTTATTTTCAAAATTTTCAAATCGAAGTGCGCCTTCTGATTGTGTCTGCCACTTCAAAGAGCTAATTGAGAGGATTTTTGTAAGCCATTGTACCGGGTACGTATATTAAAAAACATAGCAAAGATTTCAGCATTTTGTTTGTTTTTTGCACATTTATCGCCAGGTCGAAACGAGCTCATTGCCAGGTATATAAAGCTCCGAACAGGAAAGACGAGAACAAGAAAACAGGTATTGTACCATCTTCCTCCTCCTTCTCCTCCCAACCATTCTTGTAGCTCCGCCCATCCTCATTGCACCTTTCCTGCTGTTGATGTTCTTGTATACTTTGCACTGTTTGTAGAGTATTAGTTAAAGGCCCAGTATATGTCATTTGCAAGATGAAACTTCTCAGATTCCTAGAATAAAGGCACAGGCTTGTCAGCAATGCGCGCCCGCCAAATTCGTGCTCGAAAGACGCAGCTCCATGCCTTTGCTATGGAGCTGCGTATTGCGTGGCACACATTTGGCGGGCGCGCATTGCTGACGAGCCTGTGCCTATAAGGGCATAACATATCTGAAGAAGAATTATTTTTGTTTTTTTAAGTCAACTCGTCAATTAAATTGTTTAGTCATTGCAAATGATAGAACGGGCCTTTAAGAAATTATATTATTGCATGCTGTTGGGAAAGATTAATAGGATCAGTCCCATTGTGGAATATTCCCATTTTTATGTTGGATACTGTACATTACATACGTACAATGTACTACATTACAATGGCCACCTTAACGTACCACAACACTTTGCCCAATAGCCAGCAAATCACTCATTTTACTAGTGTAAAGTGCGCACCAGCACTGCCACTAGTGTGACCAGTTGCAAATCGCAAAATTCTGCTAGCCGTGTGTGAACATTTCGCTAGATTCAACAAAAATATGTTAAATCGCCCAAATCACATGATCGAAATACAACGAAAACTGACAAGAATAATACAATTATGAAATTTTATAGCAAAATAATGCCTCACAATGCGCAGAAAATTGATAAGGATTTTTTTTCATATACATTGAACACGGATTTCGGTGAATTTATATATTGGAATCGATAGCTAATTCAATTCTAAGATATACTTCCCACTGACACTTCCGTCGCAAATGTTGCATTTCTGAGATAAATAAATGATAAGATTACTTCATGAAGTAATGCACAAAATGACGTGGCGAGCGGTCTGTGCGTAAGCGCGACAACAGAGGGCGCTGCGCGCGCGCGTGAATGGTTATCTTGTGCACTAACTGAAGGAAATTTTTGAAGAAGAAAACGTGATTTTTCTACAGAAAAGCAACATTTGCGACAAAAGTGCAAGTGGGAAGTATATCTTAAAATTACATTATCTGTTGATTCCAGGAGGTAATTTCCTTAAAATCTCTGTTCAATGTATACGAAAAAAATACCATTGATAATTCTGCTAGATGCGTTAACAATTCTGCTAGTTCCAACTCTTCCAAAAAAATTCTGCCAGATCTGGCAGAGTTCTGCTTGGGTTGGTCATGCTGACTGCAATTCATGTATAAAAAGGTATTGCTGAAGTGAGCCCTCTATTGTCAAGTCGGGCACATTTCTTCTGTACACATTCTTTTTGGTGAAAATGTAATTTGGTCTTGAACATGCATATCAACCTGTTGACTTGTCTATTTCTGCAGTGCCATGTAGTTATAAATAAAATTAAAATGTTGTATTTTTATTTATATTGTTCCATGTTTTGTTTATTTATTTTTGGAGCATTTACCCATAATTGCACCAGTTCATCATGTCTTTGAAAGTGGCCATTTCCTCAGAACTACAGAATGTCACGTGTGGCACAAAACATGGTAGTTGGGGCCATTACTGGAATCACATTATCATTTTCTGGTGGGCATAAAATAACATTCTTAATATAAAGCTTCTGCACCGGCGGCCATGACAGGGGGCAGGTTTTCTTATTTAAATGTTGTGACAATACAACCACAAAGCACCTACTCATGCTTGACACACAGTGACAATGTGACTGTCCCCGGTCATGGCCGCCGTGCAAAGGCTCTGTTGGTTCTCCAAAACGTTTTTCAACTTTAGTAACCTCAACAACTTGAATGTCTTTGTTTTTAAATATGAAAAAAGATTTTGGGGTGCAGTGTTCAGATTTTCAGTAAAAGTGGAGAGAAATGGCTGAAATTTTAATTTTCAACTTTTAACAGCCCCATTTTCTTTAGTGTCCTCTATTGCAGTTTAAGTCCAGACAGACAAGAAAAAAACAAAAATCTGTTGGAAACGGGCATTTTCAAAGTCATTTTGTCAGTTCCTAAATAAATTTTCAGTTAGCATGGCAAGTTCATGTTTTAATTTTGTTTTCGTTCTTTTATTTCATTTAGCATAATCCCTCTCGGAGCTAACACCTGCATTGTGCCTGAACCCCATCTCCCCCCAAATTTTCGTTTATTAGCAACTAAACCTTCATGTCCGAGGTAAAAAAAAAAACAATTCCAAAACAAAATGTTTGTATACTTATGCCTGCTGCATATCCCATTCATGACAAAATTTTTGTTTTGATTAATTTTGCCTGTTTATGTTGCATTCCTTCATATGACTGCACTTTTGGAAACCACGATATTGCACATTAGTTCACATTACCTACCATGTATATTATGGCATGACTTTTGGTATTAATTTTAAAGTCATTTAACAACGTTAAACTGAAGTAGAAGTCTGATCGCAAAAATCCCAGTGCACAAGCATGAATGTGCATGTACAAATGTACACAGATTTTAATAAGCTACATGTAATTACATTTAAGTGTTGGCATGAAGAACATTTGTGAAAACTTAAAATTAAATTGAAAAATATTTTACCATGTGATTTGTGACGAACACAATATTTTTTATGTTGCCTCATTACCGTTGAAACGAAACATTTGATTTGTAAAATAGGGAGCACTTTGTTTTTTACAAAGAGAAAAAAAGTGAATGTGGGGTGAAAATACTATCTGTTGAAAAATAATTTGTCTGTTAAATTATCACCTCCATTTTTAGAGGAAAGGAAACACTTGTAAATTTAAAGTTGCTTCCATTAAATTTATCTTCTGGAAAAATGTTTTTATTTGAAACAGCATGGTAAATGTATACCTTGCTTAAAGCTATATTTTTATCTTGATCAAAAAAAAAATACATGTTTACCTGTGTGCTACATTGTACCATAAATACCAACAAAACATGCAACAAAATATGGTCTGTTGGAGTTATTTCTAAAAAATGTTGTGTAAAAATCAATTTGATACAAATGTGGACAAATGTCCACGAGTTTGAGAAATTTTGGGTGCAGTAAAAAACAACTATAGCTCCAGCAGAATTCGAACCGCGGACCTAAAAAAAAATCAACTATTCAAAAAAATCAATTTGAGAAGGAAACCGAATCTTACAAATGTGAAAAAAATTTAACTATGAAATATTTCTGGGAAAAAATGGGATTCCACAATTGACCTGTGCCCATGTGTGTGTGCGTTGCCTACAGGTGTCCAGCCACATTCAGGTGTTAGCTCGGAGAAAGTCCAGAGAACTCCAGTCTTTATGCAAGGTAGGGCCCAACTCTGTGAATTGCCCCGGTGGACAGCCTGGGCTGTTTTCATCCATGTTCCACTTCCTTTGTTTTTTATCCGAGTAGGTGTCCAGTCACATGCAGGTTCTCGCCAAGCGGTCATCCAGGGATATAGCCAAGCAGTTTAAGGTAGGGACGGCCGTGCCACATATCAGATTTTTTTTTCTCATAAGGTTGTTGCAGGATTAGTATCGTATAGACCTTTTGCATTAGAAGCCATGTTGGGGGCAGGTTTTTTATTTTTTATTTAAATGGTGTAACAATAGATCCACTAGCATCTATTGTTGCATTACACAGTAACAATATTTGCTCTAACATGGCCGACGTGCAACGGTCTGTGGATAATTGGAACACGAAGAGCATGCTGTAGGTTATATGCGGGCAGGATACTACATGTGTACAGGGATGCCAGTTTTCCGGCTATTGCCGGAATTCCGGCTTAATTTTTTAAATTTATTTTCTTATTTTGGAAAAAGAAATCCAGCAAAGCCTTTTTTTTCAGGCCGGAAAAATAAACAGCCGCAAATATTATTTTCAACTCTTTAATAGTCCAAAAAAACGTGGAAAATTGTCACACTTACTGATCAACGATGTCCGGATATGGCCTATGTCATGTATGTACAGCCTATGTACATGATTTGCACACATGCAGTATGTCTGTATCCCGGCCATAATCATTTATGGGTAAAGTACCACGAAACCAGACTATTGATCAGAAGTACATAGACTATAGAGGGCGCTGTATCCATACAGCAGTGGTGCTGGTGACATTGCACACTGTCAATATACATGTCAGCAGGTATTAAACATGTCATGTGCAGTCAGTTTTTAGTGCGTTTTTCACCTCTCGAGACCTTATAAAAAAAAACTATTCCGTTTTTATTGTCTGTTGACAGTAACTATAGTGAATAAAAACACATGTTCAAGACTTTTGTAGATTATCAAAAAAAAAGTCATCAACTTAAGCACGGGGATAAAATCCTAATTAAGCAAAATGGTGAGCAGACATTGATGTACCTAAGTTGATTCTATGAACATTGTGTATTTAAGAGAACTTGCTAAGAGCTTGCAAAGGTTTGGACGTGGGTTTTTAATATCATTTATTGTCATACTGAAGTCAATATTTTCACTGCACTGGTACCAGCCACTATTAACAGCTTTCTTTTAAAATATGAATGTGCACCCTCTCTGGAAAAAGGTAGAATATAAGGCGCGCTGGCTAGGTCAAGTTTTTGCGACCATAAGAAGAAATCTGCGGCAGATCCATGCTCATTTTAAAATACAAAAACACAATGGAAATTCTCTGGCGGTGCCCAGGTACTGCCTGGAATGTCTGTGTTCCGCCTGGAATTTTCATTGTGTTTTTGTATTTTAATGAGCGTGGATCTGCCACAGGTTTCTCCTTATGGTCGCGAAAACTCAACCTAGCCCGAGCGACTTATTCTACTATTTTCCAGAGCGGGTCGCAAATTTCAGCAACAGAAAAAGGGTTCTCGTATCCACTTCTAATTTTGCACAGCAATGCATTCCTTTTATGGACAGGATACCTGTCTCAACCCTCTCCCTCGGAGAAAGCCAACACTCTTCTGTACTTTCCCTTTTCTGATATTAAACTGTTGAATTTAAAGCCGGGCTGAAATCTTGAAGCTACTTGGCGAGGAAGAAAGTTATTTTATAAAACGGATGTTACTTGATAAAGTTGCATTTTTCTTATCTTTATTGCTGACTTTATATTAGAGAGAAAAATTAAAAACTAGACTGTGTTCGTCAACCGGCAACAGGCCAAAATGAAAAATGGGGTGATGATGTCATAATGATTGACCCCGCTACGTCATAGCGAGGAGACAGTCACTATTCTGCAAAGCAAGTTGCATGCTTTCTACTAGTCGTTATTTTTCTGTGAAAGTTTTCACAGTTTTTGGTGTATTTTCTCAGTGGTTGTTACACTGAATTCATTTTTGATATCAATAAAATGCCATCTTCGTGCCTTGTTGGTGGTACCGATAACGCAGTTCCGTGCGTGCGTGTACGTGTTTGCTGCGAGGAGCTAGGTACACGACTACAGTTGGTGAAGCAGCTCTGTGTGTCTCCTCGCTATGATGTCACACACATAGCTCAAGTTAATTGACGTGATCTTTCATTTTCAGTTTCGCGTAAAAAGAATCTCGGAAAAAGACTGACATTTTCTGACTTTTCCAGGATGAAATTCTCGTCGTTTCTTTACTTATTCGGTGAGGCGGGAAGCGGGCCCCACGCGGGCCCAGTCTTCTGGCGCCGGGCGCCGGTCCCTTCGCGGGGGCCGGTCCAACCCGGGCGCGACCCGCTCCGAGGACAGCGTCAGGCGGGGAGTTTGACTGGGGCGGTACATCTGTCAAATGGTAACGCAGGTGTCCTAAGGCGAGCTCAGCGAGGACGGAAACCTCGCGTAGAGCAAAAGGGCAAAAGCTCGTTTGATTTTGATTTTCAGTATGAATACAGACCGTGAAAGAGCGGCCTATCGATCGTTTTGTCTCTTCCAGGATGACATTCTTAAAAAAAGGTTCTTAGTACATAAAGGACTACATTTTGTATATAAAGAAAGAAATACTGTTGAAAACCATGAAAGTGAAGGGAGATTTCCACCCAGCTTTAATTTTGTTGCCTTGAACATTCTGTATTTCAAAATCTTGAAGAATGCCATGAATCTCACCCCTCTCCAAATATCTCTGATGGCACACTATCTCTATCCTTTCCTGTCTATTAATCCTCATCCTCGGCAACACCTTTACTGTCTTTTCTCCTCTCTCATAAGGGGCAGCCCTCGGACTCGTGCTACCCCCGTTCTTATCTTGATCAGGAATCTTTTTTCGCTCTTGTAAGTAGCCATCTTTGCCGTCCGTCATCCCTGGATGGCAAGTGCCAATTTTCAGCATGTAGTTTGGAATGTTTGAATACAAAGGTAGCACGTGAATCCCTTTCAAATTCCCCGTTTCCCAGTTAATAAGTCGGTGAGGAACTTGCACGATCAATAATTTTCTTCTATAGATTTTTTACTAATCTTAGGAAGTATAAACTTGTTCATACTTGTAGTTTGTTGCGGTTGATCAGTTTGCAGTGTGCATGAGAATGAAGAAACTTAGAACGTTCATTATGTATCTAGACATTTGTTTGAAAAAGGAAATTTTAATAACTTCTTAAATATTTTCCACAGATTCATACATTGTACAATTCAAGAAGCTTTCTTCCCTATACTTTTCCACCACTCTCATAGGATCCATGTGGCTGGTACCTTTGCATATTGTATGGGTTTAGCATTTTTAAAAATTGGCATTTTTGCCATAGCAATTGATTTTATTTTAACAAGCATGGTGTTTTTTGTTTATGGGTTTTTAAAATAAAGGAATGCACAACTTTAGATTAGAAGTTTAGTAATAATAATAATAATATCACTTAATGCCGCAAACGGACGACCCGCCGGTATGACTTTGCCGGACGACCATCGAAATTTCGGCTAAAAGACATCGATTGGACACCAAATTTCTGTTACCCAGAGCTTCCGAAAATGGTTCCACACCTAATAAAAATGCTTCTAGACCTAAACAAAAAATGGTTCTCGATTTGAAAAAGATGGATTTTGACCTTAAAAAATTGATTTTGACTTCCAAAATATTAGGGCTACACCAAATTGTCGCCCTAATAGAGCGCGCCGCCCTAATAGGGCTCTCTACACAAAGTGTCTCCCCATTGGATAAAATAGAGAAATAATAATAATGGTGGATTCTTGTATAGCGCACATACACCCTAATGGCTGTTATTACTGCTGCCATCAGGAAATCACCAGAACTATTTAGCTTAAAAAATGTGGCTGCCTGGCCAAGGCACACAACCCCATTAGCACTTGGAATGTGGCATTCCCCTAAAAGCTCCCCAGATATCGCTTGCGTTGACGAGGCAATTGTGCCTTGCCCACGGACACAAACACGTTGGCACAAGTGGGGCTCGAACCCATAACCCCTCGATCACATGCACGGCTGTGTACCCACTAGACCACACGTAACTTCATAAGCTCGTTTCACATCTTTTGCTAATGATGCATTGGAATAAATTGTATAGTTTGATACCCTAAGCTAAATTGGTTTAAATTGTGTTGAGTACAATGGTTTCAAAAATTGGTGGGGAACCATGGCCCATTGTTTTGCAACATTCAGGTGAAAACTTGGTTTTGCGGGTTCGATACCCGCCCGTGGTACATGTGCCCTTAAGTAAGGCGTTTAACCACAATGCAAAACTTTGGAGACGCTTGGTGACAGCAAACATAACGGTCCCACGTGATCAGTTCACTATTGTTTGCGTCATTTTGAGTGTGTGCACTTTAGCTTAAGGGTGACGCAAATAATAGCGAACTGGTCACGTGGGACCCATTGTTTACTACCACCAACCGTCTCCAACGTCTCCCATTGCTCCATCTGTCAGAAGGGTGTTGTGTAGAGTAAGGGCTGCTAATGGCGCCACCCACCTATGTATTTTGTTGTTTAGGTGCAAAACACTTGTAAGCTTCGTGCAATTCAGCCTACAGGCTGGCAAATTAAAGTCCCATAACAAATAATTAAAAAAAACTGTTTGCACCTTCTTTAGGGTAAAAAATATTTTTTTTAAAAACATTTGAAAAAAAAGATGTCCTGAGTCACTTTTCACAAGGTAAAAACATTTTGCAAAGAAAAAATTCCTTTTTGGAGAGGCGTTTTATTGCATATTTACAATTCCCCTAAACAATTAACTGATTATGTATTTTTTTGATAATCCATTCTCCATGGATGGCATCCCTTCGGCCCAATCAAAATGTCCTCTGTTCCCACCTTAATTCCCATGGTCTCAATGTTCTACCCGTCTACACAACCAGGACCAGAGCACAAAAGACAAAGCCCTGCAGAGCATGGCGGCCATGTCATCTGCACAAATCGTCTCAGCCACTGCCCTCCACAACAAAGCTGCCGCCATGCAAATCGCTGGGCTTGGCATCGCCGGCGCGACGCCACTCAGACCTCCTTACCCTGCACACGTAAGTCGCTAGCCTTATAATATTGTGATGCTCTCTGCAAAAATGAATTGTTTCTTGCACAGCCTGAGCAGAGTTTTTGCGACAAGAACTAGAAAAATTAAATTTAAATTTCACAGTACCTGGAAATTCCATTGTGAGTTCATTTTTTAATGAGCCTGGATCCTAGTTAGGGTCGTAAAAACTCAGTCAAGACTATGTGAGAAGCGACTCATTTTCGCCAAGTGTGTCAAGGTTACATGTATATTTTGTTTTGCCCTTTCCTAATGTAACTTTGATAACTGTATTCAGTACCTTCCTAAGACAATATGAATAACATTTTGTAGCATGTCCGGGTGGTATTCAAACCCACAATTGTAAATTATTTGTTACCCACACAGGCCTCACTACTGCAGTTAGTTGGGTTAATTAAAACTTGACATGTAAACAAGCATTTTGTGGACCCAGCCAAGAACAGCATATCCACTAATTTTTAATCACGTCAAATTTGTTTCTTTGTCCATATTTGCAGCAGCTCTGGCAACCAGGTCTCACACAAGCGGGTACCTCACAAGAGTAAGTAAAGAAATTGGTGAAGAATTCAGATGATCTCTTGTCATTAGCTTTGCCTAGGACAATGTACTAACAAGAAACCCAGGATTAATTACACTTGCTTAGGATCACAGCAAATTCACGAGATACAACCCGCACTGCAACCGTGAGATGCTATGTTTAAACACTGAAAAGCTGAATTTGCGGGGATTGTTATTGCTTAGATATGCATTCCTGTTGGTGGAGAGCGTGTCACATGGGTAGTCTAAAGCCATGTCCGCAATTGACTTTTTTTTCTAAGGTTTTATCAAGAGGACGGTAAAATGGAAAATGGTCAGATTTGATCACTGTTCGCATTTGGAGTTTTTTGACACAGGGAAATTTTACCGATACCGCGAGAGAGGTAACCAAGCTATCGGTGCAATGTGTTGTCGTGCTTTTTTTTTGTCGTAAGACACGACGTTGATGTCCTAAATATTATCTGGGAATATTGCATTGGTAGCACCAATTAAACTTCCATAATTGATGACCACGAAGAACAACACCACACTGGAAACTTGTCACATAATTATGCGCCACACCGTGAAGCATATAAAGCACATGCATAGTGATTTGCAGCATGACGTCGCGCCCGGTCTGGTTGACATGTACGCATTCAAGAGCCGCTTTTACCGACTCGCTGTGTTCACACTGGAATGGTCAATTTTCCTGGGCAGCAGTTGGCCAGAAAAAGTAACTGCTGGACTCGGGGAAAGGTTACTGAGAGGAAAGCGTCCCAGGCTGTCCACATTGGACTTAAAATGGGAAAAGTAACCCTTGTCTCGGTAAGCTTTCTCTAAAAAAAAAGTCCAGTGTGGACAGGGCTTTCAACAGATGATATATATAATTTTGACATACGTGCAGGCTCAGATGAATGTAGTGCAATTTCGTTACACAACGCCATTGGTGCGTGTGCTATAGTTGTGTACATCGTGTACTTAGCACGTGCCGCATGGGCAGTGTGTTCATCATGAGTGTTTACAATACGCAGAATTCAACTACATTGTGCATCGTGTGCGCGCATTTGTTCGATTTGGCATCGTGCGCGCGCGATTGCGCGATTAATGTCTGGCAAAACAAAATCGTACAGCGGTGGCGGCCACTGCTGTCTTTCCAAGGACAGAAGGTATGCTGTAAAATTGCTGTCGGGACCAAATAAGCATGTCAGTTTTGATGGAAAACAAGGTTAAGTAAATTGCTGTATCCAACCATGTCATTTATATAATTCGATGCCGTTTCTGTCATGTTTTGTGGAGGTTTTTTGATGGGATGGAAAAAATCTCTTTTTAACGACGGCCGCACACACGGTGATGTCGATGTTTGGCAGCTTAAAAATACGGCAAACAGTGCGATTCCAAGTAAAAAGTAATGCATCAGGACATCCCGGACGTTGACAAGTACACCACTGCCAAAATTACTAAATAAATATAAGGGATGGCAAAGATTGAATAGGTTACCAAAACCTGGCGACAAAACTTGAAAAAGTTAGCCACACTTTTTCAAGTTTTGCTGCGCATGCGCAAACCGTGACATAGCCCCTTTAAGATGCTGACGAAAATATCTGTGAACTTCACAAGCTAAGGCTTTAATGAGTATTTTGTTGCCCTTTGCCTAGTGTCCAGCCTTTCTCAGCGACTGCTCAAGCCTATAGGCACCAGAAGGGACTATGCACCGGGTGTGGTGCCAGGGCCTCCTGCAGGGGAGGGCGGGTCCATTGCCACTCTCAAGCTATAGAATGATGTTAATGTTGAGTGTTTTGTTGCTTTGTCTTAGTGTCAAGCCTTTCTCAGCGACTGCCCAAGCCTATGCACCAGGAGGAGACTATGCAGCGGGGGTAGCGCCAGGCGGGCCTCCTGCCTGGGATGGCAGGTCCATTGGCACTCGTAAGCTCAGGCTGGTGGAATTTCAGGCGTTTCTTGAAGTACAGCGGGATCCCGACACTGTCAGCGAGGTATGTACTTGTATATTGAGCAACGAAAGAAATGAGCCATTGGCTAAAACGTGCAAAGCACACAGAAAAGTACGAGTGATTTTAGTGTAAAGGCATCACCAAATTGCAAGCCTCAATTTGATGTAAATCTGTTCTAATGGTTACATTTACATCATGTTTGTCTAAATGAAATATGAGACATTTTTTTGTTTGCATGCTCCCCAGTAGATTTTGACACGGGTGTATAACATATTCCGTCTGAAACATACATGCACTATAACAAGATATCCCGGGTGCGAGAACTAGAAATTTCTTTAAAAACCTATGCTTTTATACATATTATGAGCATTTGAAGTCCTTGTATATACACCAATCCGGTTGCTAAGGACTCCTTCCCTGCAAGTCCGCCATTACTGGGGGCCATCCACTGCCATGCACTGGGCGCTTTGTATTGTTGTTAAATCGAACAGCGCACAACGTGTACGCGTACACAGGCTTCGCAAGCAAATAAACACACAAAATTGTTCGAAGTGACAACATAATGTAATAGCATATCATCAACACAAAACCCACAGTTCATGGCACTGGATGGCCCCCAGCTATGGCGGACGTACACGGACCATGACTTTGCAGCTCGGATTGGTGTATAGCGTGGTTTGAGGGTAGATGGTTGATGCGAGCTTTCCAAGTTGTAAAACTAGTTCCAAGGTGAAGCCACGGGAGGTGTTTGTGCATTGTTCATGGTGCTCCGTTGACGCATGATGGTAAATGGACTAGTGTCATTAAGATTCGTGAATATGTATATGTTCATGTTTTAATGCCAGTCTGTGACGTTACTCGTGTATTAACCAGTCTGATTTATTTTTTTTATCGTTAACAGTACAACAAACATCTCTTTGTCCACCTTGGGTCAAATGTCAGCTACTCAGATCCCCTTCTTGAGGTGGGTATCCATTTATATAATCTAGCAGCTAACATCTAGTTGTGTTGAAATTTTGTCTATTTCTAGTTAGTCCCCATGTCCTAAAGATCTGAAAGTAGCTCAATCGTGAAATGGCTCTCACTTAAACTCGGTAGACGAACCCAGAAGTGGGTGCTATCTCAGTGGGCTAGTTCAGACTCTCGTCTAAAAGCTATCTCAGTGGGCTAGTTCAGACTCTCGTCTAAAAGCTATCTGTAGTTCAATCAAACACAGCCTCTCATTTGTGTCTGAATGGTCCATGTAGACCGTTTAACTGCGGTTACACCCTCTAGTATGGTATTTGGACAGTTTCACATTCGGTCTAAAGGCCCCATGACGTATAGCAGAAACGTATGCCGACGTATGTGAATTTTCTCCAACACGGTGGTGTACGTTGGGACAAGTTAGGGGTACGTTGGGCATAAGTAGTATTCGTTTACAGCACGCTGTCGTACGTTGTTGCATGCAGAGGCCGTCCAAAAATTGACCATGTTCAAAATTGTCTCCGTGTGACAACGTGTGCTTCGTAGGTTTGGCATATGTTAGACGTACATCAGAGGTACGTTAAACATACGTTGAAATAGGTTATACGGTATGTTAGTTGTACGTCGAGATGCGTCGGCTGAAGGTGAACCGTACAGCCAACTTATTAATAACGAATTATTAACTTTCTTCTAACCTATGTCTGACGAGTCTACCACAAGTCTTGACCTATTCAGACGTATTAGACATATGCCTGGCGACGGAAGAACTTAATGATCGTGTTTCTACAGTACAGCTAGCGTTAAGTTGGCGTGTTGCAAGCGTTTTGCGGGCTGGGTATATATAGGGTTCCGTGATGAGTAGCTCCGGACTACTTCTTCGTAGTAGTCCGGAAGGTAAAGAGCCTTTGAGCAGCTCATGGAGGATCGAGGATGCCGATACTTCGAGATTGGCACCGTATTTATACTAGAAGCCTGTGTACGTCACGTGATCGTCTGAAGAACGCTGAGCACACTGGGCATACGTTACTCATACGTTACTCATACGCTACTCATACGTTACTCATATGTTACTCATATGTTGGGCATACGTCGAGAACGCCAGGCATACGATGGGCATACGCTCTAATAAGTTATATAGATATAAATGATATGCTTTCAATAGGTCAATCATACGTTCTATATACGTTCAATTCATTATGTATACGTTGTGCATACGTCTGCTCCATCTCCGATGTAGATTTTCAATGCAAAGTTGGACGTGTTCGACCGTGTTTGGAATTTGCTAAAATTTGATCAAAATTTGTTAAACGCTAGGCATACGTTTCTGCTATACGTCATAGTGTGACAGGGCCTTAAGGCACTGCTGTGAACCCCTTGCATTAAGGGGCATTAAACTGAATGAACGTGCACAGTTTGTTAATCGTTTGTTGTCGTTGCTGGTGTACGTTTTTTTAATTATTATTTTTAAAAACTTGTGGTCAAATATGATCAGTTTTAATATCTCAAGGTTGTGTGATAAATTCCATTCATTCTTTACACTTGTTACTCGTGTAAAAAAGGCATTTTTTAAAGTCCTAAAATAACATGTATTTCATTATTTGCAGGCAGTGGATGTTCGTCAAATCTACGACAAATTCCCTGAGAAGAAAGGAGGTCTGAAAGAATTGTACGATAAAGGACCACCAGAGGCCTTCTTTCTTGTCAAGTTCTGGGTGAGTTGGAATAAAGAAGTCCATGACCGTTTGCAGGTACATATACCATTTTATACACCTGAGTGGAGAGAGACAGTGAGGAGTAGAGTGGCTAACCCCTGACCAAAGCTTCTAACAGTTGTTTTAAAATTAGGGATTGAAAGGGTTTGAATGGTCTTAAACATGCGTTTTAAACCTGATAGGGGCCTGGACGCTGATAATGGCCCAAGCTGAAGGTGCGGGCCATTATCAGCGTCCAGGCCCCTATCTGGTTTTAAACGGATTGTTTAAGACTTGCCAAACCCACTTTTAATCCCATTCATAAATACCTTTTTTGTGTCAATCTGTAAAACTCACCAAAATTAGCTTGTCGTTTTGCCATGTTTTACATTCACTTTCCCTACACCGCGTTCGTATGAACTGCTAGCTGTGCGTGAGTTGTTTTTGTTCGATCGCGTGTGTTACGCGTAATGCAATCGTGTTGTACGCGCACGCACACGACCGGGTACTTGTCACAATGCACAATTTGCTTTCGGGAGTGTGTAGTTTCTGTGTGCGTGCCGACCAGAGCGCGGGTGCTGCCGCGAGCCAAAGGCTCAAAAGTGTTTAAGACTGACTGAGCCTTTTATCATCTGTTTAAAACTGCCCACGTTACGTACTCTCAGCCAATAGGGATGCGTAAACTGTCTAAGGTATTCATGAATGATGCATCAAATTCGTTTTATTTGCCAAAAATAGCTTTCAAACAATGCCTTGATGAAGGATTTTCATTTTATTTTGTTTTTGTCTACTGTTTCAGGCTGACCTCAACACAAATCTTTCAGAGGAAACGGGTGCATTTTACGGAGTTACAAGCCAGTAAGTACCTGTTGACTAAAATCTGTTTATAGAATTTCTGGAGTCCATTTCGATTCTACCTATGGGCGTAATCTAAACTGCGTTTGCGTGTTGTCAGAACTCGCAAATAATGTTCAGAAACAAGTTTCTCATGTCCTGCTCAGTAAGGAGTGGATGAAAAAGACTTGAAAAAAAGACTTGATGGCTGACAAAAAATGAATGACTACAGCTGGAAATAATTTAGCTGGCTGCTGGTAATTTGTACACGACTTCAGTATGCTAACTATGTTTTTGACTAGTACAGGAGAAAAACAAGGGCATAAAAGCTCTTCTATAGACCTTTATCACGGTGCGGCCATCGTCCCTTTCCCCTATCAAAATGAACGTAACCAAAGCGAGGCTTGCCGAAATAAAATAGTTTGGCCCCGTGTTGAAGAATAACGCGCAGCGTACGTGGACAGTGGTTCTCTCAAAACAACAACGGAAGACTGCACGCGCTATCGCGCAGACACGCACACGCACTGATCATGCCCGACACGTACACGTACTACTACTATGCATGGGGAACAAGACAAAGATGGACACACCGTGATAAAGGTCTGTCTATATGGAGCCCACTTTGAGGCAGTATCTTGTCAGAGCATTACCAGCCAGAGCATTACCAGCTTCCACCATTTTGAGAAAATGATACACCCACTAACTAGGAGCAAGTTAGATTCACGGCCATAGTTAACTATAGTTTGACTATTTCCAACCGAATGCAGTATAGTCAACGATGGTTGAAAGTCGGTTTTGAAAAAGTTGTCTGCAGACATCTTTTTTACCATTCACTCATACACAAAAAACTATGCATGGATTTTTCAGCTTTTATGAGGTATTACTGCATCTAAACTCCTCAAAAAAAGTTCGGAAAGTCAAGTTTGACTGACGATTTCTCTCTTGTTGCAGAATAATTTTCCTTGAATTTTATATCATTGGAAAGATGATGTGTCATTTGTTATGATTAAGCAATTGGGGGATGTGCAGCACAGCTGAATACGGGGGCGGGTGTAAAGTGAAATGTCACAAAATGCATTGCTATTGTCAAAAAGTGCATTGACACATTCCCATCCTCCAAGCAAAAGGGGAATGCACTGCATGACAATAGCAGTGAATTTTGTGACATTTCACTTTCCACCCACCCCTGTATTCCGCTATACTGCACATCCCCCAATTGATTAATCATAACAAATGACACATCACTGTAAAAAGGAATAACAGGGCTTTCCAATGATACAAAACTCAAGGGAAATGATTTAGTAACAAGAGAGAAATCGTCAGTCAAACTTGACTTTCCGAACTTTTTTTGAGGAGTTTATGTGGCTGAAATTTCGACAAAGCAGTTTTCTCGACATAGTTTTTTATTGCGAGTGGAAATAATGCCATTTTTAACAGTTTATCAATCTTGTATTCTTTCTATAAAGTTCATTGTCTGAATCTTGTCAATGGCGAAACTATAAGGAGTTTTTATTTTTGTCTGGTTTGTATCAGATACGAAAGTCCTGAAAACATGACGATTATGTGTTCAACGAAAGTGTGTTCATTCGGCAAGCAAGTTGTGGAAAAAGTTGAGGTAAGGGGTTAGAAGGTGCTTTGTGTTTTATGTTTTTGACCTGTTATATGTTGCATCCTATTAACCACTCTCACAGACGCCATCTTTGTAGAAAAAAAACACAACTACGTATTAAACGCCATCAAATACGCATACGCACATTCTGGAAATTGTTTCAAACACGCCCGCGTGTTGCTCAAAATTTGTTTAAAATACGGCGTAGCTGATGCTCGTCAGAAAATTTACGCTCAAGATTATGATGCATGTGGCAATCTGTAGGAAGTGACATCATTTGAGAGAGATCAATAAGCATGCAACCCAAACATGGGAAAAAGTTCTGATATCATGCTTTTGGCTCGTATCAGATTCGATAACTTTACTTATACATTTAACCCACTGAACTGCGTGTTGAACTTGTTTGTGCATCTTCTAGGGGAAGATTGTCTGATTCTTTTGGGCATTTTCATGGTAACTGACTTTACATGTAACGTCAATTACCGTGAAAATGCCGTTATATTGACCCAGAGAGCAACATGTATGTGTAGCATGTCATAGGATGCAGGATATGTTATGTCATAGGAAGCACATAAGGCCATTTTCACGGTAACTGACATTATTATATAAAATGAAGCTTTTGCGGATACCGTGCGTTTCTGAAACTGTGCAGCACAGAGCCCCAATATGATGTGCGCCCACGCTGGGCACAGTAAAGCACACGCATACGCACGTGTTGTGCATCAAGTTAATGCACTGTGCGTGTGCGTGCAACGCGCGCGTGAGTTGAGTACAGTAACAAAAAATACCGTACAACAGTAACATGCACATGCAGTTGTAACGTTGGAAAACAAAGAAGGTATAAGCTTCATTTTATATAACAATAATAATATTGGATGTCTTTTCGGGTGATATGAGAATATACCGCACTCGTCATGAAAATACCGAACTCGCCTTCGGCTCATTCGGTATTTTCATGACCCGTGCGGTATATTCTCATATCGCCTTCAAAGCCATCCAATATTATATAATTACATGTAATGTTACAAACTGTAAAAATGCCTTTTTGTAATTGTACATACATACATATAAGCCTAGTTAATCCTATGTAAACGCATATATAAAAGTGCAGTATATAGACTCGGGTTGTTCTTTACAGGATGTGAGTTAGCATCTGAATGGACATATTGCTATAGCCCGCTCTATGTACTTTTGATTGATAATCAGGCAATACTTGCCATGTGAATTATTACGGTCGGGATACAGACATATTACTTGCGTTAAACTCGTTCGAAAAGTGTACTACATTTATATGGGTCTGTTCATGAAAAGGAGTCACCAATGCAGTTGGCTAAAAAGTTAATCACTATTTCCTTAATCTTGCCTATTTAGTGGAACAAAATTTATATAGATAAGATCCCTATCCTAGAAGATACATGTATACTACAGACAAAATTGCGCGATTTCGATCAAAGGATTTTTTATTTTTTTTTAAATGAATTTTTTAAGACAGGACTCCAAGACCACAAAATTTGTGGGAAAAAGTTTCTTCAAATAAATGTACAGTAAATATAAGCATCATGCCAATCAAATATAGAGTGTTGTAATGTCTGTATTCTGGAGGTAATCATGCCTTTTGAATGTTATCGTAATCATCTGTTACACGTTTTTCAATCATACAGAAAATCCATAACACAAGTTATCTCCCAAAGTATTTTTTTGTAATCTTTAAAATCCATAGATTAATACTGGATGATTTATTTCAGTATGTGCTAAAACTTCAGAAATCGATCCCTATGTCACAAATTGGTGACCCCTTTCCGTGAACAGACCCATATATTGATAACGTGGGTGTCAAAATGAGCCTGAAAAGAAAGGACCAAGTGTTCTATCTGGCTTCACACTACGTACTCACAATTCGGTACAAATGTTTCCCTTTTTATTAATTTTAGAGTTGCATGCCTGTAAACAGCAACATTACCTGTTTTCCTGGGAATTTCCATTTTATATTCCCTGATGACACCACCTGCATTTTGCAATTGAAATCTGCATTTCCTTCTCTTGCCCATAACAGACCGAGTATGCAAGATTTGAGAATGGCCGGTTTGTCTATCGTATCCACCCGTCTCCCATGTGTGAGTACATGATCAACTTCATACACAAACTCAAGCACCTGCCGGAAAAGTACATGATGAACAGCGTACTGGAAAACTTCACTATCTTACAGGTAGGTTAAAGCCACATTACATCATTTGCAGTTACCCAAAATTTTACTTCACAACAAAAACATGACTTAAAGTGTAGCAATGGTAATGCACCTATCAATTGTTCACCCCCCCCCCCCCCCCCCCACCTAGGTGGGCGTTTGGTCACATTTTTCATGCCCCAGGGTGGGGCACTTTTTGTCACGCAAAAAGTGACAATCCCCACCTCTTAGGTGGGGTAGCCCGGGGGGTGGGAGGAGTGGGGGAAACAATTGTTAGGTGCATAACAAACACCACATGATTTTTTCCCTGTGTAAAATGGTACCTTTGTGGGAGAAATTTCAAACTAAAGGTGTTTTTTTAAAAAAAAATTTTTTAAAGTTGTCTGCATAAAACTTTTTACCATTCACTCATACACAAAAACCATGCATGGATTTTTTGGGTTTTCTGTAGTATTACTGCATCTAGCTATGTGGCTGAAATTTCTAGGCTTGTGGAAATAACGCCAATTTTAACAGTTAACCAATCAAGTACTCTACCCAAGAAACAAGAGACAATGTGCCAAACAATTGCAATTCATACGTCATTGTTAGACAAAGAACAGGAAAAGTGACCCACTGAAAACCAGATGCACATTTTGCAAAGAATTGCAATTGCAGTGATGCCCGGTAGTATGGGTGACTGCCATTTTGTCCGAAAACTGGACGAAGAAAACAGTTTTTGCGACAACTATTTTTGTGTATTGCCATTAGAATGCACGCCCTAGATTTTAATGAAATTACTAGTATACAAATATAAGATGGTTTTTAGGGTAGATAGTCGATTTTAGCACCCCTTGGTATTGGAAGTTGACAAACTAGTTCCCTCGGAAAAGCTTTTAAAAAAGTGATTTGGACACGCTTTTTTAATCTCATCTCCTTTTTGTCAACCCATCTGAGCAGGTAGTTACCAACCGAGACACCCAGGAAACGTTACTATGCATCGCCTACGTCTTTGAGGTCTCAACGAGTGAACACGGCGCACAGCATCACATCTACAGATTGGTCAAGGACTGACGGGCCTCATCCTTCGAGTCACAGCACGCCATTAATCACACCTTGTAGCCACAAGACGCCCATCAAGATTGCCAGGTGAAACTCATTCTTGTGTGGTGCATGTCGCACTCAATGGGGTTGTATTAAGATGGAGCGAGTCGGGGGATTTTACTCGTCCGTTTACCACCTGTCTTTGGGTGACTTTGTTGTACAGCCCACATGGAGTTCCTGATTAGGGGAGGGGAGGGGAGGGGAGGCGGAGGGAGGACTTAAAGGTCGCATTTGGTCCTCGTTGAGATTCGAATCCCAGACTTCAGGAACATCGGGCAGATGCTCTACCAGCTGAGCTATACACCAATCCGGTAACTAAGATCTCCTCCCTGCATGTCCGCCATAGCTGGGGGGCGTCCAGTGCATGGGCTGTGCGTTTTGTGTTGCTGTTAGAACGAAAAGCGCTCATCCATTACATGCACGAACGAGCCTTCTTCGCGTATATACGCGACGCGCCCGCCTTTGCGTACACGCGACGCGCCTGCCTTCGCGCGCACACAACCCTACAAAGACGCGCAACTTGTTCGAAGTAAACAAATGCAGCTTCAGCAACAACAAAAACATACAGTTCATTCAGTGGAAGCCCCCCAGCTATGGCGGATGTACAGGGAAGAAGACCTTATTACCGGATTGGTGTATAGAGACCCTATTCACATGTACGAACAGTTAAATCATGTCCCCTGAATCAGTTCTATAGAATGCAAAGTGCCGATTGGATAGGTGCCAGACTACTTATGCATTCTAAAGGCGGATACACACTATCGCGGAAAAATCACACTGTTCCATTGGTTTGTACACAAACTGGTTTGCCGCTTGTGCGCGGCCTATCGCGACGCGCAAAACGTTTTGAGCTGGGTCAAAGTTCAAATTTGTTGAACTTTGACCGCGGTGCGCTGACCTTTCCAACGCGCAGCCAATGAGGTATCGGAGAAGCCCAAGTTACCAGAGTGGAATTTTCTATTTTGGAATAATCGGCGATTGGGAGCTCATGCAATGCGGTGAGCGCAGCGCGATAGTGTGATTTTTCCGCGATAGTGTGTATCCGCCTTAAGCCTCGTCTTCTGATCGAGGTTTGCAGTTTGCACTCTATAGAACTGATTCAGGGAACACGGTTTAACCGTTCATCTATAAGGCACAGTGTTATACTCCCTCAGGTTTCCTGAAGACCTCTGACTCACTGGGCAGAAGTTCTACCAGCTGAGCAATGAGGCACAGTGGTATACTCCCTCAGGTTTCCCCAAGACCGCTGACCCACCGAGCAGATGCTGTACCAGCTGAGCTGTAAGGCACAGTGGTATACTCCCTGAGGTATTCTCATAAAGGCCGCTGACAGACCAAGCAGATGCTGTACCAGCTGAGCTGTAAGGCACAGTGGTATACTCCCTCAGGTTTCCCCAAGACCTCTGACACACCAGGCAGATGCTCTACCAGCTTAGCTATGAGGCACAGTGGTATATACTCCCTCAGGCTTTCCCCCAAGACCTCTGACACACCAGGCAGATGCTCTTCCAGCGAAAAGGACTATGCATGCCACACATGCTCATATGAAGGACGCATAAATCCATATTTGGGTAGCATTTATACCCACCACTGGATTAAGCTTAACCCGTGCCTTTTTATTGAAATTTTGAAAAACATACGTGAACATTGCGAATGTTTGCTAAGTTTGTCAACAAGAGGTACCCGGCTTTCCATGGACGCGTGCACAAAAACACTGTAACCAGTGGCGAATGTTCGCGTTAGTGGAATGCAGCCCTGGTTTGGGCCAAATCTAGTGTAAACGGGGGCCAAACTGACATCATGTGAGCCTTTCCGTCACCCTATCAAACCTCCTCCGCTCCCCGTCATTTTACATCAGAAATCACCGATGCAGCAGTAACCTGCACACGTTTCAAAACCAAACATTTGGGATTTTTATATTTTGTTTGTTTTGGTTTTTAAATAACATTAAAATTTTATATAAATATATATAAAGATGATTATTACAAGTGCCTCGTCTGTTGAGTTGTCCTCAGCAGTCCTGTGATATCGGCGGTGCTTATTGTGTGTATGGAGGGGCGGTCGGCCGGGTCAAGTTTTCGGATTTCTTATTTATGGCTTGGAACCGAAGATATATCTTGGTGGAGCAGTAAATAGTCCAGATTTCAAGTTTAATTCTTGACTAGAGTAAGTGTCAAACATCATCCTGGCATGCGCAAAATGCTTGTGTGAACGCCTTCGGTTAGTCAACTGGTTCCGTGCAAAGCGCTGCACCAACTCAATACCTGATGGGTACCAGTGACCATGCCCTGTGGGCTGGTTCCGAATGGTCGACCAGACCCGACTAACCATCGTTGACTAGACTGCATTCGGTTGGAAATAGTCGAACTATAAGTTAACTATATTCTTGCTGGATCGATACTGCTCACAAATTTTGACTTCAGGCCTGCCAATCCTCACATACACTGTAAAATGTACAGATTTTTAACAAGATTCTATGACATTTCTATGTGTACAGCGGTGAGGTCGCATTGTTTACTTCTTCATCTTGCATAAAAAAAGAGGTGCCTTCATACCAACGTATGAAATGTAATTGTAAATTATAACAAAAATATCCTTCCCAAGTTCTGATTGAGATCCCCCACCCTCAATTTCGTTTCTGATGTTGAAAAAAACATCTCTCAGAAGGATAACTTGTGTTCCTTATTAAGTTGTGTTGTACAGACAATCCCATGTCCATATAAATAGCATTATACGAGGGGTTTCAATTTGAACTCGCTGAGCTCGAATTTTTTTCTCATTTTCCTTCAGATGTGGAAATTTACTTTTGAGATAAAAAACAAAATCCACCGGTTCATTATTTATTGTGGAAAGTAATTAATACCTTCAATTTTTTTAAAACGTATAATGGAAGATGAACTATTTTTTCCTAAGTATATTTTCAGCCGTTTTTGATAAGTCAAAATTCTAATATAAATTTGTATGTACAGCTACCTCCCAAGTCACCGTGCACTGTGGGGAAATTGAGGTATTCATGAAATTCTTTAAATAAGAAAAAATACAAGACTAATGGAATGTTTCTGCATATTATGTAGTACTAATAATTAACAGATAACGACACATTGTGGTTTTTATGTTGTTGTCTTTGTGACTTTAGGAAAGAACACACTGTTTATCCTGATTTTCTATAAGGTTGGAACTAGGTATTTGTTGAGGCATCATTTCAAAAGGTCCAGTTAAGGTCTGACTGATGAGAAGCCAGGCTGGCCCCTAGACCCCGACTGTGCCGTCCTGCTATTTGTAACCTAATCCTGAAAGGCCGAGTTCGAGCGCTCTGTTCTTTTCATGAAGAAAGAGGTGTATGTTCACAGACTTTCTGCCTGAACGTTTTGTGTGAAGTACACTCCCAAACACACTGCACACTGCTAGGAACCAAACGGGTATATATTTCTGAAACAAAAATATCACCAATCCGAAAATCCAAAACTGACAAGTTAAGCCTGGATTATACTTCACAGCGAAGTTTTCGTGCCCTGAATTTGCAGAAAGTTTAACTAGTTTGACGTCAGATTTACGTCCGATTCGTGATTGCTTTTGCGTTAAAGGCACAGGCTCGTCAGCAATGCGTGCGCGCGCCAAATTCGTGCCACTAAATACACAGCTCCATAGCAAAGGCATGGAGCTGTATATATCGTGGCACGAATTTGGCGCGCGCGCATTGCTGACGAGCCTCTGCCTTTAAGTATGAACTGGCCTTTGACTAAAAATCAATATTCAAGATTTCACTTTCCGCTAGCCATTTTGTTCAAATTTATGTGAAAGTTGCATTCCGGATCTCTCATGTTTTCTTGAGTGTTCGTGTTAACCCAGATGGACAGGTGGTATGAGATCCTGTTCCAAGTGCATTGTTTTGGGGTCATTTCCCTGTCATTCGGAAACCAGAAAAAGTTGCCAGTTTCAAGAACAGAGTGCCTAGTTCAGCCAACTACCGTTACACAATTCAAACTATTGTTTGATGATTTGGGGCAGACGGTGGCAAGTAAAGCCAAGGTCAGACTGGGCTCATCACTGGCTTTTTACCATGTCCCAATGTCATAGAGCTGCTTAAGCGCTAGCTGAAAACGTGTGCTTAATGTAGCAGAAAAGTTGTGCTAACGTTAAGGCTATTTCACGGCCGCGGCGTGCTTAAGCATGTGCGCGCTTGGAAACCGCCATTGTTGCGTTACTATCTTAAGCAAAATTGGCTCTGCGGTTAAGGCAGGTTTTCAGTTGCTTACCGTTAACGATGTCTATGAAATAGCCTGACGCTCAGTTAACGGAAAATGGGCTGTTAAACAGCTCTATGAAATTGGGCCCAGACCTTGGGCTACCCTGTGTATTTCATTGGCAAAATGATTTAACCTTCTGCAAACGTCTACCACAGTTTTACATCTACTTTTGATCTGTCCTGTATTTTCTGTTGGTTTATGTCCAGCTCTAGTCTTAAAATGTAATTCCTTCACAATGTATTGATATTCATAATCCACTTATTCATGCACGTATAAATTCAACAATGCTTTGTAAAATCTTTTTTGTATTCACAAAAGAAAAACTTGGCAATTGTAGAAATTGCAGATTAGGTTCGAATAGACGTTTTATATTAAGTATCTTATTTTTTAAGTATACATTTACAATCAAGGTTGCCTTGGAATTTACTAGAAAACCGCCAAAGAAAAAAGATATGGGTTTCCGGCTAAATACAGTTTTGTTTTTCATACAGTCACAGAAGTTTTGTACAAACTGTTTTTTATGAGAATGTGCATGATTTTTTTTGTATACATTTGTCGGGCTCTGAGTCGTAGTTGGCCTTTTTTTATCTTGTTTTTTCTGTGTACAAAGCCATGTATAGTCCATTGCTTTATAGTACTTAAATGTAATTTTTTTTTATCAAATTTGTTACGGTAGCACACGAAGACCACCTGTTCTCTCTACACCGTGGCTACAAATGCATTTTTATTATCATTTCTCTCATTGAGTATGTTTCTTCATCGGCATTTTTTTGGCGATGCGATTGGCAACGCCTTTAACCGTTATTGTGGCCGTTTTTACTGCAGACAAAATACCAGAACCTGCAGGCATACTGTGCACACACACGTAGGTGTGAATCCACATACAATCGCGGACGTCCCTTTGTTCCTCTTTTGTTTGGACATAGTCTATTTTTCCTTACTCTCGTTGGTTTTGTACAGGAGCGAATCGCGGATGTTCGCTTGCCAATCGCGGACGATATTGTTCTCTTTGTTAAACCTCCCTAAAACGTCCACGATTGTTTGGGAGAACAAGCGCACGTGCATGACAGTTGGAAGGACGTGTTGCACTGACGAAATTACCGGCTGTTTTTATTATTTGCCAAAATACCATTTTTATTAAAATTTCCATTGGTAGTTGATTGATACAGTTCATTTAAATTGACAGGAACCTTTCATAGCGCCAGTTTTACCCTAAAATCCTGTGTATAAGGCGCATCCGTGTATAAGACGCACCCCAACTGTCGATTGTAGACAAATGCGCCCTATACACGTTTTACGATTATCTCGTGTATAAGGCGCACCTCAAACGTTTGAATTTTTTTTTTTTCCCTGCGGTGAAAAGAGTGTGCCTTATACAGAGGTTTTTTAGGAAGCTTCAACTGAAGAAGTCATTTCATTCTTTGAAGTGAAATCAAATATTTACAAACAGTTGCCACTGCCTTGTCTTCAAATCAGGAAATTTGATTCACCAACTTGGATCACCATCATGCAGTTGTTTTCTTATGAATGTCTGTTTTTATACTTTTTAAAGTTTTGTTTTTATTTTGTTTAGTGTAAGTTGCACTGCCTTCTTGCCACACTGTCAGCAAATATTGCAGCATTTGACAAATTGGTATGAAGATGTGGCCTGCTTTTCCCACACTGTAAAGCGGGATGGCATAAACCATTCTTTCATAAATAAGCATTCAATCTTTGTTGAAAACTAAAAACTGTACTGTATCCAATTTTCTTTTTCCTAGCCAAGTTACCAGCATTATATAATTCATTATTAAACCTGTTTGTGTAATTATCGGCCCATATTCATGACAAAATTCCGTCCCAAGAAATTCAAAACTAAATTTGTGTGAGAGATGATTTTGAAAACAAATTAATCTGGTTCAAATCTGGTTCAAATGTATTTTCAAGAAGAAACTTAATAGGATGATGTATTCAAAAGAATAAGTATTCGTCTGCTTTTTTTTTTTCTTCAAACATTTTGTTTCCCTTGTGTTAAACCGCAGCTTTGTAGAATTTATTCACGTAAAGCATATTGAACTGTAAAAATGTAATGGTAATGAATTTCTAAATGCAAACATACACGTTGTCTTTGAAAAAAAAGTTTCAAGTGTGCTCCTTGTTACATGTATGTTGAGCATAAAGGTGGGTTCCCACTGCACTATTTTCATCCGTCAGACGTACGTAAAATCGACGTACATCGTCTCCGGTCCGTCAGTTTTTGGTCCGTTGATGCGTTTTCAATGTGAACCGTCCGAAAGATCAGCTTCATTTACGTACGTCGAGTCGAAAAATCATTTTATCCGTACGTTTCATGCGTCAAATTGACGGATGACGGAGGAGTTGATCCGAGGTCTACTTGTCCGTCGAGGTCTACTTGTCAGACGTACGTAAACGGAAAAATTCTGGAACAAATTCAACTCATCCGTTTTGACGGATGTAACGTACGTCTGACGGATGAAAATAGTGCAGTGTGGCGAAAGTTGTCGGAGATTCTAAATGAAAATTGTTTTACAGAATTTGCAAGGTACCTGAAGAGTGGCATAATAGGTGCCAAGGCCTGTGTCAAATGTTTTAGTGTTGGCAATCTGTAGCTGGTAGAAGGGTCACTCTCTCAACTCAAAATCAGTGATCAAATCCAAGAAAATGTGTGCATGGATTTTGAGAAAATGACTTTAGTATTCGCTCCATTTAGTAATTGGCTTTCCACTCAAACCTTCTTTCTGCCTGACTGCTTCTCTTCATGTTCCTCCCAGCACCATTTTTAAAGTTATTTTTTTCTTTTATATTCTGATCATTTTGCCTTTGCTAGGCTCAGAACATAAGGCCACTAAATTTACATTGAGGTTTTAATTACGTCATGTCAAAATTTTAGCACATGCGTTTCAACAGTAAGTGATTTACGGCAATGTTTTAGTTGTCTGGAGGTAAAAACCAGAATTTAACAATTGTTCTTTTTATCACTGCTACAATAGACTCTATTCACGTGTTTCAACGGTTTGATTGTGTCCCCTGAATCAGTTCTATAGAGTGCCAACTGTCGATTGGAAAGGTGCCAGTTACGTATGCGTTTCTAAACCTCGATCTAAAGACGAGGCTTGGAACACACAAGTAATTTGCATTCTCATGTATTGATAAAGGGGACAGGATTAAACTGTTCAAATTCGTAAATAGGGTGTATGTATTAAAAACCTTTTTTTCCCTTGTAATTATTTGCAAGTATTCAGTACATATTGTACACACTCTGCACTTGCGGCCATATTTGTGGGCATGTTTTCTTAAATAAAATATATGCAGGAGAAGCACCAACAACCTAACCATGTCTGATGCATGGGGACAAAGCGCTTGCCCCCTATAAAATGGCTGACATGCAAAGATCCTATTACTGTACTATATGCTGCCGTGTAAAATGGATCGTTAGATAAAACAAAAGTTAGATAACTTGAAAATGTTTTTAAAAGTCCTTTAAATGTTTGTAATAGCAGCTGTTTTGAAGAATCTCCCGACGGCTTACACTGCAGAAACTGTGGTGTTAAATTAACACTAGTCTTATTCTTATAGATACCAAATCTGGTGTAAAAATTTAACACCATGGGTGTTAGTTTTTATTCCTCAATTGGAATAAATGCATTATTTAACGTAATTTAACACCACAGTTTTTGCAGTGTAGAAGTTGGTGAAACAGGGTTAGGGCCTACCATAATTATCTATAAACACACTTGTCTTTTCTGGAAGCCAAGTTTGAAACTAAAATGTCCTTCATATTGGAATTATTTCTGATTGTGTAGTCTTGTTTATTGCATTCGCTGCCCTAAGTGATGTGAAAAACACATTGATGGATTTGGAACAGTTTTTATGCGACACTATATTCTAAATGTTTTATCTGACACAAACGGAAATGAATGCCTTTGTCACATTTTATTACTTTGCAGAACCGGGAAAGAGTTAGCTTTGTTGGACGTGAGCTACCATGGTTGAAACTTGCTTATCTAAAAGTCAGAGTAGCGACTCATTATTATTTTGTACAATCAATGTGTTGATACTAATTGAACAGCAGAGTGGAAGAGTCAGAATTTGTACCGAAGATTGAATAAATTTTTACTATTATGCCTTGAGAACGGGTAACAGTTATCTTTCACTTTATTTGTGTCATTAAATTTGCATTGTATATAAACAAAAAATAAGCTGCAATAAAAATGAATTTTTTAAAATTTCATATTTTAAGGAAAAATATCCACTTTTTGGCCAAAATTTCCATTTTATTTTAAATAAGCTTGGGAAAACTGCCCAGATATGTTCCAAACGAGCTAAATTTTCATTAGGAGTCATTTCTGAGATATTTCCAAAAAGGTCAATTTTGAGAAAAACTGCTTGTAAAATTTATCATTTTTGGCCAAAAATGTTATTATTCAAATTTTCTTCAAATGGATGGAAATGTTGCTAAGAACACAGATATTTGTTGAATCTGACCTCGACTGCTCTCCCAGGCAATGAAATATGAATTTGTCAAAATTTTAGATTTTGAAGAAGTGTCCACTTTTTGACCAAAATTTTAATTTTCTTATAAATAAGCTTGGGAAAACTGCCGCGATAGGTTCCAAACGAGCTAAATTTTCATTAGGAGTCATTTCTGAGATATTCCCAAAAAGGTCAATTTTGAGAAAAATTGCTGGACTAACCCCTTGTAAAATTTATCATTTTTGGCAAAAATTTTATTATTCAAATTTTCTTCAAATTGATGGAAATGTTGCTAAGAACACAGATATTTGTTGAATCTGACCTCGACTGCTCTCCCAGGCAATGAAATATGAATTTGTCAAAATTTCAGATTTTGAAGAAAAGTGTCCACTTTTTGACCAAAATTTACATTTTCTTATAAATAAGCTTGGGAAAACTGCCCAGATATGTTCCAAACGAGCTAAATTTTCATTAGGAGTCATTTCTGAGATATTTCCAAAAAGGTCAATTTTGAGAAAAACTGCTGGACTAACCCCTTGTAAAATTTATCATTTTTGGCCAAAAATGTTATTATTCAAATTTTCTTCAAATTGATGGAAATGTTGCTAAGAACACAGATATTTGTTGAATCTGACCTCGACTGCTCTCCCAGGCAATGAAATATGAATTTGTCAAAATTTCAGATTTTGAAAAGAAAATTCCACTTTTGGCCAAAATTTACATTTTCTTATAAATAAGCTTGGGAAAACTGCCGAGATAGGTTCCAAACGAGCTAAATTTTCATTAGGAGTCATTTCTGAGATATTTCCAAAAAGGTCAATTTTGAGAAAAACTGCTTGTAAAATTTATCATTTTTGGCCAAAAATGTTATTATTCAAATTTTCTTCAAATGGATGGAAATGTTGCTAAGAACACAGATATTTGTTGAATCTGACCTCGACTGCTCTCCCAGGCAATGAAATATGAATTTGTCAAAATTTTAGATTTTGAAGAAGTGTCCACTTTTTGACCAAAATTTTAATTTTCTTATAAATAAGCTTGGGAAAACTGCCGCGATAGGTTCCAAACGAGCTAAATTTTCATTAGGAGTCATTTCTGAGATATTCCCAAAAAGGTCAATTTTGAGAAAAATTGCTGGACTAACCCCTTGTAAAATTTATCATTTTTGGCAAAAATTTTATTATTCAAATTTTCTTCAAATTGATGGAAATGTTGCTAAGAACACAGATATTTGTTGAATCTGACCTCGACTGCTCTCCCAGGCAATGAAATATGAATTTGTCAAAATTTCAGATTTTGAAGAAAAGTGTCCACTTTTTGACCAAAATTTACATTTTCTTATAAATAAGCTTGGGAAAACTGCCCAGATATGTTCCAAACGAGCTAAATTTTCATTAGGAGTCATTTCTGAGATATTTCCAAAAAGGTCAATTTTGAGAAAAACTGCTGGACTAACCCCTTGTAAAATTTATCATTTTTGGCCAAAAATGTTATTATTCAAATTTTCTTCAAATTGATGGAAATGTTGCTAAGAACACAGATATTTGTTGAATCTGACCTCGACTGCTCTCCCAGGCAATGAAATATGAATTTGTCAAAATTTCAGATTTTGAAAAGAAAATTCCACTTTTGGCCAAAATTTACATTTTCTTATAAATAAGCTTGGGAAAACTGCCGAGATAGGTTCCAAACGAGCTAAATTTTCATTAGGAGTCATTTCTGAGATATTCCCAAAAAGGTCAATAATGAGAGAAATTGCTGGACTAACCCCTTGTAAAATTTATCATTTTTGACCAAAAATTTTATTATTCACATTTTCTTCAAATTGATGGAAATGTTGCTAAGAACACAGATATTTGTTGAATTTGACCTCGACTGCTAAATTTTCATTAGGAGTCATTTTTGAGATATTTCAAAAAAGGTCAATTTTGAGAAAAACTGCTGGACTAACGCCTTGTAAAATTTATCCTTTTTGGCCAAAAATGTTATTATTCAAATTGTCTTCAAATTGATGGAAATGTTGCTAAGAACACAGATATTTGTTGAATCTGACCTCGACTGCTCTCCCAGGCAATGAAATATGAATTTGTCAAAATTTCAGATTTTGAAGAAAAGTGTCCACTTTTTGACAAAAATTTACATTTTCTTATAAATAAGCTTGGGAAAACTGCCCAGATATGTTCCAAACGAGCTAAATTTTCATTAGGAGTCATTTCTGAGATATTTCCAAAAAGGTCAATTTTGAGAAAAACTGCTTGTAAAATTTATCATTTTTGGCCAAAAATGTTATTATTCAAATTTTCTTCAAATGGATGGAAATGTTGCTAAGAACACAGATATTTGTTGAATCTGACCTCGACTGCTCTCCCAGGCAATGAAATATGAATTTGTCAAAATTTTAGATTTTGAAGAAGTGTCCACTTTTTGACCAAAATTTTAATTTTCTTATAAATAAGCTTGGGAAAACTGCCGCGATAGGTTCCAAACGAGCTAAATTTTCATTAGGAGTCATTTCTGAGATATTCCCAAAAAGGTCAATTTTGAAAAAAATTGCTGGACTAACCCCTTGTAAAATTTATCATTTTTGGCAAAAATTTTATTATTCAAATTTTCTTCAAATTGATGGAAATGTTGCTAAGAACACAGATATTTGTTGAATCTGACCTCGACTGCTCTCCCAGGCAATGAAATATGAATTTGTCAAAATTTCAGATTTTGAAGAAAAGTGTCCACTTTTTGACCAAAATTTACATTTTCTTATAAATAAGCTTGGGAAAACTGCCCAGATATGTTCCAAACGAGCTAAATTTTCATTAGGAGTCATTTCTGAGATATTTCCAAAAAGGTCAATTTTGAGAAAAACTGCTGGACTAACCCCTTGTAAAATTTATCATTTTTGGCCAAAAATGTTATTATTCAAATTTTCTTCAAATTGATGGAAATGTTGCTAAGAACACAGATATTTGTTGAATCTGACCTCGACTGCTCTCCCAGGCAATGAAATATGAATTTGTCAAAATTTCAGATTTTGAAGAAAAGTGTCCACTTTTTGACCAAAATTTACATTTTCTTATAAATAAGCTTGGGAAAACTGCCCAGATATGTTCCAAACGAGCTAAATTTTCATTAGGAGTCATTTCTGAGATATTTCCAAAAAGGTCAATTTTGAGAAAAACTGCTGGACTAACCCCTTGTAAAATTTATCATTTTTGGCCAAAAATGTTATTATTCAAATTTTCTTCAAATTGATGGAAATGTTGCTAAGAACACAGATATTTGTTGAATCTGACCTCGACTGCTCTCCCAGGCAATGAAATATGAATTTGTCAAAATTTCAGATTTTGAAAAGAAAATTCCACTTTTGGCCAAAATTTACATTTTCTTATAAATAAGCTTGGGAAAACTGCCGAGATAGGTTCCAAACGAGCTAAATTTTCATTAGGAGTCATTTCTGAGATATTCCCAAAAAGGTCAATAATCAGAGAAATTGCTGGACTAACCCCTTGTAAAATTTATCATTTTTGGCAAAAATTTTATTATTCAAATTTTCTTCAAATTGATGGAAATGTTGCTAAGAACACAGACATTTGTTGAATTTGACCTCGACTGCTCTCCCAGGCAATGAAATATGAATTTATGAAATTTCAGATTTTGAAAAAAAAATTCCACTTTTGGCCAAAATTTACATTTTCTTATAAATAAGCTTGGGAAAACTGCCCAGATATGTTCCAAACGAGCTAAATTTTCATTAGGAGTAATTTCTGAGATATTTCCAAAAAGGTCAATTTTGAGAAAAACTGCTTGTAAAATTTATCATTTTTGGCCAAAAATGTTATTATTCAAATTTTCTTCAAATGGATGGAAATGTTGCTAAGAACACAGATATTTGTTGAATCTGACCTCGACTGCTCTCCCAGGCAATGAAATATGAATTTGTCAAAATTTCAGATTTTGAAGAAGTGTCCACTTTTTGACCAAAATTTTAATTTTCTTATAAATAAGCTTGGGAAAACTGCCGAGATAGGTTCCAAACGAGCTAAATTTTCATTAGGAGTCATTTCTAAGATATTCCCAAAAAGGTCAATTTTGAGAAAAACTGCTGGACTAACCCCTTGTAAAATTTATCATTTTTGGCCAAAAATGTTATTATTCAAATTTTCTTCAAATTGATGGAAATGTTGCTAAGAACACAGATATTTGTTGAATCTGACCTCGACTGCTCTCCCAGGCAATGAAATATGAATTTGTCAAAATTTCAGATTTTGAAGAAAAGTGTCCACTTTTTGACCAAAATTTACATTTTCTTATAAATAAGCTTGGGAAAACTGCCGAGATAGGTTCCAAACGAGCTAAATTTTCATTAGGAGTCATTTCTGAGATATTCCCAAAAAGGTCAATTTTGAGAAAAATTGCTGAACTAACCCCTGGTAAAATTTATCATTTTTGGCAAAAATTTTATTATTAAAATTTCTTCAAATAGATGAAAATATTGCTAAGAACACAGACATTTGTTGAATTTGACTTCGACTGCTCTCCCAGGCAATGAAATATGAATTTATGAAAATTTCAGATTTTGAAGAAAATTTTCCACTTTTTGCCAAAATTTACATTTTCTTATAAATAAGCTTGGGAAAACTGCCCAGATAGGTTCCAAACGAGCTAAATTTTCATTAGGAGTCATTTCTGAGATATTTCCAAAATGGTCAATTTTGAGAAAAATTGCTGGACTAACCCCTTGTAAAATTTATCATTTTTGGCCAAAAATGTTATTATTCAAATTTTCTTCAAATTGATAAAAATGTTGCTAAGAACACAGATATTTGTTGAATCTGACCTCGACTGCTCTCCCAGGCAATAAGATATGAATTTGAGAAAATTTCTGATTTTGAAGAAGTGTCCACTTTTTGACAAAAATTTTCATTTTCTTATAAATAAGCTTTGGAAAACTGCCGAGATAGGTTCCAAACGAGCTAAATTTTCATTAGGAGTCATTTCTGAGATATTCCCAAAAAGGTCAATTTTGAGAAAAATTGCTGGACTAACCCCTTGTAAAATTTATCATTTTTGGCAAAAATTTTATTATTAAAATTTTTCCTCAAATTGATGGAAATGTTGCTAAGAACACAGACATTTGTTGAATTTGACCTCGACTGCTCTCCCAGGCAATGAAATATGAATTTGAGAAAATTTCTGATTTTGAAGAAGTGTCCACTTTTTGACCAAAATTTTCATTTTCTTATAAATAAGCTTTGGAAAACTGCCGAGATAGGTTCCAAACGAGCTAAATTTTCATTAGGAGTCATTTCTGAGATATTACCAAAAAGGTCAATTTTGAGAAAAATTGCTGGACTAACCCCTTGTAAAATTTATCATTTTTGGCAAAAATTTTATTATTCAAATTTTCTTCAAATTGATGGAAATGTTGCTAAGAACACAGACATTTGTTGAATTTGACCTCGACTGCTCTCCCAGGCAATGAAATATGAATTTATGAAAATTTCAGATTTTGAAAAATAAATTCCACTTTTGGCCAAAATTTACATTTTCTTATAAATAAGCTTGGGAAAACTGCCCAGATAGGTTCCAAACGAGCTAAATTTTCATTAGGAGTCATTTCTGAGATATTTCCAAAATTTATCATTTTTGGCCAAAAATGTTATTATTCAAATTTTCTTCAAATTGATGGAAATGTTGCTAAGAACACAGACATTTGTTGAATCTGACCTCGACTGCTCTCCCAGGCAATGAAATATGAATTTGAGAAAATTTCTGATTTTGAAGAAGTGTCCACTTTTTGACCAAAATTTTCATTTTCTTATAAATAAGCTTTTGAAAACTGCCGAGATAGGTTCCAAACGAGCTAAATTTTCATTCGGAGTCATTTCTGAGATATTTCCAAAAAGGTCAATTTTGAGAAAAACTGCTGGACTAACCCCTTGTAAAATTTATCATTTTTGGCCAAAAATGTTATTATTCAAATTTTCTTCAAATTGATAAAAATGTTGCTAAGAACACAGATATTTGTTGAATCTGACCTCGACTGCTCTCCCAGGCAATAAGATATGAATTTGAGAAAATTTCTGATTTTGAAGAAGTGTCCACTTTTTGACAAAAATTTTCATTTTCTTATAAATAAGCTTTGGAAAACTGCCGAGATAGGTTCCAAACGAGCTAAATTTTCATTAGGAGTCATTTCTGAGATATTCCCAAAAAGGTCAATTTTGAGAAAAATTGCTGGACTAACCCCTTGTAAAATTTATCATTTTTGGCAAAAATTTTATTATTAAAATTTTTCCTCAAATTGATGGAAATGTTGCTAAGAACACAGACATTTGTTGAATTTGACCTCGACTGCTCTCCCAGGCAATGAAATATGAATTTGAGAAAATTTCTGATTTTGAAGAAGTGTCCACTTTTTGACCAAAATTTTCATTTTCTTATAAATAAGCTTTGGAAAACTGCCGAGATAGGTTCCAAACGAGCTAAATTTTCATTCGGAGTCATTTCTGAGATATTTCTAAAAAGGTCAATTTTGAGAAAAACTGCTGGACTAACCCCTTGTAAAATTTATCATTTTTGGCAAAAAAATTATTATTAAAATTTTCTTCAAATTGATGGAAATGTTGCTAAGAACACAGACATTTGTTGAATTTGACCTCGACTGCTCTCCCAGGGAACGAAATATGAATTTGAGAAAATTTCTGATTTTGAAGAAGTGTCCACTTTTTGACCAAAATTTTCATTTTCTTATAAATAAGCTTTGGAAAACTGCCGAGATAGGTTCCAAACGAGCTAAATTTTCATTCGGAGTCATTTCTGAGATATTTCCAAAAAGGTCAATTTTGAGAAAAACTGCTGGACTAACCCCTTGTAAAATTTATCATTTTTGGCCAAAAATGTTATTATTCAAATTTTCTTCAAATTGATAAAAATGTTGCTAAGAACACAGATATTTGTTGAATCTGACCTCGACTGCTCTCCCAGGCAATAAGATATGAATTTGAGAAAATTTCTGATTTTGAAGAAGTGTCCACTTTTTGACAAAAATTTTCATTTTCTTATAAATAAGCTTTGGAAAACTGCCGAGATAGGTTCCAAACGAGCTAAATTTTCATTAGGAGTCATTTCTGAGATATTACCAAAAAGGTCAATTTTGAGAAAAATTGCTGGACTAACCCCTTGTAAAATTTATCATTTTTGGCAAAAAAATTATTATTAAAATTTTCTTCAAATTGATGGAAATGTTGCTAAGAACACAGACATTTGTTGAATTTGACCTCGACTGCTCTCCCAGGGAATGAAATATGAATTTATGAAAATTTCAGATTTTGAAGAAAAATTTCCACTTTTTGCCAAAATTTATATTTTCTTATAAATAAGCTTGGGAAAACTGCCCAGATAGGTTCCAAACGAGCTAAATTTTCATTAGGAGTCATTTCTGAGATATTTCCAAAATGGTCAATTTTGAGAAAAACTGCTGGACTAACCCCTTGTAAAATTTCACATTTTTGGCCAAAAATGTTATTATTCAAATTTTCTTCAAAATGATGGAAATGTTGCTAAGAACACAGATATTTGTTGAATCTGACCTCGACTGCTCTCCCAGGCAATGAAATATGAATTTGTCAAAATTTCAGATTTTGAAGAAAAGTGTCCACTTTTTGACCAAAATTTTCATTTTATTTTAAATAAGCTTGGGGAAAACTGCCGAGATAGGTTCCAAACGAGCTAAATTTTCATTAGGAGTCATTTCTGAGATAATTCCAAAAAGTTCAATTTTGAGAAAAATTTATCATTTTTGGCCAAACATTTTATTATTCAAATTTTCTCCAAAATTCCAGGAAATGTTGCTAAGAACACAGATATTTGTTGAAAAATACGTGAAAAATATCCATTAATATCCGTAGATTACATGTTGTGTGAAACTTAGGTCAAAATTATACCATTCATCATCTTAAATTACATCATGATTGAAAAACCTTTAAAAACAGGAACAGCAGCATTACATAAGAATAATGTTGATAAACTGCCTTGTATAAATTTCAGCCACGTAGATGCAGTAACACTTCAGAAAACCATAAAAATCCATGCATGGTTTCTGTGTTGAATGAATGGTATAAAAGAATGTTTTAAAAGCACCTCCATTCCAGTTGGCAATTTTTCCCACAAAGGTACCATTTTACACAGAAATTATGTGGCGTTTGTTACCATTGCTATCAACAATTTTGGGTCACTGCAAGTGATGTATCGGGGCTTGAACATGCTCCAAAATATCAACTATAGTAAAAAGTACATGTATCTTACTACATACTACTAATTACAAAATTTACATTCCAGATTAATACCCCCGATACTCGGGTTTCTGCAAAACTGAAATCATTGTCATGCACTCGAGCATAAGTAGCCACTTATATACATACATACGAGGTGGATCACAACCAAAATAATAAAAAGGTATTTTTTACTTCCGTGTTTCACACTCTTTACATTTTTATATACATACTGTATTTACAAATAAGTACAGCATTTAACTGCTGTCTCAAACAGTTAGTTAAACCGTTTCCCGATTGTCTCTTTTATATAAACAAAAACTAATTTAATGGAATGACGGAAGTGGATAATATAATCACAAATTTCACACAATTCTGTGGGGAGCCATAAGTAAAGATACAAAGTTTATATTAGATTAATTTTTTAGTATCATATAACACGAAAACATTTGCTCTTTTTGTGTAAATTTTATCAGACAATTTCAAGGGTCAGTGAAGCACTAAAGGCCTAAAGCAGATTTCACGAAAAATTTGCGTAGCTTGCGCAATTTTTGAAAATAGCATAAGCCCCATAGGCTTGCGTGTAATTATCACAGGAATGTTGCACAGCTTATGCAATAAAAAGTTGTGCAAGCGGGCTTATGCAGTGCGTAAGGATTTGTGAAATCGGCTGCTGGTCACGTGAAATGCCAGCAGGGCGCATAAAGTATGGTATGCAAAGTTAACATTTAGACATATGTCTATTTCTGGACGTGCCAAGTTAACATTTTATTGAAATAAACCTCCATTTCTGGATGAAATGTTAACTTGGCACGTCCATATTAAATTTTGCACACCATACTTCACGCGCGACGCTGGCATTTCAGGGGTATGTGTGACCAGGCCGTAAGGGTCTCTGTGAGTGACACTACTGTGTGGTGATTACCACGTTTCTTTGGGGTACCCCTACCCCCTAGCCCAGGTTGGACGTCGTCTTCATTGCATTACGAGTGACGTCCAGGTTACGATGTCTCTAAACAGGGGGACTGAAACTTCCACATAATTTTTAAGCTAAAGGAAGACGTCAAGCATATATGGACATAAATTCGACGTCCATTAAAAGGTAATATAGCTTAAAAATTATGTGGAAGTTTCAGTCCCCCTGTTTAGAGACATCGTACGTCACTCGTAATGCAATGAAGACGACGTCCAACCTAGGCTACCCTACCCCCATGAATGGGGGCACGTCAGAAGATGATTATTACCATTACCAACAAGTAAGCTTTTGAATAATAATTCAGTCATTTCCTTGGAGGGTAATTACCAAACTGGACCCTTACCATTACAGTGCTCTTATATCAAGATTAAACTGTAATCGGACTGATATCATCATAGGCAATGGAGAAAGGATTTTCTCAAAACTCTCCACAACGGTTGCGTCTTATACAGTCTCAATTAGTCATGGCAGTGTATCCGTAGACAATCGAGCCAAATTTAGGCAGTAGATTACATGACATTTCAACAAACAAGCAGGGATGCCAGTCTTCCGGTTATTGCCGAAATTCCGGCTTTTTCTTATTTTGGAAAAAGAAATCCGGCAAAGCCTTTTTTCCAGGCCGGAAAAGTAAACGGTCGGAAATATAAGGATAATATTTACTTCATCAAATAAAGCGATTCTAATCATCGTCGAATGGAGAGGTGTGCGTTCACATCAGGAAAACTCTTCGTCGAATCATCGTCGAACGAAAACGATTTCTCTAGTGAGAACGGGGTCTTAGTCTTACTCAAGCCTGTTCCTGAGTGTACTATTCAGACATCCTGAGACCCTGCACTTGTCATCTGACGAGGCTTGATGCGAAAACTGGATTTGACTGAATACAGACAGAAAAGAAAAAAATACAGTACAAATTTTTCTAATTAAATTTCAATTTGTACACAGGGGCCAATTTCATAAAGCTGTTGAGAAAAATGTGCTTAATGCAAAATTTGTTTGTTCTATAAAAATGGGTTAGCATTGTGATGTGTATTACAGTGGCCTAGCTACGTGCCCCACCCCACAAATTTCCAGTGCCCCCAGGTGCTCCCCCCCTGGGAAAAAGGGATTTTTGAAAACGATATACCTTGCTGTGACTGACTGGATGTCTGCTGAGAGTGCAGAAAAAATTGAAATATTTTGTGGTGGAATATTTCCCCCAGGGGTCAATTTCATGGCGCTGTTAAGCACACAAAATTGCTTTATATTGCCAGCCAAAATCATATGTGATGTGTATTTACTAATATTTTGCTACTGTTTCTAAAAACACAATTTGACATACAATTTTGGCTGGTAACCAATTTTGCAAAGCAAATCAATTCTATGCAAAGCAAATTTTTGTGCTAAACAGCGCCATGAAATTGGCCCCAGATGGCTGCTGGTGCACTTTCTGTAGCACTTGGTGTTGATAAAATGATCCCTAAGTACTTGTAAAAGAATGGGACTTTCCCCCATGTTTCTAGCGATGTTAGGTTTTGTATGGCTCCATTGTGAACAAGATATTGACTCTGAATAAACGGAAACTGAAACTGAAAAGCAATAACAGGTTGAAGTACAGAAATCTGGGGCAAGCCAACGACTTTATAAAACACATTCTTCCATAAAACGAAGCATTGATTGCCATAGACGATGTATACTATGCTGCGTTTGAGCGTGTACTCGTGTTATTAACACAAGCAGTACTTCTGCCAGGGTTGTGAAATTTCAGATTTTTTGCCAAAATTTGCCAAAATTTTATTTCAGATTTTTTTTTTTTTCCGACATATTTCCCCCCATACGTAAGCGTTGATTTTATTTTCTGTTTTTTTTTCTACAGAATGGTACTTGCCACCTGCTAGCGCACGCCATTCTCGAAGCCATAAAATGCACCAACTTGGGACATTAATTCATCAAGATCTCAGTGCAACTAAAGCAGGCCCTGGACCTAACGTCGTTAGGGCTTCGGGCTTCGTGCTCGCAATTTCAGCTTCACGATTGCAGTTAAAAAACATTTCAGATTTTTTGGGGGTTCTCCACTTGGCCGCCGTCGGAGAATCCAGCAAATATCTTGATGGCTTGCGGCCTTCGATCGTCATCGATGGCTTCTAATATCCTCTCCTTTATTTTTTGGAGATTTCTTATTATGCACATTCCAAGGCATTTTTAAAATATGTCAAGTTACATGTACTTTATCTATTTACAAAACAAACTGAAACAAGATTAGCCTACTTTGAGTGCATTGCACCTTGCTATATAACTTATTATAAACATGTAACGCCTTTTCCGATAAAGCCACTTCTTGATTTCAATAAGGTTTTTTCTTGAGTGTGCTGTCATCAAAACAACCTGGACCACAAAGCTCTCTTTGAGGCGACATGCCGTGCCGACAGAAAGTGTGACTACTGTGCAGTGCGCGGTCGCGCGCACGTGGCCCGCGGTGAGGCACTTACGGCGGCAGTTCTTTATACATTGTGATCGATCTGTGGCCGACAAAATGGTGCGGCTAATAAGCCGGGCGGCTTATACGCCGACGGTGAATCTTGTTTCTGAAATTTTCGGGCGTCGCGGCTTATACCCCGGGCGGCTTATATTCCGAAAATTACGGTACACCCCTGTCCTGCACGCGCGAATGGCAAGCATAAAATGGGGAGTGTGCTCTTACTCCCGACGAGTGCCATGTGATTTGTACGAAGATGGCGGGATATAAGTAGGATTTTAGGTGAATTTGCTCAACGTGTCAATTCGATAGCTGAAGAAGCAACTCACTAAGGTTTGTTAGACGGCACCAATAATTTCGCCAAGGTTCTCATGGGTGTAAGTCTGTATTTTCTTCAGTTTGTTGTAAGCAGTGAAACAACATTTTTTGTGCAGTCATGGCAAGAGACAGCCATCTTGACTGATGGCCATTCGCGCATGCAGACTGCAGACTTGCCGTTCATTTAAAGTGACTTAAAGACGGATGCTCTTCAATGCAGAACGAGCTAATTCGTGCCACAAATTTCACCACGCTCCATACCTTGTCCGGAGGGTGCAGGCACGCTCGACAGCGAATAATTTTAAGTCGAATCATGTGCGCGCGTACGTTTGTTTGGTTGTGAACAGCTGACTGCCCAACTAGTATGGAGCGCGGTGAATTTCGTGGCAAAAATTTGTTCCTCATGCATTGACGAGCCTGGTTCTTAAAGTGCAGTGCGCACGCATTACTCTGGAGTAACGAGAATGATATGCTTGAATGCAGCCACAAAGTGTGACGTTAGTTGGGTAACTGGGTCTAAACATCCGCTAGTAATCTGAAACGTTCATTGCTAAAGTGCAGAGAAACATTGCCAAAGCACTGGTTTCATTGTAGAACTTTGGCAACGCACAAACTTGGGGGTGACATTTTCACTTTAATACTCTATTACGTGTTACACACACAAAAGAAATTTCTTCCCGCTTTTCATAGCACTGTCAGTGTAACAAAGATTGGTCATGATTGCAGACCGTGCACATAATTTTGTTTAATTTTGTCATGAATATGCATGAGAAGCAATGCTTACCAGGAGGCAATGTGAGCTTGGAGGTCAGGGCTACGATTGGTTCCATCAGCACCTTCCGATTGGCTACCGTCACCTCATACAGAGCAACTAATGAATATGCAACAGTAAAAAAAAAAAGGTATTTGTAGCTCTTTTGGGAAGGCAGTTCAGCGTTTGTGTGAAAGAAAGTTATACAACCAGGGGCCAATTTCATAGAGGTGTTTAAGCGCTAGCTAAAAACGTCTGCTTACTGTAGCAGAAAAGTTCGTCGGGTGCCTGGCAAAAGGGCATAAGGGCTGAAATTGGTCACTGAAGTCATTTTTTTATTAATGCCCCATTATATCCTATTTTGTACGCGCTTTAATCCTATCCACTTATTGATTTCCCAAATAACGTCACTATGACGTAAAAACTAATTGTAAAAGGGCATAAAGCCGAGCAGACGGAATTTGTTCCCAGCAGAAGGGCATAAAGCGCCTTGCAACCTTCTGCCGAGACCAGCGTGGTCGACGGGCTTCCCGGCAGAAGGACATAACGCTTATAGGTTTAAACTGGTACACTGTCTTACTGCGCTTCTTCGTGGTGAAGCGTGCTTGAACGGAAACTGTTACATACAAAACTAACGGCATGGCGCGCAATGCACGACCTAATTGTGACATGAAACCAGTTTATTATGACCTTTGCGGCTGGAGACTCGACCACTGATCGCACGGCGCGAAAGTTAATTCAGAAACAAATTTTGGGTTTATGAATTTAACGGAATATAATAGCAATCTGAATTATCCGGAAAAGCATTTTTAATGTAAAGGGCCTTCAGTAAAATTAACAGAAACAATTGCCGAACATCTTCATGCATTTAAGAGGAGTAGAAAGTATTACAAAAATTGAACATACATTCCTCTAAAGATTCACTTCAGGACAGTAAATAAATTACTTTTTTATTTATTCATTCATTTATTTAGTAATTTGTTTCGTTTTGTTTAACCAGATTAGCCAAAGAGTTGTTCAAAGACTCTTCTCCTTAGGGGCCATGGTTTTATGGTAAACATAGGCCTAGTAGCAACGAACTGCAAGAAAATGGGGAACACCTTCAAAAAATAAAATCGTTTGTGTACATGTATTTTTCTTTTTCAATTCAATCAAATTTGAAAATGCATTTTGTGAATAAAGCAAATGGACAAATAACAATACAGTGCTGGAAATGTAACTGTTACTTAATGGATGTTATTAGTTTCTACCCCCTAGCCCGACCCCACCCGACCCCACCCCAGCCCCACCCCACCCATTGGCCAACCCCCGTTGGATTGAAATCTTTTTACCATTCCTACCACTACCTTGGTCGAGAGTACATACAAAATTAGACGTTATACAAACCAGACAAATTTGTGATCATAAGAAAACATCCGTTGCAAACCAGAACCTTGTTAAGCCCTCTAAAAATTGGCCTGAAACCCGAACCACACTCATTTTGTTTGTCTCATAGAATCAAGGAAAATTTTCGGTAATGCCATTGCCCCTACGTCGTGTCAACGTCTTTTATTTATAAACATTCTTCCCGGCAGAAGGGCATAATGGGCATTTACGCCCTTATGCGCTCAACGAAACGCACCACATTCTTTCCGGCAACGCACCACTTTCTTCCCAGCAGAAGGGCATATGAGCGCTTACGCCCTTCTGCGTGTAAGCCAACGCAGCTAATTGTTCCCGGCAAAAGGGCATATGCAGAAAACTGCCTCTATTTTAATGAAATTTAAACATTATCATCGGACATTGACATATTTTGTTCCAACAATTATAATACACACATGTGAACCTTTAAAAAATGTGTACGATTCATAAAACGCGTTCGAGAACGATTTTTCCTTCAAATAAGATTTTCTCGAAAAGTGATTTTTCGCGTCAGAACGCTCTTATGTCCTTCTGCAGGGCACCTGACGAGTTGTGCTAACATCGTAACTGCATGTACATGTATGTACATGTGCACGGACTTGCCAGCACATGTACAGTATGTACATGTATGTACAGTATGTACATACATGTACAGTATGTACATACATGTACAGTATGTACATACATGTACATGTATGTACAGTATGTACATACATGTACATGTATGTACATACATGTACAGTATGTACATGTACATTGACAGTGTGCAATGTCACCGGCACCACTGCTGTATGGATACAGCGTCCTCTATAGTATATGTACTTCTGATCAATAGTCTGGTTTCGTGGTACTTTACCCGTGAATGATTATGGCCGTGATACAGACATACTGTATGTGTGCAAATCATGTACCGGTACATAGGCTGTACATACATAACATAGGCCAAATCCGGACATCGTTGATCAGTAAGTGAGACAATTTTCCACGTTTTTTTTTACTTGAAGAGTTGAAAATAATATTTCCGGCCGTTTATTTTTCCGGCCTGGAAAAAAGGCTTTGCCGGATTTCTTTTTCCAAAATAAGAAAAAGCCGGAATTCCGGCAATAGCCGGAAGACTGGCATCCCTGTATTATCGTAATATTGCCTGTGCTTACAATCAATCCCTTTACCTTTTTCTTTCTGAGCCCAAGCACATACTCTGTCATATTCCACCTGTCTCTCTTTGTATAAATCGGCCTTGTTACCAACGACAATCAGCGAAACCTGAGATTAAACAACAAATAAATGATGAACACCGAGTCACCTTCTAATGGTGTGCATGTCCAGATTGATTTTGAACAAACATATTAGGGTGTACATGTATATTAAATTGCAAAGTTAAAAAAACCAATATGGTTCAAACGAAGAAATACAAATATCATAGTCTGGGTGAAGATCAAAGAAGCCCATAGATGTAGCTCTTATTTTATCAGTCAGTAACATGCATCTGTATGAGCCGCTGAGGCAGGGTGTGCCACTCTTGCTTGCAGTAGAAAATATCACGAAAATTACTTCTCTCTTGTCCTTTTCTTTGGAGATTTTGTCTACTTCTTTCTTGAGCAGTTGAACTTGTTGGAAAGACTCGGCATTGGTGATACTGTACATTAATATAAAGCCCTGTAGATGTGCAAAGCATAAAGGGAATAAGGTAGCATGTTAGAGGCTCAGTGCACTGTTTCATCTAGCGACCCATCCACACGTCTTTTGGATGGGCAATGTGTGATTTTAGACAGGCACTTTGCGAAATGGACAATAAAACATGACGGGTAGAATTTTGTAAAATGGACATTAAAAATGACAGGTGGATTCTTGGTTTAAAATGTATACATACTTGGGCGACTAAATTCCATTTTTGTTTAGAATAAAAACAAAAGTATCTTGTAATCTGTGCAGCAGGTCACCGCAACCGGCCGGCCGTGGTATGAGTTGTGACTCTTGTACATTTTGTATGGACACAGTACGTACCTGTTCCCTACGTGATCACATGACCACATCACATGTATCACGATTTTACACTTGCCTGGTGTCCGTAACCACTTTACGCATTTGTGTGCCTTTCAATTTTTGCCAGTCACAGGACGGGTATTTTTTATCTGCACCCAAGTAGGACAGGCAACACTGTAGGACTCGAGTCCGGACTCGAGTCCTGATTTTCAAGGACTCAGTGAAAAAAATAAATATACAATATTTTACAAAAACTACATTATACAGGCGCCGAAAATTATTTGAAGTGTCTATTGTAATTTATTTTGGGGCCGAAAGTATTTCGAACATGTGAAATAAAATTCTGAGAATGGAAAATAAATAATAATTGAGCACTTGAAATGTATCTCACCTCCCAAAGAAACATTTTCTTGGCCTAAAGCAAACTTACGAGCTGCTAAAGATCACACGCACGATCAATGACACTTGCACTTGAAATTGAACTAAGGACTCGGACTCGAACTCGGCCTGTTGAGGACTCGGATGTTTGCTGGACTTGGACTCAAGGACTCAAGGACTCGGACTCGGACACCAAGGACTTGGTCTCGGACTTGGGAAGTGGGGACTCGACTACAGCCCTGAGGACAGGCAGTTTTGAAAATCCTAGATGAAACCCAGACTCAGTGTACATATATCATGTACACCGAGTCTGAGTAAACCGAGTAAACTAATAGAAAAAGTCAGCTCCATAGATGCAGTACAGTCCTAAAAATGTGTGTACATGTACATGTATATCAGTGAGGAACAAGTGGAACCCCAATTTTCGAGACGACCAGGGGCCAATTTCATGGCGTTGTTTAGCACAAATTTACTTAGCACAGAATTGTTTTGCTTTATTTTGCAAAACTGGGTTGCCAGCCAAAATCGTATGTAATGTGTGTTTACTGATATTTTACTCCTGTTCTTAAAAATACAACTAATGGACATTTGTCCACATTTTTATCAAAATATGTTCACGTTTGTAATGCACCCGGGTTTTCCTACATGTAGGCTTAAAGGCACAGGCTCGTCAGCAACGCGCGTGCACCAAATTCGTGCCACGAAATACACAGCTCCATGCCTTTGCTATGGAGCTGCGTATTTCGTCGCACGAATTTGGCGCGCGCGCGTTGCTGACGAGCCAGTGCCTTTAAGAGGGTACAGTGTTGCAAGCACTTTTGAGAAATCCTTGATTTCAGTCCCAGAAAGAGTTATCAATAATTATAACTCACATCTGCTATTGCAAAATAGTGCTTCGGAAGTTCTGGGTTGGTCTTGGGGTTCTGAAATACATGTAGAAAGAAAACAAATACTTGGATGAAACAACTGTTTTGGGGATGAAAACACCCTTGTGTACAATAAAAAGATAACCTAAAAATGGAGCTATGGGGCGGTATTCAATTCAATACTTAAAGGCAGAACACATGATTGGTAAACCGTTGCAAACAGTTTTATCTCCCTGTGTGATTGAAGAATGCATGATTAAAACCAACCTGAGCAAAAGCTCCGTCTAACTTTTTAGGCTTTACGGTCACTTCGTCCCAAAACCACTTTGCCCTGAACCACGGCCTGTGCACGAAGTATTTTGGGGTGAAGTGGTATTCGGACAAAGTGGTGCAAGGACGAAGTGGTTTGGGGGCAAGGTGGCTTTTGGGGCGAAGTGGTTCAGGGCATAGTGGTGCAGGGCGAAATGGTTTTGGGGCGAAGTGAATTTACGTCTCATGAGACGAAAAATAAATGTTTTACTCATTTCTTAAAAACTATAGCACTTTAGAAAAAAACAGTTTAGGGGAAGTTTACTACCATCATCATGTTTATATTGTGTAAGTTATGTGTAAATCTGTGAACATTTATGCTTTTCGAGATAACCAATGATGGGGGTGGGGTTGGGGGATGGGGGTGGGGTTGGGGTTGGGGGTTGGGGGTTGGGGGTTGGGGGTTGGGGTTGGGGGTTGGGGTTGGGGTTGGGGGTTGGGGGTTGGGGGTTGGGGGTTGGGGTTGGGGGTTGGGGGTGGGGGTGGGGGTGGGGGTGGGGTTGGGGGTGGGGTTGGGAGTGGGGGGTGGGGTGTGTGTGTGTAGGGAGATGGGGAGCGTAGAGGGAGAGAACAATGGATAACATCTTGTGTACAAAACCTGGCTGAAAATATGGGGAAAAAATACAGTCCATGGAGCATGACATACAAATCCCAAACTTGTGCTTTCAAAGAAAAACAAACTTTTCTCACTGTTAAAATAATGTTTCCTCACCAAAATTAAAACTCTCTGAAGCTTTATCATGTCATATTAGGAAAAATTAGTGGCGAAGGTGTATGGTATTTATACCAAAAATGTTTCCCTCCTGAAATTGTTTTCCATGAAATATGATGGTTGATGAATCATTTTGTTACAAAATATTGATGGCCAACTTCTAAATTCTTACCCAACACTAGCACTACTGGCTTGCAGTAGCCCTGTAACATTCACTCACCAGTCCTTTTGTGTCGTAGAAGCGTATTCTCTCCCGCACCCCGCGGTTGGATTCAACAGAGGCAACATAGATGTCTTCAATTGTTGAGAAGCAGTGTGGCTATATACATAGAGTCAAATAAAGAATTTGACTTTAACTGCTGTAACATTTATGCTGGGTAGATGAAGTCTTAGCGGCGATGGGGCAAAGCAGTAATGGGGCAAAGCGGTAATGGGGCAAAGCGGCAATGGGGCAAAGCGGCAATGGGGTGAAGGTAGGCCGTAGCCTAATATTAATAAATCTCTTCCATGATGATTTTCACTATTCATAGTTGCATATGACACTGTTCTGGACCGGTAAACAGCGCTTCGGTCGGTTCATTGAAACCTACGCCCTGTCGTTGTTTCCCACCCAAAATCTGTGGCAATCTCACAAAATTCAAATTTGTCCCTTGGGTCAGATATTTGCCAAATAGATGCACTCACGCAAGCATATAAATACTCCGAAGAGTACATGTCGATCTGATGTCTACTTTCGGCACAACGCGAATGCGCAGTACCGTCGGTACATACAGTACTCGATGCATGGAGTGTCGAACCCAAACATCCAGATTTCTTTAGCCAATCAGCGTGCAAAAAAATCAGGCCATCGTGCATGACATGAGCATGGTTGGGATTATTTTCTGTCGAGTTGCCGCTTATTTAGCGGTACTCACACGATTTGTTTAGTTTTGTGACCCGAGCGTTACGTTTTTGCTTAATGCCGAGTGTTCCGTCGCGGCGCAAGAGAATCGCAGGTCGACCTGAGGGTGGCTTTATTTAGGCGGACATTTTTGTATTCTGTGATTTTCACTTCGTCTGTCAAAACCAAATTTTATGGCCAACTGGTCGGCACGTGTTCCGAACAGGGCCGTGGGCAGGAAATGTGACAAGCGCCGCATGCAATATCCGACTGTTTGAGCTGACGTCTAGACAAAAACAGTCCCGGTTTTCTTTCTAGTTTGTTGGCACGATGGTCTCTGTTGCGGATCTTTAATGCAATGTGGCGGTGCTCGGCCTGGTCACAAGTGCAGTTGAAAAAACCCATTAACTGTGTGTGGAGATTTTGCGCCAAAATGGTATATTTTTTTAGTTTATGCCACAACTCAAATTTAAGGAAAATAATTATTGGAATCGATAGCTTGGACGATTTTAGAATAGGAATACTTACATTCATTTCCGTCGCAAAGGCTTAGTTTTAGATAAAAATCACGGGAAAAAAATATTGCATATGATTACACGCAAAGCGGCCGGCCAGAAACCAAACAGATCATCACGCGCACGCCCTCTTTCTTCGCGCGCTTCACACACTGCCTCGGCCGGCAGCAGTTTCACACACTTTTGTATGGAGGCGGGCGTGACAAAAACACAGAAATTTCATGGAAACGCAACATTTGCGATGGGAATGCCAATGGAAAAGGTATTCTAAAATCGTCCAAGCTATCGATTCCAATAATTATTTTCCTTAAATTCGAGTTGTGGCATAAACTAAAAAATTACCCTTTCTTTTGCGAATATTTTCATTCGTACTGGAAAAAACCGTACGCTTGTCTTTGTATTTTTCGATTATTTTTGTCGTGTTCTGTTCAATAACATTGATTTCATTAAAACAGGGTAAATTTTAAATTGTTTGTCACATACCTAAACAATAGTGTGAGTTACGGCTTCTGAAACTGTAGTTTAAAAGCACCCACCGTCAGGGTTGTCTGCGAAAAGTGGATCTATATGCCTGTGTGGCCAAGTCGGAAATAACTGATTTGCGACGTCTCTTGTCATGCTTGTACGCCACCATAGAGCTCATCAGTGCTTTCTCATGAAACAGCCGTTGTGCAGCTGTACATGTTGACGCCGTCGCGAGTTGGCGCTCTTGTGTTGACCTCTACGCTCTCACGCATGCGCATATTTGATTTTGGAGCAAACAGCCTATAATAAACCCTTTCACGGTTATCAAGGCCATATTGTTCAGGGGGCAGTTCGAACACGCGTTGCCGTGTGCGTGCGCGGATCGTACCTAATGATGCACAGTGACCTAACAATGCATTTGTATACGATCCGTGCATGCACACAGCATCGTGTGTTCGAACTGCCCCATAAACAACATGGCCAACCCTGAAAGGGTTTATTTAAATTATCACAAAGAGGGTCAAAATTTTGCCCCACAATTTCACTGAAACTAGACATCGGATGGATGCATACTCTTCGGAATATTTTAAAGTTTGGGTGAGTGCACCCATTGAGCAAATATCAAAACCAAGGGACAAATTTCATTTCCGTGAGTTTGCCACAGATTTTGGGTGGGAAACGGCACCAGGCTTGCCAAGGGCAAGCGGTTTAGGTCGCAATCATAGGTGAAAACTTGGGGTTGCAGGTTCGAACCTCCCCACGGCTACGGTACCTGTGCCCTTGGGCAAGGCACTCAACCACACTTGCTCCATCCTTCGGAAGGGATGTAAATCCGTTGGTCCAGTGTGTTAGGTAATGGAAACGCACTCTAAAGATCCCAGAGCATTCTTTCGTGAAGAGCAAGGGGGATCATCCCCGGTGTCTCTGGCCATTTATAATTATAATTCTTCATGGGTTTCCTCACGCTTGCGAGTGACAGTGCAATGAGCACTATTGAGGAATCCTTGGTATGAATACCAGAAAGAAATAATAATAATAATAATAATAATAATAATAAAGGGCGGCGGCGCGGGCGGAGGCCGGCCGGATCCGGAGCCCTGTAATCAAGCCGGGGTCTATTATAGCCATGATAGCCGGCCCTTCCCCAACTTCGGTCAACTTACGCTGTCAATGACATGATTGCCAAAAATGGCCTGCTCAAGCATTGCTGTTTTGCCCACGCAAGAGCTTCCACACACGACAACTTTGCAGATTTTCCCCATCGCAATCTGTTAAAAAAATTATAATAACACAACACAGCGATTCAATCCATGCCACATTCGCCAGCAGCATAAATCAAAATAGACAATAAACAGTCAATGGAGGGCGCTATACTCAAATCTGATCTGAAGCTGGGTGATAAAATGGACGGCTAAGTGTGACGTCAGATGCCAGGGTACTGGGTCTAAACATTCGCTGGTAATCCAAAACGTCTGTTACTGAAGCGCAGCGAAACAGTTTACATTGGCAACACACAAAGAGTGACGTTTTCACTTTAGTTCTCTATTAAATACCCTAAAATTTCCTGTTTTTGGCTCATAGAAGACGCTAGGTGGATGAATAATCTCGTGTGTAATTTCAAGACGTATAGCCATAATTTCGGTCACAGCCTATGACCATGGGGGTATTGTAGCCTACCTCCATGCTATGGCCACTGGGCGGGAATGGGAATCAAAAAGTTCCATTATATAAAAATGTCGCCGGAAATTTCGGTAGGAAAAAACCCAATCATATTTTTGGAAAACATAGAAATTGTTTCTCTTCAGCATAACAGGACGAAATTGATTAAATTACATCAAAATTACTTATGTGTGCGTTCGCTAAGCGGATTAACAGCCGCTTCACATATTTGCGTGGATTTCCTCAGGGGGGTTGTAACGGCGCTTAGCAGAATGGAAATAATGAGATCTCAGCTCCGCCCATTTTGGAATTGACCAATCACAGCCTCAGGTTGAGGTAACAAAAAAGTGGATCTCCATTTTGGTTACCCGAGTCCTCAAAATGTTGTGCACAGAGCTACGGCGAAATGCAGCACGATCGAGTGACGCAAAAACACCATAAACATCATTTTTATAAGCGCAGAGCTAGAGGATCTTAGGCCCGCTTCAAACGTCGCGCTTATGCCGTGTCGAAATAAATTCAACTTGGCACGACGTTGGTACGACGTTAGCACAGCAGTGGCTTCAAACGTCGAACTTATTTGCAAACTCCCAGTCGAGCTTAAATACATCCAACATGGCGGATGAGTATTGTGCACGTCATGGACGTTGTGCACGTGCGTTTTCCATTCTGTCCAGTGTACGTCGCCATTTTATTATGTTTATGCACTTGTTTGTTGGTTATTTCTTTACTCACATGCGCGCTGCGAGCATGCGCATTCCTAGTCGGAACAAAATTGCGGACCAACTTCGAACTGGATTTAAATTCGACACGGCAGAAGCACGACGTTTGAAGCCAAGCCGTGCTTGTGCCGCACTAAATTGAGTTAGCACGGCAGACCCTGTCGAGCTAAAATCTTTTGCCGTGTCGAACTCATTTTGCCGAGCCAAATGGCTTCAAACGTCGTGCTTGTGCCGTGTCGAATTTAAAAAATCAAGTTAAATTTAATTCGACATGGCATAAGCGCGACGTTTGAAGCGGGCCTTAGCCGGTCTAAAACGGATTGTATAAGACTATCCTAACCTACTTTTAATCCCTTCATAAATGTGTTTTTGTGTAAACGGGAAAAACTCATCAAAATTAGCTTGTCGTTTTGACATGTTGTGCATTCACTTCGTTCTAGATGTGTGTCGAGATGTTTTTGTTCGATCGCGCGCGTTACGCGTAATGCATGCGTGTTGTACGTGCACGCAAACGACCGGATACTTTCAAGCGTGCAGTTTTTGTGTGCGAGTGCGTGTTTCAATACGCGCTGACCAGGGCGCGGACGCTGACGCACGGCGCGGCCACGCGACTCTACTGCACACGTGCCTCACATGTGTGGCATGTTGCTAGGCAATTTCTAAATGGGCGGAGATACTGGATCGGTCTAGTAATGTGTTTTCCAGTGTTTTCTTGTTTTTCGGTGTTTTCCGGTGTTTAGTATGTTTTCCGGTAAATAGTACTACCGCCCCAAGGGTATGCCAAAACATACAGAAAACACCTAAAAATACTGTTTTTCTGTGTTTTCTGTTGTTTTCTCGATATGTTTTAGGGTGTTTTCCGGTATGTTTTGTATTTGGTGCATGTTTTCCAGTGTTTTCCGGTATTTGGTATGTTTTCCGGTATTTAGTACGTTTTCCGGTATTTTCCGGTAAATAGTAACACCCCAGCCCGATCAACGACTAAGCAGACCCACTTCGACCTCACTCAAGTGGCTTGGGTCATGTCTATAGTAAAAATACAACCTTAGCGATAATTCAGAAAGATAAAAATATCCCGCAGCATTAATTGATATATGCCATTTGAGAACGTCAAAAACCGCATGTATCCTTGTGTAATGCCATTTCGGTTGATACAATAAGTCGAAGTACTTTATTGTTGAGACGAAACTAATCAAATAAGTTCCCAAAGCACTTTGCCATAGCAAAAAAAAAGCCAATTGTACATATGTTTTTTGATAGGATAACAATGCAATATTCATCAACCGTAAACATCCCTTCCTTGCACTACACGATTTCTTAATGTCACGCATAGGTCTTCAGTAGGACTTCTGATCTTAGTCAAAAAATTCAATTATTTTTGAGGTTTTTTTAACCACCCTTTCCGTTTATAAAAGCACTCACACTTAATCAAAAACCACAGGAAAAAAGCGTTTTATTTATGCATAATTAAATAACTCTTTTGTCGAGTATCTTATACGTGCATCTATGCCATTTTATTACAATGATACCGATGGTTATACAGTACAGCCATAAACGAGGTACGATATTGTGCGTTTTATATTTAAAATGTATCTACAGATAATTTTCCATTTTAAACTTGAATTTTATGTACACAACAAGAAGAGGCAACATTTTGTTTAAATTTTTACACATATGCACACAATTAATGAAAACAAGCAACTCGTAACATTTTCAATCATTACCCGATTGTGGGCAGTTTAAAGCGATAAACATCATAAACGTGTATAATGATACAAAATGTGTAGAGTAGTGCACAGGGTCAGTATAGGTAAAAATCGCCCCCTTTTAGCCTTTCTCGACCAATCAGAAGCCAGGATTTGGGGTCTACAGATTTGGATTTGAGAAGGTAACGATCGGCAGGAAATTATCGGATATATCGCTTCCTTTGTGTTTTTTTACAATAAAAATAAATTAGTAAAAATAACGTTAGTAACAATTAGTCATATGATACACATTTTGACTAATTTAAGTCAAAATTATGTATGATAATTATGACTAATTAACGTTGTTTTGACTAATTTATTTTTATATAGTTCCCTAATATTAACTCTAATACCGTGACTATTGGGTATTTATTCACAAGGACTATAGATGTAAAACTACTGTCAGATAACTATGAACGCAGTAGAAATACGCATTAAATAGTGTTGCGACATGCATTAATTTTATTAAATCCCGTTTATAGTTATATACCGGGTTCGAGAAATGTTTCTCCAAAAAAGATTTACACTTTTAAATATTATCAAATGACAAATGTGCATCAAGATAAAGCATCAATAGAATAACGTATATATAATAATTCAAATATCAACACGGTCACAAACGTTAAAACTAGTGTTTTGACCAAAAGCAAATATCGTAAAAATGAGACCTTGGGATCACAAGTGCATGTCCTCTGCGTTCGGGATTTTTTGTTTGCCACTTGCATATACTGTGTGTCGTGTCTGTTTCGAATCCGAACCATGGACCTTCTGCTTAACGTGCAGACGCCCTACCAATTAATAATAATAATAATGAAAATTTATAATGCGCCGGTATCCATCAAAAAAGATGCTCATGGCGCAGCGAGACACATACAAAATATAATATCACAATCATGGAGTTCAGTCAGTTAATGAGATTTCATCAAATGTGTTTTAAGTGATGTTTTAAAAGTTGCAAGTGATGGCGATATAGCTTGATGTGTTCCGGTAAATTAAGCTATGAAACCAACTGGTGGTCTCGAATCACGGTATAGTGCAGTTGTTCTTCACTGTATTAAAGTTTAGATTGTAATGTTGGTGGAAAAAAAAATGTTAAGATGCTTCAAATGTATCGGTGTTAAAAATCAGGCCGTATGCATGAAAATTGCAAATTAATGTTTTAACATGCATATAACACAAGCACCCATTCAAACGTAACACTTAAAACCAAAACCGCAACAAACTCTACTAAAGAACTGCATAACTATGGACACGGGGATACCTATATTATTATAGTGCATTTTCGTAAATTCACTGTTACTGTATAAATAAGACTACCATTCTGCCCCTTCAAGGTTTTTACCCAAAGTGTTTATTTCCATTTCCAATAACTTTCACTATTTTTTTTACCAATTCACAATTTTACCTCGCTACACGCATGTTTATATTATTTTGTTTCCGCTACTTGTCTCATAAGATATGCAGTTTCCAGCTTTTTCGTTTCGCTACGCCATGCACTTGTCTCGTCAAGATATGCAGCTCCCCGCTTGTTGTCTCAAGATTTTCAGGTTTCCGGGCAGTTGCAGTCTGCTATTGTTTTGTTTTGTGTGCTCCATACAGGCATACAATGCGCGGTCTTTTTCAAACTGTTAGCCTGACATTTTCCGATCGATAATGCCCTCAATTTTATGTCAAACCATGGAGCTATATGGTCAAACAAAGGTATATATCGTAAGCCGCAGCTTTTGTAATGCAGGTTTTCAAACGCGTACAATTCTCAGCCATGCACTCAGTATGTTTTCTCTTTCAGTTTAAACATAAAGTACCTCCCAAGTTCGTTTTAGATGCATTCGTTTTTGCGCAAATTTGAATGCAGTCTGGGCTGCCTCATCCTTCAATAATTAAAAGAGAGCATTCCATTTGGTTTTTCAAGCTCGCAATCGGGAAAATTTAGCACTCAAATTTAAAACTACGCGCATTCAATTTTGAAATACCAGCGAAAATCATTCAAATTAAAAAAAACCCGAGCTTGTGCTAAATTGAATGAAGATTCAATGCTTTGTATTTGAATGACGCAAATTCTAATCTGGATGTCTTGGCGAACAAAATAATGTAAATGTCTTTAAACGAAACTGAATAACTGCAAATGAATACGAACCAGAGAAATTGCGCCAGGGGCGGATTGCAATAAAGAGCCGTGGTTACACAGACCGATTTTGTCGGCCGACTGGCTTGTCGGCCGACAAAATTGGCGGGATCGGTCTGTGTAAACACTTCATTTTGTCAGATCGACCGACAAAACGAGGGGCCAATCAGAGTCTGACATGTCGGACTCCAGCCGGGCGATAAAATCGGTGTCGGGCTGTGTAAACAGCAAATCGAGCTGTTTCGGCGCTCTTTAAGTGCCATCGTACTTGTACAGGTACCGAGATATTTATGCATAGTTCCGAGTTTGCCTAGTTAACCCCTTGGATATTGTTGCTATGGCTCAAACGCTATCGTCAAAATGGCGACACACAACGCACAAAGCAATGGGACTTTCAACGGAAAGCACAGATTCATTGGATAAAACTCAAAGGTATTCATGTTTCAGGGTCGACAGTTATCTCAGAACACAACGAGTAAAGGGCCAGTAATACAGGGATGACATATCATGACATACGTGCTTTCGTACCTTTACTAACGAAACGACCGGCCTTAAAACCAAAAATTCACCCGGATCATCGCATACAACACTGTACAAATTGTATGGGGCAGAACATCGCGTGATGTTGTTGTAAGACAGTTCACTTTGACCTATGTGGGTGATGTCTGCTAGCTCTGTTGTGATTGGTCGGCGGGTTCGGTTGATTGACAGGTCGGAACTTATATGCATTTATCTCGCCAAGTTGACTTACGTCGACTTGGCGAGATAATTTATGTCGCAAAGTCAACCTCCTGAATTCAATAATTACGTCGACTTGGTAAAAAAATTTGTTGCCAACACGAATTGACTTACATACTTATCTGACCAAGTCGACTTAGTAGATTTGGAAAGGCGACTTGGCAACCAAAATATATCGCCAGTAAATCGACTTATAAATTTCAGTCAACGACTATTATTGATTTCGGGAAGTCAACTTGGCAATAATATCTCGCCAAGTCGACTTATTCCACGTTTAAATTTATATAAGTCAACTCGGTCTCGGTATCTAAACAAGTGGGGTGGCACTCGCAGAGCGCCGTATGTAGGCACATGGGCGATAATCGGGCAGTGTAAACACTGCATGTTTTTCTCGAAATCGGCAAACAAATTCGGCCGTCGACCAAATAAAACGACCGACTTTAAAAAAATCGGTCTGTTATACAACTTAAGCCGTGGTTACACAGCCCGATTTTTGTAAGTCGGCCGTTTTTATTTGGTCGACCGATTTTGTTTGCCGATTTCGAGAAAAACATGAAGAGTTTACATTGCTCGATTATCGCCCATGTGCCTACATACGGCGCTCTGTGAGTGCCACCCCACTTGTTTAGATACCGAGACGACTTATAACGTGGAATAAGTCGACTTGGCGAGATATTATTGCCAAGTTAAGTTCCCAAAATCAATAAGAGTCGTTGACTTCCTGAAATTGATAAGTCGATTTAACCCTTTCATTCCCGGAGGCGCCAAAAGGAGCCCTTTGTTTTTTTCGCTTTAATCCCAAAGGCACCAAATGGTGCCCGAGATTGTCTTTCAGTTGAGACCCAAGGCGACTTTTGTCACCACCTGCAAATGCTTTCAGAGTTTTTTTGTTTGGCGCCCTCTATTGGCATGAATGAAGACGGTTCAAGTTTTACACGCGCGCCCGCCCTATATAAATTCACAAAACTAAAAAGGGACAACAATAGGGTGGGTTTGCCGGGAATACATAAAAGGGGAGGACGCACAGTACAGACGCCATTTGCATCCTGAAACTATGATGGCAACAGACGTCGATGGCATGTTGGCCGAAATTTTGGCAGACAGTGGCTCAGAATCAGAGGAAGGTTCCATTCAAGATGAGTGTTCTGACGACGATCCAGAACTGGACCATGAAGACGGCATTACTGCAGCATTTCCTGAGGTAATAATTACTAATTCTCTGGTGAACATTATCATCAGCATGATCGGTGTTATGTTAATGAATCAATTAGGCTAATTGCTATCCCATGTAATTCACCAGGCCCAGTATTTTTGTAGGCCCACCCCTAACGTCGGCCTATATAGGTCTATGGGGTTACAAATGCTGAAATTGAGAAATGTACATCATACATGTAGTAAAAAAACCGCTCAAATGGCTCTTGTTTCCTTGTTTGCAACTACAAAGATTATACTCTAATGTTATAGTTTGTTTTTGTTGCAGCTTACCGACCAACCTGACCACCTGCCAAAATCGAGCAAGACTGCGAAGGTAGATTTCCGATCCGGTTGGGAGCAACGAGACCATTTCCAGTGTCCGACTGTGCCCTTCACGGGGAATCCTGGCCCGACCGGCGACTTTGCTACGCTCTCAGCAGTGGAGATCTTCAAGCTGTATTTCTGTGACCTTGTGTGGCAGATGCTGGTGAACGAGACGAATCGCTATGCGCAACAAACAATAGACTCTAACCCTGATAAACAAGTTTCCTGGCACCCGACCAATATTCCAGAAATGATGGCATTTGTGGCACTTATCGTTGCTATGGGCATGAACAAATCATCTCAATATAGAATGTACTGGTCGACATCTGAACTGTTTAGCTTGCCATTCTATCCGTCGATCATGTCACGCAATCGGTTCCTTTCAATTCTGAGATTCTTTCACATATCCAATAACCAAATTGCTCAGACAGCCTCGGCTAAACGTGATAAACTTTCCAAAGTTCGACCCTTGATAGAAGTACTCGTCCCGAAGTTTCTAAACCTGTATAACCCTGCGCAGAATTTGTCTCCAGACGAGAGCATGTTAAAATTCAAGGGAAGATTAAGTTTTGTTCAGTACATGCCGAAAAAACCAATCAAACGGGGTATGAAAGCCTTCTCCCTGAATGAATCAAAAACAGGGTACACATGTAATTGGAAACTATACACGGGAAGTGAGAACACCCAAACTGTTTATGTTGCACACATAAGTTCAGACTGCCCGCATCCAAAAATACTGACCAAGCCCGCAAAATTAGTCATTGATCTGGTCCAGGGACTTGAGAATAAGGGTCATATACTATATTGTGACAATTACTTCAATAGCCCAGCTCTTGTAGCTGAACTGTCTGAACTAGGATTCGGGTGTTGTGGTACTGTTCGGTACATGACCCAGGGGATTCCCCATGTTGCCAACCCCAAAAAACACAAAATGAAGAGAGAAGATGTCCCCCTTTTTTTGGTAAAAGGTGGGCAGTTGTGTATCGTTTGGCAAGACAAAAAATCGGTAACACTTTTAACAAATATCGGGAACTCTGATGTGTCAAAAAAACAAATTCGTTGCAAGAAGAGCACAAGTGGATTTCGTGACGTTCTGAAGCCAAATTGTGTTGACCTGTATAATTTGAATATGGGAGGTACTGATGTTGCAGATCAATGTTTTCAGTACTACAATCATACGCACAGGAGTTTAAAATGGTGGAAACGAATTTTTTTCCGTATGCTCGATATTTGTATCGTCAATAGCCGAGTAATTTTTAACGGCATAGAGGGCAACAGACATGTCAGTAACCTAGATTTTCGTGTAGGTATTGTACAAGGCTTGCTGTTAGGTTGGGAACGTACTAATGCAACAAGTCGGCCGAGATACCACATTCCTATTGATTTGGCAAGACAACAACACTATCCTGGCAAAAACCGCAATGGAAAGAAACGCGACTGCATTGTTTGTAGCAACCGCACATTAAACAGGCGAAAACAGACCCGGATGATCTGTAAAGAATGTAATAAACCAATGTGCACAGTTCCTTGTTTTGAAAATATCATACCAAATGATTGTAAGTATGTATATGTACAATCTGCTCGCCTTCAAATCTGCTCCCCATGCCCCCGCCCCCCTCCCCCCGCCCCCCACCCCATTCAATGTTGAAGACTGGTTCGACAAGCCACGGATTCAAACCAACATTGAATGGGGTGGGGGGCGGGGAGGGGGAGGGGGAGGGGCGAGAGAAAATACAAGTACATGCAGAAGTAGGGTTGAAGACACATCTTTTTAGACAAGCATTTTTAATTTCTTAGATTTTTAACTTTTGAGTGCTTAATTTTCTTTTGTATTGTATACTTTTTAGGTATTTTCATTAGGTTTTTCTTTTTTATATTGATGTACGAGTTAGTCTGGGAGCCCAGACAGATTTGTTCATCATCACGAGTACAAAAGGTCTGAGGCGTGGAATCAATAGGTGGGGCAAGTGTGACCTCCGAATGGCATTTCTTAAGTTGCAGATCCTGTACCTAAGGGAGGGGGGAGGCCCCCTTTTGACCCCAAAATCACTTTTATTAACATTTTCGAGTACATCGATCAAACCTTTACCAAACTATCCTCTGGTGAACCCTAATTAATGATTGGCATTTCTTAAGTTGCAAATCCTGTACTTAGTATGCTTAAGAAAGCCTTTAATTAGCAGTAATTAGCGGTTTAATTATCATATCGAGTACATCAACCAAACCAACGGTAATAAACTCTCTGGGGTTTCCTGAGTAATGAATGACCTTTCTTAAGTGTCAAATCCTGTACCAAATCCCCTTAAAAAAAGGTCAAAGGTCATTCATTAGCAGTACACACAACAGCTGTCGGCAAAAAGCCCATATGTTTTGAACGGCTAGCGCTATAAGCAAACGGCTGTTTTGTTTTTCATCCGCGGTTTAATCACCGCTCGTTTTATGCGGACTTAGGCGAAGTTATCTGGCACTGGGGTGGTTGAAATAATTTTACAGAGTACACTGGCCAAAGAAATACGTTCTTAGTTCAGCTTCTGTGGCGATTTCACTCGAGAGAATGTCAGTACCAGGTGAGACTATATATATATGTATTTTTTAACGCAACCAGTCAAAGGAAACATTCCGTCTCCTCTATGGGTTCCGTAGACACATCGCTTTCATGAATTTACCAGATTCTGTTTAGTGCACGTGTTATTAAATTCAAAATTGACAATTGCAATATTTGTCACCGTCAAAAGCCGCGGATTACATTATGCCAAAGTGTGAGGTGTTGCCATGGTAATTGGCTTCAAACATCATGGCTGTCAGATAAAACACCTCAAAAGCACAGGGAAACGGTTCAGTGACATTTAGCGTATACCATTGCCTAACAATATAGTGACGTACATGTATTTACTTTAAAGCTGATTTTTCTTCCTTTTTTGCCAAATACGTTGTATTAGAGCTAAGCTAAAACCGCTATGAAACGTTCTTAGATGCCCACCGTGCATCCTCAGTCGTTCCGATGCCCGCTTATGCTTTTATGATGACACTCCTTATGCGAAATCTGTAGACGTGATGTGTATCACCACATGTGCTCATCGGAACATGTGCATACAAGACATGGTGGCTTATGTTAGAGTTAGCATGCACTCTTTTTCTGCATTCCATTATTTAAAATGGGCACCCGTCAATTCGTGACAGTAGGCCTATGGATTATTTTTTTAAATCTCTGTACCGGTTTATGCATTTTCTGAAACCTTACATACGCACTTTGCTCATCATAGTCCTGAAGTATATTGTACGTCTGCATGCATTAGAAACAAGTTTAGTTGCCAAAAAAAATGCCCCAAATTGCAAATGGCTGTCTCCGTGTACCGTGCAAGTCATAACATTTTAAAATACATGCTGTACGTCCTTTATTAATTAATCAATTTTAATTATTTCAGAGAAATCCTACTAAAGACGTTCAAAGCAATGGTAACAAACACCACATCATAAATAATTATAACTGTAAGTACTTTTTGGTATCTGACTATAACATGTATTGAGTTACAATGGCCCTTTATAATTCTATAATGACCTCAGTCTGATTTATTCCATAGGTCATTCATCATTCAGGACACCATTTAACTATTTTTGGTTTTATTGTCGATAGTAAGACAGTTGTCATTTTGATAAGAATTTCATTTGATTATGGAATTATTGGGGACTGGGGAGTCTCGGGGTACCAAACGACAGAGCAAGCTAGGGAGGAAAGCTCGTATGTAAACAAATGGTGATGTCATTATGTTTCATGGTCCATTAATTTGGGATTAACAATCCTGTGTTCACGTCTGGAAAGCCAAAGGGAAGGGAAAACCGTACTTGCACCAACCCGACCGCCGCATGCAGAGTGATAACGTTCTGCTGTGTGATGGGTCATTTTTTAAACTATGGACCCGGCCACCATTGTTACGTTAGTTGTCGGGGTAATTGGGTCTAAACAGTACTAAAGTAATATCGCGCGTCATTGTTGCCAAGGTTACTAGGTCAACACTTTAAAAAAATTGGACTTCTTCCCTGGGCTAACTGAATGGCTGGATTCACATGGAATTTTTCCCCGTAGATTTTACGAACGTCGCTTTCAGGAAAAAGGTCGGGGGGAAATATACCCAGCACGAATTTCGTGGGGCAGTTTCTTTGTTCCTTGAGAACATGCATGGTTGCACATAATGTGCTTCTATTGTTGAACGGTTAAAGTAACGAAAGGTGCCCCACGAAATGGCGGCTATTTGATACGGTCTATATCTCAACACGCTCTTTCCCTTTTGTTAACGCGGCAACCCCACCCCATAAAACCTGAAAGGAGTTCTTTAAATTCCTTGAATATTTGAGAGACAATAGGGGAATTCAGAATAGTGGGTATGGTTGGTGGGTATACACTTTGCATAATGAAGGGTGGATTCACACTGTCAGGGAAAAACTCCAACGCGAAGTGGCTTGGGCACTGCAGCCGATTTCACGAAACTTACGCAGTTGCGTAAGCCCACTTGCGCAACATTTTATTGCGTAAGTTGCGCAACATTCTTCCGAAGACAACACACAAGCTATGGGGCTTGCGCATTTGTCAAAAGTTGCGCAATTGAGCTGCGCAGTGTTTCGTGAAATCGACTGCAGGTCATTATCTTTAGGAGGTGTCAGAACCAAGGCTCGAATTTAGGTCTCGGCAAAGGAGTTATATTGCCACGAAAGTCACATTTATGGATTTTTGTTTTCGTCGGATGTTGATGTCCTCAAAGTAACGACGGAGTGCTCGACAAAGCACTTCGCGTTTACGTTCGCGATTTACGAGCATCTATAAGACCTCCTTATTAGCCTTTTCGCGCGTAAATGCAAAACGCGTCCTGGTTGTTTGGTTGGGCGATTTGGAGTGAAACGACGCGTTGGAAACCATATGTTTCGCGTCACGAACACGTCAAGAGAAAAAAAGATTCGGCTTTTCGTTAATCACGAATGCACATGGACTTGAAATTGACCATGCGTCGCCTGACATACTGCGCGTACCGTGCGGATCCGTTCCATACCCAGTGTGGACTACCCAAAATACTATTTTCCCCAAAATACTCTATCCATGGGAATAAATCTCCAATTTGGATGTGGTAGCAAACAAGTTTTTGGTGTATCATTGTTCATGTCACAAGATAATAATTTACACTAATTTCTTTTTGGACGACATATAGGGCCTACGGATTGAGGCGCGAAATTTCAGAATCGTAACCAAAAAAAATTAGCACCCCGCCACCACCACCACCACCACCACGTGGCTACTGGCTACGCTGCTGGGTGGAATACCTGGACGGTCACTTATGAATACACTCAAACTATAACTTGACAATAACTTTAGAATTTAGGAACTATAGTAACGTCCCATGACAGCATAGTGTCTATACAGAATCCGTGGCGGAAATTTGCTTTGACTGCTTGCGTTGTACATAGTCTCACCTGGTACTGACATTTTCTCGATTGAATTCGCTACAGAAGTTGAACTAAGAACGTCTTTCTTTGGCCAGTTTACTCTACAGAATTATTTCAACCACCCCAGTGCCAGAGAACTTCGCTTAAGTCACCATAAAACGAGAGGAGATTAAGCCGTGGATGAAACACAAAACAGCCGTTTGCTAAAAGCGCTAGCCGTTCAAAACAAATGGACCTTTTGCCGACGGCTGTTGTGTGTACTGCTAATGAATGACCTTTGACCTTTTCTTAAGGGGATTTGGTACAGGATTTGACACTTAAGAAAGGTCATTCATTACTCAGGAAACCCCAGAGAGTTTATTACCGTTGGTTTGGTTGATGTACTCGATATGATAATTAAACCGCTAATTACTGCTAATTAAAGGCTTTCTTAAGCATACTAAGTACAGGATTTGCAACTTAAGAAATGCCAATCATTAATTAGGGTTCACCAGAGGATAGTTTGGTGAAGGTTTGATCGATGTACTCGAAAATGTTAATAAAAGTGATTTTGGGGTCAAAAGGGGGCCTCCCCCCTCCCTTAGGTACAGGATCTGCAACTTAAGAAATGCCATTCGGAGGTCACACTTGCCCCACCTATTGATTCCACGCCTCAGACCTTTTGTACTCGTGATGATGAACAAATCGGTCTGGGCTCCCAGACTAAGTACAGGGCCTTGTATTACCAGTTTGTATTACTTTTGTTGTGTAAAACTAGCTTGAAATTACACTTAATAAATAAAAAGATGCACACTAAATTTCTCTCCTTTTTGTATGATTTGTGTCATCAGGTGTACACAAAATCATCAGAGCTATTTAGTGCATGTATACCACAGAGGGCTCACTTCAAGTGACACTGGGCTCGTAATTGCTGTGGTAAACAAGGGTACTGTCTTATATGAGTGGGTGGTATTGAAAGGGTTATTGGCGATATACTTTGGTTGCCAAGTCGCCTTTCCAAATCTACTAAGTCGACTTGGTAAGATAAGTAGGCCCTATGTAAGTCAATTCGTGTTGGCAACAAATTATTCTACAAAGTCGACGTAATTATTGAATTCAGGGGGTTGACTTTGCGACATAAACTCGACTATTTTTATTGTCATTTGCACGTGCTTTGCGTAAGTTTATCGGCTGACGTTATCGGCATCACATTTAAGCCGTGGTTACACAGCTGTACGTTTACACAGCCCGACACCAATTTTATCGGCCGGCTGGATTCTGTTACACAATATTAAAAGGGCAGATGGCAATTTAGCAAGTATGTTCAAAGTTAATCAATAATCATTTTATTTCAAAAGGATAATCGCCAGACTTGTGGCCAAATAATATATTACAAACACTATTTTAATATTAATTTAGATATAACATTCCATGCATGGATAAGAAACACAAAAATATTGATAAGCGCCGGAGTCGAATCCAGTTCTCTTCCACACGTCACGTCCAGTCAGTCCCTCAAAGACAAATGAGGTGCACCGAGCCAGTCTGGCCCAAACAAGTGTCAAAGGACACTGGCGGAAAAGCGTGAGCAGTGGACAAGCTCACAATATCAGGAGGCGAATACTAAACTTATGCCGTCTTATAGGGCCCAAACAACGTAAACGAAAGACGGACTCAAAGCCTCCAGACCGGAGTGCAATGAGCCGGTCTGGCCCAAAGCCAGTCTGGCCTGGACAAGCTCACAATATCAGGAGGCGAATACTAAACTTATGCCGTCTTATAGGGCCCAAACAACGTAAACGAAAGACGGACTCAAAGCCTCCAAACCGGAGTGCAATGAGCCGGTCTGGCCCAAAGCCATACGAAGTGCAGTGGGCCGGCCAGGCCCAAAGCCATCAAAGGACACTGGCGGACAAGCGTGAGCACAGTGGACAAGCTCACAATATCATGAGGCGAATACTAAACTTATGCCGTCTTATAGGGCCCAAACAACGTAAACGAAAGACGGACTCAAAGCCTCCGGCAGACCCCATAGCTGTAACGTGGCGCTTATGACTAAACTTGTTGTTGTATATTTTATGGCATCTTCGGCAACTAAGGCCCTTTATGCCATCAACTATACGGTTTTAGCTTTAACTATACTATATTATCAACTTGAGATGACGAAGAAGGAGTTGCAGTTATAGAAGTGGGAGGAAAACCCCCAGAGAAATGCCCCAGGGGAAAACCCACGCGGTCAAGTAGGGACTGCAAACCCAATCCACATACACGCCCCGGATTCGAACCCGGGACCCCAGAGGTGAAAGGCGAGGAAAGAACCCGTACGCCAACCCGACCGCCCCTATGACTAAACTTGATTTGAACCCGGTCTTATACACTTTTTTTTACACAAAGGCTAACTGCCGTCGTGCACAAATAAAATAAGCACCATGTGAACAATAATTATTAAGCGCACAATAATAATACTCAGCTGGGCCAAATAACTTAGGGCCACAATAATAACTCAGACCATAATAAGCCATAGCAACTATAACTAAGTTTAAGCGTGCACAAATGTGGATCCGTAACAAGTCTGACATGTCGGACTCTGATCGGCCCCTGGTTTTGTCGGTCGATCTGCCAAAATGAAGTGTTTACACAGACCGATCACGCCAATTTTGTCGGCCGACAGGCCAGTCGGCCGACAAAATCGGTCTGTGTAAAGGGGCCATTTCACCAAGGATTGTTTTGTCCAATCGGCCCGATCTGGACCAGATTGTCCCCGATGAATCAATTGTTTTGATCGGCCCAATTGTCGTCATGAATCGCCTCCAATCGTCCCCTTTTTTGACCCGATTGAGTCCCGACCAATGGACCATGGCGGGGGGACTAATCACGGACGTTCCTCGCGCGATCGACACGTTTCAGGGGCGCAAGTATGCGAAAGTACGCGCAAGTACCCGCAGGTACGTACACGCCAAAGGCCCCGTAGAGACCCGCTTCTCGCGCGCATGTGAGCGATCTTCGCGCGTTGTTCGGCCGAGAGAGGCAGAGAGAGGCCGAAAATGGGCGATCCCGGCTCGAGAGAGAACGCTTTCGGCCGCTCTGCGGCCCATGTCCGCCGTTCTTCGCGGTCGATCTGCCAAAATGAAGTGTTTACACAGACCGATTACGCCAATTTTGTCGGCCGACAGGCCAGTCGGCCGACAAAATCGGTCTGTGTAGTCAATGGTTTAGCCCATTGCAATAAACCAGTCGGCTGCGCCAGCCGAAAACACACACAACGGAAAGTGACGCAGTCGGCAATCCTTGCGTGATTTCAAGCCCGCAAACAAACGTCCCCACGAAGCCACTTGATGACGCGAGTGTGGTGCAGTTTTTTGCAGAGAAACTGACCGCGAAAGTTATCAAATAGCACTAAAAAGGCTCTAATGTATAGCGCGGTATCTATATATGCACCAGTAATATTATTGTCGGATAATCCACGGGATATAATTACTACACCAAACACAGGCGCGGATCCAGGAATTTTGTAGACGGGGGGCACAACAAAAAGGGACAAATGGGGGGGCGTAGCGCGAAGCCCTTACGGCGTGGGGTCCGGGGCCCGCTTAAGGGCCCCGGGAAATTTTGGATTCTAGATGCTCTGTGGTGCAATATAAGGCGATTCCTGGCCACTTTTAACTGACTTTTTTAAGCAAAAGTTTTGAAGATTGTTGTGTGTTTTGAGAATTGTGTGTATGAAGAATTATTTTCGCCATTATTTTTAGCCATTATTTTCGCCCGGTTAAGTTGACAAAAATCTATAAAGTTTCTCCCTCCCCAATTTGGCATTTAATATGCAGTTTTTACCCATCATCATTTCTTATTTTTCCGGATTTTTTCTTGGTTTTAATTCAGTCCAGTTGAAAAGTTCAAGAAAAGGACTTGATTTCAGACTGTTCCTTGCCCTAATGCCCTGTGTTAAAACATCGGCAGATCGGCTGCAAGACATAATAGACCATTAGTAGGCAGGCCTATGTGTATTGGCGTCAAGTTGTCCTCGGCAAAAATTTCCACAAGGTATACCTTGAACCTTTTTCAGACGAAACAGAACAATTTATATACTTTGAGGAATCAGGTCAGCAAACCAGACTTCACAGACTACCGATAACAAACGAAAAATGGTCAAACTCAATTAGGGTAGTACCTAATGTATGTATTTGAAGACAAAAAAGTCACTTCAATCGTCATTGGAAAAATTTTACACGAAAAATTAACTTTTCTTAATAATGACAGTAAAGCAAATCGTATGCGCTGTGTACCTTGGATAGTGGCTTTATTTTTTCCTCTGCGTCTTTAATATCTTATCCTTTTTTATCAACCTCACATCCTTGATTTTTTTTTTTATAACTGAAGCTCTTATGGAAATCAAATATACACGAAATACTGGACTTGACTAGTTTCCATATGCCAAGCATCATGATAAGTTCTGATGGTGAAGCTCCTCCTGAGCGTAAACTATTCAGGCATTAGAATGTGGTGTACGGGAGTGTATTATAAGTGCTGATCGTAAGCCTGAAAGTCAAAGGCTTGGCTTTCGTATACACTTTGATACCACTACTTGTTCACGCATCATCATACAATACGCATGTGCATAGAATCATCAATGGTGCACTACTTGCCCTCCCCCCTTTTTTCTTTTACCTCCTTTCCTTTCCGCCCATTTTTTTTTTTTTTTGACTCAATTTGCCCGGGGGGCACGTGCCCCCTCGGCCCCCCCCCACCCCCCCCCCCCCCCCCCCCCCCCCCCCCCCCCCCTGGATCCGCGCCTGAAACAGACACGACACACAGTATGCAAGACTTTGCAAGTGGCAAACAAAAACTCACGAACGACAAACGAAACTAAACTCCTAAAAAAGTTCGAAAACTCAAGTTTGACTGACAATTTCTCTCTTGTTACCAAGTCATTTTCTTGAATGTGGTACCACTGGAAAGCCCTGTTATTCCTCTTTACAATGATGTGTCATTTGTTACGATTAAGCAATAGAGCCTTTGCACGGCGGCCATGACGGGGGGCAGTCACATTGTCACCGTGTGTCATGCATGAGTAGGTGCTTTGTGGTTGTATTGTTACATCATTTAAATGATGATGGCCGCTGGTGCAGAAGCTCTATTGGGGGATGTGCAGCACAGCTAAATATGGGGTGGGTGCAAAGTGAAATGTCACGTTAAAACCCCATTGTCATTCCCTGACTGTCTCTTAAAGTGCATCATCTTATACAACAGTGCCAGAATTCGGTCTACAGTGGACCTCTTCGGCGTGAACCCGGACTGCGCAGGGCGCTGGTGGTCCAGGTGCTGCTGGCGCACCCGATTCAGAAGCACACGCGCAAAGACCTTACCCGGAACTAAGAGGAGGGTTACACCCCTGTAGTTGTTACACTCCTGAATGTCACCCTTCCCCTTCCAGATTGGGACAATAATGCCCTTCCTCCAGTCGGATGGGATGGCACCCGAGTTCCAGACGGAAAATCAATTCTACAGTAATATACTGATCAACAAAAGAAATATTATTGAAAAATGCAGTCAATCTGAGAGTGGGAATTGTCAGCACACAGAAGCTTTATACAGTGCGCAACCATAGGAGAGATGCCTCGCCGCCCGCCTTGAGCATCTCCGTGTATATGCCGCAGACACCTGGCGCCTTGCCGTCCTTAATTTGCACCAGACCCGTTCTTGGAGGCTCGGTGGATCGCAGGTCACTGGCGGTTCGGCAGTCAGGGGTGCTCGACGCCTTCCGCAGAGAATTCGCAGTCAAGCGGGTCAGCACAATATAGCTTCTCAAAGTACCCGGCCCAACGTCCCCTAACGGCGCGCTCCTCGGTCAGGATCTCGCCGTCAGTCGCGCGAATCGTCGGGCTTCTTGCAGGGGCACCCGAAGAGCGCTGTTTCCGGATTGCCCCGTAGGCCGGCCGGGAGTCACTTGTGCTTAGGTGGCCCTCGACCGTCTCACAGAGGTCCCGGGCTCTGGCCTCCAGGGGCCTTATTCACAAAGCCCCCGCAACGATTTGAGGACACGCAACTACCCCGTAACCCCAACTTAAGCTTTTGCGGGTTATTCACAAAACCCACTTAAATCTGCGTGCACTCGTAAACTGCCCGTAAATTTGCGGGAACTCCAGACTTCCCGCAACGGGCACACAACTTGAGTGAGTCGTCTTAAGCGTAAAAATGGCGGCACTCATGGCAGTATATTTAATTTTAAGAAAAACTGAATCGACATTAAGGTACTGTAAAAATTACAATATTTGTTACATGTACCCTGGTTTGTGATTTTACAGTAATGTACTGTAAAACATATATGTACAGTAAATTACTGTGAGAGATTACAGTATAGTAAGGTACTGTAAAAATACAGCTATTTGTTTGCAGTGTAGTATGGACACAGTGTATACAAAAACTGCCAAATAAGAAAAGTTCTGGTTATGATGAATATAATGCTTGTATAATAAAAAAGATAGCACATATCATAGTGAAACCTTTAACTGTTATATTTAACTTGTGTTTAACAACCGGCATATTTCCAGATGATCTAAAAATTGCCAAGGTTATCCCAGTTTTTAAAAATGGCGACCCCCAGTTATTCAGTAATTATCGCCCTATTTCAATTCTGCCAAGTTTTTCGAAAATACTTGAACGTCTTGTGGTTAACCGCTTGAATATATACATTAAGAAGAACAATATATTAAACAAATCACAGTATGGGTTCCGTGAGAATTTTTCTACTGAAATGGCATTAATTGATCTCATTGACAAAGTTGGTGCGGCATTAGATAGATCAGAACAAACTATTGGTATTTTTCTTGATTTATCTAAAGCTTTTGATACAATTGACCATGACATTTTACTTCAAAAACTGTGTAAATATGGAATTAGAGGTAAAGCCCTACACTGGTTTAAAAGGTACCTCGATGGAAGAAAACAATATGTTTCTTGGCAGAGCCACGTATCCTCTATTAAAACCATTCTTTGCGGTGTTCCACAAGGGTCCATTTTAGGACCAGTCTTATTTCTTCTTTATATAAACGATAAATCTAATTCATCTAATATACTTTCTTTTATTTTATTTGCGGATGATACTAATATTGTTTACAGTCATCGTAACATACAGAATCTAATGAATATTATTAATGATGAATTATGCAGTGTTTCAAAATGGCTTTACTGCAATAGACTGTCAGTAAACCTAAAGAAAACTAATTACATGTTATTCACCACTAGAGTGCCGAGCACTGACGTAGTAGTAATTTTAAACAATACAAATACTAAGTTTCTTGGTGTACTAATAGATAACAAATTAACATGGAAAGCACACTGCCAGAAAATCCACACAACTATTTCTCGTGTTCTCGGCATTCTACGAAAACTTAAGTGTATTTTACCTTCAAATATTTTGTTATCTTTATATAATACTTTATTGATGCCCCACTTAAATTATGGTATACTGGCTTGGGGAAATTCATATCTATTAAATCTAAATAAACTTGTTATTGTTCAAAACAAAGCGCTCAGAGTTATTAGCCAGTCACATTCAATGACACATGCAGCTCCTTTGTTTAAGCGGTTTAAAGGAGCGTGACCAGAGTTTCTGGAAAATAGTTTTCGATGTAACTTACCAATATTATCAAGTAACTCTCATACACACCTCCCATGTCCCAAAAACCCGAAAACATTCGCAATTTCCAGTAAAAAATTGAACAAAACTATCGAGTATGCTTTCAGCGGATAAACGTTGATACTGGAAAATTAGTTTACAAATAATCGGTGGATTTTCGACGATATCCTCAGAAATATGCGGCCTAGAAGCGCGGGAGTTTCAGTTTCGTAATCAGAAAAATATAACGGATGTTATGATATAAAAATCTCATGATGCATAAGGTAAGTCCCGGGGAGTTATGGGTAAAAAAAAGTGATCTGGTCACACTCCTTTAATACACTTCCAGTTTTTGAATTGTATAAACATCGCCTTGGCATATTCATGTTTAAATATGTGCATAGTATTCTGCCAAGTAGTTTATCGCAACTATTTAAACAATGTACTGATATTCACAGTTATGGAACAAGAAACGCAAACAAAATATGGATTAGTCCTGTTAGAACAACAAAATATAAATCATCAGTTAAATTTCAAGGACCTTTATTGTGGAATAGCTTACCCAACACTCTTACTACCAGACCACCTTTCACCTTTAAAAAGTGTCTAAAACAACATCTGTTAGACCAGCTATAATAACTTGTGCGTCAGTATATCTGCAGTATGTATGTATATATATATATATATTTCTTATTCTTTTTTTTTCTTTTTTTTTCGTTTTCTTTTTTTTTGTTTTCTTTTTTCCCCCTCTCCATATTTAATTATGTTTAACGTAACAATTATTCGTTGAAGTAAAACTGGCCCTTGGTCTTGTACGAGCCTCTGGCTTTCTACCGAGGACCTGCCATGCTTACGGCATACATTTCTTAAAAGTCAAATAAGCTTTTTTTAAGTCACTTCATGATTGTACATGTATGTCTACTCCAAAGTTTAAATTATTTTATTACATGAAAACATGTTCTTGTATCCGTAAAGCATGGAAATAAATGAATGAATGAATGAATGAACAGTATGGTCATCTGTGTGTGTGCAAAAGGCTTATTTTATAACGACACCATCCGCTGATGATAGATGGATTTGTCATTGTGTGATTCTATGAAGCCCCATTAGTGTCGTAGTATTTATTTTACGAAGTGGTGCAATATGTCTTTTAAAGGGTGTTTTTTTTAACTATAACTTGCTATAACTATAAGTGAATCGAAATACGTAAGTGTGAAACTGCGGTTTTTTTGTTTGTCCTTCTTCTGGTGTTATGTAGGCTATCCTTTAATCATACTTGTAGAATGTGTCTCGCTCATTGAACAAATGTTTGAACGGTGAATTGATGGTGCAAAATGACACTCATTTCGACAATTATGTTTCAAACTGATATTCGAGATAGATTTGTTTTTGCATTAAACTACATTCATAAATACCTAAAACAGTTTACGCATCCTCATTGGCTGAGGCATCCGTGGCCGGATTTAAACGAATGATAATAACCAGTAACTAAAACTTGCTCTTTGCGTTAAGTTGCGGGTGCCCGCAGTTTGCGGGTCTTCAAAGGAAACTCTCAGGGTGCTTCGTGAATAACACTTAACGCAAGTCTTACGTGCCCTTAACATCCACTTACGGGCCCCGCAAAACGCAAAATTTGCGGGTGCTTTGTGAATAAGGCCCCTGGTCCCCACGCATTGCCCGAAGCGCTTAGCACCTCAACTTAGAACTCTCACTACGTCACTTTTATATACTAATTTCCGCTTGGAATAAAACTACCCCTGGAAGAGTGAAAATTGACAAACAGACCAGCATCAATTTCTGCCTATTTAGTGGGGTGCACCCTGATGGGAACAAACTAGACATGTCCTCTGAAGTGACATCATACGCATATAGATTTAAAGGGGTCGGTATGATGGGGGTGGGGGAACCCTACGCAGATGTGGCTTGTGATCCATTGGATGGATAGACATCATTCTGCTTGAAACGACTACCACGGACAAGTTTAGACAAAACATCTCTAAAAGGCTTTATTCGTAGGGCATAGAGCAGGGGGTTCACGGCGCTGTTCATGTAAGTCAGTGTGCTCAAAATCACCCTGGTTTGGAACGATGGGAAATAGGTGGGGTCGTACATCTGCCGGAGCAACATGCCAGTAACCGGAATCCATGAAGCAGCCGTCGTCCCCAACACGATGCTGAGTTTCTTCATGGCTTTGAGCTCGCGCAGAAGCTTCTGCCTCGCCCTGGCTCGCTCGTCGTCTGCTCCGACAGCACCCGATGGTAGGTGGTTCGACTCCGTCCGGAGTTTCTGCAGCACTACGCTAAAGATCTTAGCGTACATGAGGAACATCAGAAAGAACGGTAAAAGGGCGTTGACGTAGCAGTAGATTTCCAGATAGGCCAAGTTGAAGACTTCGTTGAAATTGAAGCACACGAAAGGTTTGTCCGTGATGTTGTTGAAACTGGCAAAGGGGAGTAGGATGGTGGTTATGAACGTATAGGACCAGGCAAAACCTAACAGACAGGCGACTCTAGAAGGCGTCATGTACATATGGAGAGGGTAGATTATTTTCAGGTAGCGGTCTAAGCTCAGAGCTAGTAGAGAGAACACGCTGGCACCGGATGCGAACATGATGGAGCACCAGACGAACAGACACGAATACTTGTTCCCAGCTTGATGAGGGCGCAGGGTCACATCCACCCCAGGGATCATAGCAAAAGACAGCAGCCAATCAGCGATAGCCAGGCTGACAACGAAGGAATGCTCTAAAACTCGAAGACGTCTGTAGCATGCGACAAGGACGAGAACCGTCGCGTTGGTGAAGAAAATGACGATGATCATGATGATCTGGGTGGTGATGGAGAACCGGAGCCAGCCGGTGTAATCCGGATAGGACGGCGTCAAACCAGTTGGTTCGAGCAACGTGCAGTTCTCATTCGAGGTCATGTTATCGCAGTCATCGACAGACATTTCGATTTCTGTAGTATTCATAATTCGTTGTTTCAGTCTAAACGGAAAATAAGAACAAAGCAGGGAATAAGAAATAAGAAATAAGCAAAGGAAACAATATAACCCCAAAGCCATAAAGCCTTGCCAAAAGGCTACTGTCTCGGAAGCCTTTCTGAGACAGAGGAAACAGAAGAAAACTTATTAGACAAGCCACCGGTCCGGAGAACACACTGTGCGATGCGGACCGAGCGCGGGAGGTCAGACTTGGGCAAGTCTACGTCTCAATTATTGGCGAAATATTGACAGTAATTATTGTTCGAGAACTAAACGTTTGTCGATTTTTTCGTTGATGTCCATTTTAAAGCGAACTTAACTTTTATGTTTCTACTTTCTAGAAAATTATCAATTCAAAGAAACTTTATATTTTTCGAGGTGCCATACCCAAAATGCATGGACTTATCTTTAACACATAAATGATGTTATTTTTTTACGGGAGTGTATAACTGTGGACAGATCGGCGAACGATTTGTTACCGCGGTGAGTAATTAATTCTCCACAAAGAAGGACAGGCCTATACTACAAGTAAATATATATAGGCCAAATTCAAACACTCAGTATAATAACTGTTGAAACAACCAATCTTGGGATTAGAGAAAAATCGTAAGGGCCCTATCGGGATTCGAACCCGAGACCACTGACTCACCGGGCAGACGCTCTATACCAACTGAAAGGGAGGCCTCAGAGGCGAGCTCGAATCCCGATAGGGCCCTCGCCTCACGATTTCTCAATCATCCCAAGCTTGTTTGTTTCATTTCAATTAGCCTTTTTGAAGTATGGCGGACACAATAGGAGGGCGCACTTTGCAGTGGGTATAAAATCGACTAAAATGCAAAATAACTCAGTTTTTCACTTTACACTTATTAATTTTATTTATAATTCTGTCTATGTATTATAATTACAACATGTAAATCAAGTTTTTGGAAAGAAATACAATTGATTAAAAAAATCATACCCAAATGAAATTGCGCCCTCTCCTTTTGTTCCGCCATACTTCTAAAAGGCTAATGGTTATAGGCCATAGAGTTGTATAAGCCGTAAGGCTAGAGTGCGCAGTCGCCATGCCTCGTGTACAAAGCCGCCGGCCCACCGTACGCGTGGTGTATGCTCCAGGCGCCATGTTATGCCGTGGCAACTACTCGCCAAAAGTACCCGGATGACCATGTGTTTGTTTGTACGCGTGGCGATTTTTCTCGGTATTTTTAAACATATTTTGGTCTGTAATCCTCATTCCAAAATAGGAAATACTGGTAGTACTACTTTATAGCATGCATTTACTTGCCATTCTTACATGGATTTTCTTTTCGTTTGGATTTTGAATTGAAATATATGCCATGTCTACAGTCAAGTTGAATGTCTTGTTTTGTACGCTGTACATGTACGGTGACCGAGTTTTGTATCGCGATGGTGTTGTGGTTTCGCCATAACATGCAAATGCTATATATAATTACGGCAGCCGTAAATGAATTTCCAAGTGCTATTTTCACAGCAAGAACATTTTATTTTTCCATTCAAAATCCAACACATCCAGCCACGATTACCAAATAATATTTTTTCTTCATTTTATGAATGTCAGTGGGCCTGGTACTATCACTATGAACATCTAACAATGGAAATTGGGCACACACCATTGTTACTAACAATGGGGTTACAATGAACATGACATGTTCTTGCTCATAGTGTATACAGTTAAACTTGTATATAGTGGTCACCCAAGGGACCGACCAAATGTGGCCAAAATAAACAAGTGGCCTTTATATACCGGTGCAGTGGGCACATGCATGGATATACAAACATCCTAAAACATACCAAAATGCATGTGCATTGCTGAAAAACAGCTAAAAGGGAAGTGCATGAAATAGCTAGTCCCTCGTTAAAAAGTTGAAATTTTTAAAGTTTTTTATAACAATTTAAAGCTCCTCATAAAATTGTCCACAGTAGGTTGATTCATTGAGGCAATTTACTGTGTGTGGCCAGATTATCCAGGTTCAACTGCCACTGGGATTGTACACACACAAATACTGGTGCCCTGGCCACTGGCCGCGTTAGACAGGGGGCCTAATAAAAGAATTGGATCTATAGGGAAAACCTACGGGAGTATACCAACTGTGCCTTATAGCTCAGCTGGTAGAGCATCTGTCTAGTAAAAAACCAGTACCCAATAGTAGTACAAACATGGATCGTGGTAGGACAAAAATATGATATTGGTCAGTGCTGACAATGACCGATCATCGATCATGGACATCATCACATGATTGAGGAAGGAACAAACTGCAAACGGCAGCGTTCAGTTCTTTTTGAGTTCCGTTTTAACTATATATATCTGTTAAAGTTGCACTGCCCGTGTTTGGGCCGATTTGGGCGTACAATTTTTTTTCAAAGTTAAATAGGTATTTTTCTAGAATAGAAAAAGTTATCAGCTTTCATTTGGTACCAAGAACGTAAAAATCCGTCAAGGATTAATGCCAGTCGATTAAAAACAAGAAATGATTAAATGGCTGGCAGGTCATTTAATTGACAGGGTTATGACGTAAATGTACATGTGCGCGTACATGTGTACATTGTACACATACTATGTACATATGAGCGTACGCGCACATGTACAACATGTGAAGCACGTTTCAAGAAAAAGGCTTGTATCTCCAATTCCCGACGTCGGAAATTTACGTTTTTGATATTTTTCGTTACAGAGACACGTAAGCTTTCTAAATTCGTTCGCTTGTGTAAATTATTTTTTTAAAATCCTTTCACCGAAACACGGGCAATGCAATTTCTTTGACAACTACACGCAGCTGTATGCCGTAAAGTGCAGTGTACATGCATGGGCCGGTAAAACGTCCGATGTTTTAGGCCTGTAGGCACCATGCCATTACGTTCATAACAGCACCCAACCAAATAAGTAAGTATAACTAAAGCAAAATTTTATTGATTTTGGTCATTTACAAAGTGGCGTGTGCACAGATGTGTTACGAACACAATGAGTGCTTGCAGTTAGACAAAATTATGCATTTCCATCCTGGATTTATTCACATAATGCAGGTTTTCCGGCGACTTTGGACTTTTACCGCCCAAATTGAAATAGTTGTTCAATTTCACATGATTCCCCACTACTTAAGCCGTCAGCTGAGACGATATCGTTTGGTTTCGTTCCAGATTGTATTTGCCTTGTATTGCAAAAATGGGTTGCCAGCCAAAACGTATGTGTATTTAACTAACATTTTGCTTCCGTTTCTAAAAACACTTGTGGCTTTTGATCCATTAGCCTTTAGTCAAGGCGTCCGTGGCGGGGTTTGTTTTGTGCACTGTTTTGCTAGCGCTTGAGGAAAGACTAGCATTCATACTGCAGAAGAAAGACTAGCATTCATACTGCAGAAGAAAGACTAGCATTCATACTGCAGAAGAAAGACTAGCATTCATACTGCAAAAGAAAGACTAGCATTCACACTGCAAAAGAAAGACTAGCATTCATACTGCATAGTCCGTGCGTGCTAGTCTTTCCTCAAGCGTTGGTAAAATTGACTGCGCGCGAATATATAACTCGCCACGGCAGCCTTGACTAAAGGCTAGTGATCCATTGGATGGACGGACAGCATTCTCCTTGAAACATGTAGTTGGAAGAAAAAATACCCCACATCACGATGGTGGCCAGTTTCCCCACAAGACCACACTGGTTCAGCTCGCAATTCTCTCTAATATAGAAGAATTTGAGCTCGGCGCACGGATCTCTGCCTATTTACTTGGGTGCACCATTGAACATTTTTCCTTTTTAACCCGATGAACTTATGCAGAGCGCCATCAACGGACTAAAGATGTTTTACACAAGTCCACAAGTCATGTTCTACCGCAATAAGTGCGAGAAACGGAACTCTTTAAAAAATTGAGTGAATTGATTACAACCTTCTGCGGTGTGTATTGAATTGCTCGTCACGTCGTCGCTCTAAAGATCTCATTGTTAAGTCCGAGGTGGAAGGTGATGACGAGTAGAATTATAAAATTAAACGAAATCATATTGAAGTTTCATTTGATTTCTATCGAGTTAATCACCAATATCGAAGGACACAACTTTCCCGCCAAAGACAATAATTCATACCCTTCCAGTTACTCCTTAAACGATGGGCAAAGGAGCTATACGTGTATTTGAAAAATGCATTGAGGTACTACCGGGGCTCTGGGCCCCTCTTATATACTATACCTGTTCTTTTAACAGGCTCTGAAGCGTGACATAACACTCCGGTGAAGAATGCAATCTCATTGCCAAGTCCTTCGGTATGGTGTCGGTGCCAGTTAACTCGGTAGAATTCAAATCAAACTTCAATTTCATTTCGTTTAATTGTATAATTTCACATGGTTCCCACTGATGGACTGAAAATGCATTTATTAATTGTTTGCTATTCAATTCTTTAAAAGAAGAATTCGTATTCGTTTTAGATTGCGCTGCGCTCGTCCGTATACGTCTGTATCACGGTCTATGGAGCGATTCAGACGCAAACGGATGAAAAACGCAAGACGGATAAAACAGGCCTATAGAAAGACGGCTTAAAGGAACTTGTTCATATTTCGTTCTAACCTATACAATCATGTAAAATACCTGCTTAACTATCCATGGGAAGAAAACAAGTATGAAGCCCCATTTAGTGCCACAAGTTATTAGTGAGGTTTCGGTCGCGCACGGTTAAGCCGGCCGTACACCTTGCGTTCCGTCTCCGTTGCGATTGCACATACACAATTCTGCGATTGCGTTTCGACGGACACGTACACAAAATCGTGACCGCATCGCCATCGGAACGCATCGCAAAACCCGTACACCTTGTGATGCGACTCCACAACATGCGCTATCGTGATCGGATCGCGGACGAAACGCAAGGTGCATACGGCCGCTTTTAGGCAAAACAAACGGCGTTGTTTAGTAAATTTTGCTTCACCGGTATATATATAGGCTACGTACTTTATGTGGCGTTTACACAAATATCCCGAGTGTAGTTTTGTTGTTCACACTGCATGATAGAAACACTGACAGCGAAAGGTAAAGACTTTTGAGGTTTCGCTAAAGTCGTAATCCTCGTTTACACTGGCAACACTTTAAAAACATGACCAAACATATATGTTTTCTGATGTTTTTCTGTGTGTCAACATTCGCAAACAGAAGCAAACTTCTTGAACGGTCACTTGATCACGATTGGCCTGCTCTAATCACATGACCTGAAACTGATTCCTGATTGGTTCAAACACCAGCAAATACGGTTCAGTGAAGTCTGCTGTTGTTTGGGCTGTCTACACGGTCCTGTAAACGTTTCTGAAAAACATGACCAAACTTGAAGTTTGGTCATGTTTTATGTGAAATGTTTGCCAGTGTAAACGAGGCTTAGAACACTATGAACATCTAACAATGGAAATTGGGCACACACCATTGTTACTAACAATGGGGTTACAATGAACATGTACATGTTTTTGCTCATAGTGAAAGTGCACACCGAAACCTGCACTATGCGGCTGCAAGTGGAGTCACTTATGCATTGCCGTCAGACCCACATAGAGCGCGCTTAAACTCATGCATAAACATACAAACAAATTAGATACACAAATCATGACTCACAGCAAAGCATGGTTCTAAATATTCATCGTATGCACACACCCATTGTCGATATTTTAAAAAGAAAAACTTAATTTAATGCGACAGTAACTAACATCCCCCACCCTTTAAAAGACATGCACCACTTCGTGAAGCACATACCACATATGCCACTAATGGGGCTTCATAATACAGGAATTAAATTTGCAATCTCCAATTATGAATGTGGAAAATGGTTTGTGTGGTCGATGCACTGCTTTATGGAACAGATAAATTTACTTTAAAAAACATCGGTGTTTGTTTGACGAAATCATTAAAAATATACGAGAATGCGAAAAAATGATTTCAGAATGGTATGAGAAAAATGGCAAATGATATACCGGTAGTATCAAAATCTCAGTCATGGGAAAAATGGGGCTCTCAAAAATGTAATATGGACATGCTTCTTTATGTACAAGGCAAGAAAATATATATTTTTAAAACGGGCCCGTATTACTTGGAAATTGTTTTTATTGTTTTAGCATTCTTTTCCTTGTTCTCTTTCTTTATGTTTTTCTATTTTCTGTATACGGCTGACGTGTACAAGAAAATACAATAAACGAACAGAAATGATTATCGATTATCAACTTATATCTGACCAAATATTCTGCAGTTAATGGCCTCATTCAAGGCTGTTCACTTACAAAGATGGATTTGGTCGAGGGTGGGCATGCACCCCCATTTTTTTTTCAAAATGGTTAACTTTTTGCTTTCCTTATTCTTTGCTGATTAAATCGCAGCTGCGATAATGTGCCATACCTTATGGTGGCGAATACAAGAGACATCGTATATCACAGATTTCATTGCAAATATTTTCGGTCGCATATGTTTTCGCAAATAATTTACAAATATTTACGATGTAAAGGTTTTTTTCGCAAAAAAAATATTTGCAAATACTTGCGATGTCGCAACATTTGTGACAAAAACTTCGTATAAGTTAAATATCTTTGCAAATAATATTTGCGACGTCGTATAGATTAAATATCTTTGCAAATATTTACCATGTCGTGTTTTGTCGCATACTTTGCATGCCTATAAGCGAAGGTTTTTGTAAGAATCTAGAGGGCTTAAAAACCGGTATATCCCTCTTTTCACATACGACACGTGCATAGTTAAGTTGGTCCCACAGCTTTTTACCAAGAAACACCATGCATGCTTAACCAGCCCAAGTGTGCAACAAAAATATGCGACCAAAAATGTACGACATCGCAAATATTTGCGGCAAAATTTGCGACATCGAAATATTTCCAAAGATATTTGGAAAAAGATGTGCAACATCGCAAAATTATTTTGCAAAGATATCTGTGAAATGTGATTTTCATTGTACGCCATTGTTATTGATTGCTTTCGATGACGTAGATCATCCGGGAATGTGTGGTGGGCAACAGTCACGCGCGTACACGCGCGCGCCAATAGACGCACATGAACACGCGTAAAAAATACTCACCAGCGTATTTTCATTCGAAGATGCCACACACGCGCGTTGCGATACGTTTAAAATATTGAGCATGCAGTTAGACTGGTTCCCGTCATATTTTCGCAATAAGCGAACCAACCTATAGGGATCGGGAACCAATCTAGCATGCAGTCAGCTTGTAAACACAAAAGTGCTTCTACTTGATCGCGATTTTTATCCTTAAGAAATACGTTTTTATCTTTATCGATACAACAGCCATAGCGCAACAACATAAAGCAAGGTTAAGCAACAAACGTAAGTGCAACCAATGCGCTTTTCTTGCTCTGTTTGCTGGTTATTACTCGAGCCACGTGGGTCATGAAAAATGCCCACCAAAATGGTGGATGGAAGGGGTGACGTCACCGGAAAGCAATCAATACCTTAAAATCCGACAAGCATTAATATACGACTCAAATAACCTGCAGGTAATTTTATAGTTTATACCTATACTATAGGTTTTCCCGGCCAATTTCACCAAAGTTTCATTTAATTTAGCGCCGTGCTCGGAATTTAGAATGAAATTGAATGACCACGCCGATTGTCATTCAACAATATAAATAAATCATTCAATTTCAATCTTTGCGCTTCCATCGTCTTTAAGTTCCGTTCGTTTTTGTAAAAGGCGATTTTAAATTAAAATGATCGCACCGGTCAATTTCATTCGATCAATTACGGAGGGACCAGCAGCGCGGAGGGGTTGTTTGTGCATTCATTTTCAAACACATGCTGGCTATACGTGTGACCGGCATCAACTTTTGCTAATTTGAATGTAACAATCGTCAAAATGTGCCCCAAAAAGTAATCTTAGAATGCCACATATTAAGCACCCAATGCACCAGAACGAAATATAATGCACAAAAACGAAAACGGACGTTTGAAATTAAATGTTAGCTGCCTCAAACTTGAATTTGAATATCCCATCCATGAAAAAGAAACCCCAGCAGTGAAATGATCACGTGAAATTGAAAGACCAATAATTAAAATGATCAGAAAAACTAACAAATTGGCCTGGAAAACCTATAATAATTAAGCGAACGACATTTATACAAAAGATTGGAGAAACAAAACATTCAACGATAATAGACGTACCGTTAAACCAAATCCTGTGGCTCAAAGCGTCAATGCAACCAGACGTAAGCGGCTTTAACTGGACTCCCAAAACTTGAAGATTTTACCGACGAATGTCCGTTATAGCTTAAAATGATCACAGCTTTAATAAGCAAACAGAAGTCTATGACATACCAATCGGGCGCTCTTTGAAAGACGATGGCAAGCGCTCGCCCACGAATGATTTTAGCTAAGAGTGACATTGCCAGAGTCATTATATACGGGAATACATCTGCGAGCGCCTCGTGAATTCAATGTAATCGGATCGGCACCTCTCGGGATTAATTAGTACTACTCAAAAGGTGATTGGACAAGAATTGTATAGACGCCTGAGAATGTGTTAGATCTTATTGGTCATTATTGTTCTTTGTGGAAACTCCAGAGAGCACTCACACTTATTATACAACTCGCTGGGCGATGAGCACGTGGCAACTCACGGGAAATTTCATTGGTAGTTGAGCCGCACGCACCATCATGACGTACATATACCCTCAACGGTAAATAGCCTACACATTATTCAAGCGGAAGTTACGGTTTGCAAGAATTTTATAAAAATGCAAACTGCTAATAGGAAATGTCTTAAAGGCCCAGTGGATCATTTGCAATGACCCCAAAAAGTAATCGACGAGTTTACAGGGGGAAAGTTCTGAAAGTAAAGATTTAATTAATAGCAACTATTAACTGAAGGGTTTTCGCTCAAAATGATATAATTTTACCAGAAAATAGCCGTAAAGATGAAATTATTTAGATCGTTTGCAAACGATTTACTTATTTTTGGTTCGCATCTACGCGGTCCAAAATGCATGGGCGCTGTGTACTCCGTGTGCGTGTTCCAACATAGTACCCGATCAACTGAGAACGAATATTTGAAACACCCCGCCAAGACCAGGAAAATGCATATGGATTTTCATGGGTTTTTTAAACGTGGTATATTTGACAAAGCTGAAATTTCTTCGGATGAGTTTGTTGATGTCTTTCTTTTGATTTATAATGGTTTTATTCGCAGAATCGCTCAAAAACAGATCATCTACAGGGCCTTTAAGCCCCTTTCACAACGGGCCATACGTAGAGTTGCGTACCGACTACGCCGAGCGTGCGCGGGCTACGCTGGCCTACGTAATTATACGCTGAGGGACGCAAAGGGGTACCGGTACGCGAGATGGACGCAACAAATTAAACATGTTTATTTTTTTTCGCGTACTTTCGGCGTAGACACTAGACGCAGAAAGTACGCATTTTTTACGCAAGTCTACGCAACATTACGCAACATTACGCAACACTACGCAACACTACGCTACTGTGCGCCATGCCTACGCAATAGTACGCTACCCTATATACGCCAGTCCGACGAAGCAGTAAAAGCCTATAGCCACAGTGACTGCTTGATCCCTGCTGGACTTTTTATCAGTGCTAGATTTTATTCTACGCCAAAGCAACATTTTTTTCATGAATACGCAGCCTAATTTCGGCGTAGTCGGTACGCCACACTACGCAACTCTACGCAGATCCGGTGTACTGAAAGGGGCTTCAGCGAAGGCTTCGCACGCGTTTCAAAATTATGAAGACTAGGATTAAAACGCAAAAAATAGCCTGGCACCCTTTTGATCTGACACGATTGCACTATTCCTCTGCATGAGAGTCCATTGGGTTATAGTCGTTTTACGTACAGACCGTTAATTCAAAAGGGTAAAACGTGGTGGTCAGAATGCTATTGCTTTATTGGGACAATCATGCCTAAAATTTCATTTTGAATCTGCACTCTTTCGCCACAAGAGGGCGATGTTTCATATCACCATTCGCAAGTTTTATAGAATTTAATTTGTACGCAAGGTTTGGCTCAGGGGAAAATAAAGCAACGACCTTCTTGGTCTTTTACGCCGAATCGACTATGCGAATGCAATTTTACAGAAAGTAAGGCCAACACCTGTGCTCGCAAATGTTGTTGTAAAATTGGCACCGAAACCAAGGATTCCTCAAAACACCCGTTGCAAGTCGGTAAATTAAGGCCACTCACTCCCCGAGGGAAATCTCAGAAAGGAAATTGATTGCCGCCACACCCTTCGAAGAACGCCTTTGCTACGCCCGTGGTATTATCATTATTATTTCAAGGTAAAATCGGCCCTTGATTGGCAATTTACGTAATCGAGATGACGTCCCTGCATTCTATCCAATCATGGCTCAGCTTTCATTGGCAGGACATTACAGTTGCGTTCGCTTAGCCACTTGTAAAGCCTGGTTTCCATATAAGCGTAACGCGCACACGCAGACTAGACGCAAACAACCGCAACGCAAACACTGACGGAAACAGTCGGCAAAGTTGAACTTGGTTCAACTTTGCCGACTGTCTGCGTTACTGTTTGCGTTGGTAGTTTGCGGCACTCTCTGCGTGTGTTACGTCTATATGGAAACCGGGCTTTAAGCCCGCCGCACACGAGAGCTATGTGCTGAGCTAACATTCATTCGTGGCCGATGGCGTAAGGAGATAGCTCTCGTGTGCGGGCAACTTTCGTGAGCATTTGGTCACTCGTGCCACTTGAGACAAATATCTAACGTGTTTGATAATTTTGGCCTCGCGTGGCCAAAATCTCACGCGTGCGGGGTGCTGAGCCAAGTGCTGAGCTAAAATAAATGTAGCTGGCCAATTAAAAACCATCCCCATATTCACGTGATATGAATACAGTGCGCGCGGGCACCGCTAAGGTCACCAAACTTTTGCTAAAGTGTGGTGACCTTGGCGGGGTTTGCGTGCGCGCGCTGTTTCCGTATCGCGCGCGTGGTTTTAATTGGTCAGCTACATTCATTTTAGCTCAGCACTTGGCTCATCACCCCCGCACACGTGAGATTTTGGCCACGCGAGGCCAAAATTATCAAACACGTTAGATATTTGTCTCAAGTGGCACGAGTGACCAAATGCTCACGAAAGTTGCCCGCACACGAGAGCTATCTCCTTACGCCATCGGCCACGAATGAATTTTGGCTCAGCACATAGCTCTCGTGTGCGGCAGGCTTAAGTTGTAACACCAACTTACACAGCGCGTTTTGCCATCACGCGATACGCGTGTCTGCCCGAGCAGCCGATTCCACGAATCCGCTTGCGCAACATTTTATTGCGTAGGCTGCGCAACATTCCTGTGAAAATTACACGCAAGTTATAGGGCTTGCGCCATTTTGCAAAAGTTGCGCAAGCGGCGCACTCTTTCGTGAAATCGGCTGCTGGTGTCAGCCACCCGGCTGCCCGCGAAAATCAGACTGTGCCATTGGTTTGTACACAAACTGGTTTGCCGCTTGTGCGCGGCCTATCGCGACGCGCAAAACGTTTTGAGCTGGGTCAAAGTTCAAATTTGTTTAACTTTGACCGCGGTGCGCTGACCTTTCCAACGCGCAGCCAATGAGGTATCAGAGAAGCCCCAAGTTACCGGAGTGGAATTTTCTATTTTGGAATAATCGGCGATTGGGAGTTCATGCAATGCGGTGAGCGCAGCGCGAAAATGTGATTTTTCCGCGATAGTGTGTATCCGCCTTCAAGGCTCGGTGTAATGACGTCACTGGTAACCGTGTGGAAGTTGCAAGTAATAAAGTATGGAGAAAAATGACGGACGATATGGAATTAATATGGAGTACGAAAATAGTGCAGAAAATTATGAAAAAATATAATAAAATGGGTGTACACGCATTTTCCTCAAACCAGTTGATGTTTGTGGACATTAAAACGTTTAAAGGCAAAACACGTGACTGGTAAACCGTTGAAAATAGTTTTATCTGTGTTTTTGCAGATATCCACGATTAAAACCAACCCGAGCAAAAACCAGCTCCGTACTTCGTCTAACTTTTGAAAAAAACAGTCAAAAAAAGCTTTACGGTCACTTCGCCCCAAAACCATTTCGCCCCGAACTACGGCCTGTGCACGAAGTGTTTTGGGACGAAGTTGAATTCGGACGAAGCGGTGTAAGGACGAAGTTGTTCCCCTATTGTGTCTCAAACATCAAATCAATTCCTTTCAGTTTTTAGGGGGCCGGGGGTGGGGGTACGGGTGGGGGAGTCCCTTTGCCACATATCGTGCTGGATATATGCTGCAAGCACACTTGAAATAAAACAACAAAACATGGTGTCGAATGAAATTAACGAAACCCAGTAACAGGTTAATGATGGTGTCCACACCGGAAGGGGGCTAATTAAAGGTTCTATGACCGAGTTATTCAGTGGCGGATCCAGGCTCATTAAAATGCAGAAATATAAAGTACGCCGGGTTTCCCCCATTGTATTTCTGTATTTTAATGAGTCTGCATACGAAACCTACCTAATAATTGTGGTAAAATCGTAGGGTTTCTCGGGCCGTGGTTCCGTGCATCACGTACGCCGCCGTTATCCCAGATGCAGAGCCTGTAGTACGATGTCGAGATATCAGCGTGCTGTCGTGACACACGGTGGGCATGTTCTTAATTGTCCGCCAGCAACGCCACCAGTTGCCTAAACTCGACTCTGGCTAATTGTCCATGCATTAAAATAATTACTGTGTGCCGTCTGGAAACAGTTCCGACACTTCTGAAAATAATTATGTATACAGTACGCCTACATACTCTTTTTGCAATAAACAAAGTGGACGGTAAAACCAGTTTCAGACTGCAGGCCCCATGCTGCAAGATATGACAAAGGTATAATTCCCCTCGCCCTCCATTGTTCCCCCATTGTGTCTCGGACATCAAGGGAATTTTAAAAGAATTCTTTACAGGATTTCAGAGGTGGGGTCCGGGAGGCGATATTTCGTTCCGTACCACATATTTGCTATGGGGCTTCATCGAGGTTTCTGATTGGTGCATTGTAAATGAATATTCGTACTCTATATAGGGTTAGTCGAGTCGCTTGGTAGTCTAGTGGTTAAGACGTGGGACTATCGTTCGAAAGATTGCGGGTTCGAATCCCCTTTGAGTCATATTCACTTTTTCACTATTAATTGAGGAAAGAGTGTGGTGTGGGGTTATGTTGAGGTAACTATCGACAAAAACACATCAGTATGCATGGGGGGTTAGACCAATCAGAAGCAATGTTCGCTTAACTGCGGTACGGAAAAAATATCGCGTCCGGGAGGAGTCCTGAGTATACCGGGCCCAATTATACCTTTTTGCGTGTAACATTTGCATAACATCTGTTGCCCCAAATTCAGTGGCGGATGCAGCCTCATTAAAATACAGGAATACAAAGGAAAAGCGGGGGCGTACAGCCCCCTGAAATCCATTGTATTTCTATATTTCAATTATAGGATGGGTCCGCCACTGACATTCGTCACTTTCTGAACATTTTAAAAAACTTGCCAACAAAAGCACGGTATGCCAGTTTCAAACAGTCTATAAACATTTGAAAGTCATGCGAACATTTTTTTCTTGCGCAACATTTGCGAAAATATGCGTCAACATTAAATTGTCAGTGTTGAATTATTTTCGCTTTGGCGTGCCATAGTATGGACACAGTAATGGTGGATAGCAACCGGTTGTCAAGAAAGTGAAACCCAAGAATAGCATTTTTCAGTCTGGCGGAAACAAATGTGAGGGAGCATTGTTTGGGGTATTCTTTTTTGGTAAAAAAAAAAGTCTCTTTGTATAGGCCTATATAGCTACCGGAATTCATCGACACTCGTACTCTGCTCATGAAATAGTACACCATCTATATTCAGATATTGATTCAGTTTTGTGACGATTTCCATCGCTCCATCCAATCATACAATGTCGGCCATATATTACCTATTTGCCGCCGGTTGGCCAAAACGCACCGGGTTCGTCTTGATCAAAACAGGGAGCAGCGGATCGACGCAACACAACGGTATGACGCAATGGCAGTTCTGCGTGCAGGAAAGCGAATGTCCCATTTATTTGGTTATCTTGACGTCTACCTAGCCTTTACCAATGACACCATATAGTACGTGTGTAAAATAGCCTTTGGCGTGTAACGTTTCGGTTTGCATAATGGCTGGCTGGTGCCCCGAATTCTCACTTTCAAATGGAAAGTAGAACGTGCTAAAGAATAATTTCAAGACGTAGTTACAAAAAATTAATCATTCCAGAAACGTCTAAACCCCGCCTCTAAAATTTCCACCAACCAATTTTTTGAGGAACGTGAAAAAGATTAAATATTTCTACGTAAGATTGGCTGGTAAAGCGTATAACCCGTCTTTTGACCGTTTTTGTTAATTTTGCACTTCTTTAGTAAATTACGGGATATTTTGATGATCTTTTTTTCACAACGACCATCAAAAAAGTATTATCAATGCTGCTACATCACTAAATCATGTAGGCCTAAACAGTAGGGCGGCGTGTACCTTTAAATACGGATCGCTATTTGGGCGGGGTTTAACAGCATTGCGTAAAACAGTCCAAGTAAATTTTTCAAAATGCTGAATGCATTTGTTGTAAAGGGGAATCCTTTTATTAAGAAATGTACATGGCAATTAAGATAATTAAAAACTACATATACAAACAACATACATGGATACAAAAGTACTTCATTTTACAAGTTAAAAAAAATAACAAAATATTAAATAAAAAACGAGGAATATTATATTTTGACGGTGACTGGCTGCTAATTAAATATGTGCATTAATGAAATACATATATGTATAAGTAACTCACCGTTGGATCTTTAAGAATTAGTATGCAAAGAGAATCTCTAAAAAGTGAAGAGTTTATTGTTCGTCTTTTCTTTCAAATAGTCCTTGCCCAGGCCTGCCCAGTTGCAGAACTTCCATCTCAGCATAAACGATGGAATTAAAAGCTAGCGACATCCAGCCAAAGTTTCCAGTTGGCCTGGGAACTGGCATCACACTTTGGCTCTCTATTTCCTCCCAGCACATATTGGCTGAACAGCGAGCAAGGCTGTACGTGCAAAAACAATGGCCCTGACAACGATGATCCATTGTAAAGATGGCATTTGCATTTAGAGCCTCCTTCTATCTTTCTCAACAGGGGTACAAAGTGCACACTCGTGCCAGCCCGGCCATATAAACCATTTTCGCAGAGTATTGCTTGCGTGGACTTAATATACGAAATGCGTATTGTGGGAAATTGTTTTAACGCTATCCTTCCCACAATACAGTTCGAACGTTGGTACAAACAAATCTGTAAGTTTGGGGCATTTGTAGCTGGCTTGCATTAAGCTACCCTTAAAAAAGGTAGTTTATAATTCATTTTTTTTACATCAAAAATAAATAGTATACACTGCATCTGTGCTGATAAATACATATTAATTGGATCAAAATGCAAACGATTGAAGATTTACATGGGCCTGCCATGAATCCATCTATCGTTTTAAGTTCATATATAATAATGCAGATTTCATACTCTGTAATGTCTGACCGAGCACAGAAAACTTGGCTGAACTAGGATTCGAACCAGGGCCTTCCAGGTTAACGTGCCAGAGTTTTACCAATGGAACTTAGTAACAAGCTTTTAAGTGCATTTTACTGACATATTTCAATGTAAACTCCCTTTGCCCAGGGCTGCGTTCCAAACATGTGAACATTGCAAACGTTTGCAAAGTTCGCCAATAACAGGTAGGCCTACCCGGCTTTTCATAGACGAGTGTACAAAAGCAATGTAACCAGTGGCGAACGTTGGCAACATTTGCTTCAGTGGAACGCAGCCCAGGCCTAGACAATTGCATCATTAACAAAGACCACCAAGGCCAATGGCCTCATGCCCTGCTGAATTGGCCCCGATGCACCTTAAAGATCAGACACTTTCCGAGACCAACTTGGCAAGCATGCCCTATCCTTTTACATGTACATGTAAATTGCATTCGGCTTAATAACCAGTATGCACCCGGAACAAAGTTGACCATGGTGCCCCCTCCAGTTGGCCTCAGTGCCCTTTGAAATTCGGGCAAAATCAAAGCTTAGGTGACCTCCCCCTTTGTCATACCATCTAAGCTGGAAAGTGGTGGTGCGGAGCATCCTTCCCCCATGGGCGGGGGAAGGTAAAGGGGGAGGTGTAAGGGTGGAAAGGTATGGGATAATGCACAGATTGATGGGGTGAAAGGGCCAAAATTTCAGATTTGTTTTTTAGTATCACAGGAATGACCCTCATCTGTACAGGAAGCATTGGGGTGTGTGCTCACTGATATTTACAGGAAGTGAAGGTTGCTAGAGCAATCCAATATCTAGCTCCATGGGTGTAGTAACCAATGGTCGGATAACATGTCACTAACTGATAATGCAACAAAAACTGGCAGATACTGTATCAACAACCAATGTGACCGATAATTAACTAGATTCGCCTTTGCCGAATCGACTCCGCAATTTCTAAAAAGGCGAGTTGAAGCCGGGTAGGTTCAAAGTGTAAGCACAAAAGGGGGATTAAAAGAGGCAGATCAGATCCGAGTTTGATTCACCATTTTGGTGGGGTTGAACTCCCCAATTCATTGTCTTGGTCGCTTGCAGTGTAAATGCTACCGAATACAGATTCGGTAATTTGAGTGTCCTTGGGGTGGAGCTTGTGCAGTGCGCTGCGTGTAGTACATGTAGATTTTATCTGACGAATCCAGTGCCAGTTATGCAACACACACAAATCGGCCCCTGGGGTCACGATTAGCGGTGACCTTTATTATTAGAAAGGCAAATCTAGATGTAGTGTAGACAAGGCAAATGTTCAGATTTGCGGTTGCAATAAAAATGCTTGGTCTGTATCCACCTTTGCTGGTTCGAGTGTAAACACAGCATATCAGTTAGGTTCTGTTACAGACCAATAGAAACAGTGGGATGATAGTGTATTATTATTATTATTATTATTTCTTTCTGGTATTCATACCAAGGATTCCTCAATAGTGCTCATTGCACTGTCACTCGTAAGTGTGAGGAAACCTATGAAGAATTAGAATTAGAAATGGCCAGAGACACCGGGGAATCCCCTTGCTCTTTACGAAAGAATGCTCTGGGATTGTTTAGAGTGTGTTACCATTACCTAACACACTGGACCAACGGCTTTACATCCCTTCCGAAGGATGGAGCAAGGATGGAGCAAGTGTGGTTGAGTGCCTTGCCCAAGAGCACAGGTACCACAGCCGGATTCGAACCCGCAACCCCAAGTTTTCACCCATGATTGCGAGTCAATGGCCCTAACCACTCGGCCATGGTACCCCCTAGTAACATTCGACTACATGTACCTTATCGGTCAACCTTTGTTATAATGTCATCCATTGGTAGTTGTACATAACAGAGATCACATCTCTTGAATATAGACAAGATACAAGATGGTTGACACTGTGTGCACAGTTTGGCTTACCAACAACACAGCATATACATGTACCGGTAGTTAGTGCACAAGATGCCCCTTGGTAACATTTTAAGTGGGTAATGTTTCTGAAAATTGTACGTCAGAGTGCTGTTGTAGTGCTAGGTGATATGATATGATTTCATTTCACAGAAGTACAGGTGCATTTTGGTAACGTTTTATACTGTGTTACTGGTGTACTCAACTATGAGCTAATAGCCAACTTTCGATTTTGGGACGATAGACAAAGAGGCATGTAAGCCGAGCCAAAAAATCAATCTGTGCATGCGCGAAACCGAACATTTCTCTGTCCTATTGATTTTCAGAACTGTTATCGGCCGAAGTAGCATCCGGTCTGTAAGCAGGACGGAGCCAACTAAGTATAACGATTGAGGGTGTTTGCACTGCACTGTCACGCATCACATCGTCGTCCACAGAAATCGAAACAGCTTACAAACTAGGACGGGAGCTTGTGTGTGAGGACCGTCACGGTTGGTTAAACTCTCCATCCTGTAGGCTCTACTGTCCCATATCGAAAGCTCCCTAATATCTGTGGAATGACTTAGATGACTTTTCATGAACTGAATTAACTTTTCATTGCCCACAGATCTTGGTTCCCTTATCGCATCTTGCTGTCATGCCTTGTTCTTCTTACTGGTCCTCCTGGAAGATCCGAATCATCAATTTGTCTCTGAGAGTTTGCCAGAGCCGTTGTCCGATTGAAATCAATCAAGGCATATGTATCGGTCCTTCGGCTGGAACCTTCCGAACTCAAACTGGCTGGGGTCTTTGGGGGAGAGCTGGTCAAACTGGAGCTGCGACTCTGTCGAGCTTGGGTAGTTGGTGTGGTCTGAACGGCTTCGAGGCTTTCCATGTCCAGGTCGGCGTAATTCATGTGGCCTTTAGGTGCTGGCTGAAGGATGACGTTACTGTTGCAAACAGCCGACCGCATTCCAACTTCGGACAGCGCGTCAAGATTGGCATAGCTGTGCTCACTTACAGGAGATCGGTTTCCTGCCAAACTGCTGTCAAAGATGAACTCGGACCCCCCGCTGCCTTTACTGGATGACGTGCTGCAGGGGGACCGCAAATCACAACAGAAGACGAAATTGCTGTGAGGAAGTTCCCCGACAGTGTCCAGGTTGGCGTAGTAACTGCTGCCCCCCGAAGTCCTGCTTCCGGGTGTAGTGAGAGAGTACTGGGATACGAGACTGCTGGGGGTCGTCGTTGTCAATGGCGGGGTCGTCGTTGTCAATGGCGACGTCCTGTTGGAATGACAGTCCTGACTGCCAGCCTCCGAGGTAGCGTTAACCGATCCAGTAGCATTTACGCTGCCGTTCAAGTCCAGTGTGCTCTTTGGGGGCACTGCATTGCCGTTCACAATGTCCTGAATAGTGGAAGGTTTCATGTAGTAAGACTCGGCCAGTTTTGTTGGGGTCACCGCTGACAGGGGCAGGAGAACGCCTTTATCCTTGTTGCCATTGACGTCATTGTGTGTTGAGGTTAGAGCATCTGTCTCAGTGAAACTGATAGGCGACGAATCTTCATTGATGTCGTGCCTGAGTCGGGCGTAGTTCACATTTGGGTCGTCGTCTTCTGACGGAGTTTGAACCGTTTCTTCTTGATGACGAGATATTAAGGTTGGAGTAACTGAAGATGAGTCGGTCTGTGGGAAATAAAACAAGGAAACCCAAAATCACAATTTACTATATATCCGTAACCATTTCCCCCAACATTTTTACATGCAAGTCTAATATGATTTAATATTTGGTTAGCAGTTGACAGCTTGAGTCATCAGTGGATTAAATTTATTTTACAAACACAGCACAAAACTTGGAAAGACCATGTACAAGTAAATATAGAACAAGAGAAACAATCTTCTGGGCCTCATCTGGATTCGAACCCGAGACCATGACTCTCTGGGCAGATGTTCTACCAGCTGAGCTACAAGGCACAGTGGGTACACACAGGTTTTTCTTTATGACTTCAGTTTTACTCTATAAACCCAATTTTTACCAACAAACTCAATTTTTCTCTTGAGTCTAAGGTCTCGGGTTCAAATCCCGAAATCCTGATGAGGCTCATATAGTTTCCCTTGTTTGCTTGTTTCATTTCAATGGTGATACATTTGTAGGCACAATTGAAATGTAACATATTATATCAGTCAGTAACATGCATGGCCACCTCTTGTGGCAAGGCTGACTGCACCAGCCTCTGTAAGAGTCGCTGGAACAGGGTGCACCACTTTGCCTGAATGGCCTCCCTGAGCCCATGCTGTTCAAGGGCAATTTGAGAGCTGCTGCACAAGAGGTCAGCTCATCCCACTCAGGTTTAATCAGGTAAACAACTTTTTTTAAATGGTTTACTTTCGCAGAAACAGAAAATTTCACATTTTATTACTATTAAAACTTTTTACTGTGAGAATCACTTTGTTCCAACAAGTCCTCTTGGATCTGGAGGAAATCACTGAAGCAGAACAGTCTAGAAAATGATTCAAAAGTGATTGGTTGATTAGTGCCCTGTTATCCACAAGCTTACTGAATCAACAAACTTTTGTTCTGATCAATAATTGATATTTTAAGAAAATTGCGTTTCTTTTTTGGATATGTGACACACATGGTTGGGGTGTTACAAAATAAAATGAAATGAAATTTCAAGTTCATGCCCTGACAGTTATTGCTAAACAGACCGCTAAATTTAACGGTCTGTTTAGCAATAACTGTAAGTTCACCTGTTTTTATGAAATGTCTTAAGCCTAGCGTACATGTACATCGACGTTGGAACTGGAAGCAACTAGTGGCAACTGGTGTTTTCGACAATTGGAAGCAACTCGCGGCAACCGGGAGCAACTGATCAGTTGAGTTGCTTCCAGTTGCAATGTCGATGTACACTAGGCATTATGTGTTGGGTATTGCCAAGCTTATAGGTGCACCCACAAACTTTATTCTTGAAAAGTTATCGAATGTACATCATGTGTCCCATGCGTAATGCTTTTCGTGTCAACCAGAGAATGTCCCATGCATAACACAAATCTTGCTGATTTGTCACGTTGATGTATATTATCTGGAAAAAAAATTAATGACTCTGATAAAAAATACTTATAACATTGCCACTTCTCAGGAGGTATGGTGTACACTGGTTTAAAATCTGTAGATATATGGTTATTTAAGTCAGTTAAAGATGTTTCATGTTATTTTGCGATAAAATTCGTCTACGATTTTGTATGCAGAGACCCGACCCCTTACCTCATTTTCGAGAGGAGACTCTGGAATATCAGGGAAGGAGTTTGCATTGATGTAGTGCATCGAGTTTGCAGCAGGAGAAAGAAGAGGAGGAGTGAGCGCCCCTCCGATTGATGAACTGGTGGACAACGTCCTTCCTGTGTAGCTTGCCAGACCGTAGGCGCTGCCGTTATGGGATTCACCAAGGCTTGATACGTCGGTCGAGAAGGCCGAGAGGACGGGGGAAGTTGGGGATTGGTGGGCCGGTGAGCCCTCATTGATGGACTCGGATGCGGAGTAGCTGCTTGCGAAGCGACCGTTTCCATTTGATTGAGCATTTTCTTGGACGTTGAGGAAGAGAAACTCGGCACGTTTGCATTTGAAAGCGTAGATACCTTTAAGGAAAGCAAACAGTGGAAAAAAATGGTCATCATTCATGACTTTATTTTTGTTTAATTTACACTACAGAATTAAACTGTAGAGTAAAATCTACATATTATAAAATTTATAATAGACTGCTGAAGAGAATACGCCATCTTTTGTTGGTTGCATAGGCAATTGGCTCTAAACTAAAAATCACTGAACAATGTCCCTGTGCTTTGCAATGGTACTTTTTCCGACGGCCATGATAGTTTAGAGCCAATAGACTGCCGAAGTGAATACGTCATATTTTGTTGGTTGCCTAGGGAATTGGCTTTAAAGGGCCTGTGACATGCTAAACAACTTTGTGCCTAAGCTTTGCTTCATAATGACAGATTACTTGTTTAGCAAGACATACTATTGTTCGTTTAAAAGGTGGCCTTTTTCAACTTTGAAGATTTCATGGGTGAGGGGGGGGGGGGGGGGGGGGGGGGGGGGAGGGAAACAATTGATAGGTGCATTATACATGTATGTATGGTGCATCGCAAGTCGTTGTGAAATCTACCCTAGATCTATTCAAATCTTATCGCTTCAATATATCAAGTATGGATGGGACGTTTAACCGAGAAAAACATTTGAAAAACAGGTTTTGCCAAATGTTTAAACGAAACACAATTTTAAAGAATTTACAATAATTTTTAGAGGGTTATTTGTAATGACTTCATGAAACTGAAATAAATTTATATGGGGTCGTAGTAAAATTTTTATCAGATAAATAAGGGTTCAATGATTAATTTGGGGGCCAAGAGGTACATGTATTGTGTACATTGCACATGCATCTATAAACACCAGCAATAATCTTTAGTGTCGGCCGAATGGTTAACCAGTTAACCGACACTTAAGAGAATTGCAAACTGGTTTCTCAATCAACCGTAAATTACTAAATTCCCATCTCTAATATCAAGACATTGAATATTGGTTATCCTTATTTTGTTTTCAATACATGTCATGACTGAAACGTTTAAGAATTTTTTTTAAAAATGAGAAAAAAACAAAATTGCCAATAATAATTGTCAGACATAACAGACCAGGATTTGGATATGCAATAAAACAAACAGGCCCCTCAATTTGTCCTTGAAAAAGTGCAAACAAGCACATCAAACGAAGCTAAATTTTCTTTTTCATTATTAACCATCCTGCTTCATCTTAGCGAGAATAGACAAAATTCCTGCGTGGTATTTTTGTGTCATCACCCCACACTTTGTGCCAAGCCAGTGGCTGCATTCTCTCTTTGGGGACAAATAAAAATAATTCCCAGTTCAAAGAGCTCCATTAACTGTCCACCAGTGCTTTACAAACAACATTTCCAAAATGCCACACATGTCTGTGGATAAAACATAAAATGTACAGAGACAGCATAAGTGTTCTAATTTGATTTATTGTCAACTCATGACATCATATACTTGATATTATGTTCTTCTGGGAATTCAAAAGAGCACTCAATATGTTTTAATGACGCTTGTACTTGAAGCTCTGCAAGAAAAATTATTTCCCCCAACTTTTCCTTTTTCATGAATTCTTTTCCGCTGCCTCGCAGAAAGTTACCATGACCTTCGGTAACATTCCTTCATGTAATCTTCCCATGTGTTTCCCAGTGCCCTTGCAGTAAACTTTTGCCATGTAGGCCCATAGTTTACTGCAGGGTCGTGTTCATTTTACAGGGCAAACTGTTCCCATTAGACTTTTCGAGGGCCCTGTAAAACTCCCGCGGCCGAGCGGAAAGTTTCCGCGGCCTCTGTTACTCTGTAAGTTTTACGTCGTGGTCGCGGTAAATTTACAGGGACGCTAATTCTCCGTGCATCCCCATTGGACTTAATTTTGTTACTCTCCCACACAACCACAGGAAAATTTACCCAAAAAAGTCCAATGGGAACACTACTGTAGAAACAAAAAAGCTATTGATTAAACTACTATGGTTATCACTGTATTTACACTAGTTCTGAGCTCAGGATATGATCGCCTAATTATAGCATTCACACTCGGATTGTTATCCAGAGTCAATCCCGAGCTCAGTTTTCAACCGAGAATGGTACCAATGTAAACACAATCTGTGTCGCAGAATTACAATATTATTAATTATTATATAAAATGAACCTTTGCGGACACCGTGCGTTTCTGTTACTGTGCAGCACAGAGCCTAGATTCGATGTGCGTGCACGTTGGGCGCGCGGCGTACGTGCGCGTCATGGATCGAGGGAATGGATTGCATGCGTGTGTAACGCGCGCCAGAGTACAGTAACAAAAAATACTGTACAACAGTAACAAAAGCGCATGCATTTGTAAACTGACATGCATTTGTCAACACCAAACAGACAAAAAACTCGCGAATCTTTCAAAACAAAGCTTCATTTTATATAACAATAATAATATTGTATGTCTTTTCGGGTGATATGAGAATATACCGCACTCGTCATGAAAATACAGAACTCGCCTTCGGCCCGTATTTTCATGACTCGTGTGGTATATTCTCATATCACCCTCAAAGTCATCCAATATTATATAAGTCCAATGGCGACACACGAAAAACTAACATCCCTGCCAAGTTACTGTGGCCACAATGTAAAACTGACAAGCTGAGAGGGGCCATGGAAATTTTCCGCTCAGCCGTGGTAGTTTTACAGTCAAATGTTTAGTCTAACAGGAAAAGTATCACTGTGCAAAAGTTACGCAGACTTGAAGTAAGCGATGGGCTTGCACAGGGCTAGTTTACAGCAAAGCTGTGGTAACTTTTTGTATAGGCATGGAAGAGAAAGTTCAATGGAAACGCGGCCTCATTGGAAAACTGCACTAGATGTCAAAATATAATTGCAGATTTCTAGAAAAATGTTGCTGTCAAAGTGATACCGGTATTCGCAAGAGCTAACCTGGCCCAGTGGCACAACGCCGTCCGCTCTCAAAAGAGAACAGTTTCTTCTCAAACCCGTAGCGCCTCAGGCTCCTTAAGGGCCACTTGATGGACTCCTTGCCATGCTGATGTAGTATAATGTCCGTCTTGGTGACCTCGATAATTGCCCTTTGAACTTCGGATCCTTTGTCGTCCACATTCCGTACCTACAAACAGGATGCAAACAAATGAGGGAATAGCTGACAGAAAGCTCTCGATATAAACTCAATAAAGTGCCACCAAATATGGGCTTCTTCACACTGCAAAGCCCGATTCATACGAAAACAAATGAAAACTCTAATATCTGCCTGTTAAGCAGAAGGTCCGCCGTTCGAATCCCGATGGAGCCAAGTTGTTTTTCACTTGATCCAGATTTCCCAAACTCATGGACATTTGTCCACATGTGTATTGAATAAATCGGACTTCTCTACATTTCCCGGTGAACAATTGCTCAGTTCAACTTTCTGTGAATTTGTGGTGCGAAAACTTTGCTGTGACCCGAGTCTTTCCACGGTAAAGGGGGGCATTTTGGGAATCTATGGGGGAAACCCTCTAGAGGGTTAAACAGAGTTGAAAAATTAAGTCAGATTGAGGTGGCCAAAGGTTGATTTCAAGAGTTACATGTACTTCATGCGAAAGTAAATATGAACATAATGTGGGTCTTTTCACAGTAAAGGGGGCATTTTGGCAACGCAGACCATATTTTCGAGGAAATACCTTTGTCTGGTCTCAAAATAAAAGTTTCCCCCATCGATTTATGTGTATAAATTTCAATCAGGTGTGCGCCCAAACTGGGTGCACCAAAACACACACATACAGGTGCTTATTTTAAAATGCATTTTGCGTAAAGCTTTGGAATAACGTTTGATTCGCTTGACTGATTTTGATGTGATCAAACCTACTTTTTAGGAAAGAAGATTCCCTGTCAGGATCCAGGGAAACGGATTTTGACGTTGCCAGGTTTGATATGAAATTATTTTTTGGGACACCCTGTTTACAAAATAAGTGTCATATTTGGATGTCTTTTTGGGTGATAGGAGAATACCGCACGCATTACGGGAAATACCGAACTCGCCTGTGGCTTGTTCGGTATTTTAATGACTCGTCATGGGGTGTATTCTCATATCACACTTAAAGACCCTGGCCCGCTTTCAGGGTTTTACCTTAAACATATTCTGTGCAAGCTTGGCATCTTTTTGACGAATGCAAGATGGTGGCTGGTTACCCATGGTGCAATGGTAAGAGATTGGTCACCGTAGAAGACAAATCAGAATGTGCATTCAATCACATAATCTGCAAGAGTACAAGAAAGGAAAACTTGATGAAAAACATTCATCAGCATGATGAAATTATTTATTTATTAGTAATTATTATTATCATTATTATTATTTATTCTTTCCGGTATTGAAACCAATGATTCCTCAAAAGTGCCCAAGGCAGTGTAGCTCATAAGCCTGAAGAAACATGTGGAGAGACGTTGAAGAAATGCTCAGTTTTAGAGGTGGGAGGAAAACCCCAACACAATTCTGTGTAGGGGAAAACCCACAGAATCAAGCAGGGACTGAGAACCCAATCCACACACTGACCTGGACAGGATTCAAACCAGGGACACAGAGATGGAAGGCGAGGAAAGTACCACTAGAGGCCGCCCATAAAGTATGTACGCACGCAGTTCTAAGAGAGTCTAAAAAGTTGGCATTTTGTGCGTACGTACTTTATACAGCCCCCGAGGCCAACCTACGTCAAATACTGTCAAGCCTTGGGAACAGTGCTATTGTACCAATGTGGAAAGCCAATTGGACGTTTTCTTCCGTTACCTTACAAAAAGTTACCACAACCTTCATTAGTAACCGTCTTCTGCGTAATCTTACCGAGTCCTCCCACTACACTTTTTCTTTCACGACTAAAGCCGGATTCATACAGCGAATGTTTCGCGCAGCAAATTCGCAAAAAGTTGAACTAGTTTATTTTAACTTGCACGAATGTTTGCCGCGAACTTGTTTGATGTCAGATTGATGTGAGATTCGCATTCGCTTTCGTGTGAAGTATGAACCGGGCTTTATACGTACTACATTGAAAGCTACCTCAACTCTGCTGTAAACTTGCCCCGCAATAACCCTCTGTTTAATTCATGATCAGGGCCATGTTACATTTCCTAAAATTCCAGGTCAAAACTGTTTCCACTGGACAGTAAATACAGCCCTGGAGCCAATTTCACAAAGCTGTTTAGCAAAAACAAATTTGCTTTATAAAAATCTTATGTGATGGATTACAATTGACTGGTGTTCTGCTATTTTTACAAGTTGACATCCAATATTTATAAAGCAAACAAATTCTTGATTAAAGGGCCCCTTATTTAGGATTTGTATCAATGAAATATATGCTTTAAAACCACTCTACTCAGTTAAAGTCATAAAAATCCTATTTGGAGCTTGCTTTGGGGGTTAAAACAAAGGTTTTTAGTTTTTATGCTAATGCGAATATGCATATTCATGACCAAGGTCACTATGTCACAAGAGGCAAATACAGGAAAATCACATTCAACTGTGCACAAAAGATTCCACTTTGTTCTCAATTTTCCTGAAACTTTTGTAATCCATGGCTGTTTGAGTTTGTTTTACATGTTGCCTGCTGTAAGCCATGACAAAACTGGGGGTAGAAACTGCAGCAATTTGCCACAAGTCTAACTTGAAGTCTTATGTTTTTTCTTAACTTTTCCCTTCTGTCTTCCTTATGTGATGCACTCAAAACAGCGCCCTCTGTCTGTGATTTATTGCAGTGAAATCTTCAAAGTTGAAAAAGGCCACCTTTTATTGATTTTACATCCAAACGAACAATAGTATGTCTTGCTGAACAAGTAATCCGTCATTATGAAGCGAAGCTTAGGCACAAAGTTGTTTAGCATATCACAGGCCCTTTAAGCAAATTTTTCTGCTCAACGGCTTTATGAAATTGGCCCCTGTCCAGGTAAAACTATCACCATTGAGCGGAAAGTTTCCTGGTCCTCTCTCAGCATGTCTGTTTTACATCCTGGCCATGGTAACCTGATAAAAATGTCGGATCAAGACTATCATGTAATTTTTGTAATTAATACACACAACTGTTGCAAACTACTTACAAACCAGCAGGACCGGTAGTAAAATCACACTGTAAAATTACTGGCCTCATGTTCCGATCCAAGCAGGATCTTCTTCAAAGGCAAAATGACTAGGACAAACGGAAAACAGCAAATTTTTGTAATTCTGTGCTTTACGACCGACCACATTCATAGTATAATTACTTTCCATGAAGCAGGAGATGAGAAAGTCCAATGGGAATCATGGCCTTAAACGGGTCATACTAATTACCATCAACTGCCGTCCTCTACCGTCAACTGCCATCTTTTTACATGTTTAATAAGAAATTAGCCAATTCTAGCACAATGACAACGAATTTGCCTTAAAATTAAAGAATAATGTAACTTTTCTCATGAGGTTGCCTTGCCCCGCACGGTGGCAGCCATATTGCTTTTGGCTGTGTGGGTCAAACCATTAATTGAGAAGGGGTGTGGTACCTTTTGTGTGCGCGTATCTACATACATGTACATGTACAAAACAGAACACAATATTTGCATAAAAATACCCCTATAAATGCATAGTGGTATCGTCTGATACATCGTATTCAAAATGGCCACCGAGTACGGCCGACCAAAATAGGCACATCCTTTGAAGAAATTGTTTTTTATTTCTTTTTGGCTACAATTTCCTTCTTTTTTTGGCGGGGTGGCTTGAGAACAGCCTGTGACGGCCTGGACGCGGGCGATGAATGCTGGGGACAGCCGATGACAGCCATTGATGGTTGTTGACGGCAGTTGACGGCAATTAGTACGACCACCTTTAAACACATTACCAGTGTGAGCTGCTGATGTGGTAGTCAGGAATTATGAAGATGACAGTTCTCTCATCTACAGGCAAATACATACATACATACATACCAAGGAACTTGCTCCCTTTCTTCTCAGTACTTCCAAGTCCAAGAAAAACAAACCTCAAGTTCAACTACGTACATGCAATAATAACACCAAGGCTGTCAACGATTATAACAAGCTGGCCTCCCCACCTGTCAGACAGCATTCTTCACATACTTTCCCCAGGAGAAGCAAAGTTATGGGGGTTAGCCCCAAACGGCAATAAATTCTAAGACCACCTAAGATAGCTGGAGGGTGGGACATTACATACTAGCCAAAGATCAACGATAAGAGCATATTTTACATGTGAGATATCCATGCACGAATATAGGTCAAAATATATTGACAATAGTGCCTGTGGAATGTTGAAAATATTTATTTTATTTGACACAAAAGATTTGAAAGTAAAACGGAAAGTTGTCAGATTTTTTTACTTTGAATCCACAAACAAACCTACAGAATGACATACCAATCATGCAACCGCAGACACAAAACACAGACAATGTAGCAGCAGCCGCAGCAGCCCCCCCCCCCCCCCCCCCCCAACCCAAATTTGATGGGAAACTAGTGAAGTTGGGCAAGAAGGCAATCTTAGCAAAATCTTCATTTGCCTCGAGCATGTGGCACACAAAAACCCAATCATTAAAAATGCCAGTTTAGATTTCTTGTCCTGTCTGTGCACTTTTTAGATTGCCAAGTTCAACAAGGTTAACCCATTTCCCAACAAAGGCCTACAGCTTGGACAAGTTTGCAATTAAAATTCCTTCAATACAACATGACCAGTCCTGGAAAGACTTCAATACATCATTTACTTTGCGAGTTGACAAGGAAAAAAGCGACTGAAAGTGTTGATAGCAATGATAACAAACACCCTATAAAATGGTACTGAGAAATTGCCAACTGAAGGCGTTTTTTTTGCCATTCATTTATACGTACACAGAAAAAACATGCATGGATTTTTCAGGTTTTTTGAAGTATTACATGTAGGCCCTGCATCTACATGTATTTTTCTATAAGGCAGTTTATCAACATTATTCTTCAGTTACGTAATGCTCTTGTTCCTGTTTTCCAATCATGTACTCTGTTTTTAAGCATGTGTGGGCAGCAGTCAGTTCATTGGGCTGGTCGATGTTTGTTCGCAGCGTATGTATCGTGGATGTATTATGACTTGCTGGTACAAGCACACAGCCTTAATATTTGGACCCGAGGCTAACATATATACAAGGCTAGCTATACTAGTTTGGGTTGCCACTTTTAGTTTTAGCCTTTGCCCTTTAGTGGGTGGACAACTTCATCGGATTGTGAAATTAAAAAAATGTGGTCAAAATATGTGGGGACCCTTGATGTGGAGGCCCTGGAGCAGAGCTCTGCACCATATTTTAATCCCTAATCTGGCACTGAATAGGACAGTTTACAATGTCCATGCACACGTTGATATAATTTTTCCCCAGTCATTCCAATATTACTTTATGTTATTTTTGTTTAGACGGCAGCTGTACACACACAAAGCATTAGGGGCTATCTCAGGAATGGCAAAAAGCTGTGTACGTGCAGTTTGAACATCAATTGAGAAGCAACCCACATCTTTTAAACCCTAGAGAGATTATCATCCTGTCTGTATAAAAACAACACACCATGTTTTTGTCATCAGGAGTCATGCAGTGGGAGGCTTGGTGCAGTTCCAGCTGAAAACAAATAATATTTGCTTCTTTTAAAGCCCCATTACATCATTTGCAATGACCCAAAATTTTACTTCATGAGTTGACAAGAAAAACCCAGCAATGGTACATGTACGTACATTGTACTGTATCTTTGTGGGAGAAATTGCCAACTGTGCGGACACGGCTTTATAATGCACATATCAATTGTTTCCCCCACCCCTCCCTCCCCGCATTTGACCCGTGTTTTTGTATACAAGACGCGCATGTTTTGCACCCGAGGGTGGGGATTTTTATCACCTAAATGTTGCCCCAGGGGTGGGGATTTTGTCACAAAAAAAGTGACAATCCGTAGGGTAGGGGGGGGGGGGGTGGTCTTTATGTATACAGGTTTGACTGAATCATGCACCTGACAACCTCGTGAGACTTAAGTGGTGTTCCCATTGGACTAATTTTGGTAAAACTCCCGTGGTTGTGTGGGAGAGTAACAAAATTTAGTCCAATTGGGACGCACGGAGAATTAGCGTCCCTGTAAAGCTACCGCGACCACGATGTAAAACTTACAGGGTAAAAGAGTCCGCGGAAACTTTCCGCTCAGCCGCGGGAGTTTTACAGGGCCATCGAAAAGTCCAATGGGAACAGTTTCGCCCTGTAAAATGAACACGATCCTGCAGTAAACTATGGGCCTGCACGGCAAAAGTTTACTGCAAGGTCGCGGTAGCTTTCCGAATGGGCACTGAAAACAATTGCAAATGGGAACGCATGGGAAGGTCGCGGTAACTTCCCGCGAGGCAGCGGAAAAGAAAGTCCAATGGGAACATGCTTTTAGACCTAAGTAATACGCAGTTCAATGCTTGCCAAATAAGTAATTCCCAAAAGCTGAGTTAATTTCCAAAAGCTGAACTAATTTTAAAGTGGTACAGGCCCGAATTTCATGCCTGAATTTCTGAAAGTGATTGGTTTCATAATGAATCAGATTACACAGGTCATTATAATTAACAGACAATATAGCAAGGACAGACCAATCCGGTAAGCCTGTCATATAGCAACATTACAGTGTGCACAATAGGAATCATGGATCTCAATTTTCCTCAACAATGGCTGTTCATAATATGCCAGATGAGGCATATGCTTGATGGAGTGGTCTATTGTAATGGTGCAGTCTATATTTGCACATATACGGTTTTGGTATTCCACATGCATTGTTTTGGGCGGTCACTAGTGACCGCTCTACACAATGTATATGTACAGTATGCACCAAAAGTTTCATACTATACATGTATCATGAGTTTACAACAGAAGTGCAGTGAATATGGAAACCTTTGTTGTTGGAAGCAATAATGCAATGGTAGCACACACCACATGATTTTTCCCCCCATGTAAAACTGTACCTTGTAGGAGAAATTGCCAACTTAAGGTATTTTTTTTTTTTAAAGTCGTCTGCAGACATTTATTATAAAACACATGAAAAATATGCATGTTTTTTTTTTTTAGGTTTTCCGAAGTATTTCTGCATCTCTGAGGCTAAAATTTCTACAAAGCAGTTTTCTCGACATAGGCTTGTAAATAACGCCGGTTTTAACAGTTGACCAATCATGTATGTGGGTATTTCGATAAAAACAGGAGCTAAAGTGTGACATTTTTAAGCATTTGTAAAAATTGCTTAATAAAATTGTTTAAAGAAATTTCTGTGCAATTTCTAAATAATGTAGAATATTTAAAATAATTTACAAACGGTTACACATGTCTTGGTATCACAGTCTTGAAAATATTCAAGATTATTGTTTCACGAGGTAAGGCCCTAAGGGGGGACTCCAGGGCATTTTTCAACTCTTGCGATTACATTTCAAGTCTTTTTGACCAGTTTCTTTCTGGAAAAGGTACATGTACATGTAGTTGCTGACTTTTACCCAGCTGTAGAACCTGGACTTTATCGCTATGTCAAATTACATTATGAGTGAATTTTGTTCCATTTTGAGCGAAAGTTCCAAAATGATACACTTGCATTTAGAAGATCGCACTAGTTTATTAAATTATTCTCGTTAAGTTTCAGGTAGTATCAACAAATAAAGGTGGTGTTCGATTCTTAAGGTCATATATTCTATATATGCCGAGGGTGATCGTTCTCAGAAGTCCGGTAGTTATAAAAAAAATCAACTCCAGAAGTGTCACGACGTAAGGGGGACACTGTGTCCCGTTTTCGTGGAATGACCCACGTAGCAAAATGACTGAGATATTTCCTGTTGTGCAATGTGGACCTAGCTCAAAATAGCCCACACAAAAAAGTACAATAAAAACTTTCAAATTTTCTAATAAACGGATTATAAAATTTACCTTGAATTTCTCAATACATGTTAAGTCGACCCCCTAGGTTCTATTTTGGATTTGGTATTCACAATTGTGTTCTTCCAGACATTGAGCCAGTCACAAATACTACTTTTTGTTAACAGCAAGGACAACACCTCAAAGTGTTATGTAACTCATCCTTGCCAGACCTAATTAGAAAACACACACATGAGTGACACCCTGTGTACACTTGATCCCGAAGTCGGGGTCAAACACCAGCTCGAGATCAGCCCTGGAATATAAACTGAGTGTAAATGCTCTCGGGACCAAATTGGCCCCGGATCAGACCCTAAGATTTTGGTCTTGCATTGGCGGAGGGTTCGATCCCGAGCTCGGGATCAGTTTGCGGTTAGATAAGCAATTAATTTTCACCGCATTCTGCCGCATCTGCATCACAGCCGTAACGGGGAATAAGCCCGCAAAATTCAAGTGGCCTTAATACATTCAAGTTGCACACATTGATTAGTACATACACACACACAGAGGATGACCTTTGACTGCAACTTCTGGCATCGTGCTCGAGATCAACTACAGAATGTGAACGCGGCACTCAGGATCATTGCGGTTAACACTGACGCATTCCTATCGGGGGATCAATCTTGATCCCGAGCTCGGCACCAGTGTAAACACGGTGTAAGAGATGTTTTGCAATGCAAATTCACCTTGCACTCGGACAGGTGCAAATGGCTTGAGGCATAGAACTACTCCGAGACACCTGGTGGTTCTTCCATTCTTATTGCTGGGGGTGTCCGGTACTCACTCCAATCAACATCTAAATCCCAATCGCAGCATCGAGGGAATGTGATTCTGCTTGCACCGGGGAGAATGAATATCAATTAGGGTTTGTTTTGCCCTTAGCACTGTATGCTCAGTGCTTCTCCGAGACACTATGAGAAAAACTTCATAGCGTGCTCGGGTGGGACTTGAACCCACGACCTCCTGCATACTAGGGGGATGTTTCAAACTACTCGACCAGCTTGGTCGGTGTTGAGTAGCCAGTTTGAATCATTTAGAAGAAAGTACTGCAACCGACAAGGAAATATGATTTAGTTTGCATCAGGGAGACTGAATATGAATGAGGGTTTATTTTGCCCTTTATTAACCAATGTAACTAGCACTGCATACATGTAGGCCCCTACTTACATGTAGTGCAGCATCCCTAGAGCTACATGTATACAATGGGTGCATCTGAGCATGGTTAAAACATGGAAGGCCTCCTGGGTCTTTCTATAAATTAGGGGTCCAAAAGTACATCATTTAGTGTCCCCCGTTACACCTGATGTGTGTTATTTTTCGTACAAAAATCATTAAAATGGCTTTTAAACCATTTTGTATGAATTGTACTTTATGTACTCACTCTTTGAGATGGAAAGTATTTAAAGGGGAACACCAACATTGGACCCCTAATTTATAGAAAGACCCATCTACATGTTGGTGGCTTTTAAGCGCATTACCAGGGATCCCTGGTGTTCTCTGGTGCCGGCCTGAAAGCGTGTTTGTGCACCAGATGGTGGCATGACCTCTGTATCGTTGAGACACATGGGATACATGCGCAGTTGCGTACTATTGCAAATAATTATGACTGACGCATTGTGGAATAATTCTTAAAATTTAGGTTTACATTTTGAATAGTCAAGCTCTGAACGAACGTGGAAATTTTGGACTAGCCCCTTAGACAATCTCCCACCTTAAGTAATACTTAAGGCTATGCATTGTAGAAATCAAGATGCGTACAGGTTTGCGGTAGCACCATAAAAATCTCTTTTGTATATGTGTGGTTCTGAAAACTATCGGTGAGTGTGAACTAAAAGTTTTGAACAGTGTACTCTGTTTGGCCTCTCCTTCTAATTCTGTTCGTCTTCAGGAGAAGACGAACCTTATCCTTTGTGATTGCATCCACTGCAGCCTGCTTATTCCAGTTTTGCACAAAACGGATGAAAAAAAGTACCTCTTTTAATACATAAAACAGATGTTTTCTAGGTACAACTCAAAAATAGATACATACGGGTACAAAACAAGAAGTGAATAAATATGTTGACAGTCGGTAAATTATGTCCAGCACTGAAACAGCAATGGGATGAAATGTCACCTGCCAACAAATGGTTAATAACCTTTATTTGTCAAAAGGTCAACATGCACATCGGATAAAGAATTGATATTAATCATCTGTTGTATGAACATGCACAATTTTGATGCCTAATTGCTTGACAAATGTTCTTAAAACAAAAACATTACTTAGATATTACAGGACTTACTTTTTTAAAGTGTTATTTTTGAATTTTATTTTTAAATTTGCACACTTCTAAACAGGGACTTAAAATGTACTGCATCACTTTCTGATTAGCCCTGCCATGTTGTTTTACAAGCAAAACAAACCTTGTTTGGTTGGTATGTATGTAAACAGTCCTATCAAAGCAAATTATGATACAGTGACCTAATTGGCCGGCCCCTAATGAGGTGACCCATATCTCTAATTCAAGAACAAGTCTTCAGACAGTCATAATTAGCCAGGGAGTGAATGTGGTTATGATTAGAACACAGAAGGTCATACAACTACAATAACAGGTCTATATTTAGTCCGAATGCTTCCAACTGATTTGTACTGTACAGTCTTACTCATTGCTTTAAAATAATCTTAAATTTTCAAGGGTCATTTCAGAGTCAGTTTTACATACACGTAGCGTACATCATGTTCAAATTACATGTATGAATTTGATTTAGCTTGCGTCGGGGAAACTGAATGTTAATTAAGGTTTGTTTTGCCCTTGCCCGATGTAATTATTAATACTGTATACTCGGTGCTTTCCCGAGACACTATGAAAAACTTCATAGCATGCTCGGGTTGGACTCAAACCCACGACCTCCTGCAAACAAGGCAGACGTCTTAACCACAATAATCTCAAGTGGAGACCTGGTGGTCTAGTGGATAGCATGTTGGACTTTCAGGCGACAGGTCCATATATTTCGAGGCCTGGTCACTGCTTTCACCTTGTGTCCTTATACAATACACTTTGCCTCACAAATTGTCTCTCTGGGTACCAGCAAATACTGGTTGTAATAAAACCTGCTGGGGATAAAACCTGCAATGCATGGCATCCATTACCGGGAGAGTTGCAATGATGTTTCTAGTCACTCCTTGACATGGAAATGGGGGGGGGGAGGGGGGAGGAGGAGGAGAGGAGCCAGTTTGGCTCATGAAATGACTTAACCTATTACATAGGCCTACTATTAAAAAATCAATAAAGGTAAAGAAAAAAAAGGGCGTTGGAACACAAAAACAAAAATACCACCATCCTAAAATAGCCACGTCTAATTATTAATGGAAAATAAAATCAGGAAATAAACAGGAAAAAAAAGTATATCAGACAGGATGATTCTTTAAAAAAAATATAATTCTGGTCCATATTTATTATTTTAAAAATTATAATTCTGGCTAAATTCATTTTTTAAACAAATTATAATTCTGACTAAATTTATTATTAATACTGGAGGGATTGTACGTAACATTTCTCATGGGAATGTAAAAGTATGCCAAATAATAAATGCCTCTACAATACCGGTACTTCAGGCCAAAATCATAATCGCAAATTATCAATGGGCACTTTCACTCTTACAACACATAAAGTAAGCCCCAAGGCTGGAAAACTAGCAACGCAAATTTAGAATACAATGCTCCGTCATAATTGCATTGTCCATGCGTCCTTCGGCTTGTGCAAGTTGTGGCCAGTTGGCCATTTGTAACACACGAACAATGCCTAAAGTAGACCTTGTGCTAACCAAAAGAGGTTTAATACTTATGGTAACGTTATGTTTGTTTGCCTTAGTAACACACACGGCTTGTCTCAACATAGTGAACATACATGTACCAATTTACAACCCCAGCAGCACTAATTCACATACTTACATTTTTCAGAAAACAGATGGGGTAGAAAATTAAAGTGTCACAAAATATTTTTTATATAATTTGAAGTACATGTACATGTAGTTGTGTTCCAGAATAAGAGAATCGTTTTATGCCCAAATATCACCCAAAATTTCTTCAATATGTTAATGAAATTTACACATCTTGTGCCTTTTTCATTGATCCAGTCCAGTCACATGCCTATCCTTTGTTCGACCTTGGCACCTCTGTTATGTCCATAGCTTTGGTACGTAATTAGAGCAATTTCAACACTTTAACTTAAGAGCAATCTCAACACGAAGCCAAAAGATCGATGTACAGACCAAACCAGGCAACCCCAGAATCGAGGTTTTCCTGGAAACCGATACTGAGTGAATCTTCTTTCATGAAAAATAGTCTCTATTTTATCAAAATTAGGCTGAAATGGAGTAAGGCCAGCGACCTCCTTTTGACTTATCATAAACTGGGCAGCCAGTTCTTGTTGTCAAATAATTATTTGTTGGGACACCCTGTACAGTGCTCATAATCATCATTGTAAAAAAGATGACGTAAAAATATTTGCAGCATTTAAATTTCACAGAGAAGTTAAAAGTATAAGGTCGTTGCTTGTTTTCTCCCATCTTGGCCTTGGTGCCTTTTGTAATATTGTTGCCAGACTTTTCATTTTCAAATAATGAAATGACCCTTGCAAATACCAGAGAAGTGACCTTCACAATGTCCAACGGACAGTTCCCACGTGAAAATGGCAAAATTCCGAGCAGATTAGCAGAGCCCAAATTTTTAACAGAATTCAGCCTTTGTATTATCTCAATCTAAATTGGTGCTTTGTGTGTATTTTCTTCAACTATTAAGTGCATCATTTTAAAACTCAAAATCAACTTGAAGCGCCACAATAAAAATGTTTGTAAGGATTAAGTAAATATAGCAATTACTCACCGAACGAAAAAGGTCAGTTTGTGTGACAAACAATTTATGCATCTCCTGCCTGTAGTCCTAGGTTCATTTGCAGAAGTCTGCCGCACTGCAGTACATGCATCCTCTCCTGTGTGAACAAAATGTCATCAGTGCACACCCACTTCAGTCAATCCTTAGCTAGCTAAGCCAAAAACCTTCACCAATAGTCAGGCGCTGCATTCAGTTGTTCATTAGGTCTCGCTTCATATAGCACTGAATGTCTTTCAGACGCAAGACCAGCAATAAGCTGTCACAAGGCCTAGATATGAATTATTCATGAGGCCATACACGGTGACTGCTGTTAAGAAAAAGGGCAGTTCATTTATGGGTGGGGGTATCAGCTTTGTGAGGGGATTTATAAGTACCGTAAAACAGTAAACAGAACATCTAGATTAGTGTACCTGAGAATTTTACAAGTGAAAACATTTTGAAGTGAAAACATTTGCCACAATAAATGGGGCTCCAAAAAAAACCATTTCACTCCATTGTCAAATTTGCATCAGCAGAGCACCCAAAAAATAGATAAATTTCATTTTTTGCAGGTGCTCTGCTGTTAATTGGCAAACGTTTCCCCAAAAAAACCAGGAGCAAATTTCATTTTTGCAAAACAAAACAAAACGTCCTACTAGTACACAGCACTGTTTTGACCACTACCAGTGAGCCGCTTTATGTTCTGCACCAGTACAAAGATAAACAGATCCAGTGACTCACTTAGCAAATGTTCTGCAAATTATGATTTGAGCTCGCTGTTTTACATTCTGCTCATAACATTAACAAGATCCTGATCCTTATGCACTTGTCAATTGTAACCCGCGCCCTGGGGGACCCTGGCTATAGCGGGGCACTAGCGGGGACCTACCCAAGGGTTTCCAAGAAAAAGGCGCCCCGCTACCCTGGACATTACCCCGGGACTGACCCGAGACTTCCAAAGGGGTTGCCCCGCAAGCCGGGGCGATACCCAGGGATTTCCAAAAACAGATGCCCCGCCGGCCGGGGCATATGCAGGGACATCCACATTAGGCCCGGCGTTACAGGGCCTGGACTGTGCGGGGACTTCCAACTTATGCCCAACGGTCAGGGGCGGGGACTTACCCATGGGTTCCAAGAAAACAGTGTCCCCGCCCCGTGGCACTTGACTAGAAACTTACCAGGGACTACCCGGGGGTTTCCAAATTTCAATATGGAAGTTCCCGGCTAAGTCCCCGCTAGTCCAGGGTCCCCCGAGGCGCGGGTTACAATTGACAAGTGCATTAGTTCATCGTTTTCATTCCTGATATGGTGAAACCTGCTATAAGGTTGCACCACTTTGATAAAGAGGCCACCTGTTTTATAGTGGCCACCCATTTTTTTTCTCATATGCCCCGAGTATATGATGGTCTTTTCATAAATTAGGGGCTTATAAAGGTGGGACATTTTGGGGTCCCCTGTTACACCCGATCTGTGCCATTTGCCATACAAGTATTATCGTGGTCTGATCCGGGGCCAATTTGGTCCAGTTTGTGATCCGGGGCTGATCCGGAGCTCGGGATCAAGTGTAAGATAGCTTCATTGACTGGTTGAGTCTGTGCCATCTCCATAAGAGCATTAGTGTGCTGATCGAATCACTTAGTCACCTAATAGTTCCTCCCACCCCCACATTGGACAACCAGCCAATTAACCTGACTTGTATGTTGATCATAATCATTCCCAAAACATGAATCATGCTCATGTGGGTATTTACCACGACCTGCCCAACCAAGGCACATTACCTTGAAACACATATTTTACATTTGGGTCATTCCATAAATTTGGGCTCCAAAGTGCCGTGTGACATTTTTCTATCCCGCGTTGCACCTGACATGGCCATTAGCCATACAAGTATCATTAAAAATGCCTTCAAAACATATTTTTGTGAATTGTACTTTATGTAATCACTCTTTGAGATAGAAGGCATTTAAAGAATGTGTCCTGAATTTACAAACTACAACATTTTACAATTTGTCAGATGTAACGGGGACAGAAAAATTGGACCCCAAATTTATAGAATGACCCATTTTCATGCATGGACTTGTCTTCAGTTCTTTTTTTGTCAATTTAATTTAAAATACCACGGAACGGAACTGCGGAATGGTACAACCCCGATGCAGAATGGTATGATCTATCCTATCAATTCCATCTTTCCCTGGACGGCTTGTGTATAAATGCATTTAATTATCGCAGACGAGGCACACCACCGTACATGTGTAATATACACTGTACATTTTCTACGGCCAACAGCATGTGAGATAAAAAAAAATGGCCTGGTGCAGGCACGTGTGTACATGTACGTGTGTAAGCATGCACACAACAACATTGGCGTCAAATCCCTAAAATAGCACTAACGTCATTGCAGATCGTGCAGGGGTGAACTGGTACTGCCCGATGACGGTTATCGGTATGGTTGCCATGGGAAACGGGAGGCAGATTGCAAGACAACATCACTCCTTCCCCCGTTTTTTTTGCCTCATCTCCAGTGTGGATTATACAATGACGAAATGACATGTGCTGAAGGCCAATTCATCAATGAAAACAAGAAATTAGATAGCTTATTTTGTTTTTGGGGGTTTTTTTTAGGATGAGAGAGAACTTTCCTATTTCTCCGAAATGATTTATCAGATGTAGGTGAAAATATATTATCTGTGAATTACTATTACAAAAAATTATTATGTAAATATGTGTAAATTTTGAAATATGATTTCAGTGAAACCAACAATTAGGGATTCTTTTTTAATGTATGCAAATGCTATGCATACTTTAATAACAAAAGGTTGCTCTTAACGGCCACAAAGCTTGTCCGGGGCTTGTCCTACCTATGTACATGTACTAGGCAATCATTTCAAAAATTTAACAAATTTAACATTTACATATATTCATGTTAAAATGAGAAAACACAATGCGTTCAGCAGCCACACTCGTGTTGTAAACTGTCAAAAAATTGATAAGGCTTGTACCTGCTTATTATCAATAGTTATCAGCTCTGCAAACAATTTCTCAGCAGGGCCATTCTCCTGTTACATGTGTGACATTTTGAAGCATTTTTGAACTGTATTTTGTTAAATATTTTTTCTGTTGCTGAATACTTTTGCATTAATATAGCATGGTACTAGTCATCTGCAGGAGGCACCTTATATAATAGTACAGCATTTGTTTCAAATTTATCTGAAAGTTCCTATTTACAGGGGAAAATATGTCTGTTACGTGTGTGACGTCAGAAATGTCACACACGTAACAGACAGTTTTTTCCTGTAAAAAGAAATTTTCAAATAAATTTTAGACAAATGCTGTGCTACATGTATACGTGTAAGGTGCCCCCTGTAGATGACTACCGTGCTATTAATGCAAAAGTATTCAGCAACAGAAAGAGTATTTAACATAATACAGTTCAAAAAGCCACACATGTAACGAGAGAATGGGGCAGCAATAATGGGGCCCTCATACTGCATTTCTGCTGAAATTTCTGCTAAATGGCATCAGAAAAAAATTGGGTCCCGAAAAGAAATATTGACTAGACCTGTCTTACGCACGTTGTTCACGTGGTTTAAGCAACTGGCGCCAGGAATCCTACTGGCCCAATTGCCTCTTATTTGTTCAGCTAGACCCGATCGCGCCAGTGAATAATACCAACCGGTCTAGTGCTGCCTAAATTTCAATTTCAAATAGCCTCTGATGACGTGTGTGCTCGACTGGCTTTGCAGGCGTAATGTGATTTGGGTCCGGCTAATTTTTCTTCTTCAAATCCTGATTACCATAATGCTCATTTTTAAACTATAATGTGGCTCATTCCATGAAAACGGGACAGTGTCCCCCTTACGTCGTGACACTTTTGGAGTTGATTTTTCATAATTACCGGACTTCAGAGAACGATTACCCTCGGCATATAAAGAATATATGACCTCATGAATCGAACACTACCTTTATCTGTTGATACTACCCAAAACATAACGAGAACGATTCAATAAACTAGTGCTACATGTATCTTCTAAATGCAAGTGTGACATTTTGAAACTTTCGCTCAAAATGTAACAAATTTCGTTCATAATATAATTTGAATCTATAAAGTCCAGGTTCTACAGCTTGGTAAAATCAGCAACTACCTTTTCCAGAAAGAAACTGGTCAAAAAGACTTGAAATGAAATCGCAAGAGTTGAAAAATTGCCTTAGAGTCCCCCCTTACGTTGTGAAACAATTTTCTTTAATATTTTGAAGACTATGATAACAAGACATGTCTAACCGTTTGTAAACTATTTTAAATATTCTACATTATTTAGAAATTGCACATAATTTTTTTGTGAACTAGAAAAGGCCATTTTTACAAATTCATCAAAATGTAACACTTCGGCCCCTGTTTTTATGGAAATATCCACTATAATTTCACTATAAGTATGAATGGGTTAATTTTAGATTTTCTTCCCAAACCTTACCCCTAACAAAGAACTACACTCTAAAATGCAATTTGTTGAATACAGAAGTTTGTTGAATACAGTGAACTTGTGGATAACACTGATCAACCAATCACTTTGAATCACTTTCAAGACTGTTTGAGTGATTTCATCAAGGTCCAAGTGGACCTGTTTGAACAAAGTGATTCCCACAGCAATGAATTATGACAGTTTCTGTTTCTGAGAAAATCCTGTAGTTACGGACTTCCAGAAAACTGATTGTTTTGTTGGGTTTTCAACCTGATTAAGCCTGTGTGAGATGAGCTGACCTCTGAAGCCACACATCTCAAAAACAAACCTAGAAGTGCAGGTTCTCAGGGAGCACTTCTGGCAGAGTGGTACACCCTGCCTCAGTGGCTCTTACGAAGGCTGATGCGGTTAGCCTGGCCATAAGAAGTATGACCGATACAATAAGCTACATTCTGCACGTTAAGCAGAAGGTCCATGGTTCGAATCCCAGTGGAGCCAAATTGCTTTTCACTGCATCCATATCTCCCAAACTCATGGACATTTGTCCATATTTGTATTAAATTTATTCACCCCGGCGGTCCCTGGGTCAAAATCCCAAAAAATAATTACTTATTCATACGATACAATAAGCTTACATTTATCAGCCTCCGCTATCTTTCAGAGCATGATTTTCCTTTTTTTTATTTTTTTATTTTAAATCGTATACTTCCATGATGGTTAAATTACTTGTAGTTCTCAGAACATTGGCAATCAACAATTTCCTATTTTTTCAATAGCCCATTTTCTTCAATAGCCTGTTCTACTCAATGTACACGCATTTGGTTATTTTTTGGCAATAAGCACGTACAAGTCATATCCCCTTGAGAACTTCCAAAAATAAAATACACAATGTCGCCAAAAATACAATTTTGATTTCTTATCAATGGAAAAATCTTCACAAATTTTATTTTAAAAGAAAATGATCATAGACAGCTCTTGAAAGGTAAGCCCTATGGCAAATTTATAATATCAGACGCTGTACAAACATTTCTGCAGAAACAGTGAAAGCACACATTTCCCAAGACTGTGCAAACATATTTACCCTTTTGCTGCTTGGGCAAACCCTCCTCATCTCTCCTCTGCGAGAACTGTAAACGATGTTGTCGACGTCACACAAACGACCGGTCAACGCCAAATCACGTCACACTCGTCTGTGAAAGTGTGCTATTTTCGCAGCCGGTGTTTGCCGAGTGCGTTCCTCTGCAGCTAAAAACAGAGAACATGTCAACAAAGGGTGACGGTGGGTAATACACTGTCCATTTCAATTTAATTTGGTGTTACAAAAGTGATTGAGTAGGAGGGCAGGGACGTAGGGTGAGGGTAATGAATGGGTAATCTTCAAAGTTAATGCAGTTCTGGGATGTTTTTTTTCTTTTTATAAGTGGGTTGTTTCATAATAACGTAAAATATCTGTCAACCAGAATTTTAAAATTTTAAGTGACTTTAAATAACCATATCTCTACTGAGAAGTGGCAACGTTTAAAGTATTTTTCATCATGGTCATCATTTTTTTCAGATAATAGATACCAAAGTGACAAATCAACAAAATTGGTGGTATGCATGGGACATTCTCTGGTTGACGCGATACGTGTTACGCATTTGACACATTTGTATGTATATATTTATTTCCAAAAGGAAATTTCTAGAATAAAATTTGAGGGTGCACATAAACTTAGCTCACCCTAACATACAAGATTTTTAAAAAAAATGATGAAATAACTGACAATTATTGCTAAACAGCCTGTTAAAGGGCATAAACTTGAAATTTCACTTTATTTTGAAACACCCCATGTTTAATAAGTATTTCATGTTTTCTTGAAACTTATAGGTGTACAGTATATAAAAATAATGTAAACTATTGGATACTCCACCCTAGTCGAACTCTATTACCGTTAACCCCATCCAAATATCTCTCACCACTTTCAACTGACAAGGCAAAATCTGTTTGACCAATAAGAAACGAGGTCAAAGGTCAAGGTCTGTGTGCATCTTAAAGACCATTGTTAGTGATCATATATGCTGAAGGAATCACGAGCATAGGTCAAACGGTTGATTTTTTATGAATTTTGAAGATCGAAATTGTTAAATTGACAATTAAGATATTTTCCAACAAAAGCTTTTATCTTCTCTCAAAGTGGAAGGAATAACTTATAAACTTGTTTTAAGTACATCTAGATGTAAATAGCGTACATGTAGCTGATAGTTCGACAGCTGTATTCAATCAACTGTAATACATGTATTTACTGTAATACCAACTCTAATATCTCTAATGAACTGTATCACTGAACTATACAAATTAATATTTATTTTTGGTCAACATTTCAGAGTTGCAAAAAAGATGCTAAAATTTACTTTTTGTTTTGTTTTGCTCCAAAATGCAACTGCTACATGTACCAGTTTGATTTAATCACTTAGTAAAATTCTTTGTTGAAATGTGATTGTTTTAACAGCATTATAAAAAAGATTTTCAGTGTACGAATAATTTTTGGCGAGTCTAGTATGTACTGGTATGTCAAAGTATGCAGCAATTTTGTGTCATTCTTTTTTAATGGCTCTACCAAGCAAGGTTGTAACAAGTCTCCCCCCTGCTCGAGTCCCAAGTCAAGTCAAGTCAAACTGCCTTCGAGTCTCAAGTCAAGTCAAGTCAGGCATGTTGGTCAAGTCTGTTTAAGTCCAGTATTGTCACTGGACAGTAAATTTGTTCAAGCTAATTTAAAAACGAGTCTGAATGCTGAAACTTGCATTCGTGTTGGGTATTTTTGTTGTTCTGACAAAAAAAGTATTTGTTCCGACATAAAAGTTCAATTTCATTTTTGGGAGACCCGGGTCAAAAATGTACAAGTCTGAGTCAAGTCAAGTCAAATTATTTGAGGTTCGAGTCTCAAGTCAAGTCAAGTTAAGTTAAGTTATTTGAGGTTCAAGTCTCAAGTCAAGTCATTTGAGGTTCGAGTCTCAAGTCAAGTCAAGTCAGTGAAAATCGGGACTCGAGTCCCGAGTCATTACAACCCTTGCAAGGCTTGCTTTGTCCACAATCTACAACTTTAAAATGTCAACTTATCAACTGAAAAAAATGATTCATTCACAAACTACATGTACATGTATCACCTGATCATTCAGTTCATTGACTGAGATATGTACATGTACAATGTATATTTAGTATTTAGTATTTATTACATTTTCCGGGATATACACTTAATGTCACAGAACTACAGACAGATAATGATCATAATAAATAACAAAGGGAAAAACAAAACAAAGGGAAAACAAAACAAAAACAAAACAAAAACAAAAACAAAACCTCAAAACTGCAAATTAACATAAAAAACAAAAACAACATCCAATTAGCTCCCGCAGGATTGCCCAAAAGAAATCAGTTTCTGTCAGGGGGCTCTCCAAACTGATTGGATGACAAAACAATAAAACCTAAATATATAAGTATATGGTATTTACACAAATTAAAAACTAATGTACAAGTTTGTCTGGATTTATTATAATTATTAACAATTAAGAAAAGTCAAAGTAGTAATTGCAAATTATAAATACAAATCATAAATCTTGGATAAGTCATCTTAAAGGAAAAAAATATACTTGTAAATGTATTTATCTGTTTTTTTATTATGAAATAATGAAAGAATTTGCAGGATGGGTATTCTAAAATCAGTTAACACATCAATAATCAATCATTATTAATGAGTGCATGTAGTACAGTTCATTCAATTTAATACATGTGTAGTCAAAGTGTCACCAGCCACTTTGAATTCGTAACTGAGCACTTCTAAAGATGTCCGAGCACATAACGTGAGACTGATGTTCCGGCTCTCGCCTTCAACCCTTCCTGCAATCCCACGCAAACATGTAACATTTACACCACCATGAGAGGGGATGTGATAGGGAATGGATCACCACTTGCCCGTTTAATGCATTGCTCAGGTTTCTTGTGGAGTCGTACAGTAAATACATCCTCGGGATGTGGTCATGTGTGCTGAAGTGTATTGACATTTGAGCATTGTGCTCAAAAAGTATACATATTTGTTACTTAATGGGTTTAATGAACTTCAAATCACAGCCTGTAGGCAGAATTGCATGAAGCTTACAAGTGTACGTTCCACCTAATCCGAGATACATAGGTGGGTGGCGCCACTGGCAGCCAACAGCCAGAGACACCGGGGAATCCCCCATTTCTTGAAAGAGTGCTCCATGGGATCTTTTAAGTGCATTACACAATACACACTGGACCAAGGTTTTACATCCCTTCCAAAGGACAGAGCAAGTGTGTTTAAGTGCCTTTCTCATAGGCACATGTACCACGACCGGGTATCGTTATTATTATTATTTTTTTATTATTCTTTCTGGTATTCATACCAAGGATTCCTCAAAAGTGCCCATAATGCACTGTCACAAGTTTGCAAGCGTGAGGAAACCCATGAAGAATGAGAAATGGCCAGAGACACAGGGGAATCCCCTTCCTCTTCACGAAAGAATGCTCTGGGATGTTTAAAGTGCGTTACCGTTACCTAACACACTGGACGAACGGCTTTGCATCCCTTCCGAAGGATGGGGCAAGTGTGGTTGAGTGCCTTGCTCAAGGGCACAGGTACCGCAGCCGGGGGAGGTTTGAACTCACAACCCCAAGTTTTTACCTATGATTACGAGTCAATGACCCAAACCACTCGGCCATGGTACCCCACAAAACCCGCAACCCCAAGTTTTCACCCGAGTGTTATGAGTCAGTGACCCAAACCACTCGGCCACAGTAATTTAAAGAACAAAAAAACAAAACAAAAAAAACCACCGCAAATTATACTCCGACTAAAAGATCAAGGCCAATAGATAATGTACATATGTATTACATATCATGTACAAACAACTCTTGTGGCAAGGCTGACTGCAGCAGCATCCTTAAGAGCCGCTGAGGCAGGGTGCGCCATTCTGCCTGAAGTGCCCCTGAGTTACTGCACTTATATGCCGTTTTTAAGACGTGTGGCTCTAGAGGTCTACTCATCCCACGCATGTTAAAAACCTAGCAAAATGGGTTTTCTGAAAGCCCCTACAGGAACATTAAAAAACATTTTAATTGCTGTGGGAATCACTTTGTTCAAACAGGCCCACTTGGACCTGGAGTAAATCACTGAAGCAGAACGGTCTTAAAAGCAATCCCAAAGTGATTGGTCAAACAGTGCCTTAATTTTTATCTACAACTTTACTGTTTTCTTCAAACTAACTTCTGTTCTAATCAAGAATTGATTTAAGAAAAATGTGGTTCCTACTGAGTCAAACTAAAGCTGACCTGCATTAGACTAATTTTGGTAAAATTTATGAGAATTGTCATAAGGATAGCTGGAAAACACCTGAAATTGTAAAGTGTCAACTGTCAATTGGGTCTTTCTATAAATTAGGGGTCCAAAAGTGTGACATTTAGTGTCCCCCCCGTTACACCTGATACCGGTATGTTATTTTTCGTACAAAAATCATTAAAATGGCTTTTAAACCATTTTGTATGAATTGTACTTTATGTACTCACTCTTTGAGATGGAAAGTATTTAAAGAATGTGTCCTGAATTTACAAAAACAAGATGTAAAATGTAAAGGGGGTGACACCAACATCGGACCCCTAATTTATAGAAAGACCCAATTGTAAGTATTACGCTCCGTCACTGTAATATTTACAGGGCCAGCATGGCCGCAGAAGAATTACATTGCCAGTTTTACATTGCTGGAAATTTAGGTCCTGTGCGAACGGGCATTGTAATGTAAAACCACGATATAACACATGTTGTGATGTGGTCATGTAACTTCTGCGTGGACTTAAATGATGAGGTGACACGTTTTATCTGGGTTTCACGTGGGAAGGACCTTCTACGGGCCGAAAATAAATCCAAGTGCAGACGCACAGAAAAATTACCATGATGGAATGTTAACAGTGGCTCATAATCTCATGGAAACTTTGTACAAAAATTAGTCCAATGCGGACTCGGCTTTATGCCTACCGCAGCAGACAAATTAATTCCATAACACAAATTAGAGTGAAGGCTACGAGCTCCCAAATCCAGTACGATGTAAAATCATCCAGTACAGAAAAATCACTACACTATGATGAGTACCGGTACATGCAGTCGGCTACCCCTAATTGACCCTCAAAGGACGCCAAATTTTCTCTGAAGGAAAATCCTTACACTCATCGGCTCATCACATGAAAATATACTAAACGTGACGATACGACCGCAGCATCATTGCACATAATTGATTCTAGTCACGAAATTCCCCGTATTGAACATGAACCTGGTAAAAGAGTCCTTGCTAAGAGTTCCACTCAAAATGGAGGAAATGAGTTAAATTATGAGGTTTTGCTTTCAAGGAAAGGTAGTAATCTATTTTCAATCACTATAGGTTTTTATGTGTGTATAGCTACTGGAACTGCAAGGCCATTACTAATAAGGGGTGATTTCTTTCCTGGGAAGTAGGGGACATGAACTTGAGCAGAACTATAGATCTACAGAACATGCAATTGTAAGGGTTAGTGCCTGCGTATTTCGTGGCACGAATTTGGCGCGCGCATTGCTGACGAGCTTGTGCCTTTAAAGGAGCGTGTCCAGATCAAATTTGTTTACGCCCCAAATTTTGGCATGGGTGTTGAGATTTTAATACCATATCAGTTGCCATATTTTTCTCATTACCATCCTGAAATTTTGCATTTTCAATCCGTATATTTTTAAGGACATCATCAAAAAACAATCACTGTTTTGTAAACTAATTTATCTGGTTCCATAAAGCAGTGCAGTAATTATCCTACACCAACCTTTTTGCTTCCACATCCAAATTGCAAATTTCCTATTTTCTTCCTATTTTCTTCCCATTTTGGCTAGGTATGTTATATGATTATTATTAGGTTAGGACAAAATCCATTTTCTGGAAAATCTTAACACGCTAAACTATTAAAAGGGCAGCATAACTGAAGAATAATGTTGATAAACTGCCTTGTATAAATTTCAGCCACATATACATGTAGATGCAGTAATACTTCAGAAAACCTGAGAAATCCATGCATGGTTTTTGTGTTGAATGAATGGTAAAACAATTTTTTTTTAAAGCACCTGTTTGTGTTTGTGTTTATAGTTACATTGTACCAATCATTGTTATGAACACTTTTAGTGTTTTTTTTTGTCAACTCGTGAATTAACCTTTTGGGTTATTGCAAATGATGTATTGGGGCTTTAATTAGACACCTGCAAAGGGAAGGGGGCAGGGGAGAGGAGAAATCCCCTGGAATAATCACAAATGCTCCATACATCTACATGGTGAATGACGCATCTGCGCCAGCTGTACTGAGATAGAGCCACAATACTGTAGCTGCACCATCCTGCCTCGTGAGTAAGCCCCAGCCTAATATAAATTTAATCAATCAGCAATGAGAGAGCTCTATCCAATATTCCAATGGGCCACTACCCTGGGAGTTGGCCACTACCATTTTGATTGAAAGGGGATGAGGGACGATTAAAGGGCCCCTTATTTAGGATTTTTATCAATGAAATCTATGCTTTAAAACCACTCTACTCAGTTAAAGTCATAAAAATCCTATTTGGAGCTTGCTTTGGGGGTTAAAACAAAGGTTTTTAGTTTTTATGCTCATGAAAATATGCATATTCATGACCAAGGTCACGATGTCACAAGAGGCAAACACAGAAAAATCACATTTAACTGTGCACAAAATATTCCACTTTTTTCTCAATTTTCCTGAAACTTTTGTAATCCATGGCTGTTTGAGTTTGTTTTACATGTTGCCTGCTGTAAGCCATGACAAAACTGGGGGTAGAAACTGCAGCAATTTGTCACAAGTCCAACTTGAAGTCTTATGTTTTTTCTTAACTTTTCCCTTCTGTCTTCCTTACGTGATGCACTCCAAACAGCGCCCTCTGTCTGTGATTTATTGCAATGAAATCTTCAAAGTTGAAAAAGGCCACCTTTTATTGATTTTACATCCAAACGAACAATAGTATGTGTTGCTGAACAAGTAATACGTCATTATGAAGCAAAGCTTAGGCACAAAGTTGTTTAGCATGTAACAGGCCCTTTAAAGCAAAACATGTACTACAGATGAATTTTTCATATTTTGAAAAATAATTGATATTACATGTAATTTAAAATTAGCACTGGCAGCCTCGTTTCAGATGCTGGGCCATTGTATTATGTCACACGTCTTTTCATTTTGCACATTTTATCACAAAAGAAAGCAGTGAGACCCATGTTTTCGATGACAATTTGAAATTCCTCTATTTGATTTTAAAACAGCGGGGCTTGTTGTGGCACTTATGCAGTTAGAGGACAAAATTGGGAAGGGGCACTAAAAAACCACTTTTCCCATGAATAAAAATATCGAGCGTATGTTCAGCTCAAAACACTTACACACGCCCCTACATACCCCTTTAAAATTTATAAGTTGTTTCTATTTTTTATTGTGGAAAATGATAATTTGTTTCCTTCTATTTTTAAAGGCCCAGTGTATCATTTGCAATGACCCCAAAAAGTAATCGACGAGTTTACAGGGGAAAAGTTATGAAAGTAAAGATTGAATTAAAAGCAACTATCCAATGAAAGGTTTTCGCTCAAAAATGATATAATTTTACCAGAAAATAATCAGTAAAGATGAAATTATTTAGATGGTTTGCAAACGATTTACTTATTTTTGGTTCGCATCTACGCGGTCCAAAATGCACGGGCGCTGTGTACTCCGCGTGCGTGTTCCATGATCCAACGCGATGCATTTTTATGGATCGCGCACACACGCAGTATATGATGTGCGCCACAGAGTGCATGACGCAAGCCACATAGTACCCGATCAACTGAGAACGAATATTTGAAACACCCCGCCAAGACCAGGAAAACGTGTTTTTTTTTAAACGTGGTAATTAAAGCTGAAATTTCTTCGGATGAGTTTGTTGATGTCTTTCTTTTGATTTATAATGGTTTTATGCTCAAAAACAGGGAACTTTAAGGGAAGCAAAGTGCATTCCTTTTAATCATTTACAAGATAAAATGTTTTACGGATTCCTATAAGGCAGCTAGTGTTGTAGTCGAGTCACCAATATCGAGTCCAAGTCCAAGTCCAAATCTCGAGTCATTAGAGTCCAGGTCCAAGGCTCGAGTCATTAGCCTCGAGTCCGAGTTTGAGTCACGTGTCACTTGTTCTCCAAAATTAAACTAAATCTGCTTTAGTTTCGTACACACAACAGGGCTGGAAATTCATGAAGGCCAACATGTAGGCTTAAATTAAAAATGTTGGACATTGCAAGTGACTTGGGCCTTTAAGTCCCAACAACGTTGGCTAATTCCACCATGATTCACTGTATGAATAATCAAATTATTACTTACCATACTGAATAGCCTGAAGCCAACAAAATGTCTATGTTCAAATGAAAACAACCCAAACAGCAATCTCCATCTAGTGTGCTAATTTCTGAAATATGGCATCCCACATACATGTAGCCTACAAAACAAAAACAGAATAGCGTATTAATTAGGGCGAACTGAATTGGTCCATTTTCGTCTGTCAAAATGATTAAATACATGTATTCAACATTTGAAACAACAAAACTTCACTTGCGGGATGAGAGACAAATTATTAAGGGCCTTATCGGGAATCGAACCTCTGACTCACTGAACAGATATTATACCAGCTGAGCTATAAAGCACAGTGGTATACTACTATACTTTTCCCTATAAACCCGATTTATCTCTTGCTGTTGCATGGGAGCACAACGGAATATCCGCTATGGTGCCTAATCACCATTTAAATGAAACAACTAAACTTGGGATGAAAGGAAAATCGTGAGGGGGAGGCCATGCCAGCGCCAGAGTCTCTCAGTGGGGGGATGGGTGCAGAAACGATGACACAATTTTATTTTTTAAATTTCACAGCACTGTATATGACAGCAGAGATCCGTCATTTACAGATATTGTGGGGAATGTTTTTTTAAATCTCATGGAAAGCCATGGCCCCATGCCACACCCCGCAGCCACACACCCCCCCCCCCCCCCCCCTAACCCTCCCTCCCGCCCCCCTCCCCCCCCCTCCCCCCCCCCCTCCCCCCCCCCTCCCCCCCTAACCCTCCCTCCCCCCCCCCTCCTCCCTCCCCCCCTAACGCCCCCTCCCCCCTCCCTCGGTATGCCACTAGACAAGGCCCTTAAAATTTGTCTCGCATCCCAAGTTTGGTTTATTTCATTTGAATGATGATTAGGCACCATACCAGATATTCCGTTGGTAACATTTGAAACATAATTTATCTTGTCAATGATTGACATTGCTGGTACTCTATTGGCAGCTCACCAAGAAATTTAATAATTATTTTATACAAATTTATTTTACAAGGCTTGTGTAAAAATCTTCGTTAATAAAATTCGTCTTCTAGAGGTCATTTTAGCAGGATGGCAAAAAATACAGAATACATTGTACAAAGTACACCGACTCTCCAGATGAGATCGTGGTTGCCATGAGCAAGTGATTATAAAGTTTTGCACAACTCTGCAGGGACATTAAGCTGATAAGGATGAATAGGGAAATCCAAGCAAATCCTTTCTATCAGTGCATACAGACTAAAAAAGAGATACAACATTGTACAATACTCAACCAGCAAAAAATGGGTTTTTAAAAGAAGAAAAAAAAAAATCAGGGAAAAATGGCAGGTGTATCTGATTGCTTAGGATAACACCGGCACTAATTCGCTTGGGAACTTGAGCCGGATACGAATCTCAAGACGTGAATGTCCTTCCTTTCTATCCTTGTGGGCATGAGCTTTCAGAATGACAGAAGACATTGACAAGAATGCAGGAAGTTGAATCACGTCACCACGGTAATCAGTTTTTAAAATGCCGGAAGTGGGACGTACAAGTTATCAATTAGGGTTTAATATGACGCTGAGCCGGAAATGCGCATAGGATCTAAATTTGGGATGAGGTTTAAATGATTTTCTCCAAATGCGTATCTCATGAGAATACAACATGACATAAGATGACAGAGACGCTTAAACTTTACACAAAATCTTCTGGATTTGCCAGTGGATTAGAATGAAGTGCCTTTAACATTTGAACGATTACGTATTACGTATTAGTGCACAGAAAAGCATGTTAAAATGTTCTATAGTCCTTTTTGTACAAAATCAAGGCCAGAGATGAGTGATCTGCCCATTATTTTCACAACTTCAAGGGCTGTTTAATAATTTGTCTTACAGTCCATAAAAATAATGGGCATATTATTTTCTTTATCCTAAAGGAGGTGTATACAGATCACATATTTGAGCACCCCATTTTTCCCATGGGTGTTGACATTTTGATATACCATATCATTTATCATATTTTTCTCATTACCATTCTGAAATTTCACGCTCTCAATCTGTATATTTTCAAGGATATCATAAAAAAAATCCCCGATGTTTTGTAAACTAATTTATCCGGTTCCATAAAGCAGTGCAGTAATTACACAAACCTTTTTGCATCCACACCAAAATTGCAGATTGCAATTATCTCCTGTTTTCCTCCATATGGATAGTATTTGTGGGAGGTATTTTATATGATTCCAAGGATAAAATCTTCTGGAAAAATCTGAACAAAAGTACATTCAGCAAAAACACTGGGTTGAGCAACGTCCCAGTGGGTCAAAGCAAGATATGTTTTTCACACTTTTTGGATACAGCCCAAGAAAAAGACTTGTACACACTTAAGCTTGCAAGACTCTAGAGGACTGTCAACTTCTCCTACCTATAAAAAGAATTGGGTAGCTTTTAACACTTGCCTAAAGGCAAAAATACTACAGTACTTTCTCCTTTGACTTGAGGCATTTCAGATTCTTTTTACAAAATCTTGTTTTCCGCTAGTACTGCAGAGATTATCTCACGAACAATTCCCTCGTGGTTAATGCAACACCATATTCCATTATATATTTAAAGAATCAAGATATGGAATTACATATACTTGTAATACTTTGATATGGCCATAGGCAGTATTGGTAAGAAGTACTGAAGTAGATAAGAAAATGATGAATCTGTTAACTTGGAACTGGAAATTTGCCAGGAAACTAGTTCAAAATATGGTTCAAAATAATTTTGTGTTCTTCCCAAATGGGTCGACACATGCACGATGTACAGATATTAGGAAGTTTCATATTTTAAGAGACATTTTTGTAAAGATGAATGCGGATGAAAAGTGGGTTATATGGTTACTAAGAAATAAACTTCTGCTGTTAAAAACAGAAAGTTATAAAATTATTTCAGAAAAAAAGTGAAATCTTGTTAAAGGGAGAGAAGACACAGAAGGTTGCTTAGGCCTACGCAGGTACATGGCAACATAATGTAGCACATTTTATTATAAAAAAGGAAGTTTTTGTTTTTTTCAACTGAAACCAGATCTCTGCAGACTGTTCAAAAAATCTCTGGAATGCTGTCCTCAGTTTTTTTTAGTTGTTTTTTTTATGGAATTTAACAATGACAGCAAAACTATCAAAGTGTAAATAGGAATATTAAAAGTTCGTACTGGCAGTATTTGAATATGGAGTATATTTATCGGTATTTTTTTTATATACATTGAACACGGATTTGGGTAAATTTATATGTTGGAATCGATAGCTTATTCAATTCTAAGATATACTTCCCACTGACACTTCCGTCGCAGATGTTGCATTTCTGAAATAAATAAATGATAAAATTACTGCATAAAGTAATGCACAAAATGACGCGGCGAGCGGTCTGTGCGTAAGCACGACAACAGAGGGCGCTGGTCTAACACGGACACACTTGTGGGGTACCAAACACAATGGAACAATGGTACCCCATAAAGAAATTCAAAAGGAACAGTGGTACCCCACAGAGGAATTCTAAAGAAAAGGGAAAATAGGACAACAATGCAAGTACCCCATAAACCCCTGTGTACAGAGGTTTGTGCACGCACGCGTGCACAAACTGAAGGCAATTTTTGAGGAAGAAAACGTGATTTTTCTACAGAAAAGCAACATTTGCGACAAAAAGGCAAGTGGGAAGTATATCTTAAAATTACATTATTTGTTGATTCCAGGAGGTAATTTCCTTAAAATCTTTGTTCAATGTATACGAAAAAAATACCTATTTATCAAATTTTGTTAAATTGTTTAGTAGTTGCTAAGAGGTTAAAGACAGATTACATGATTGGAACAATGGCATTACTAAAGAATAATGATGATAAACATTCATGATAAACACTTCCTCCATAGTGGAAGTTTGTTTCCAGAGATCTATTTTGTCAGTGCTGTCTCCTACCTGACAATGTAGTGTTCCACATAAATATTCATTACATGCAAATATTTTCAATAGAATCTATGCAGTGCATCAACATTCCACAGGTCTGATGGGTTAAAGTAAACATTACCTGTTGGAATGTGCTAATGGGGTTTTTGGGGGGTGTTTTGTGGTTTGACCCAAAATAGTTTTGGGATGAGATCACTGGATGAGGGAATTCCAAGTGACTGTAGAATACTTCTTGAAAGCCTGGCTTATGATTTATTGATTGTTGTTAAGCCGTGTCCACATTGGACTTGTTTTTCGGGAGGTTTTACCAAGACAATGGTAAAATGAAAAATAGCAAACATTTTCTGCCGACACGGGAAAATTTTACCAAGAACGTGGGAGAGCATGCGCAGTGTCCCTTTGCAGTATGACCTTCATGGCCTGGACATACGCTTCCAGAGCGCTTTTACCAACTCGATGTGTCCGCATTATACTTTTTGTCTCGGAGAAGTTACCTGGTCAATTTTCCTGGGCAGCAGTTGGCTAGAAAAAGTAACCGATGGACTCAGGGAAAATTTACCGAGGAAAACTTCCTATAGGCTGTCCGCAGATTAAAAATGGGAAAGGTACCCATCATCTCGATAAGTTTGACCAAAAAAAGTCCAATGCGGACAGGCCCTAGCTACCTTCTAGGCCAATGAAATTAGATTACTAGTTTCTCGTCAACCACTTTTCAAATTTTGATGAGGTTTTTTTTCCATTATTTATTATTCATTATTTCTTATCAATGAAAAATGCAACCCGTTATAATACATACTAACTGCTATTTTGAAACTGATTTAGGCTCTAAAAGTACTGTCGCCCAGAAAGTTAGTGCCAGTATCAGTTCCATGGAGTTATACATGTAGCTTGTGTTTGAAGGAAGAACTTGAGATGGCAAAAGTCATGGGAAATGACAAAGGAGTTTTGAAAGAGCAATACGTTTTAATATGGCAGGCCCTTACGGCCCCCAAAGAGGGTGTGCATTCCATAAGATCGGTACAGTTCCTACCCATAAAAACCTTCTCTAGATGCGCGTGTTCCAAAATCCGTGGACGCTGCTGTCACTGTTTCTGTATAGTGTCAACCAATGCACAGTTCCGATTGCGAAACCACTCCGTTGCTTCGTCAATGCCATCGACCAAACCGGCCTTCAGTTCGTCGAAAAGTTGAAAAAAAACATATGAATCGCTCACATCCCCGATGTCCACAATTTTCTATTTAACCACACACCTGTCTTCATGATAAACCGCCAGGGAAAACATATTCCGGGAAAAATCCACACAAAACTGCAAAAGACACAAAAATCTGCATGCGAATGCGCGCCAGAACAAATGGAATCGATCGGTCCAACCTCGTGTCCACGGCAAAAATATACAACCCGCGTTCCATGTACAAAGGCCTTGCAGATATAAACGCGATCTGGAAACGAGGTCACAAATACCGTATGTCGAATTCGGGCGGTCGATCTGTTATTGACACGCAAACAGTGTTCTCGCGCCCGAACGGCGGGAACGCGACCCGAGAATACTGCACTTGGAACAGGATCACACATCATCTATCCGTCGAGAACGAGTTACCCGTGTTAAAGAACAGACCGCCCGAACTCGACCTGCAACGAACGGTTTTCGCAGGTACCCACTGGGTGCAGGGGTAGCGCTGATATGCTGTACGGTTGGTATACTGCATTCTGTGATACATTTTGCGAAGCTAGCTGCACAACACTGACCGCGCAACTGAAACAGAAACTTCGCTTGGGAGTAGTTTGAGTCGGATTTCCTCCGTTTTTTTGCAAAATAATGAATAATGAAATTTTTTGATGCGGGGTCAAAATCACATGCGGGCGCTGATGAGAAACTAGTGATCTAATTTCATTGGCCTTAGTAGGCAGGTAGGAGACGGAGAAACAAAAATAAAGGGAATCCTGGGGAATTTGGAATCTGCTGCCGAGTGATGATCCCTTCACACTCACAGTTGCATGCATGTATACCCCAATTTCTTACCGGTTTGCACTCTGTGTCGATGTCACGATCAGATGACTGTATAAAGAGAACATTTTTTTGCAATCGAAAAATGTGAATGCACACTGTATTCCGGAGTATACATGTAGCACTTAGCAGGCCTACTGTACAACACAACGTGCATGACTGGTACTATACTGAACACCACGTGCGCGTCGACGAGGCGACGACATCCACAAAGTACATTGTACCAGAGACGTAAATTCATAAATTTCTCTCTACGTCTCTGATTGTACTCACATCTTTTGCAGTTTCCACGTACGTGCACCGCCGACGCGTCCGGCCCGGCGAGCTTAGGCGTTCACCGTCACGGTGATTGTATTGTACACCGCCTTCCATTGTTCTCCCATTGTCAGATTTGTCTTAAATATTGAAGGAAACCTTTCAGCTTCTTGGGGATTGATGCATTATACTGAAGGGAAGAGTGCAGTGTGTTGAGGTGGAGGGCCCTCTGTGGTTCAGAGTTTTATATGCGTAGTCTAGTACGGCGCTCTGTGAGTGCCATCTACTTGTTTAGATAGGCCTACTGAGATTAATTTATCTAACCAAGTTGACTTATAACGTGGATTATGTCGACTTGGCGAGATGCTAAGTCGAGTCGGCGAGATAATTTACGTTGCCAAGTCAACATCCTAGAGACTTAATAAGTCGACTTTATTCAATACGTCGACTTGACGAGATATTTTGTTGCCAAGTCGACTTTATAAATGTCGACTTGGTGAGATAGTTTGTTGCCAAGTCGACTTTGTAGATTTAGAAAGGCGACTTGGCAACAAACATATCTCACCAAGACGACTTATTGATTTCAGGAAGTCGACTTGGCAATTAAAATTATCTCGCTAAGTCGAGTTATTAAATATAGAAAGTCCTTTGGGCAACATAAATTATCTCGCCAAGTCGACTTATTAAATCTGGGAAGTCGATTTCGCAACACAAATTAAGTCGACTTAATCTACGTTATAAGTCAACTTAGTGAGTAAGATAAATTATCTCGGTATCTAAACAAGACAGTGACATGGCACTCACAGAGCGGCCGCTATTGACCAACTGTTATATCTGTTATATTTTCAGAGACAATAAAATCATTAGTATCCCTAAAGTAAGGTTCATCTGTGAATTTTTTTTAAAGAAGCTGATTTCAACTGATTTTGGTAGGTGTGGGTGTCAATATTTACCAAAAAAAAGTGAGCTGGGATAGGGGGTGGGGAAATTGCGTTTTCGGGGGTCAAAGGTCATTGACCCCAAATTTTGCTCAAAGTATATCGTGTTTGGTCTCAAATGAAAGGAAATTTAATTTTAAACACTGAAAGTGATATTCATTTCATCATTTAATACGTCTGTAAAAAGTTAAGCGTGATTGAAGATGTGGCGCTGGTTAACAGGGTATTTCCCGCTATTCACAATTTAGGAAACCTTTGAACTCTATCATGACACATGAATATGTATCTTTGAAGATATACCACATTATTCTGAGGCTGCTGTCGAACAGTTCAGTGCACGTAAAGTACAAATATGCACTAAAAAATACAGATTACAGTCTGAAGCCATCCCGGCCCAGTCTGAATAAGCCATCCCGGCCCAACCTGAAGCCATCTTAGCCAAGCCCAATGCCCTCCCAGCTCAGCCAAAAACCACAAAACCCCAGCCCGAAGCCATCCCGGCCCAGTCTAAAGCCATCCCGGCCCAACCTGAAGCCATTCCAGCCAAGCCCGAAGCCATCTCAGCCAAGTCTAATGCCCTCCCAGCTCAGCCCAAACCCCAAAACCCCAGCCATATGCCATGGGGTTTGGGCATGGGAGCGCGTGTGGTCTAGTGGGTATGAAGCGGGACTCCCAATCAGAGGTTGGGGGTTCGAGCCCCACTTCGACCAACGTGTCTGTGTCCCTGGGCAAGGCGCTTAATCCCAGTTGCCTCGTCAACCCAAGCGATATATGGGAAGCTGTTAAGGGGAATGCCACAATCTAACTGCTGATAGGGTTGAGCGCCTGACCAGCAGCCACCTAGTTGAAGCGAAATGGTTCTGGTGATTCCCTGATGGCAGCGGTAATAATGGTAACAGCGCCTTGAGCGCCCTGCAGGGTGGATATGTGCGCTATACAAATCTAATCATTATTATTATTATTATTATTATTATCCCAGCCCGAAGCCATCCCGGCCCAGCCCAAATCAATCCCAGCCCAAACCGAAGATACCCCGAGCCCAGCCCGAAGCCATTCCGGCCCAGCCTAAAGCCACCCCAGGCCCAGCCCGAAGCCACTGCACCCTGACCCAACGTAAAGACTTCCCAGTGCAGCCCGGAACCCTCTCAACCTTGTCCAAAGCCTTAATTCTCAGCTCTGCCCGAAGCCATCCCAGTTAAGTTCAGCCCAAAGCCATCCTGGCCCAGCCCGAAGTCATCCCACAGCTTCAGGCTGGACTAGGGTGGCCTTCAGACTTGGCCTGAGGGCTTTGGGCTGAGCCGGGGTAGCTTTGGGCTGGGCCGGGGTTGCTTCGTGCTGGGCTGGGGTGGCTTCAGGCTGGGCTTTTGGGCTTTAGGCTGGGCTTTTGGACTTCAGGTTTTTGCTGGGAGGGCATTGGGCTGGGGCTGGCCGGATGACTTCGGGGTGGGCCGGGATGGCTTCGGGCTGGGGTTTTGGGGTTTGGGCATAACTGGGAGGGCATTGAGCTTGGCTTAGATGGCTTCGGGCTGAACCGAGATGGCCAAGTTTGTTAGGTTTTTTATCCTGATTAAACATGCATGGGCCTGACCAGACTTTTTGAACCCCATGTCTCAAAAACAGCCCTAGAAGTGCAGGTTGTCAGGGAGGCAATTCTGGCAGAGTGGCCCACCCTGCCTTAGCGGCTCATATGGTGACTGGTGCAGCCAGTCTTGCCACAGTTATACACATTAATGAATAATAAAATTAGCTATATCTGACATCAGCAGTTATATTAGAGAAGTCATTCCCTTCAATTCCATGCCTGTAAGGGTTTTTTTTATGTTGGAGTATTTGGTGCTATATTGACCCACATATTTCCCACGTTGTGGCAGAAAGCCTTTCTACTAATATAATCAAATTAACCTGTATTTATATGGCGAATAAAATACGTTGAGACAGAATAATATCATGTTATAGTAAAACTTTATTAATTTACACGTACAGTTTTGTTTGATGGCGAGGATCATCAAATTTAGCGAAACTCCCTTTAAAATTGACCTTTTGACCTCTGTTGACCTACTTACTAAATTAAAAGACATAACTCATGTACCACTGTGTAGAACTCTTTGGTACAACAATTTGGTGAAGAAATAATTTGGTAAGGATTTAGTTCCCAGATTTCGGCAATATTCCCTGACTACCAGTGCTTCTCAAATAGAGCCGAAGTCCACACTAGGCCCACATCTTCAATCACGCTTAACATTTTACAGAAGTATTAAATGGTAAAATTAATATCACTTCCAGTGTTTGAAATTAAATTTCCTTTAATTTGAGACCAAACACGATATACTTTGAGCAAAATTTGGGGTCAATGACCTTTGACCCCCGAAAACGCAATTTCCCCACCCCCAATCCCAGCTCACTTTTTTTTGGTAAATGTTCACACCCACACCTACCAAAATCAGTTGAAATCAGCTTCTTTAAAAAATTTTCACAGATTGGCTAAAAATATGTTTAATTTGGGGTTACTACATGTGCTGAAAAAAATATAAAGATCTACAAATGCATCCTTTTGGCCTTGCGTTTGACCATCTCGGGACGACTGCCGCGCCGCGCACGTGCCACGGGGGAGTTCTCCTCCAACCCCGGACCTCCACCCCAACTCTCAGTGGCGAGGGGGCGGATAAACTTAACGGATTTTAACCATGCAGAGCCGTATGCCTTTAACTAATTATATTTAAAGGAGTTGTTCAGATTTTTTCCCCAAAAAAAATGGATGTTGCTCTTACTAACCGCTAACCTAACAATCATTTAGGCTCCCAAAAAAAAATACTGTCCATGGGAAGAAAACACGAAATTTGTAATCTCTATTTTGCATGTGGAAGCAAAAAGGTACGATCACTGCACTGCTTTATGGAACAGATACAAATTAGTTTAGGCTACAAAACATCGATGTTTTGTTTTGCAAATGATGTAGGCCTATTGTAGACTGGTTCCCGTCCACATATTCCACACAGGAGAATATTTTCGCAATAAGCGAACCAATCTATAGGGATCGGGAACCAATCTAGGCCTATTGGAGCTATATGTGATACCCAAGAAAAAACCAAGACGCCAAACCGGTGAACGGCCAAGCCCATTCTACGAGTCGAGGGGAAAATGGGCTAAGGCTGCGTCCGAATTATGGCTAAGTCTCGAAATTATACATAAATATATGGAAAATAAGCAAGCCGTCTACCTAGCGTCTACCACTGACTCATGTATATTTTCAAGACGTAGCCATAAATCGGATGCAGCTTTCGCCTCAGCCCGAATCCAGTGGTAGAGGGCGCCAGATACGTTTCCCGGTGTCTCAGCTCAACTTTGGTCTTGACCAAAGGACCAAAGTCTTGACGACGCGCACGTGCCAAGTTTGGCCCCCTCGGCATGTCCAAAACACTAGTCAAAAATGCATATCTCCTATCTAAAATGACAACCGAACAATGAGTTTTCTGCACAAAGATATTTTTGAAAAAATTAGGGACTTTTTGATTTGTGCAATTGCATCTTTTGTAGGGGGTACTGGGAGAAAAATTCTCTTGGAAAACGTTTTGCAACATTGGTTGCATATATGTTTTATTTTACTGTTTAGATAGAAAAGTGCAAATCTTAAGATTTACGTGGTGAAACATCAAAATCACACGTACATTGATTGATTGAGGAACATGTACCGGTCATTTTTTTTCTTTTTCTTCGCCATCTCATGATCTCAAGTGTTTGGCTGCGTTTGTACTTGGCCGCCGGCCGAAATGACAACCACAAAAGCTACATAGCGCCCTCTTTTGAAGAGGCGGTCTATGACTGTGAACCGGGACGTACGTTTATGTTTTCCAATCATGTTGTCTGTCTTTAAACACAAAGAAATGTCTTTGTTTTTATAAATTCGACTAGTTTCTATGGCGTCTGTGGATTAATACATTTCTCATTATACATAATTGCACCGTTAGTTTGATAAATCCCAAATTACGCCGCGGAGTAATGCCTAACTCAGACACAACAAACTACATGTAGTCGAGTTTATAAAAACAAAGAAATGTCTTTGTGTTTATTATTATTATTATTATTTCTTTCTGGTACTGAAACCAAGGATTCCTCAAAAGCGCCCATTGCACTGTCGCTCGCGCGGCAAGCGTGAGGAAACCTATGATGAATTAGAAATGGCCGGAGACACCGGGGAATCCCTTTCCTTCTCTTCACGAAGAAATGCTCTGGGATATTTAGAGTGCGTTACCTAACACACCAGACCAACGGCTTTACATCCCTTCCGAATGATGGAGAAAGCGTGATTAAGTGCCTTGCTCAAGAGCACAAGTGCCACAACCTGTCGCGGCCCGGAATCGAACCCACATTCTAGTACTGGCACAGGAACTAGACTACATGATTGAAAAACGTATAAAAGAGGAACAACAGTATAATGTTGATAAACTGCCTTGTACAAATTCCAGCCACATCTACAGATGCAGTAATACTTGAGAAAACCTGAAAAATCCATGCATGGTTTTTATGCATGAATGGGTGGTAAAAAACAAAAGTTGTCCGTATCTAAAACAGCACTTTCAGTTGGCAATTTCTCCCACAAAGGTACCATTTTACTCGAAAAAAAAACCATGTGGTATTTCTTTAATATCAACACTTTTTAGTTTTTCTTGTGAACTTGTGAAGTAAAATTGTGGGTAATTGGTAATGATGTACTGGGGCGCGGGCATTAACCGATTAAGAAGCATCGAGGTGGCAAATAATTCTTGTGAAAACGATAATGTCAAACTCAAAGGGAAGTGGTTCAAGGAAACGACGACAGCCTCCAGTATAGACCGCATCGAATAGCTGCCATCTTGTAAGACAAGTTTCGATATTTAAATCGGTCAACCATGAAAGCACAAGTCGAGTTATTAAATATAGAAAGTCCTTTGGGCAACATAAATTATCTCGCCAAGTCGACTTATTAAATCTAGGAAGTCGACTTCGCAACACAAATTAAGTCGACTTAATCCATGTTACAAGTCAACTTAGTGAGTGAAAACGATTTGGTAAAACTCAAAGGGAAGTGGTTCAAGGAAACGACGACAGCCTCAAGTATTGACCGTATCGAATAGCTGCCATCTTGTAAGACAAGTTTCGATATTTAAATTGGTCAACCATGAAAGCACAAAACTTACACCATGCATGTCTTCACGGAACAAAGAAACTGCCCTGCAAGATGGCAGCTAACTGCTATTCGATACGGTCTATAGTAGCAAACGTCAAAATTCCCCCGTTTCTAAAGGAAGGGACAACGCTTGCAAAGGGTTGCTTAATTCGGCACGCTATCGCTTCATGTAATTCGCCATCTTTTGCAGTTCGGTGCTTCGACTTGAGAGGGCGTGAGTCAGGTCACAACGGATTTTACATTACTCCACGGCGTGTGGGAGTCGGGAAACAAGACATCAATCTTGACGTCATCGTCAATCGTTGCATGGTTGACGTCATAATCCCTTTCAACATTTCAAATATGGCGCAGCACCAAGTTGCAGAGTTTATCATCAAAATTAATTGTGTTGCCGACGTTGAAAACAAGGTTTATGCACCAGGCAATACATCGTAATAGTTTTGATTAAATTCGTCGATGACTTCAAACAAGTGTTGTCCTTTACTTTAAGTGGACGCAGCTTTGAGGAAGATTGTACCAGAATTTATGTAAAGAGTGATGTGGCACAATTTTTTTTTCTACCACCTATGCGAAGGGGTGTACCCTCGTGAATTCTTACGGGACATGGCTAAAACAAAACTTTGGTCAACTTGATTATTAAATTAAAAACAATATCCAAACCAAATGAAAAAAAACCAATAACACACTTTGAGCATCTTCGTTTCCTGTTAAGTTGTTTATTAAAAATCTCTCACTTTCCACAATTCAACCGAAACTAGTCCCGTTGCGTATCTTCTAAAAATAATACAAGCACTTTCTCAAATTTAGTTTTTCTTTGCAATTACAAAAACTATTATGTAATGTTCTCCCATGTCGTCTGTTTCTTCTTTTTTTAAACCTCGTTTTCTGGCACCCATCTTAACTAAACGATATTTTGGGCTAACAAATGATTTAATCAAACACACACTCAAGCGCGTAGGGTGCAAGTATAATATTTTAAGCAGGTAATTAGGAATAAAAGGTTCATTCACTTTAAAAAGCTACAAACTCAAGTTTGACTCCGACCTTTCAGTGGCACATCCTCCAGATTGGGGAGAGAACAGTATTAAAGCCACGTGGCTGCTAGCAGAAAAACACGAGGCTCGTTCTCTTCTCGATGTGAAGGACAAACATGGAGATGTTTAGTGACCCGAGACAGTGTGAAACCGCTCTATAGACCCTATCGAATAGCTGCCATCTTGTAGGACACCTTTTGTTACTTAAACTGTTCAACAATGTAAGCACAATATGTGCAACCATGCATGTCCTCAAGGGACAAAGAAACTGCCCCACAAGATGGCGGCTATTCGATACGGTCTATACTCTTTGCAGAAATCTATTGGTTGAGTTGGGCCACGTGTCAGATACTGACAAAATGTCATACCATATCCATTTGATACAGAAGCATGAAAAATCGCAAGGAGCAAACTTTAAAACCGTAAAAACGCACAAAAGTTCAACTTTATAAAGGGGTAAATATAAAAAAGTCACAACATTTGGGTAAATATCAACAAACCGTCAAACATTAAGGATAACCAGTGAAAAAAATGAATATTCGTCAAATTGAACCAACTGTGCTTAAAAAAGTATAAATGTAAGAGCTTCTAAGTTTACAAAAATTATTGTCCTTAGTGTCCAGCGATTTTGAAAAGTAAGTGCATTTGAAATAGAAAAATCGTGCATTGCATAAAAATGACATGGACATTTAAAAAAAAAAAAAGTGTTTTGAACATTAATAACCCCCATAAAGACCTCCATGGAATAAAAAATTTAAACAGTTAAGTAACAAATATCAATATATATTTTTAAATCTTTTTTTTTTCTTCTTCTGAAAATGTATACTGTTTCGTACAGCCCCGGGAGTACGGCCATGCTCTCCTTAATTAAGTGAGCCATGTAGCACTTTTGCATTGAATATAAAATATGTACAAATATCTGGTTCTGTAGAAACCATGCGAAAATACAAGGCTGCACAGGTTGGACTGGAATAAACCTTTCTCTAATATTAACTTTGCATATTCTTGTCCATTTTAAACTTGGTAATATTCCTGGCCAATCAGAGAGCAAAGCCGACTCTTCCTGTCATCTCATTGGTCAATCCAATATGAAGGCGTGACTTTATTTCAGCATTATGCCAGAATAACATCCCAGCCATAGAGAATTTGCACTTCACATCACTTCCCCATAATCTTTCTGCATTTTTTACAGTTATATACCAGTAACACCCGTTCAACAAATTCAAACAAAACAGAACGAATCCCCCTCCCCCAACCTCTCCCACCCCCTCCCCCTCCCTCCCCCCAAAAAATCAGAAATTGTTGAGGAAGGGAGTAGTATAAAATGGCTATAGAACAAAATTACTGTTGCTTACAGGTGACAGATATTTGTGTGCCACATAAAACAAAATAATAATTTGATGCAAAAGTGAGTCCTTAAAATAAGCTGTGTTTTTAAACACAACCAAATTTTAGGGATACAGAAACAAAAACACTGCAAACTATATTTCTTGCACACAAATTTGAGGGGAAAATGTAATTTATTTTTTACGATTACGATTACGGTCACCTCGTCAAATTTATGAAATTTATATAAAAACAGTATGAGAGTACAAACCTTTGTTTTGCGATAATCTAAAACTTAATTGGTCCATTTACTAGGTATAACAAACTAGTACAAACTATATTGTAACCTAGTTACTCAACCGCTGCAATTTATCAAAAAATAGGTTGAACTTATTAAAAAATATTTAAACCCAAAGTTATCAACATTTTCGGAACATTGATCAAATCTTTCAGAAAGTCATTTAATTGATCCAACATTGGTCCTCCATTTTGTATTTGCAATTATTTACATCAATAAAGGTTAAAGCAAATGCGACTTTAAATTTCCTTTTCAAATGTTGAATAAAACACAGATTAGCATTTAAGTGCATCAAAATTCGTTTTAAAAATGTCAATAAAAAAATTACATACATTGTTCCCTCTCAAAGTCTATCAACAACCACTTTTTTGTTAACAATAAAAAACAACCATTTGCAAATAACATGTTTTCCCCTCCAGTCACAAATGGAAGCTTCCTTTGAAGAAGAAAAAAATATGGAGTGAGGTATCAGTGTTTTGAAGAAACCATTTGGGAATGGGGGAAAATCGGCTGTTACTTTTGCAAAACGTTGATAATAAGCTGCCTTCTGGTGAATATATTTGTTCTAAATAAAATTATTGCGAAAGAAAAACAAGATTCTCCATACAATATTACTTTGCTTTTCATCCACAGTCAAAAAAATGTCTGAGCACAGTTTTTAAGAAAATAAAAACTGGGCAAAAAATATGACTATAATGAAAACTGTTTTGTTTGGTATTTCTTTCCAAACATTTTTGCACATCACTTTCTCTCTCTCACGCACTCCAAATAAAAGATACAGCACAAACCAAACCAAACCAAACTGACTAAACAAAACACTTCAAGAAAAAACTTATTCAGCATAAAATTGAGTACAGTTGGAACTGCCACATTCACACACTCCTGAGGGACCAGCCCCGACTTTTTTTCACTGTACTTGGTCCCTAAACCAGCTTGTCCGTAATTAGAGAAACAAAAATGTATATGAATTAATAATTATGCAAGCAGAGGGCCAATTTCATAAAACATGTTACGCTTAATCAAAAATCTTGGATTAAGCATAGCACAAATTTCCACTTTTAAAAGCAAGGGACTACTTCATAAAGCTTGTTGTTCTAATCACGCGAAGAGAAGGCGCGCGCAACGCTGTCGTCTGGTTTTTTTCCGAACACGTTCGTCGTCTGCTTTACTTGTGTCAACGTCAAAATGCTCAAGTACAGTCATTGGTAATGTTTTTAATTTTTTAATGATTATCACTACCACAAAAAACCCTTGCCTGTCGCTGACTGAAATATTTCAACAACAGCTGAAATTTGTGTATCTGTTGGAAAATGTGCCTTAAATTTTGCCGAAAATAGCGAAGAAAAAAGATGGCGTCGCGTTAGCAAAAAAATCAGTAGGTTAGCATGCGGTTTAGTTTGCTAGTGCTTAAACAGTTTTATGAAATGGAGAGAGGGCTGCTTAATCAAAAATTTTGTGTTAACAAGTTTCATGAAATTGGCCCCAGGTTGCTGACACAGTTGTATAATATTCACTGGCTCAGTTCCAGCGTATTTAACCGTAATGCAGGATGAAAGATGTCACACCCTCAGAGAAAATGTTCTGAAAAGGAGAATCTGCCAAATTTAATTGCGCCCTGTGTGAATTTGTATGGCAAGAGACACGGTAAATTTTGGGCAATAACTTGTGGCAGAATCCTCGTTTTCTGGCTTTTTCCTGCATACTGACACGTGGGCACCAGCGTCAGACTTAATGCTTGTGCTATGGCATAGATGTCCATTATTTTTGATGATTAAACGAGTACAAACAGTAATAGAACTGCACATGCTGGTTATTGTCCTGTGATGTTAATCAAACAGGTTTTATAGAAGCCGGTTTCATGGCTTGGCACACCAAGCCATAAAATGACAAAGTCTAGGATAGCAGCCAATAATATTTTTTTTTCACTCGATGACTCACAAATTCACTGACTGGTACCTGATGAGCAAGCTATTTATTTATTTATTTTTATGTAATGTTTTTTTCCTCAGCAAACACTTGACGTTACATATACACTACTCACAATAAGTTAGGGATATATTGGTATGTTGTCAATTTTTGATTTTTTTTCTTCAAATGACTGTTTCCACCTATTTCTGTGACAAGGTGTGTCTGTCATGCAGATACAATTGTCTAATCATATACAAAACCATTCAAGCGGAAGGCATACCCTCCATAAAATATCCGCGTACACCCCACAATATCCCTAACTTATTGTGAGTAGAGCAAATCCTCTGTGAAAATCTATTGAAATTCTTCCAGAGACGAGAGTAATTTATCTCTGAAATGAAAGTTCCCAAACAAGATTTTCACAAGAGAAAAAGGATGTTAGGCTAAAGCCTGCATACACCATTTGCAAATGTTTAAAAATGAAATATGACAAGAAGTTCAGTTCACTTTTGAAAATGCAGGTTCACAGTCGAGGTACTGTTAGTACAACATTCTGCAGATAAAATTGAAATTGTTGGTCCTAATATTTTGTTTTTCCTTAATTTCATTTCTTTTCAAGTCCCAAGGACCCTTATATAATGAGGTCTTGTCATTTCCAAAAGAGTTTTAAATCTGTCTAATTTATATTTTAAGTTCCAATTTTTTAACCACTTGGCGCTGGAGGACGTGTAAACACATTCTGGCAATGTAGCCTATAGGCTATAGTCACAGGGGCCAGTTAAAGTGTCAGCTTTGCCACTGTCTCCATAGTTACCGTGTAGGCCAAAACACTCCATTGTCCACCATTCATTTGTACACACCATGTTTGAAAGAAATCTCGCTCCGTGGCAGCCGCCTCGGAAGGTTGCAAAGTATGATCTTTTGGTGAGAAGATTCATACAGTAAAACCTGCTATTAAGGCCACCTTTATAAAGAGGCCACCTGCCTAAAGTGACCACATCTGTTCGGTCCCAAATCAGTTTGTAGTGCACAAACAAATTGTGCGCGTCAAATGGTTAAAATTATGACAAATGCAAATGTTGTATGTAGGCTTTAAGGGGCACTCCGAAACCAAGGCTACGATAAGCTCTGGGAAGGTTGTAGCCGCGGTTTCCTCTTTACTGTTACGCTGGCTGCTGATTGGTCCAGAAGTTTAGCGGCTTCTTGTACGTCTGTCGGGGTGGTAGGCTGCTCCTTGTCGTCGTAATCGTTCGCACAGTGTTTGTTGGCTGCAGTCAAGTCGACCGACATCGGATGCACCAGGCTGTCGGAAAGCAGGGATTCCATTCTCTCCTGGCAGGTTTTGAGGTAGTCCTGTGTACAGGGAAACACAAAATAAATGCAAATTCTTTACTATAAAAGCACTATTGCAACAATTTTATCATGCCTGTGAGGAAATCCATCAATGTCCAACTTAATCACAGTGACAACAAAACACATTCCATGAAGATACAAAAGTCTGGGGTCCCATGTGAGTAATACATGGATGATACAGGGCCAGTCTTTGCTCTAGTTCTCTGGTTATCAAAAGGACAAATTTTTTAATACCGGGGTGCTAATTAACTTTTCGCTCTGGTTATTTACGAGCCCTGGTTATAGATATATAATGTTTTCTTCAAGCCACAATAGAAGAAAGAGGAATTGTGTTCCCCTCATGTATTCCAAAAAAGTCTGACACCATCTCACTCAAAAGCTGACATTTTATCAAACCTTGTTCAAGAAGCATGGTAGAAAATGGCTTCCTAAATTCCTGTGAATCAGGACAAAGGTCTCTCCTTTTCTTTCCTTTCTAACACTCTGGGGAAGGTCATTCGGCCATTCTGACCCATAATAGGGTCAGAAGCCTCAGTTAAACCCAGCCAGTATTAATTTCCCTGTGCCCTCATAAGAAACCCCAGGTAATAAAATTCCTATTAGTGCATGGCCCCTGTACAGATCAATAACCCTTGGGCCGATCCACTGGGGGGTACAGTATAGGAAGTGCCTGTAGTCATGGTTGTGCACACCACAAAATGGATGTTCCCAAGAATCGGAAGTACAGCTGGGCAGAATTCTGACACAGCTGGAAAACTCAAAAAGTTCTTTTAATATTTTGTCAAGGATTTGAGATTAACTGAGGTATAAACTAGGGTCATTTTAAAGTTCAGCATGTATGAAATAAGTTTGATTTATTTGATATGTGCATGAACTTTGACTTATAAAAATTACTCAACTCATGTGAGTTCATGTTTGTACAGGAAATATGAACATTTAATAATATCTGAACGACAATAAAAAAAACTAAAGAAACACCTTTAGTTGGCAATTTCTCCCACAAAGACATACATGTACCATTTTACATGAATAAAAAATCATGTGGTGTTTGTTACATGTACCATTGCTATCAACACTTTTAGTCAGATTTTTCTTGTCAACTCTTGAAGTAAACTTTTGGGTTACTGCAAATGTTGTATATTGGGGTTTTAAATGGAACATACTTTTTACACAACCATTCTGTCTTAAAATGTGAAGTGCCAGTACGTTCCATCGAAATGAACCTTGAAGCTACCGGTACAACGACAATCTCTCGTACTAATGGTCAGAGATTTACATATCCCCAGAATCAAAGTCCATTAGGTACCAAAGCAGAAATACAAACACCCCAGGAATTTCGATGCAAAAACGAAACTCCTTTCCCAGCATGTTTAATCAGAAAAAAAACCACTTCTGTCTGTGCATTTACAATGTATATGCACGCTTGGCCACCTGTATGGTCTGAAATACTTGGAATGTGCATTGAACTTTCCTTCCCATGGCCGCTAAGGTTGGCTGAAATGCACTCGGAGGGGTGAACCTTGTGTTTAGGGTACAAAAGTTTGGCAAAACTGGACTTCTCGATGTCGTTTAAGCACAATACTGCCAGTGTTGCAACAAAAAAAAGTTCAGGTGATTACTGATGTGTGTGGAATTCTTTTTTGAAGTGGTGATAAAACGCACCCCAGTTTTTATTGACAAGGACAAGAGTTTTGAATAGGAAAACTTCCTGTAGCAGGAAGAAACCATAATTTGGCGAAAAGAGTCCAAAAACAGCTAGGGGATACAATTATTATTATTTGACAGAATTGTTATTTGAAAGGATCAAGTCATGTTTAAAGATAGAATACATGATTGGTAAACTGTTACAAATAGTTTTATCCCCCTGTGTGATTGAAGATATGCATGATTAAAACCAACCTGAGCAAAAACCAGCTCCGTCTTACTTTTGAGAAAACAGCCAAAAAGGGTTTGCAGTCATTTCGCCCCAAAACCACTTCGCCCCGAACCATTTTGCCCTGAACCACGGCCTGTGCACGAAGTGATTTGGGGTGAAATGGCACTCGGGCGAAGTGGTTTGAGGGCGAAATGGTTTTGGGGCGAATTAAATTTTCATCTCATGAGACGAAAACTAATTGTTTTACTCATTTCTCAAAGACTATAGCACTTCAGACAAAACCATTTCAGGGGAAGTTTTCTACGGTCATCATGTTTATATTGTGTAAGTTAGGCGTAAATCTGTGAGCATTTCTGATTTTCGAGATACCAATCATGTATACTGCCTTTAAAGGCAGAATTATGACCACCTTGAAATTAAGTGACTGCTTAAATTTGTCACCTTCTTTGTTCTCTGACATGTCACTTGTTTTAGTGGCCAATTTGGCAATTGGTTGACTTCAGCTGAGTATAAACCTTAATTTAAAGTTTAAAGAGGCAATAAACATGAGAAAGCTAATAAAAGATGTATCTTTTCCATGGGTGTCTTTAGCTCACGAGAAAGTCTTAAGGCCTGTCCGTCCGCATTGGACTGTTTTGGGGAAAAATTACCGAGAAGAGGGGTACTTTTCCCAATTTTAATCTCAGTAACTTCCCCCCCGAGTCCAACGATTACTTTTCCTGGCGAACTGCTGCCCAGGAAAATTGACCAGGGAATGTTTTCCGAGACGATAAGTCCAATGCGGACACATCGAGTCGTTAAAGCGCTCTGGAAACGTACGTCCGGTCCGTGAGGGTCATACTGGGAAGGGACACTGCGCATGCTCTCCCTCAGTCTCGGTAAATTTTCCTGTGTCGTAAAAGTCCAAATGCGGACAGCAGTAAAATTCAGCCATTTTTCATTTTACCATCGTCTCAGTAAAATCTGCCAAAAAACAAGTCCAGTGCAGACACAGCTTTTGTCTTTGTATTCCTTCTTTTTGTTCAGTTTAAACTTTGTTTTCTTTCCTGGAATGTTATTTCTTTTTAATAACAATGGTATCTCACAAAGGCATAACATGGCCCTCATAATTTATGTGAATTGTGGCGATAAAAGCGTATGAAAACTGTGGCCACCATGTAATGTAAACTTGAGGAAAGAATGCTTTGTACCAACCGACAATTACTTGCAATCATTGCATTGGATTAGCCGAAAGTGTTCAATTTCACACAACAAGGTACATGTATCAGTTCAGGCCTCGAGTATAGGAATTCCAATAGCATTCTGTAGTCCAGACAAATTACGGTCAAAGATTTATAAACTGTAAAGTTTACGAACATGCAACATGCAAGTCAGATTACAAGATTAGCAAACTGTTACGAATGACATTATCGTCATGTGTGTAATTGCAGATGTGTATGCCAAAAAACAACCTGTGATTAAGTCAGCTCAGTACCTCATCTACATTCCGAGAAAACAATGGAAAACTGTGATCATGCTTTCAAGAAATTATGAGAAGCCATCATCCTATTTATAGGCTGGTTCTCACGCTACAGGCCTACTCAGTGTACTACTGCAGTAGTCAGGGGACTAGTTTCATTCGCATAAGGGGTGTCCTTGTTTAAACAAATGAGTGTGCAGATGCATTTATATACCGGTAAGTTTACCTTTAGTTATCATTTTCTTATAAAAATAATCATCCAGGACATCGGACAGCTGGAACCACTTCTGTCTTCTATTTGAGTAAGGGAGTTTTCGGTTAATTAGTTGATTAAAATTTTAGGACATTACAAATTCTCAACACGGGTTTCAAAATTCTAGGGAGCACGAGAGGCGCATTCAGCAAAACATCCACAACAGCAGTTGGCAAACACAGGCCCCCATACTTCAGTAGTCCTCCAAATTCTACGTTCACAGATAACCCCAAAAATCAACTTTCGAAATTGGAAAGAATCAGGAAAACCAGAGGTCGTGCCGTCCTTGTCGGCAATTTTTGGTATGGCCACATGCTCTGCCAGAAGGAAGCCACTTTGCCTGCGAGACAATCCCACAGTAGGGGGTGGGCCCGTGGCAATTTGTACAAGGAGAGGGCTGGAAGTATCAACACAGCATGCACAAAATGAGGTTTGTTAGTTGTTACAGAGATGTAGAAAGAAATTCAAGAGTGATGGTATCCGGTATGAAATGAGCCACATGCACAGGTATGTAACATGCGTATGTACGTGTACATGTGCACATAGTCAAACTTTGCTAATAAGAGGTCATTGAGACTTTGTATATTACCTTGTTATACAGTCAAACTTGTATAGTTGCCACACTCAGGACTGTAAAAATCTGGCCACTATAAACAGGTAGCCACTTTACAAAGGTTGCATTAGCATACATGTACATGGCATCTGGGACCAAAGATGGATGGCCGCTATAAGCAGGTGGCCTCTTTATCTAGTAGCCACTATAGACACATAATCCTGAATAATCAGGACACAACATTTTCCTAGTTATACACAATGTAAGCAGAATGCTGTTTTAACAGTGCTCTTACATGTATTATGAAGCAATAATTAAGGAGCCTCAACACTAGTATTACCCCTGCTCACTGGGCTCAATTATTTTATATGTCATCTCCCTCAGAAACTTGCATGTGCATGCAGCCACAGTTTCATGATATACTGCCCTCACTCAAAGGTATAGGAGCCCATTTAGCAAAGTGCCATCTAAAGGCCATACAACACCATGGAAACACAGTCTGGGCTTGAGCCCACAATATGCAGAATAAACAAAGGTCCTGCTGTTTGATCCACTCAGGCACTTGGTCGTTGAACTCCACACAAGACTTTTGAAAGTCCTTCAAATATAAAATTGTCAAAGGTACACACCAGACCAAATTAAAGGAGCTTATTCAGATTTTTCCAGAAATTGAGAAAACGGATTTTGTTTTAGCCTACAATCATATAAAATACCTCCCCAAAATACTATCCATGAGGGGAAAACAGAAAAATTGCAATCTCCAATTTTGATGTGGAAGCAAAAAGGTTGGTGTGTTCACTGCACTGCTTTATGTTTACAAACCAATGGTTGTTTTTTGACGATATCCTTGAAAATATATTGATTGAGAATTCAAAATTTTAGAATGGTAATAAGAAAAATATGACAAATGATATTATGTTATTAAAATCTCAACACCCATTGAAAAAATTAAGGTGCTCAAAAAAGTGATCTGGACATGCTCCTTTAAGGGAAAATGCAAAAATAATTTATTTTTTGTGGCAAAATATATTTGCAACCATAAAAGACCGCACCCTTTAGTTCATTTTTTGTGCTGACCGACCACTGGCCCAATAACCCCAAATGTGGTTTATTCTCTCTGGATTTTGTCCAGTATTGAGGAATGTGGCAGATTTAGCATAGCTCTGATGACAATGTCAAGAAGGTTTTGGAAAAGGGTACTAAGTACATGCTCGATAACTGACAGGATTGCAAACTGGTAATAATTTACAAAATATGCCACAGTCTACTAAATGTTTTTCATACTGCACCAAGCCACAGACATAGAAAATAAAAAGGGACTGCAGCAGTCAATTTTAAACCCAGGCAACATTTAACTACCAACATCAATATAGGCCTTAGAAGTTCAAACTTTCAAGAAACAGCACAAGTTGAAATTAGGTTTTTTTTAAAAGAGAAATTTGGCTGCCGAATCAAATGTCATAATTTGCAACCCCAACAATAGACCAATCCGGTAACTAAGGTCTCCTTCCCTGTATATCCGCCATAGCTGGGGGGCAACCAGTGCATGGACTGTGTGTTTTGTGTTGCTGTTAGAACGAAAAGCGCTCATCCATTACATGCACGCGAGGCATTCCCCTTGGCGTACACACGACGCGCACACAAGTACAACCTTAAGACGCGCAACTTATTCTAAGTAAACAAATGCAACTCCAGCAACAGCAAAAAACATACAGTTCATTCAGTGGAAGCCCCCCAGCTATGGCGGATATACAAGGAAGGATCGAGCACCTACATGTAAGTTTAATTACCAAATTGGTGTATAGGATCTGCTCCAGTTTATGCATGAGACATAACAGATATCTGAACAAATATTGAAGTTGACCAACTTTTAAGGTTGGGCAAGCATAAAGTCCACAATTTGAGTGTGTCAAATGCACACACAGCATGTCCCTCATTACATATGAGGGAACTAAAGCCTGCATTAGCCCTATCTTGTCAGTATTAAAGAGCATACCATTAAACTGAAGGGGCTGTATGTCTGGTTTCTTTAGGGTTTTTTCCCCATATTAGACCTGCCCTAAAATCAATTAAACAATCAATTAAAGTTGCACTGCCCGTGTTTGGGCCGATTTGGGCGTCAAAATTGTTTTTTAAAGTTAAATAGGTATTTTTCTAGAATAGAAAAAGTTATCAGCTTTCATTTGGTACCAAGAACGTAAAAATCCGTCAAGGATTAATGCCAGTCGATTAAAAACAAGAAATTATTAAAAGGCTGGCAGGTCAATTAATCGACAGGGTTATGACGTAAATGTACATGTGCGCGTACATGTGTACATTGTACACATACTATGTACATATGAGCGTACGCGCACATGTACAACATGTGAAGCACGTTTCAAGAAAAAGGCTTGTATCTCCAATTCCCGACGTCGGAAATTTAAGTTTTTGATATTTTTCGTTACAGAGACACGTAAGCTTTCTAAATTCGTTCGCTTGTGTAAATTAATTTTTTTAATCCTTTCACCGAAACACGGGCAATGCAACTTTAAACAACCAATGTAGGCCCTATCTGACTTACAAATTTTGCATACCACATCTATCTTGAGATTGTTCTCGCCCCACATTGAAATCAACCCTGCTGCAGATCATCAGGCTTGAATAATTTCCAACCCAGGGTGAAAAGCTCGCCCTAGAAAATGCTAGTACAGTTTACTGTGTGCAATGATCGTCCTGGGATGAGCATCATGTTATTTTTTTCCTGCTGGTCAAATACAGAAGGATATTGCTATAAATACAATTAAGAGCATGAATCGCTCTTTGTGTTGAATTTGCAGAGGACAAATTAACTTGGTTAATGTTAAAGAACTAAGTGGAAAATGACTTGGGTTGAACAAAAGGTTAAAAATCAAAAATCAAAATAACAAGGAGCAGTATCATGGTGATTTTAATCCAGGTTGCGAAACTACTACTACCGCTAGTCTGAAAACCCCTTTAAAAACAAGGCTATCATCATTGTTCAATCCCACATATTTATCTGATTTATGTTTCTTTATTTCTTTTTTTACAACTGGTGGTTGGATAGCAACTGAGGTATTTCAAAAAAAATAATATAGATTTGTGTTTATGCCCTATATCATTTTCACAGCTGAGTTTTACTCAGTTTGCACAACAATTTTGCCTGATTTCATCACCAGTATGATTGTAGGGAGGCCTATGGCTGTACCACCCACTCAGATATCCAGTATATCCCCCTGTATCAGGGTATAATTTGCCCTTGCAGGATCACAGCACCACTGTGTCTGGCAATGTAATTTGTACCACATTCCAAAGCAAAATAACACAAGAGGCCAACTACACCCAGCCAGTGTAAAGTAGCCTTGCCTTGGAACCTATCAATTGCCCCCTTCTGCCTAGAGGAGAACAATATATCCCTCAGTTGGTCAGACTGTTTCCCATGGATTGGCCCTCAAGGATGTCTTAATAGGAGGCCTTAGAAGGTCGAACGGTGGGCCCTGGTATTAGCTTAGCCATGGGAGTCAAAATGACCTCTTGCCATCAAATGGGGATATCATTAAAGGGTATGTTTTACCCTGACATCCCCAGAATTTTCTAGTGATGTTAAAGGCATCTTAAATTATAAATCTTAAACCCATTTCTTGAATTTATATGACGTTCATTGTTGAATAAAACTACATTTACAGTATAATATAGAAAGTTTATTAGAAATTAAACTTGTACCAAAGCTGTTGGGATTTGTACCATATTGAATTCAAATGCTGGTACTAGGCACTATGTAAACAAGTGGTGCATGGGACAAAGTTGGCTACATACCAGAGGCAGACAGATATTATCTATCAGGTGAAATGTTGCTAATGTTTGCCACTGTTGGTCAGAAAGCAGAAAATTGCCTTGAAAATAAAACACAGCCAACAAGAACCAATAAAACTAGCATGGGAACCAATTTTGCTATTTTTCATACTGTTTTCCAATATTCTTTAAATGTGTGTGGCGTGGTGTATGTACATATCAGTGTTCTGGGGACCGGAATGGGTGGGAGTCAGTTTTGTGTACACATAAACAATGGGGTGAAACCCGGTCCAGCACTCTGGAAAGGGGAGCAACTGTGCCAAATACCAATGGAGGGAGCACGAAACATGACACGTGGAGTAACATGCGCCATGGTAAACGTAGAAATGGGCATTATCGTTGGGTATCCCCCTGCAAAGGGTACATGTATCCTTTACAAGTGCTTGTTTGCTCAGGAATGGTAGCCTGCAGGATTCTAGATCAATAAATAACCGGCGCACCTCTGCCAAGATTGGTGTTTGGGTATTTCTTAACAACACCTTGTTGATGTTTCTTGAGAAAGCTGCCAGGTCCGGCAAAATGATCAGGGAAGAACCAAGAGGTGAAAAAAAAATGTGATTATTTTTCTATACACAATGGAACCGACCCCGGACCGACCTCCCAACGCTTGCCAGGTTTAGCGGAAACTAAGAAGCCTTGTCATTGGTGACATCTGATCTCACTGAAACCATTCAACCAATCGAATGCCTCCATGAGAAGGGAAACTCAACCCTCTGTCTGAACCCTTGTTCCCACTGATCCATTTGCAGCCTTCACATTCCAAACTCCTCATATAATACAAACCGGTTTGCATCTAAACTTGAGAAAATAAACTGGTTTAATTGATTATCCCGGCCAATGAAAAACCAGGGCAGTAATTTCATCCATCACAAAGAAATGACGAAATGAGTGTTGATTATATGGCCCTAAACAGGTGTCTCCTTGCCTGTCTGTGGGATCTGAGCTGAGCAGAGCCAAGTGGTGAACTTGTTCCCGCATTCCATCAGGTGGAAAATGCCATGGTAACAACTTCAGGGAGGGTAGCCAAAAGTAGGTCACCTGTTACAGTGTAAACTTCCTGGCTGAAGGATGTGCCCAGACAGGAATGTCTGAGGTAGAGGTTCGGAGAGTAGAGGGAGCAGACAGGGGCGAGCGGTCTGAATTATAGGGCCACCTCAGAGGCAACTTGAGATGTCTTGGGGATTGTGGGACTTGGAGAGGTAAAAGTGCAAGAGGGGCTGTCTGTGTAAGTACTTGGGTTGAGTGTCTGTAAGATTGTGAGAAGTTGGGTGTTGGAGGAGATAATCTTATAATAAACCAGGGTGGTACTGCATGCAGACTGGGAGGCCAAGTTGTTACAATTCCTCAAGGAATAGACTACTTGATATAGTGTGTCAATTTACCAATTTCATGAGTCTTGAGAGAGTACATAAGGTAGGACACATAACCAAGATGGGGGAAAAGGATTAGATTATGTGCATGAAACAATTTATAAAGGAAATCGGAGCTGAGTTTTTGTGTACCACTACCAGCTCAACTAATAATCAGTTTTGATTGTCATCAACCAAAGCTGATCAGTATTAAAGTTTTGTAACCATGTCACAAACATGACTCCGGTTATGGTCACAAAAACTCGGAGAGGAGAGAGCTAATATGTAGAGAAGAGTTGAAGGAAAAGGTCATCCATAACCAGGAGAATTATGAGTGTCAAATTGTTCCGAGTCAAACAAGAGCAAAAGATAACAGTAAGCAGAGCAACTTGAAGTTCTCCAAGGTTTTAAGCAAAACAAAAACACTGGCAAAAACGAAACTAATTCTAGGCATTTCAAAAATGCAAAACTGTTTACAAAACCCTAAGTCCCCCAGGTATCACAGAAAAATGAAAAGGTGAACCTACATGTACGTACGGAACTCTGGTTAAAACACACAATCAGAAACTGACCCCAGCAAATTCTTTTTGAGCAATTCCAGGATTCCATAACAGATTCTGTGTGGTCCTTAAAATTAAGAAATGATGAAGGATTAAAGATGTCTGTTCTGGGGAGATATGACCTCAACTTGACAATAAAAAATTGATCACTTTGGGGTCGTTCAGACGAGGGGCTATCTCTGGAGCTAGCTCCAGAGCTAGCTAGCTCCACCTCTAGCTCCCGTCGTCTGAACACTACTTAGCTCCACCTCTGGAGCTAGCTCCGGAGCTAACTCCCCCAGATTTAGCCCCGAAAATTTGTGGGGCTAGCCCCGCTTTCAGCTCAGCGGGGTTTCTTTTTACGACTTAGCCCCACTGCTATTTGACGACTGAACGCAACTGACCTCCGGTATTTTGTTTATTGTGTGACCTTGCTTGTGCAGCCACATCGTTCACATGTGCTGTGTGTAAAAAGCGCGCCGGCGCGCTGCATGCAGGGCGGAAGTTGTTTCACCTTTTACCCTTGAAAGATAATGATGTCACCATTGGGCCACCGTTTTAGTTCCGGAGCTAACCCTGGTTCCGGAGTTATCACCACCGTGTGACCGGGAGGGCATTTTGGACTAACTCACTTTAGCTCCAGCGAACCCCCGCTGAGTCCGCTAATTGGATTGGGGCTAAAAAAAGTAGCCCTCCGTCTGAACATACCCTTTCAGAGTTTTCCTAAGTTGTTACCTTTCGAATAAGATGCAATGAAATAAGTTTACAGATGGAAATTTATGGTGAAGCAAACACTTTGCAGTTCATCTATCAAATATTTTGCTCTGTACATATACGTGTACATGTAGCTGGGAAGAATTGAAAAGATGTCTTTCTAAAGGATATACTTGCATTCAGATATTCTCTGAAAAGCTAACTTATTAAAAGCATCAATGAAATGCACAACAATGACTCGAAGAAACTATTTAAAGACCCCCAGTAGTTCGGTCACACAATGTGTTTCCATTCCGACGTATTCTTTAGTAATAGTAGCTTTGCCACAATGACAATGTAATTCCAGCTTAATCCTAGGCTAACTTTTACACAATATACATTACCCTGAGTTTCTTGTGTGCACTTTTTAATATCTGGTTTCACTAGAGAATGGAAAAATGTTGGCTTTACATTGTACCCAGGGATGCCAGTCTTCCGGCTATAGCCGGAATTCCGGCTTTTTCTTATTTTGGAAAAAGAAATCCGGCAAAGATTTTTTTCCAGGCCGGAAAAGTAAACGGCCGGAAATATTTATAAGGAGAATATATTTTCAACTCTTCAAGTCCAAAAAAACATGAAAAATTGTCTCACTTACTGATCAACGATGTCCGGATATGCCATCATGTACAGCCTATGTACATATATGTTAACACGCATGTACATGTAGCACGTTTTGCCAATGATTTGCACACATGCATCCCGGCCATAATCATTCACGGCTAAAGTATCGCGAAACCAGACTATACAGCAATGGTTAGATCACATACATACTGACATATATCCATTGCATTGCACTCGTACTGTCAATGTACATACTGTACAGTATACTGTGCTGGCGAGTCCATGTGCACACATACATGCAGTTATGATAGTGGATTTGTTTTCCGGCCCTGAAGGTAAGAGCCACTGGCATCCCTGATTGCACCCTATCCCTATCCTTTTTTCCCAGGGAGAGAATTAGCCTAGACCAAAATCAATTCTCTTGCTTGCAAGTCCTGAATTCTGTGTAGCCATTTTTGTGGTCACACATTTACTCTCTTACAAAACCATTTCTCTGAAATAAAATTACAAAATATGGTGCCATTTAATATGCCAAACCACCAAGTCAGGAATGTTCATGTACCCGGGAAAAACTGGGTTCGGGTTTTTATCGGGACCCCATCTGTTGGCCACAAATTGCACCCATGAGAATCTTACAGAAGATGAAATGTTTCTTTAAAAATTCCTTGGGCTCGTTGAAACTGTGGCTTTTTTTTTCTTATTCGCTGACTGGTTAACACAGCGATTAAGGTCAAAAACTAGAAGCCATGTTCAGTTGTCAGGTCAGTGACCTAAGAAAACATGAATCTGGAGTTTTGGTGGGAATTGGAAAGCAATCATGATGTGCTGATTTACTTTTGAAGAAATTTAGCCAGGCACTTGAAAGTGTCTCCCAAGTACCAGTAGTACTACGCGGTCACTGCACCTCTCCAAACCCTAAACGGCTGCACTTTCCCCTCCCTTCCCAAAATGAGCAAAGTCCTGTCTTACAATACAGTAAACCTCGGATAAGTCGGATCCAACGGGACCGAGCAATTTTCTCCGACTTAAGCGAAAATCCGACTTACGCGAAGATGAAAAAACGCATTAGGAATGACATACGAAATCAAACGTTCCAAGCGATTTTGTCCGAGATAAGTGAAAATCCGACATAAACGTATCCGACTTAAAGGCCCTGTAGATGATCTGTTTTTGAGCGATTCTGCGAATAAAACCATTATAAATCAAAAGAAAGACATCAACAAACTCATCCAAAGAAATTTCAGCTTTGTCAAATGTACCACGTTTAAAAAACCCATGAAAATCAATATGCATTTTCCTGGTCTTGGCGAGGTGTTTCAAATATTCGTTCTCAGTTGATCGGGTACTATGTGGCTTGCGTCATGCACTCTGTGGCGCACATACTGCGTGTGCGCGCGATCCATAAAAATGCATCGCGTTGGAACACGCACACGGAGTACACAGCGCCCATGCATTTTGGACCGCGTAGATGCGAACCAAAAATAAGTAACTAAATAATTTAATCGGATTATTTTCTGGTAAAAATATATCATTTTGAGCGAAAACCTTTCAATGGATAGTTGCTATTAATTCAATCTTTACTTTCAGAACTTTTCCCCTGTAAACTCTTCGATTACTTTTTGGGGTCATTGCAAATGATCCACTGGGCCTTTAAGCAAGTTTTACTGTACATGTAAATCGTGTCTGCATAGGACTGATTTTTTTGTAAAAATGTTACTACAACTACAAGCCACTGTTAACATTTCATCTTGGTAATTCTTCAGGTGTGTCTACACTTGGATTTGTTTTCAGCGGTTACAGCCCATAGAATATTTTTTTGCCATGGTAAAATTTACAGCAGCGCATCACCTCATTATTCAGCTCACAAAATGTTTTCGATCATGGTTTTACATTACAATGCTTATCTGCATGGGAATTTCTAGCAATGTAAAATTTACAATGTACTTCCGCGACCAAGCTTGCCCTGTAATTTACACTTAATAATTTTTTGGTGTTTGCTGGCCGTCCACACTGGACTACATTTGGTAAAATTAGCAACTTTATGATCTCTGCAAGTTTTACCAAAATTAGTCCAATGTGGAGATTGCTTCAGAGGGTGGGGGTGGCAAATAGCCATTATATTCTGAATGACCATAAGAAACCAGTGAACTGGAAGTAGGGGATTAAAAAGATGATCAATCTCTGATAAATAGTGTCTTCAATTGAACAGATTTGACAATAGGAGACTCCACTCTACATAAAATGCTTTTGGGGACTTTACAGGAAAATATATCAAAATCCCACACCAAAGTCAGCTGTATTGGGTTTTATGACAATGAGGAAAACCACAGGTCAAAAAAATCTGTATTGGGCCCAAGGTTAATCTAAAAGGCAAAAACCACAGACCAATCAAAATGCCTGTACACCCTGGTTGCCATGTGGCCAACAGCAATCCAGGTCTCTAATTGGTGGTTGCTAGGAGGCAAGCTGGCAGGCCTATAGGCATGTTTTAAAAATGGGACATTGGTTGGAGTGAATAAAAAAAAACATGTTTTATGGACCTTGTGGACCCTAGGATTTGATCAGCCTTGGGTCAGGCGCTAATTATTCCTGTCATTTGGGACCACAATGTAAATGGGGAACATCCTGTGTGATGGCATGGAGTTGTCATGCACACACTCATTTTCAGAAGATAGATTTACATGTACAGGCAGCTTACAAATGCAATTTTTTGTTGTGGCACTCAATCATCACAAAAATGAAATAATCCAATGATTTCACAAAGTGTAGTGACTGACAAAGTCAACAAATGCGACCCAATGAAAGATATCTAGTGGATTTTGCAGTTCCATTTGCAATGTCAATTTCCGTGCAATCAGAGTGCACCTGTGGGGAAACTTTTGACCAATCAAACAGCAGATACTTAAAGGGGTGGTCCTTTTGAAATATGCCAGCTTGTCAAAGTCATGTGACATGTCAATGAGTTCAGGCTTCACTTTTTGTTAAACTCTCCGATTACAAATCCTTTTATAAGACTTAAAGAGGCTGTGTCACAGTTTGTGATTGTGCCTCATCTATCCAAAATTTGCCATAGGGCTATGTGCGCACTTACACATATGTAGTGTAAGATTATAGAGAAAAAAATTTTGAAAAGCGCGTGTGGTCTAGTGGGTATGAAGCGGGACTCCCACTGGGTTCAAGCCCCACTTTGACCAACGTGTCTGTGTCCCTGGGCAAGGCACTTAATCCCAGTTGCCTCGTCAACCCAAGCGATATTGGGAAGCTGTTAAGGGGAATGCCACAATCTAACTGCCGATAGGGTTGAGCGCCTGGCCAGCAGCCACCTAGTTATAGCGAAATGGTTCTGGTGATTTCCTGATGGCAGCGTTAATAATGGCAACAGCGCCAGGAGCACCCCGCAGGGTGGACATGTGGACAATAATTATTATTATTATTAAAAGTTGAGAAAACTTGTTTATGTTTTGCTATACACATGTAGATTGTGACACAGCCCCTTCAACCAAGTGAAATTTTTGTAATGGACAAGTGATACTTACTGATTCAATGTTAGTAATTCTATGTAGCTGGTCAATCAGCTTCGGGATTGGTGTGTGCGATGAACCGTGAGCCACTGCGCTGACACTGCTTGCAGCAATTATTGAAGGAGGTTGCTTCACAAAGCTGTATTCTGGAGGAGAAATATGAGAAAGAAATGATAGCCATTGTTAGGGGCAGGTTTTCTTATCTGAATGTGTTACAATAGATCTACAAATTACCCAGTCATGCATGACATACTATTTACCGTGCACTGACAATGTGATTGCTCCCTAAAGCCTAACGTACGGTACATCAATCTTGCAACTGAAAGCAACTAGTGGCAACTGATGTTTCTGGCAACTAGAAGCAACTCACGGCAACTGGGAGCAACTGATCAGTTGCTAAAAAAAGCGTTGTATACGCGCAAGCTTGCAACGTTCTACTTTCTGGCAACTAGTTGTATCCAGTTGTGGTCAGTTGCACAGTGCCTCTGATAACATGGGTGCACATCGACTGAGTTACTTAATTCCAGTTGCAAGGTCGATGTACACTAGGCTTTACCGAGTTGCCATGTGCTGCTAGTTGCTGATCAGTTGCTGTCCATGTGTGTGCTACATTGACAGCACACATCGACAGCAACTGATCAGTTGAGTTGCTTCCAGTTGAACAGGCTCGTCAATGTCCGCGTGAGACCAAATTCGTGCCACGAAATACGCAGCTCCATAGCAAAGGGATGGAGCTGCATATTTCGTGGCACGAATTTGGCCTCACGCGCGCATTGATGAGCCTCTGCCTTTAAGATGGCCACTGTGCAAAGAGTCTACTGCACAGTGGAGGATTTTGTCTTGTCAGATTGAAGAAGAATCCTTTGGGAAAAATGCTACAAAGGCATCACCAGGCATGAATGAACAAAACCAGACTGTGTGTCAAAACTTGGAGTCCCCTTTACTTTTGGTAGATTTACAGCACGAGACCCAGTAAAAGCAAACAAGAGCTACCCACCCCAAGGTATAAATTACATTCACTTCACTCCCTACAAATCATGAGCACAATATCCACATTGTATATTAACACCATGTCAAATATGACAATAATTCTGGAAAAAATGTATGTTTAAGCTATTGTGCAGTTAAAAAGATACAAAATGTCAAACTGAGTGCCGAAGAAAGATTAATTGTATATTTCACATAGGTCTGACTTTTTGCCATAAAGCATTTTCTCCTACATTACAAGAAAAATGAGGATACTTTCGTTCAAGTACCGGTATACAGACATATGTAAACTGTCAATAACTAAAATCAATATTATGGCAGGGTATTATTAAATCAACCTAAATTAAACTAGGGCTCAATATTTCATTCTGTAGTAAACAAATAAATGCCAAATCTGCTAAATAAAATCAGCAAATTATCCATTTTGAAAGGTTAGAATTTTTGTGACGAGACCAAGTTCCCAACTGCCAAATTTGATGTCATCTCTGCAGCTCGTTTAAAAGAACCAAAAGTGATTTTCCCCCAGAATAATTGGCAGAGACAAAGTGATAAAACTAACAACTTAAGAAAATTGGGTTACTGAAATTTTTATGTTAACACTTTTGTTAAATGCTACGCAGAATGACCACACAAATACAAAACTTGCCATTAATCAAGTACATTCCATTCAGAGTACAAGTTTGAGTACAAGTATGTTGACATTCGAGCGGGACCAAGTTCGAGTACTACGAAACTGGATGAAATACTCAGGCTATTTTGACTGACCTTTTATGCCAATCAATTATTTTTTACAGTGTATCACTTAAAAACATTATTGTGTTCATACATACTGCCTCCAAAAAAGTTCTCAGTGTGGGAATTTCACGTACGGAGGCCATTACCCTGGTGTTGGTTTCTGTGCTCCTTTTGCAATCTCCCTTAGACTTTTTGATTTTCCAAGGGAAGTGCCCTTTTTTAACACAAAAATGGCATTGCCCTTTCAGTACTCCAGGGTCCTCTAAAATATTGGATCATGCATTTTCGCATGGTTTATAATAAATAGTCATAAATAGTGCTACGTACGTGTAAGTGTCACGCCGGTCGCCCACTTTTATCTAACCATACTTTTTTTCATTGTCCTTTTTACCAGTCTTCGCACGACAGGAAACAACATCAATGTGATCTCTCTTCTGGACTCTGAACATATTGTGTCGATAAAATGCAATATGATTGAAATCATATCAAGTGTGACAACAACTTGTCACGTATCAAGAAACGACCAAAGTGCTAAATTTTTAAATACTTTCTGCTAATGCTTTGCTTCTAGATCAATGCAGCGCAGAATGTTAACTGTTGCATTATGGGTAAAGTAATTGGGTTAAGTAGATTCCAACTGAAAAAAGTTAGTTTTTAATTTCATCATCAAAAATGTCAACTTTTTCTCTCTTTCTCTCTTTATAAAATACAGCAGACAGTTAATAATGAAAACTTTGTCGACAAACTAAGGATTAATAACAATTTTAAAATGAAATGTTGAGTTTGTGAACTTTCAGATTCAAAGTGGTGTGACAGTAATATGATGAGGTGTGCTGTAGTACTTGTAGTAAAACCACCTTACATGTACACTGCAATAACAATCACTACATTTAATTTTTTTATTTTTTTGCATGATCTGAGAACTTGAGCTTTTCTAGTCTTTGACCTAAGTTGAGTCTAGTCATTACTGTTCAGCGACTCAAGTCGAGTTGTCAAAAACTGTGACTCGAGTCATTGCACTTCTCTGCACTTCTCTTTTACAATAAGAATATGGGGCACTTTTGTGTCTACTGCACACCTTAATTTTGGCTTCCGGAAATGAAAAGAGTAAGGTTGGGCCAAACAATTATAAAGGAATTTTCTTTATATGTCCCGTTGAAAAGTACCTTTTTTATTTAGATTGTTTGCTGGTCGGTAGGTTCCCACCACACTATGAATAGCTGTGATCCATTTTATTTATATTCCATTCACCTTTATAGTTTGCAAGAATTCAAAGTATGTACAAAGCAGCAGAGTAGACCTGTTCAAGACCTAGCCGTTCAGAAATATATCATTTGCAAAATGAAACTGTTTTCACGATTTCCCGGAATAATGGCATTACACATCCAAAGAAGGATGTTGGCAAACTAGCCTGTTGAAATTTCAGCTTGAGCTACATAAGGCCTTTTCACATAACAGCCTCTCAACCTGGGTTAAACTCTAACCCGGGACGAGCGTTTCAACCCGGGGCAAAAAATTTCAACCCGGGTTGAAACCAATCTCGGGGTTGGCGCGGGGTTGAAATTTCCCAAGTAATAATAGCACCTGTCACATATCAATTAGGTTTCTATCACAAAAAGGACCATCCTCTGATCTTTTTACCATGTCACTAGACGACTCCCTGAAGTCTACAAACAGGAAAGAAAAGACCCAAGAAAATTGTGGTACATGTACAAGTATTCATTAACTCAAGCCCTCATGCATGACTGACTAGTGACCAGCCCAATCAGGTGCTGAGAATATAATGCCATGTAATTTGAATACCACAAGAAAGGAAAGACTACACCCCAATGCATGGGATTGTGATAATTCTATCAGGGTCAATAATTAAAGCTCACCATCCTGGACTTTTGCCTGGGTGACCCTGAATAAAATCTGTTCTAATGGAAGTGCCCTGATGGCTTGATGCCTTACATATTACAATGCAGCCTAAGGCCATTGGAGGAAGTGTCAGTTGAAGAGGTTTTTTTATAACCCTTTATTTCCACAAAAGTACAGCATTCCAGTATTGTGATCAGCATTATTACATGTACATGTACAAATCTTCATGAATATTTTATCAGCCCACTGCACTGAATAATGCTAAAAAATTATAGAAGATACATGTATGCATTTTCAGCATTGGACGTGTCTATCAAATAAAGATAGAATACAGGGTTGGAAAATTGTAAGAAATGTCATTACTTTCATCGCTTTAATGTGTGATTGAGGATGTGTATGACAAAAACATCAACCTACATGTGTAAGTCAGCTCAGTACCATGCTCAGAGAAAACAATGAAAAACTGTGTCGATGATTGCCCCCTTTTCTTCACTGTCTAAACTTGATTTTGTCTTAATCACAAGATTTTTTAATATATTGACTACATTGTATGTCTACCAGAAGCAGGATAACTACCATAATGAGAAGAGAAATAAATGTTGAAAAATTTAAAAATTGAAAGAAATACTGTATTCCTGAACGCACTCGAACAAGGTGGTTTGGGGGAAATGTCCATAGACGACAGTAGAAAAGTGGGGGTATGTGCATACGTACGTGGAAAAAAGTCGCGTACGCGAAGCGCGCAGGTCTGAGGCGCGCGCGCGGATTTCCAAATAAAAAATAAACGTTTCGAAGGCGTGTGCGCGTAGCGTGTTATGTGTTCGAACATAACGCACGCTGGCACGGATCACTTTACAGCGCCCTCACGCATTCAGAAATACGGCCTATTGTGTGAGGACACCGTCCTATTTAGGCTGGTTCCATGGCTATACTGCACAAATAATACCATGGTTAGGGATCTAATTTCGTTCACACGAGGGCACTCGTGGTAAAAAAGTAAGTGTGTGCACATGCATTTATATGAATTCATCTTCAAATCCTTAAAGATATTATCTTGGACGAACTTATTGCATTGGACAGTTGGAACCACTTCTATTCTTCTATGGGGCCCTCCAAATTTGTCAACATTTTACAGTGCATATAAAGACATACGCAACCCCCCCCCCCCCCCCCCCCCCCCCCCCCCCACTACCTATGCTTTGTAGAACCATGAAAATGTTGACAACTTTGGACCGTCTCCAAGGTTTTTCCAGTCAAATGGTTGATTAAAATGTTGAAACATTTCAAATCATATAGGCTTATTTCTCTCACAGTACAATGGCAGAGAGGAATTGAAGCAGCATAATGGATGAAGTTGTGGGTAACAAAAAAAACTACTGGTAATTAAATCAGAAAGAAAAATGGTACCCCTACACAATTCAGACACAAGCACAAAGAGCTCAGAGAATGCTCTAAACTTATTCTCCAAAGCACCCCTGCCCACACAGGCATACAAAGTTTTAGTACAAGAAGCCACAGCATAAATCATTTTGTACATGTATTTCATTGGCACTGGTCTTAACTACCTCAGTCAGCTGGGAAGAAATTTGCAAGACAAAAGGCTGCTTGTTGCCCTGGAGGCCTTGGTAACTTGTCTTGGGGAATAATGCATCAAATACCTCAGACCAATTTACAATTCTATTATGCAATGTGTGATTATATGACACTTAACAACAGGCTCAATACGGATCAATGCCCTCAGCCCATTGGTGGTCTTGTTATTGGGCAGAGAGCCCTCTATTGACATTTACCAGCTATTTTATGACTGGGACCTCTCTGAGTGGTTGGCTGGCTTTGCCCAAGAAATCTGCAATCTGATTGGCTAATGAAGATTTACCAGGAGGGAACTACCAAATAAGAGGCCAAGTGATTGGTCCAAAATGTTTAATACAGTCAAACTTGCTAATAAGGCCACCTTGATAATGAGGCCACCTGTTTATAGTGGCCACCCATGCAACCTTTGTGAAGTGGCCACCTGTTTCTAGTGGCCAGTTTTGTGGTTTTTTTGTGTTTAAATAAATTATATAAAAAAATTTAAAAAAAACACAGAATTTCGCCTTGACAACTTACCTTGGGCAAATTTGGATGTTTATATATCCGACTGTCAAGTAAATATCAATTTTCCAACCAGATTTGCACAACCATAAAAATCACCTCAACGATAACTTCTGAAGAACGTGATGCATCATCTTGTGTCTTCTTTCCTCGGAATTTCGCAAAAAAAAGAGCCCTGTACGCTCACAAGTTAACAATTTTTTTCAAGACCAAAAAAATGTTTACCTGTTGCGCACAGGGCGATGAATGTCTGAGCGTGTCGCCTTAGTCTTTGCGCGTACTCCTTTGAGATGGGTAGTCTGTGTAGAATCTGTTCCAGGAAGTCATGTGGCGTTATTGCAGAGATGTCCCATTTTAATTTACGAAGCACAATCAACTCAAAATGCTGGAGGGAAGAAAGAAAAGTAGGGGAAGGAGGCAACAAGAAAAAGAAAAGTTAACAAAACTGTTTAAAATCAAAGTAAATTGACAATTTATAACTATTGTTGGAAATAGACATTTTGTGTTAAAGGCACAGGCTCGTCAGCAATGCGCGCGCGCCAAATTCGTGCCACGAAATACGCAGCTCCATGCCTTTACCTGTCCACCGTTACATACGTATATGGACAATTTGTACACAAGCTTTTCAGAAATGTATGTTGTTGCAGCATTTTCTTAACTTTTTAGGCGAAAGTTATCTCCTGGGAACAGTACAAGGGAATTTCTTTAAGTTTGAGATAAACTGAAGACATCTGAAAGGAATTATTGACATATTTTTCAAATAGGCCTATTAGCGTGGAAAGACCCAAATATCATTTTGGACGGAAATAAATTCATGTGGTGTTTGTTACCATTGCTATCAACACTTTGAGTAAGGTTTTTCTTGTCAACTCATGAAAAACAAAATTGGGTCATTGCAAATGATTACAATGGCCTTTAATGCTGTCAAATTAACACCAAAGGTGATGCACTTTGTTTTATGACAACCTGCCTCTTCCTGTCAATAATCAACACATGCATATTCCAACAGGAAATAAACTAGACCCTGATTTGACGAGATTGGGTAGTTGCAAAATGCCCAATTAATCACGCCCTTGTAAGTTTATAAACAGTTCCATTCCCAGAAATTGGTTTCTGTCAGTATCACCACAAGATGGACTATAAAAGGACTAGATGAACTAGGAGGAATTTAAATTGTGGTGCAACCTACTGAATTTTCCCACACACTTTTGGCCACAGGAAAACCACATAATGGGGTTTTGGTTTGGTCAGTGAGTCTAGCAACTGAGCAAGATTATGCTAATACATGTAGTTATAAGGACCAGAAATCAGAACAAGCTGCGACATTATCTGCCGCAAACTTGTCTCAGGAAAATTAGCAAGGGGCACTGCCATCTTGTAATGAAGTTGAAACAATATTTGGTACAGTGCCTAACGTAATCACGATTGAAATGAAACATGGGATGAGAGAAAAATGGGAGGAGCCGAGAGAGAAAAAAATTCTCACTTTATTTTTGTACATTGTGAAAGGTAGCTCTGCTGTACATATGCAAAGGGCACTTCCTTCACAAAATAAAACTGTTAGAGCATCTGCCAGGTTTGCCGGAGGTCTCGGGTTCGACAATATTAATTCCTCATGTTTGTTTAATTTGCAGTAGGTGTTTTGCAGCAGGCTTTTTTACTGACAACTAAATTTGTGGTAATTTAATTAAGACACAAACATGAAGCTGCATCATTTTTTTAAAAGAGAAACGATACTAATTTTACAAAAATAAAAAATAAAACAAATTCAGATGTGCAGCAGCGTAGATAGTGGAGGTGTGTGGGGGGTGAGACACTCCCCTAATATTTTTTTCATTCTGCAAATGCATGGTACAGTCAGCAAATTCATGGTGCTGTCGGCAAAAAATTAGAAAAAAGTATAGAATTATAAAGGCACGGCTATATGGGCAATGCTGTTACAGCGCTGGTAATATCTATATTAGGTCGGCACTAGTTGGCCTGTGAGGGCGCTCATCCGTTCACCAGCACCAGCTCCCCCTCACCTCTCCCCCCCCCCCCACAATCCTTTGTTTTAATTCTCAAAAGAAGCTCCATATAGGATTGTTATCACTGTAAGTGAGTAGAGTAGTTTCATAGCATATATTTCATTAATAAAAATCACTAATCATGGCCCATTTCAAAAATGCTGATGCAAATCTTTTTTCAACCATACAAGGCCTCCACCATCCAGTTTTGTTCACAATACAATAGGTTCATTGTTATGGAGATTAACTGCAGTGAGGATAAGTTTACTCCTTTCACACAGGCAATAAAAGCTCAACAATAATCCCCTGTTTTGTGAGAAGTTGAAAGAGGGGGCTTCATATTATGTCAGGCTTTCTGGCCCAACTCATTTAGAGTTCAGAGGAGATTGTCCCCAATTAAACCAGCATGTTTCTTTTAAAATAAACCATGAAAGCTTCAAAAATGCATCAACCCAATCAATGCCTGTGTGTTTAAAAATTTGTAAAAAGGCCCAATGTTTCATTTGCAAGATTAACATTTAAATACATTGGTAAGTTAATTGATATTTAAATTTTTGGTCCAAGAATTAACCCACCCACCCAAAGCTCGGTTTCTCTCCGATGCATTCGCAGCCGAACTTCTGCATAGCTACAGACATGGGACTGTATCTAAATTTAGAAGCGGACGCAATGAACTGTCTGTCCAAGTGGAGCATGCCACAGAAAATGTATCAAATTTGTTCCACATTCGAAAGTATGCAACCAAAGGACAAAATGTATCAAGTTGTCACACTGGAGAAATTTAGGTGCCACATGTACTTCGCCTGGCCTGGCTAGGCTTCGTAATCACCGTAATCTTTGTGGATGTACATGTATGTCACTTCTTACCAGCAACCAAGACAAAAAAGGAAGTTGGTTGGACAAAATACAATCATCGCCGAAATTTGCAATGATAAAACATGGATTTTATATCCACCAATCGCGCCAGATGTGAAACGAACAAAGCCATCTGCAAAACCAATGCTTCCGACTGTTGTATTTAAATACGTATTCAAGACTTTTCTTATCTAGGATTGACCACAGGAAACGGAGCATTCCCAAGTGGCATTCCAAACGCTTGTCAAAATCCGCCGGCGGAGATGAAAAGAGATTCGAGGAGCAGAAATCCCTTCACCCTTGGCCCTTATTAAATCGAAAGCCAGTTGAGGCCGCCAGAAGGTGCACCCCAGTCCAAAAAAAACCCAAAAATTAATTTCATCTCCCCCTAAACTGTCGATTTTAATCGAATAACCGATTTATAATATAAACCTGAAAGACAAGTAGACAAATATACTTACTAATAATTGATCCAGCGTGATGGAATTGTCCGTATAAATAATGAGTTTTTCTGCTGTTAGCGGTATGGTGTCCTTTAATTTTGAAGCTAGGAACATGCAGGTGGCCCCCAGAAGTTGAAATTGGCTTCTTTTTATCCGCTGAACGGCAAGAAATCTGTCTAAATAGTTCATGGAGAGAGGAAATACCTCTTCTTCGCATCGCTGTTCTTCACACACCTGGAGAAAAACGGGACAGGACGAGATAGGGGATGGTAAAAAGTGGGAAATTGTTACCTAACCAACTTTTACCAAGGTGGGAAACATTTTTTTATTTTAAAGGATTCAAAGACACAAGAAAAGTTCCCGTATTTTGACATCTGTGCGGCTAAAACTGCTTCAGCAAGACAAAAAGCGACTTGAAATGCACATTCCGCTTTTAGATACTGTGAATGTGGGAAAGGGCGCACGAACAGCTACTTAGCCGCCAGGGGCCTACATTTTGTTTAAATTAAAGCTCAGCGAAATATCTGAAAATATATATTTTAAAACATGTAGAATTTTGTAAGCGTTCGCGACAGTGATGTTGGAAACAACGCAGGGAGGAGATTTTTTACACAGAACGCAGATCTTACAGGAACATTACTGCACAATAAAGAATAATTTCGCGGGAAAATTACATGTTTTGGTTCGGTAAGCGCGCCAAGTTCAGATACGGAAACAGATAATCAATCCGACGAGTTTTGTTGAAGGAAACGCCAAAAGAAGCGGGAAAACCATTAGAACTAGGAAGGAAATGTCAAACGTTACTTTATAATACATGTATAATGAAAGTAATACTAATAGAGCATCAACCATGTCAACCAATTTCCGATTTTTATTAATTTTTACGCGGGACTTTTTAGAGCGCGGTTTTGTCAGAGGCACCTGGATGGCCCGGCACCATGTATGGGCAATGCACCGCGCGAGCTGGGCGCGCCTCACTCCTCGCGCGCTTTATAAACTACGGCAAGAATGGATTTTTAAACCCTTTTTTTTTTGGCTGCAACAAGAAAAATCGTGATTCGTAAATGTCGTAGACTAGGCGTACTTGGCAGTTAAAAAAAAAAGAAATATAGACCAAGGCCTATGCATTTTTTAAAACTCGCGCTCAGAACCTGTCACTAGTGGAAATGGGCCCCCAAGTCTACTGTTGTTCGGGAAAAACGTGGCCTATTTTTGCACGTGTACACCTATACGTGCAAGCAATGCTTAGGCCCTAGTGCGGGCATTATATTTAGGTAAAACGGCTTTTGCATGGTTTGGCCTAAACTGTTTCTGCAAATGAAGGCAAGACAGAGAACCATGTAAAATTTTCAATTTTAAATGGCACTGTCAAAGGCCCAAATCGAATTAGTTTTATTTTATAAACATAGATGGACTATACAATTTATTAATATAGGCTAGGCTACATGTAGTCAACAGTCAAGGCCTAGGCCAAAACCCACCTACCCGACCACAAGAGTTTCCCGGCGGCTCATCATGCATGCACACATGGAAGACTCGATAATTTGTCCCGGTCAGTGGTAGATTGTAGCCTACATATGTTTCAAACAGATCAAGTGAAAATTAAAGATGAAGACAATTAAGAAAAATAAAGTATTTACTTACTTCAAACATCCACTGGGCGACCATTTTCCTCATGAACGGCTTGATGTCCGTCTGGAAGTGGTTTGCAAAGTAATCCGAACACGGCGTGTATTTCTCCTCGGCGTCCAGAAGATTTTGCAGAACTCGGTTGTCGTTTAGTAGTACTAAGTCTGGATAAGCTCTTCTTACACTTTCAAATTCGACTTCACAACATAGAAGTTCAAGTTGTGCCATGACTTTCAAGCTTTAATGTTTATCAAGCTCACAACCCAGTTTTTTTGAAGACGATTTTTGGAAGAGATGACAGATATCTATGACATGAACTATATCTTGAAGTTAAAAAGAAAATAACTGAGGCAAAATGTGGATTTCTTTTTCAGTTCAGGGCCGTGGTAACCCCCTTTGAAACAAAGTCCTCCCTGAAACAAACTGACTCTCCTATTTTGGTGTTAAAACAGGAGTTGTTTGGTTGGGAACTCATCAAGATTTTAAAGACGAGTTTGGGGTTGCGCTTTCAAGCTCACACGGCCCTAGACTGATTCCAATGACAACGAAACGCCGGTTTGTAGTTTGTTGATAATGCCGTGCGCATGCACACGCGCAATACATTATACGACAGTGCATCACTAGTGTATGGGGAGTTTGACGAGATGATGAATAAACATTAGCTCTTGGCACTGTGGTCAGCTGTTCCGGATGAACATGTATAAATTCGGGATCACGGACAAGTCGGACATCCCGTGGTTTTAGGGTCCACCCACTTACAACTACGTCACTTCTGATAATTGATTTTATTATCAGCCAGTGGTTCGTTTGTTCAGTGGGTTTATTTAGGAACAAACAGCTGATCTAACCACTATCCGAAGTTGTCACCAGGTGGTATTTTGTGATATTTTTCTTTCATCCATGGTAAAAACAAACCACTATTATTAAGATACAGGGTTTGTCTATCCCCCTCCCCCCCAACAAAAAAAATCAATGAATACAAACATCACTGACAAATATCAATTATTAAAAACTATCATTATTAACCTCTTTAGAGCAGTCGTAAATTATTTCAAAACGTGTACGTATATAGCTACCATCTTTTGTCAACTTTATGTCTATGCCAAAAATCTCAAGCCACTCCCAATCCCCGTTTAACCCTTCCCGGTCCCCCATGGTCAATTTCCAGTCAGGGGGAATAAAACTTTGGTCATACCCCTATTATGCATGCCGTAGGACAGACCTCACTTCGGGTCCTTATTTTGGACATTCCCCCGCTGGGCCAGGAAACGCACCTGCTGGCCGGAGACTCCGCCTGAATGGGCCTGAATTGATCTGGCAAAAGGGGGCGTTAGGTTACCCTTTGTGTTTGCTTATCGCCCATATAGTGTGGTTTGTCAGTGCATGTCATTTTCTCTGGACGGCATTTTAGGCAACCTAGGGGCCCAAGAAGGGCGAGATTTTTCCACGAAAGCATGAAACCTTGGCAAAACCACCCCATGGTTATTAACGTAAACACCGATTTCAATTCGTGACACCAGTGTCTTTAGGATGTCCCCACCCAACAAACGTCCATGTGCACTGTACTTTTGTACCGAATATTACGCAACAGTGTCCATGCACACGTGCCAAATGCACATTGTGTCTGAAGGAACGTGCGCCAGCGAACTACCAATTGTCCATGTTCAGGGGCCAAACTACCTGTACGACGACACCGCGTACCGCGAAGTTCAAATCGCTAGAAATTTGCACTTTCGGCTTACTTCGCATTTCGCGTGGAAATCGTGTTCAGAATGTTACATTTTCTTTTAATCCTGTTTTAAATATTATCTTTACTATTTTGAGAGGTTTTCTAAAGGTCAACAAAGTTACAGCACGCATGGAGATTATTTCGCCCCATGTCGCCGACGAAAATGACCTGTGCATACATGCATTACGCGCTCATATCGCAACCACAATACGGGCAAGGGCTCCAGCTCCAGTCATTTTATTGTTTATAAAACTCAGGATTTAGTAAGTCTTGTCACTTAAAAAAATAATATTTTGTTTGGAATCATGTCCTTAAAAAATTTCAAGTTTGTTTTGCATTTTTAGGTATGTGGTCCATATTTTGACATCGGAGACTAGACACAAGCCCTCTTTAGCAAAATACTGTAAAATTACATTTACAAGAAGACTTTTAAAAGGGAAGTCCACTAATTTTATGTTTTCACTCTCCTCATTTATAGTTTACATTTTAAGAGCTACAATGTACGCTCGATTTACAGGTAAAATCGGCCATTTTTGTTACGATTTTCGGTAGATGTGCTTTGTTCAGTTGGAAGGACTCTAAAATTGAGCCACGTATTAAAGCTGAAATCAAAACTATCACGTATATTTGAATTGAAGAATAAATTAGTTAAACATGAGGGGAAGAGAACTTTTTTTCTTGACACGCATTATGCATGAATGTTAAACAAGATACTGGTTGGATTATAAGCACCCAGCATACTAGCAGTAAACTGCGAAACTGGCACGTCATAGCCCCAGTACAACTACAAGTTGCTAGGCAGAAGTTGCTATTAATAAATCTATGCTGAGTGGTCAAACCTGGGCCAAGCCCCTCCTATCTACGTAAAGACCATGATCTCTAAAACGAAACTACATGTAGCTTGAAATCTTTGTTGCTCAAAACTGAATATTCATTTTCTTTGCTACGTCAATGCGTCGGTGACGTTAAACCACATCAAGTTTCCAACTTGTTCACAAAACGCATGCGCAGTTCGATATCATTTATTACTTTCAAACATTGAAAATTATTAAATTAATTTGTACAAAGATTTAAAAGCGTCGTAGCACAAAAAGACGTCTTTACAATAGCTTATTTAGCAATAATAGGAATATTGTCTACTGCCATTAATTCCCGCAATTTTTTTTAGCCAATCAGGCATCGAGATTTTCTAGCGCCAGAATTAGAGCGAAGCTCCCGCGAATAACGCCCTCGTGACATCGAGGTGCTAAAATTTGCCGATTTAGGAAGTGGAATTCATTGCAGGGAAAGATCGGTATTCCATACCATATTGTAAATTATCAATTTTGAAATTTAATACAAACAGCTTTTGTTTTCAGATTTCCTTTTTGCAATACATGACTTGTGAACATTATGGATTATGGTGCTGTGTACATGCATATAGTCAGCAAAAGTAACTTGCTAATTAAAAAAAAATCACATAACGAAAAAAATATGGAAATTTGGGATCGTATAATTTATTTGAGATGACTTGCATGCAGCCTTTAGTGCAAGGAAACGTTCCCCTGCTCTCTGTTTCATTTTGCCCCAGTTGTATACATCTTCAGGGATTTCTGGGCTGAATAAAAAAAAACTTTAAAGCGCCAGGAAGCCGTACATGCATGCATGCTATACGTTTTTAAGCATTCGCGTTTCGCCCCAAGTTGTTTCATCAGAATCAATGGGCTAACGCATTGCTGGGTGGCATTCCATGGTTACGTGGCCGAAATACAACGACCTCGGTCAGTGGCTGCAGGTTGGCCCTTTCCATTGTGTGGAGTGTAACAAGTAAAGCCACTTTTAATTATAAAAGGCACTGCGCATGCCAGCCAACTTAATAACTTAATAATGGCACATGCACAATCTAGAATAAAACATGGACGGGTAACCAAGTTGACATGAAAGAGAAAGAAATTACACGTGTTTACATTATTATAATGAATGGCATTACGCTACCACGACTTCATGCTGGCTGGAATATTGTGTAAAATGATAAGTCCGTTTGAAATGTCACAAACATTTTTCTTGTCTCAATCTCACACCAATTGCCCTAAAAAAGGTATAAAGTTGGTCTAAGCGTATAAAGTTGGAGAGAGCACTTTGTGGATATATTGTCTGTGTCACACATTTAAATATGAAAACATGCATGCCCCTGCCATGGCCGCCAGTGCAAACAGTCTATAGGTATACACGAAAGTGGCCAACTTGGACAAGATGTTGGTGTTGCCATATGATCTTTGCGCCATATCGGTATAAGTCAAAATGGCGGCGCCCCGTATCGACACAGTCCCTATGTCCGTCCCTATACTGGACTTGTGATATCGCATAGTACATGTAGTTCATTTTGATGGCACATGTCGTTTTCCATCTAACAAATTTACCCACTAATTTTGGTTGCCCGGCAGATTGGTTTGGTACAAAATCTGTCTGCCAGTACAAAATGCTTTGTACCAGACACGCACGGCCGGTTGAAAAGTCTAACATTTTGGGTATTGCATGCGGGCTGTGTTGCGCATCCGCATTCCCAGGTCAAAAAGACCTCCCATTTGCATTGCATCTTTCGGCATAAAGAAACATTACGATTCGTGAACATACGGGACATCGCTCTGTTGTGTTGCCATTTGTGGGAAACCACTTTGCGATTACAAATTAGACGTTTCCTGCAAGGGTCTAAGCGCCGACAGCGTAAAGTAAAGGCACAATCAGACATCAGCTGGTTAGGGTCACTTCTTCGTCTATCCGACGGCCGTTTGACGTCGTACAAAATACAAAATTATCACTAGCCGCTGGTGGTTTTTGTATATTATATATCTTCATTTCGCAGATACATTACAGATAAATGTAACTTGTATTTAGTGTACACACTCGGCTGTTGCATTGGCATTTTACACAATTTGGGACCAAAAAAGGTGGCTAAACAGGCGGCCTCTTTATCAAAATGGCTTTAATGTAGTATATAGGTTTGACTGTAAAATAATCCTTTGCGAAATATAAAACTTGGAAAATACACAAATACATTTCTTTCCCCAAACGGGACCCTACAAAGCATTTGCTTATGTAATTATTTTAAAAATGGGAAAGATTGTTGAGTTCGGATTCTCAGCCTTTGACCGTCCATGAGTGGATCACAACCGAGATTGTTGCAAAAATACCGAAATGTGATATTAATTTGCACTGCAACATCTAGTCCGCAGCGGCAACACCGAGTCAGTGGTTTTGTTTCGAGAAACAGCCGCCGGGGCGAAGTCTTCCCAATCCTGCAGTGACATTCCTTTATAGGTGATTCTCTCATATATATACGCTCAATTCCCACGCTGTTTGAACGAATCTCGTCTCCTGTCGGGAACTTCTGAAGACACATCATTGGTGTCCTCTTCACCCCATAGCAAGGTCACGTGAAGATTCATCCAACAATCATCAGCATGGAGTTAATTCAGAGTACTGGAAATGAGGGAGCCAGTCTTTGGGTGCAGATGGGAGCGTTGCATTTCGCCAGGCATGATGTAGACCTTTCTATTCTAGTAAAATCGTGGACGAGATTTGTGTATAAATATAAAGCAGTTGGTTGCAGACTGGTCATTTTTCGCTGTATCATTTGTACATAAACCTTTGTTTTACATGTAGGCCTATTACATGAATTCCTTTGGCAAACCAGTCTGCAGATAGTTTAGCTAGCCCCACAGATCAGAAATCCCTTTCAATTCATATAGTTTTTATGTTTAAAGATCTTGTTCAGAATTTTCCAGAAAATGGATTTCGTTTAAACCCAACAATCATATAAAATACATATCCTAAAATACTATCCATATAGGAAGAAAACGGGAAATTTGCAATCTCCAATTTGGATGTGAAAGCAAAAAGGTTAGTGTAATTACTGCACTGCTTTACTGGAACCGGATAAATTAGTTTACAAAGCATCTGCGGTGTTTTGACGATATCCTAGAAAATAGGCCTATACCACAATTGAGAATGCGAAAAGTTTAGAATGGTAATGAGAAAAATATGACAAATTATATGGTTAGGCCTATATCAAAATCTCAACACCCATGGGAAAAATGGGGAGTTCAAAATGTGATTAAACGAATGCAAATTGGGCGCGCGCTAATTTCTTGAGCAACATTCAGATGTTAACTGTCCGCAGAAAGGTACCATCGGGACAGAGAAAAATACGCAGTGTTTGTTACAATCTATATGGACACCAAGTCTTTTCAGAATTTATTTTTCTTGTCGAGATTGGTCGTTGCAAAATGATTCAATGGCTTTTAATGTGGATTTCTGTTGTATACAATTTGCTTTTCCAAACAAGACAAGATTATATCAGTGACGATAAATAGAGAGGATCTGGGATGCTCTAATAACAAAAAACTGGGCCTGCTGTTCCACTAAATTTACTTAGGCCTAAATAAAAGACATGCGCATATTTTCCATCCAGGTACCGCATGAGTACAATGTGCCACACATCATTACATGTCTGTGTTCAATAAGCCCCGCCCACATGAACAGGCAGCGCGTGGACGCACGTGGACGCGCACGCGGCCGGACGTACCGTACCTGTCTATTGTTATAGCGACGAACGGAACGGAAGTCTTCGCGAACACCTTTTGGAAGAAACCCATGTGGCGAGACGTAAACAATGGGCGTGTTTCTTTGTTGGCGAAAAGACAACAGACTATCAAAGTGACATGTGACAATAGGGGTGACGATTGATAGGGTGCTGTTTCCCGAATATGACATCGGGGCCGCTGAGGTTGAACTCGGCGATGCGGCAAACGTTGGAGGAAGGAAGGCTGCATGGAGAGGGTATAAGACGAAACATTTGGGTAAATATAGGCGACGGGATATTATATCAAATTCGTCGGTTTTGAAAGGCTTACGACCTCGATGTCTCGCACTGAGGAGTTCCGTTTGGGTATAGTTGGGGGTTGGTTGGGTGGTTGGTTGGTTTATTCAACTCTACGACCCCCGTCAAGGGTATAACAGCGTTGAAATGCATGAAGAAAACTAAGATTCTAAAACTAAAAAAATTAATCGGATTTCGCACAAACTGGGCCGAGTTTTTGCGACCATAACTAGAAAAACGGAATCAAGACTCATTAAAATAATACGAACATAAATACATGTACAATGAAAATTCCGGGCGGTATCCGTCTTATTTATTTATTTATTTATAGCAATGGACGATTCAGATTACCAGCGAATTAGACCATGGCAACTGACGTCACACTGTATAGACTGAAGTCTATTCTGTCGGTCGCACATCCTGGCACTTTTGTGACCCGGTGTCATATGCCTTTGTATATACGGGCATAGCACCATGACTGGAGTGAAAACAAATTCGAGAATGCTCAGATACGTGTAAGTGTTGCCAACGGCTTTGTTCCTTCGCTTGTCACCATGGGCACACCGTTGTTTTCACTCCAGCCCTACCGGATGTGACATTTTGCATGTGGCGACCGACAGAATTAATATTAATATAGAGTGATATTAGGATATACATTAATTGTACAATATACTTATAAATAAACTGTGCAACTTAGTCGAGTGCACTTTTTGCAATTGTGTAAAACCTACTTCGCACACACCAAATGACAAAATTTTTGGTCTTTATTTAATGTATAGTTGGATAACATAGTGTGTGAATTAACAGCATGTCCACATGCACTCGTTTCATTATGACACAATTTCTTGACAAAATCCCAACAAAATCGGCAAATTTGCAAACTTCCACCATACAAACCAAACTCATACAATCTTCGTCAGCCTTACACCTTTAAAAATTCTTGTCTAAATTTTACCCAAAGAAATTATACGATAGGAAGCAGAACGGTGCTCTAATGGTGCCCTATTTGAGACCTTAAATTACCGTCTCTTGTTTCGGAAGTAACCGGTCACGCACGCACTGTCTTGAACCGCACCTCGGGCAACTTCAGCCCAGTCTAAAATTTCATCACATTGGGCGGTCATTTTCCTGGAAACAACTTTTTACCACAGGCTCGTCAGCAATGCGCGCCCGCCAAATACGTGCTCGACACACGCAGCACCATTCCTTTGCTATGGAGCTGCGTATTGCGTGGCACACATTTGGCGGGCGCGCATTGCTGACGAGCCTGTGCCTTTAATGTGCCGTGTCGAATTGCAGCCGGAAAAAAATATGTCAATAGTCTCTTTTTTGTGGAGTCGTCCCTGAAGGGACTAAAAAAAAAACAAACTAAACAGAGAAATCTCGATAACGTTTGTGGTATTGCTAAATGATCGTACCAAGATAGTGATCAGTCGCCTTATAAACCACGAACAACGCCATGCTCACCCGGAAAGTTTTTGCATGTCAGATTTTCAAACGTTGCATGCTACAAAATCTCAAACGGAATCAACCTCATCCCCAGGGTGGTTGAGCTCGATCTTTATCAATGCATGCTGTACGCAGTAGACCATGGGGATGGGGTTGCAAACGGATCGTTTGATCATGTCGAAAAATCATATCCGAAGAACTCGAAAACACTACTACAGCTTCGATTTGGGCAAATTGAAATTGTTTTTTCTTCTGTAGATCTAGGCCTCGTAGGTCGAATGCTATTCTCCGAAAGTTTGACACCAGCTTTAGCCAAAAATGTTCTTGACCAGATTGTTAAAAAAAAATGGGTTCTAACCTAACAATCATATAAAATACCTCCCCAAAATATACTATCCATGGGAAGAAAACGGGAAATGTTTGGATGTTGAAGCAAAAAGGTTGGTGCAATCACTGCACTGCTTTACGTAACCAGGTAAATTAGTTTACTAAACATCGGTGGATTTTTGACGATATCCCTGGAAATACGGATTGAGATCGTGAAGTTTAAAAATGGAAATAAAAACAATGTGACACATTTACATGGTATCAAAATCTCAAATCCTCATGGAAAAACTGGGGGCGTTAAAATGTGATCTGGTCACGCTCCTTTAAATCTACTTAACCATCAAACGTTTTTAAAAGTCTAAGTTTCAAAAGTGATTTAATTTTGTTGCTTCCCCGTTAACGTTAACTTGTGAACTCGTCGGATATAACAGGACAATGCCGGTATCATCGTGACGTTAGCATACATTAATTTTTCACCTTCTGAGCTCAATGTGACTGTGAGATCACTTCCCGCTGGAACAATTATTTCTAACACTTTTAACCATTTTAAAACCATTAACCAATTTTTAAAATCATTTTAACCACTCACTAACCCGATCACAAGACCAATAAACAAGCACATCGTACCGGCTAACTTTCCACATTATAATCATTATTTCTATATCAGGTTTATTTGTTCGTGATGATTTTAGAACATAGTTTTCTCACTGAATTGGCAACAGAAAAGGCCATCGAATAGTTTTCGGAGTTGGTGGTCTTGACCGTACCAGTGCGTGACCGTGGAATAGTTCCTCAGTCGTGAGGTCACTGCCACGCTGATGTAGCGCGTCTGTCAACCGTAGACTGACAGGGTTGGTATTGACCCCGAGGTACGGCAGAAAGGTCGCGTGAAAGTCGGTCATATGGCCGAATTAAACTGCGGTTTGTTCTTGTTTCACACAAAAATACGAGGTGAGAAAGATGGACGCCTATTGGTTGATAGTTTTATGACGTATTGATTCACAGCTGGTGAATGGATAGCAAAGAACCACAGGATGTGCGAAAGTGGGTTTTTCACAGGAGCAAACTTTGATAAGTTTCAGCGCTCAAAGTATTATTTTCCTTTTTTAATCAAAGGCAGATTTCTATGCTATTGAACATTAAAAAGATATAAGGATAATGATGACAAATGCTAACTTTGTATTCTGTGACCGTATGGTGTCTATTATTTAGCAACTATTTAAAAAATATTTTGATAACAGCCATCGCTTTCTCTTTGACACTTTCGTAGCCTCGGGAAGTTTTGGCACGACGGGTATGGCGAGACGGCACAGTTCAAAGCAACAAAAACTGCCCGTGGCGTATACTTAAAACATCTCAACAAATTTGCCATCCCATGTCCTTAATCAGCTGCATACACACAAACTTTGTAATAATCTCATTGCTTTAATAGGAGATTGTTTCATGTCAATGCCAAGGACGAACCACTGCTCCCAGTTATATCACGTGACGTCATATCACGTGATGTGAAGCGCTGGCCAAGAAAAAAAACAGATTCGTATACGCGAAGATGATAGCCTTAACACGATATCACTTTTTGCAGCATTTCAATCGCTAAAGCCCTAATCACACCGGACCTGCGACCAGGTTACGACTATGTGACCGAAAATGTTGGAATCGCGGGCAAATCGTAGAAAGAGTGCGCGAGTGGTCGCAGAGGTCGTGGGTCATCGCCAGAGCAAAATCAGTCGCACCAAGGTCGATGGTCAGGTTCAAAACTTCTGGCCAAATCGCCACCAATCGCACGATCCAGAAATCGTGATCCGGTGTGACCTTTAAAGCAGGCCTCCCACTGTGCGAGTTTTACCACGAATTGGGTACGATTAGCTACGATTTGCTACGATTGTGTGTAGAGTCTATGGACAGTCGTACCAAACCGTAGCTAATCGAACCTAATTCGTGGCCAAAATCGCACAGTGGGAGGCCCGCTTAAGCGGGCTTCCCACTGTGCGATTTTTTGCCACGAATTTCCTACGAATTGGTACGATTACCAGAGACTGCCTATAGACTCTACACACAATCGTACCAAATCGTAGCTAATCGTACCTAATTCGTAGCCAAAATCGCACAGTGGGAGGCCCGCTTTAAGGTGACAATTTAAAAGCAGGTTTCAGGAGGGTTGAATTAATTAACCCCAGTCGTGGTATATCGGGTCAGCATTCCACCGATCCACGGTAATAAAAAATCCGTTATGGAGAATAAGATATCTGCATTGCACGGATGTTTTAATTTCCGAACACACAAATACCAAACAAAACATGGTGCCATACCTTGCACACGGCAAGATAACATAATTGCGAGGTGGTGGGAGAGCAAATTTGGAAAATCCGTGTTCTTGTGCGATATCTTTGACATTAATTCAAGGTTGTCAAGATAATCTGGACGAGAGAGGTTTCCCATATGAGTCCAATCGACGCAGGAACTGAAAGCCATAAATATGTGTGGAAAAACATCCGGTGGATTTAGTGGATTCAGCAGAGGTGGTCCGATCCGTGGCGACACGATACTGACAGCGTGGAACTGGGGTGGAACTTCATGCATAGGGCACTTTACGGCTAGCGTGCTCGGGTTCACAAGTGGGTTTTCAAAAGTTTGCAATTCGAGAACAGGCCTACATAGAAAATGAAACTTATATTTACAGATTCTTTGGACGGGCGCCCCATGTCAGGGGGCAGTCACATTGGATCTATCTTCACATCATTTAAATATGAAAACCTGCCCCTTATCATGGCTACCGGTGCAAAGAGTCTATACCCACTGCATAAACCCCAAATATTTTTCAACCTGTATAGGCACAATCATTTGGTGCAAGATATAAGACCGATCGAGTGACTCCACCTTCCATTGTTCCCCTATTGTGTGTAAAACATCCAAGCGATTTCCCTATACTATATAGGGTGGTTTTGTACAACAAATTGTGACAATTCGAAATGCTGACGCACAGGTATACAATTTATTGGCAGTTGGGGCCACGTGGGGAATATACGATGCACACTATCATCTTGCGTTATATCAAGGAAACAGCTCACCGAGCTCCTTCCCTCGAGGGGTCCAAAATGATTCCGACATCCCGCGGAGGAAGAGGAAGTTACCAATCAACTAAACGGCCAATAATGACCCACTAGTCGGGCAGAGAACCATACAGAGCCCTTTTTATCTGTTGTTGCAGACTCGACAGGCCTCAGAGATCGTATACATAAGTCATTAGATTTCACATCGTAAATCTGAAGCCATTTCCTTTTCAGAATGCGATTTATATGTAGTCCAATTTACTCGGAATTCGCCAGATTAAACAACAAGGTTTTGTTTTTGTTAGAGAGATTTTTCAAGGAAGCCGTGAGCTACGGTAACCGGGAAGGTAACAGGCTGGTACAATTAAAACAAATAATCTTGTTTGTGTGTTGGAACAAAGGAGGATTAAAAAACAATCAACAACTCTGAAACAAAAGATAAATTCTAATAAACTCTAAACTTGCAACGATTTTTGTTAGAGCAGTGAGCACCTTTTGAAATATTTGATGAATGAAACCAAGGTTGGTGACTGTGCAATTAGGCCTACATGCCTTTTAGAAAATAATCCCCCTTTCAATCACAAGTTGTGAACGGACAGACGCTAAAGAGCACTAAATTGAAAACGTCACCCCTTTGAGTATTGCCAAGGTACTAGGTCTACACAAATACCAGTAAACTGTTTCCCCGCGTCTTAGCAATGTACATTTCAGATTACCAGCGAAAGTTTAGATCCAGTTACCATGATGTCACACCTTAGTACAGACCGTATCGAATAGCTGTCATCTTATATAGGACAGTTTCTTTGTACCGTGAGGACATGCACAGTTGCACATTTTGTGCTTACATTGTTGACTAACTTAAACAACAAAAGGAGCCCTACAAGATGGCAGCTATTCGATATGGTCTATATAGTGCCACATACACTGACTGCGTACTAGGCCAACATTCACGCACGTTCTCAAGAAATTTCCCGACGCCTGCAGCCTTATAAAAGGTATTTATCGTGATATCAGACTGCAGCAGACTTCCAAGGTCAATCAGAGATCAGCTGGTCTATCAATTAATATTCTCGAAAGAAGGAAGTCTCTGACACGTCATAGATACCAGTGGAACGTCTGGAGAGAAAGGGGTGCCGACGGGGTCCCTGGGAATGCCCCTCTTGGGGGTTCCCTTGGGACATGGAACAGGAACAGTTTTTTGGTATCTTATTTTTTCGTACGAGTTCAACTTTATAGGTATGGGCTCTATATTGTGTCTTGAGGTTAAATATAAACGTATATAAAAAAAAGTTGATACTATTGTGCCGGACCGCTTTAAGCGGGCCTCCCATACACTGTGCGATTTTGGCCACGAATTAGGTACGATTGGCTACGATTGGGTACGATTGTGTGTAGAGTCTATAGGCAGTCTCCGATAATCGTACCAATTCGTAGGAAATTCGTGGCCAAAATCGCACAGTGGGAGGCCCGCTTTAGAGGAAAATCAATCGCAGCATGGTAAATGGTCATGTTCAAAACTCTAACCTGCGATTCAAAATCACATGGTCGCACCACAGTATAGTGGATGATCACGGGTCAAGCAGTTAAACAACTGGTCGTGCCACCTGTCCTATATGACCTCACGATCGGTAGTCCAGTTCGCCACGATTGATCGTACGATCGGTCACTGATCGCCGCCACTATAGTCGCACAATACGGGGGTATACCAACTGTGCCTTAAGCGCGGGCCTCCCACTATGCGATTTTTGCCACGAAATTCCTACGATTCGGTACGATTGTGTGTAGAGCCTATAGACAGTCTCTGGTAATCGTACCAATTCGTAGGAAAAGGCCCGCTTTATACACCAATCCGGTAATAAGGTCTTCTTCCCTGTATATCCGCCATAGCTGGGGGAGGGGGAGGGGAGGGGGGAGGGGGAGGGGGGGGGGGGGGGGGGGGGAGCCTTCCACTGAATGAACTGTATGTTTTTGCTCTTGCTGAAGCTGCATTTGTTTACTTCGAACAAGTTGCGCGTCTTTGTAGGGTTGTGTGCGCGCGAAGGCGGGCGCGTCGCGTGTACGCAAAGGCGGGGGCGTCGCGTATACGCGAAGGAGGCTCGTTCGTGCATGTAATGGATGAGCGCTTTTCGTTCTAACAGCAACACAAAACGCACAGCCCATGCACTGGACGCCCCCCAGCTATGGCGGATATGCAGGGAGGAGATATTAGTTACCGGATTGGTGTATAGCTCAGCTGGTAGAGCATCTGCCTAAAGCGGGCCTCCCACTGTGCGATTTTTGCCACGAATTAGGTACGATTATATAGATTTGGTACGATGGTGTGTAGACTCTATACACAATCGTACCAAATCGTACCTATTTCGTGGCAAAAATCGCACAGTGGGAGGCCCGCTTAATGAGTCAGAGCTCTCTGATCCGACAAGGCCCTTACGATTTTTCTCTCATCCCAAGTTTGGTTGTTTCATTTCAATGGTGATCAGACACCAGATGTTGTGTTCGTTACTTTGCCCATGCAGTTGCGCCTCCATGTAGAGCATCTGCCTCGTGAGTCAGAGGTCTCGGGTTCGATAAGGCCCTTACGGTTTTTATCTCATCCCAAGTTTGGTTGTTTCATTTCAATGGTGATCAGGCACCAAATCAGATGTTGGGTTTGTTACCATTATATACCCTGGATTTTTTTTCTCACGCAACATTATCAAGAAGTGCTTGATAAGCTAATAAAAATACCACACGGTAATAATGATCATCCATAAACCTTTGGCACTTTAGATTAGATCAGGCTGACGCAGTTTACATTTCAATTTTATTTACTGATTCTAATATAAATACACACAATAAACCCAAAGTAACATGTAGTTATGATCATTTCGCGGACCCCATAGGTACAGGTAGGCGACACTATATGTTGTTTCTGTGGACTTGTTGGTAGCAGTCTCTGAAGTTTCAAACACACGAACATTGCAAACGTTTGCAGCGTTCGCCAACAACAGGTACCCGGCTTTCCATATACGAGTGCACAAAAGCTCTGTAATCAGTAGCGAACGTTGGCAACGTTCGCGTAAGTGGAACACAGCCCTGAACTCAAACGATCTTTGAAGGAATTACCTAACTTCACAATGGGGAACTTTGAACCCGATCATGAAAATGTCATATTTTTAGTTTTCGTCTCCGGGCCCATCCCTCTGTCCCGTGCTTTTTATCTGTTGTTGACAGACCTCTTGACAACTGGGGAACACTTCCGATCTAGGAACGTGATGGAATAGTCTGCGTGTTTGATTTGGTATTTTATTGCGAGTAGGTGGGCGTAAGCCAGTCTACAGGAATTGTATAATGTCCCAAATTCTTCATCAAGTATTTGACAACAAAACTGAAATGGAAGACAGAAGTAGTAATACAAACAACCTTGCGTGTAACATTTGCATAATGGCCGACTTTCAAACAGAGGTGGAGTTTAGAAAGTCACATACTATGATGTTGTTGCTACGTGGTGCACACCATTGTCTAGCAACCAACAGTCTAGTTAAAAAGGTCGTGCTTACTGTGGGGGGTTCGCCACTCCTCCCACACAGCGAGACTGTAATACCTTCCCAAAATGATGCTGGTACCCATTTATACACCTGGGTTGAGAGAGGCAATGGCAAAGCGCCTTGCCCAAGAGCACACGCACCATGGACGAGATTCGAACCTACGACCTGTGGATTTACCAAAGTCTTGGATTCAGCACGTTACACCACTCAGCCATGGTGCCCTAACAGTCTTGTTGCTTTATGTTATTCCCCCCTACGGTGAACACGGTATTGATTATGTACTTCACACCTGCCGCATGTACTACGTAGCAACAAAACATTTGTCTGGTCAAGTGGATACTAAGTGTGCATGCGAAAGTACGTCAGTACACCAGACGCTGTTCATGTGAAACACGCAAAGGACTAATTGATTCTGTATATGGCTTGCTAAGCTCATGTGATAGCTAATCCCAATCAGTGAGGAACAACTGCACTACCGTGATTCGAGACCACCAGTTGGCTTCATAGCTCATTGGTAGGGCGTCTGCACGTTGAGCAGAAGGTCCGCGGTTCTAATCCCGGTGGAGCCAAGTTGCTTTTCACTGCATCCAGATTTCCCAAACGCATGGATACCTGTCCACATTTGTATCGAATAATATATTCTTATACGGAAACCAACACTGAAGATACATTTATATAAATGCCTATACACATGCATTGTTTTAACAAGGGCGCCCTCATGGAAACGAAACTAGGTCTCTGACTCCCGTAATATTATAGTTCCGTTTTCCGCGTAGTGTAGCAAGGGTATCAGTCTAAATAAGACGGTGGTTTTGCATAATTTATCTAAAAAACAAGGACATTGTTTTCATTGTTTTCTCGGAATGTAGATTGAGCTGACATAACCACAGGTTGGTTTTTGCACACATCCTTGACCACAAATGGCTATAACACCGTTTGTATATCCGTTTTCCAATCCTGTAATCTGTCGTTAAAGCAAATGTCATGCCTTTAGATGTTTGTAAATCCACCTAGGGGTTTAAACATAATGTTGGTAAACTATAGGGTTTATCGGTTTTTTATTCAATTGTAAATATAGAAACCTTATACGCAAACTATTGACGCTTCATGACATGAAACGTGAAACCTGAAAACCGAAAGAATACAATCCAAAACTGTCTGCAATCTGAACCCACGAGTTATTTCCTCACCACAAATAAAATGTGATAGAATTCCTGAAACTGACCCTTTGGTAATAACTAATGATAAAAAAGGTATATTTCATAACAACAAATAGTATACAATTCAACAACATTGGCAGAGTATCGCATGTATCCCGAAATAACCCACACAGAATTAGCTACAAAACAAGTCTGCCTCGGTGGAAAAACCAACAACAAATAGAACGATGTCGTGGTTTGAGAAAATAAATCTACAAAAGGTTGAACTGTGAACGAAAATTTGACTTCCAAAAATAGTCAGCAAAACACAAATCGAAGCGTGCGATTATTCTGTGAAATTCTCTCTAGACTACTGAAACCTGGTGATATAATTTCAGCGAATGAGGCTTTCGGACTTTTATCGAGGGTGGTAATTTTGTAAAGACTTTGACATTTATTGCAAATTAGACAATGCAAAGTTATATTTAACAAAACTCCAAATTGTCAACACACTATAAACCAAGGAGCATATAATTCGTTAACAAGTAAACAGGGACAAACAGTCACAAGGTGTCTCAACCTTTGATAGTGCGGGGTAAGTACTGAGCGCACCGGATACCGGCATGACAGGTGGAAGTCACATGACCAGACTTTTGACCAATCACAATGTCAGGGCTATTTTGGGTGCAACTGTTGCTATGTACTTTTGGAACTGCCTAATCTGTGCAGCTGATTTGTCGTCATAATATATACTTCTCAAAAACCGGAGGCGTATCAGAGAAATTAACCTCATGTCAATGCAAACATAAATGTCACTCCATGTAGTCGGGGTGCTGGAACAGTTTTTGGGGAAAACTTGGAAATATCTGGGCGACGGTGTACTTTGGAAAATCCTTGGTGTTAAAAACAAGATTGGCATGTAGTCGGTGATAAGATAAATGGGGTCGGCAGATACTTTAGGATTTTCACGGGGCGGCCATCTTTGTTTTGTTCACTTGCTTACCAGCTGTGAACAACGATAATAGGGCAAATGGTGAGAAAAATGGTTCTTGACTGCCACAGTTAACAGTCCCCCTTTTGAGTTACTAAGAAACAACGGCAAGATGTTGAACAATATCTCGTTGATCTTATTTCTTGATTTTCCTGATAGTTTTTGTTTGCAGTAACTATTCGGACTTCAGATTCTCTGTTTTCAGAATTTCCCAAGAAATTTATGGAATTGGTGTTTCTACATTCCAAACTCCTAATGAAATTTCTCAGCAGAAAATAACCTGTTCCAAACCGGAAGAGTTAGGGGGAACCTCTCCTAAAACTCCCCCTACAAGCGGAGCAGGTGTTTCGCCTCGTGCCAATCGCAACCAACCTATACACGCAACTCCATGGAATGCAACAGGTTTTTATTGTGACGTGATAACTCCCAAAACAGAAAGTAAACACGCACACAGAAATCCGCCAGGTCCCTGTATGCTTTATCTCAGCAGTGCAAATAACCAGAGTTGTGAATTCCCTGCCCTGCAATGGTCAAGTATCTGAGCTAACTCCATACATTATCCCCATATAAGGATTAGAAAAGGTGGCATGACGTACGTAGATATGGACACACAAGTCAGATATTCACGTTTTATTTGGGTATTCTTAATTTGAAAATCCAGCGAGGGTTATATTTTGAATAACTTACGGCGAAGGCATAGTGGTCTAGCACATGCACTATAGTAGTCCTAGTCGAAAAGTGGGTTCGATTTCTGGCAAGGACCAAATATGAGACTTTTAAAACAATGCATAGTTCCAAGTTTGCCCAGTTAACTCCGCCCCTTGGATATTGTTGCTATGCCTCACACGCTATCCCTCAAAATGTCCACACACACTGCACAAACCAATGGGACTTTCAACGGAAAACACAGATTCATTGGAGAAAACTCAAAGGTATTCATGTTTCAGGGTCAACAGTTATCTTAGAAAGGGCCAGTAATACAGGGATGTCATATCATCATGAAATACATGCTTTCTTACCTTTGAACAGCGAATCGTCCGGCCTTGAAACCAAAAATTTACCCGGATCACCGCATACAATACTGTACAAACTGTATGTTGTTGTGTTGTTGTGAGGCAATGCACTTTGACCTATGTGGGCGATGTCTGCTAGCTCTGTTGTGATTGGTCGGTGGGTTCGGCTTGATTGACAGGTCGGAACTATGCATTATGGGGCATACTGAATACATGTACAATACATGTACAATACATGTACAAATCCACAAGTCATTGGTTCAAATTCCATCCCAGCTCGTCCAGGGTGCGTGTGCCCTTGGGTAAGGTACTCTTTCACAAAATGCCTCTCTCAATCCAGGAGTAAATATTATGGGTATCTGCGAGGGGAGTGAGCGGTGCCGTGTTTGATTAGTCCCTGTGCGCGTAAGCTGCATAAGGGACTGCATGATCCAAAGGGAATTGAGAAGGATAAGGGAATGATATCATTGAGCCCAATAGCCAGGGGTAATAATGTAAAGCGCATTGGGACTGTGTGTGAAATGTGCTATATAAGAATGGAACAATTAATATTATTATTGTTAATGTTAAAGTGCACATGCTTAAAGTGACACAAACGATGGAAAAGGACCATGTTGTTTGCTGCCACCAAGAGTTTCAAATGAGTTACATTTCCAAGGATGAACTTGCAAGGACTTGCAAGATCTTCCAATGACTCAATAATCATTATTATTACCCCTGATCATAGGGCTCCACTAAATCACTCTATCTTCTCGGCTCCCTGGGGAGTATACAGTCCCGGCTGCCAATCAGGCATTCAATGGCTAATCAAACAGCATTCACTATACCCCCTTAGGTACCCATTTCTACTCCTACATTTCCAAGGATGAACTTGCAAGGACTTGCAAGATCTTCCAATGACTCAATAATCATTATTATTACCCCTGATCATAGGGCTCCACTAAATCACTCTATCTTCTCGGCTCCCTGGGGAGTATACAGTCCCGGCTGCCAATCAGGCATTCAATGGCTAATCAAACAGCATTCACTATACCCCCTTAGGTACCCATTTCTACTCCTAGGTGGAGAGAAGCAATGTGTGGCAAAGTGCCTTGCTCAAGGTACACGTACCATGGATGGACCGGACCGGACCAGACCGGATTGGACCAGACCGGACTGGATTGGACCAGACTGGACTGGACCGGACTTTGAACCCACAACCTTTAGAACCAACCAAAGTTGATTCACTGGACCGCTTCACCATTGCACTGTGGTTATTTTTGTATCTGGGGTATTATGCAGTGGCTCCAGTTTAGGGGGGTGGAGTCTCCACCCCCTATTTTGGTGTTTGAATTTATATACATACATGCTACATTAATCAGTAACCACCAGCTGAACTATGTTCCCAGACACCTCCCCTTTAGGATCTTTGATCTGAACCAGAGACAAGTGGGTGACAGACCGGGGATACAGACAAGAGACCTGGTAACCCTGCCCAAAATTAACTTCCGACAGCACATGTAAGAATTAATTGTCTAGATAGGATATAATTCAGCAAGAAAACATCTTGTCATAAAACGATAAGCAATTGAAAATGGGACTTACTAGCTGAGCGGAACTTTGTTTACGGTATGACACTGTCTTAGACAACAGCAGCCTCCAAGCACGGATGCTTTTAAGCATGTCTCGACTATGAAATAGTGCTTAAACCAAGCTCAAGTCATCAGCATACCAAGGGTAAATTCACCGAAACACCAAACCACAGAGTGTGGTACAGACAGACCTAAGTGTTGTACACATCACTATTACCCCTGGTAATCATGTAGCTTACTAACATTCACAGCTGCAATTATGCAATCACGGGTCAATAAGATTACAACGCCAGAGCTGCCAACTTGCACGGATTTTAACGAAAACTCATGGAAAGTAGGTTGATCTCCTGACTTCAGATACCTTTATAAATCTCTGAGGTTGTTAATTGACAATCCAGGAGGGATACATCCGTGTCAGGAGTCACAAGATCAGTTGCAAAATCCGGGAGGGTTGGCAGGTCTGCAACACAGGAAAACTTAGTCCTGGATGAAAAAAACCCAAATAAAGCAATTTATTGCGAACGGTCTTGCTCAAGAACACAATACACCAAGGGTTGTAATTACTTCTCTATTAGTGTTGTAATCACTTTTTGTTAAATGGGTTTAACAAATGCATTATTATGCCAGTGGATTTATTTTTAAAAGTAAAAGAGACACAGTGCAAACACATCTTTAGCTAATTACATTCACCTTCATCCTGGCAAAATGTCTGGACAATTTTAGTGTTGTAGTCGAGTACTTTTCGAGTACTTGAAGGAAATGTTGTCTAATATAAGTTATGATTACACAGAAAATGTCAAACTTGCTGTACAATAAGAAATGTACTTATACTTGGTTTGACGGTAATCACCCCAGTTTGGCTTTTACAATTACTTATGGTCTTTGAAATGCTGAAAGCTAGTACTCGGGAAAAGTACTTGATCAAACAAGGCAGAAACATTACGTACACGACTGTGGCTACAACAACCTTTGGTGCATTTAGTAATTTTGGCCATAGCTCTATAATATTCTACTGGAAATACCCTTTACAAGCACAAGAAAACATCCAATACTATATAGATCCTTTGAACAGACGGCCATGTTAGGGGACATATTTTCTTATTTAAGTTATGTGACAGTAGCTCACAAAGCGCCTACTCATGCATCACGCAAAGGGACAATAGGCCTTTTCCCACGGCACTTTATCCCCAAGATAACACGGGTAACAGAAAAATTTAACCCCGAGATTACCCGGGTTAAGGGTTTGTTTCCCACGGCAAATCTCGGGGTTACGAATTACCCGGGTTATCTGGCCAAAAATGCCACTTAACCCAGGTAATTTCGAGCCCTGCTCGGGAGGTGGGTTAACCCACCAATCTCGGGGTTAACAGCGACCTTGAGACGATTCTCCGGGTTAACGTTTGTCGTGGGAAACGACGACAATAGCCTACCCGGGTAGGCTATTTGTGATTGGGTCAAATGTTGCAAGTGCGCCCGCGCTTGAATGGCACTGTCAAACTGGTACTCTTCTGAAGGTAGAGTACAACAAAATACCCGTGAGGCCAGTGACAAAGCACATATAGATAAATATTATTAAACATGCGAAATATTAACAGCAAAATTGCCAGTGATGTTTCTGTGTCGTCCGTTATGTTTGTGTGTGCGCGCGCAGCCTGATCGATCGATCAATTTTCCACGCAATGGTTTCTGGGTATTTGTGCTGATTGGTGTACCCGGGTACATGCGCATGCATAAATGCCGTGGGAAAAGAGTCGCTGTTGTACCCGTGTAAGAGACGACCCGGGTAAGTGCTTCTCCGGGTTAACGCTTGTCGTGTGAAATGAAACTCCGGGTTAAATGTAACCCGGGTTATTTTCCGCTACCCGGGTAGAAAAGTTACCCGGGTCGGAGGTGGGTAGTGGGAAAAGGCCTAATATGGTTACCCCCTAAAATGGCCACCATGCAGTGCACCATACAATGGGTATAACTAAGCCAATGATAGTGCCCTATCAGTGGCAAAACTCGAAGCATAATTTGTTTCCAGCTGTGTTTAAAGGAGCATGTCCAGATCACATTTTTGAGCTCCCTATTTTTCCCATGGGTGTTGAGATTTGTATGCCATTTATAATATTGTTCTCATTATTATTCTGAAATTTTGCACTCTCAATCCGTATATTTTCAAGGATATCATAAAAAAAACTAATTTACTTCCATAAAGCAGTGTAGTGATCACAACATCTGTTTTGCTTCCACATCAAAATTGGAAATTTCAAATTTCCTTTTTTTTTTCCCATAGATGTTATTTTGGGGAGGTATTTTATATGATTGCTAGGTTAGAACGAAATCCATTTTTTTGAAAAATCCGAACAACTCCTTTAATCTTTTATTGACTTCTCCAGGGTCTATCAGACCAAGGTCCCTCATGATCTTCAGCCAATTAGTGAAGGGCACCAGTGATTTGAATAGAATAGCAATATTGCAAAATTTGGGGGTGTTGGTGTACATATCACAGAGGTCAAGACCAAAGAAAACATGTGGTAAAGGATAAAATCACTGCAATCCATTGTCAAGTTTGAAGGCCAGCCAAGCACCTTTTATCATGTGTCAAAATTATTATGTAATTCAGGGATTTAAAAAATCTCAAGAGTAGTCCACAATACATTTTGTAACTTAGCTTGGAGTCATTTCAGCCCTGTGCATCTACTGGGAAACTGTCGTCAGTGCTTTTTCAAATTTGTGTTTTTGCAAATACAGAGGGGGATTTTGGGGGTCAAACCCAACCCCCCCCCCCCCCCCCCCCCCCCCCCCCCCCCCACCCCCCACCCCCCTGCTCTGACTAAAAAAAATGTAATGCATTTTCTTTGTGTCTGCAACAATTAACCTGATATAAAAAAGAATGGTAGCCCCTCACCCTCAAATTGAAACAAAAATTGGGGGTTGGTGGGTGGGGAGAGAGAGAGACACCCCCCCCCCCCCCCCCCCTCCCCCCAACCCCCCTCCTCCTCCGCTGAGCTACTTTGTGGGCACTGGCGTTAGCAAAAAACCTCCCTGGAAAAATATCTGTATCCGCCCAAGAGATATTGCATGTGCACTTAAAGGTACACACCGGCTTCATTGGGCTATTTTGGGCTCGAAATTTACCCATACCAGATTCTGAATGCCCTTCCGAAATAAACTGAACATATCCTGAAGAGAAACCACATAATTTTGCCGTTTTTGAGCAATTTTCAAAAAACAGAGGTCACGTGACTTTTCGGAGACAAATTCTGGTTCCGAAAAGTCACATGGTCTTGCGAGTTAATTTTGTGTCCAGTCGCATGTCCAGTCGAATGAAAGTTTCTTACTGCAGAACTGCACCAAATTCAACTCTGATTTGTCCACAATATTTATAAGTAGTTGACAAAAGAGAGACTATTTATACAGGTATGAAACAAAGTTGAACATAAGTATGAAAATTCGAACAGAAATGTTTGTTTCGAGAGTCCTGAGAATGGGACTCAGCGAGCGCGTGCTAGTATGGCAAACTACGGTGGATCGCCCCGCGCAGCACGGCAAATATCCCGAGTGCACACACGGCGGGTTTGGTTGGTGTACATGTACGTTCGTGAAGAAAAAACATGATGCTAACTTCTCCAGAGAAAGCGGAAATTCATAATCTGTCGTCCGGGCTGTTCAGTGAAATCGTGATCAGAAAATTGGAGATATCCCGAGTAGGAAAAGAGCGAATCGTTTGTGACAAAGTCGTGAAGCTCGCGCGTAGTTGCAACGGCTGGTAAAGCGTATAACCCGTCTTTTGACCATTTTTGTTAATTTTGCACTTCTTTAGTAAATTACGGGATATTTTGATGATTTGTTTTCACAACGACCATCAAAAAAGTATTGTCAATGCTGCTACATCACTAAATCATGTAAACAGTAGGCCGGTGTGTACCTTTAACATATCAATTCCATTTCCCCACATAAGCTTCCTGTGGCGTGACAGACAACCAAAAGCACTCTGACCTCAAACTTGATTAATCCGGGTAATCAGACAAATTGACACACTCATTAAAACTAATGACTTTGGCAATAATCTTCAATCTCTTTTGGCATGAAATTAGGGTCAAATACCTCAAACTACCAGGTCACGTGACTAATTTGTTTATTTTTCCCCAAAATCTAAAGAGCAAACTCCTCTTCATAAGCATTCCAAAGTGACTGGCCAAAAGTTAATTTCGGGTAAAAGTCCAGCATTTACAGACAAAAATACCGGAAAACAAACAGTAAATAAAACGTTGGCCAATTGTGACACAAAAAGACAATGAATGCAATAAGACTGAAACAGGCATTCAAGAAATTATACTGAAGATGACCTCAAAAAAGACCAGGATAATCAATAAATCCTCACAAATAGTATGCCTCCCATGCGTGTGCTTGGAACAGCAATCCAACCATAAATATCTTTTATGACGGTATCCAAAAATGGCGCACACCAAAAATATTTACTTAAGTGCTTTTATCAGTTTTAACATTTTATCAGGCAATTCCACTTTGATGAACTTTAGTGTTTGCCTCTCAAAATATCACGATTATGCAAAGTCCTCCAAGTGTTTTTATTTTTTATTCTACATTTGACTCTTCACCTTCTTGCTAAAATTCAAGGGTCAGTAAGAAAAGAAAGAACTTTATGACTAGAAAATTTATACAAATCTGTGGCAAGAATAAAAAAAAGTACCAGTGCCAATTTCTGTCTCAAATTCACTTACTTTTAATCTGGTACCCTTAGCACTAGAATTGTAACAAAAACTTCCATTATTTAGAGCCTAAAGGTCACTTCAACCTCCCACCCTCTGGAATTGGAACAGCTGGGACACAAACCTCTCAGGAATGACAACAGCCAATTGAACTTTGTACCAATCAAAGGCGCCTGCAGTCTCCCCTGCACTATCTAACCATATCCGTTATTCGGTTTGCTTTAAACAAACAATGGACAAGAAATCTTTTTATCGAAGATCAATATTTCCGGTTTGCAGATACATGTATGTTGGACTTTGATATATTTGACTGTGGGAATGGGGTTTTGTCCTAGAAATATGAAAACTATTTTACTAATCCTTGCCTGAAAGAAATTTTTCCTTCGGGAGTAATGTTTAGTATAGTGATCAAAGATTTGTAATACAACCCACACAATTCATAAATATTAATAAGTAGCTATATTACCTGTTTTTTAATTTTTTTTAAAATATAGACAAACTATACAGCATTGGAAAGGTCTTTTCAAGAGAAATGCAACGGTGAAGAGCAAATTAAAATTGGACCAATATTAATGAAGATATGCCTCTTAAAGGGATGCTATATACCATAACTCTTCTGCCGCATATTTAGTGAAAAGGTCTAATTTTATACTTGTGTAAATCATTACCTCATATTTCTCACATACAGTCACCATGATTGCAATTATTGTATATTAAATTAATCACCTTGGTGTGAGCAACACATTAATACTAGTGAGAACAGTATTAAAATTGGTGCTTCCTAACAGAAGTTATGCCATGTGAAACACACCCCACTTATACAAATCAAAAGTTCTGTTCAAGATGAAAACGTATATTTGCATTTAGAAGTTAGGCCTATGTACTTTCATACTTTTCTTATACTTTTCTTCTCATCTAATTAAGTTACTAGGTTAATTGGACAAGAATGCTGATCCTGTACAGCATTGCTGTGTTAGTGTTCCTCCTCCACAACTAAATCCCCTGCCTGAAGGTCCTCCTGCAGCTGATAGGCCCTACTACTCAAAATAAGTTCAACATGCGCCACGCCCACTCAGTCAGTCAAGGAGTCATCGCACCAAAATCACACACGAGGCGCGCGCGGGCGGCCCCGACACACTTGCTTCTGCCCCTTTGCGGGGCTATGCGACATGGATTTACACCTGAAAGTGATGTGAATTAGGCACAAAAAAGTTCAAAGAATTTATTTATATATGAAATTTGAATGTTCCCCGACAAATTTCCTGGTTAAACAGCTTTAAATAAGAAAATAGCAACCTCATTTTCATTAAGTGTCAAAAACGGCTCATTTCCAACTTAAAATTTTCCAAATTTCCACTGAAATTTCACTTACGATATATAGTGGTGTTTGCAGATTACAATGATACATCACACATGGTTATTAGATGCCTCAAGAGGGCGCTTTGACATAAAAATGACCCGAGAGTAGAACACGTTCCGGGGTCACATTTTCCAAAATGGCGACTTCCATCGCATCACCACGGATAGTTGGTGTTCTCAAAACGGGCGTGAAATCAAAGGTTTGGTGCCACAAATGCGAGTAAATCGACCAGAATTACAAAATATAGATATTTGGAGGTAATATTTGTGACTTTTGTGGAAAAATGATAAGGAGTATTTACACACTGCTTCAATAAATTTCCCGAATTTGTGTGGTGGCAGGATAGGAAATGTCTTAAACGCGAACCCGTTGCGATCGCTATAATAAGCATGTTCTAGAATATTTCAGGTTTTTATGTGATATTTCCACCCAGTAAATGGGTACATGAAAGGGTATAGCTGAGGATGTGGGTTAAAATCTAAGTTTTTGATTGTTATGCTAATGCAAAATTAACATATGCATGAGCAAAGTGGTGATGTCACATTAGGAAAACACAGGAAAATCTCATTCAACTGTGCACCAAAGTTTCCACAATTTTCTCCAACTTGCTGAAACTTTTGTAACCCATGAGGGTTTAGGTTTGTTTTACATGTTGCCTGTTGCAAACCATGAAAAAACTAAGGCTGGAAACTGCAGCATTTTCCACAATTCCAGTTTGAATTAAGTCTTATGTTTTTTCTTTGCTTTTCTGCCGTGTGTTCCTAAAGTGACATGCATTTATGTGAAGAAATTTTCAAAATTGAAAAATGAACAGTAGTATTGTCTATCTACACAAGTAATTCTTCATATGCAGCAAAAACTGTGCATAAAGTTATTGAGCATTTTTGGGGCCTTTTAAGGTATGACAAGAAAAACCTTACTCAGAGTGTTGATAGCAATGATAACAAATACCATATGAATTTATTTCCGTCCAAAATGGTATTTTTTGCTGAAAATTGACAACCGAAGGTGGTTTTCTAAAATATTTTTACCATTCACTTGTAGGCTAATGAAACTCGATATTATGTTTCCCGTAACCCGCCCGCGTTTGGATTTTCCGGCCGCATTTGAGATGCCAAAATCCAAAAACAATTCATTATTTTGTATTTTCCCTGAAAATGTCAAGTTTTTAATTTTTTTCTCCTGCCATTTTTGTTGGATATTAATAAAAGCAGCGCTCGAATTTCACATTTTGGGCGAGGTGCTCATTCTTGTCCTCCTGCCAAAAAATGTTCACGTAATTTTTTCCCTCCATAAAAAATACCCTAGAAGCAGAGTATCGGCGCGGCTGGCTGGCGGTACGTGAACGTTTGTAACAGTGAGATACAATAAATTCCTGGAGAAGACATTGCGCTGCCCGTGCCATTTTTGTGATGCATCTACCCGGTGTGCAAAACACGCGCAAGTCCGGCGCGCTGCATGCTGTCCGCTCCATTGTACTAGTTATTAAACCGTGGTTTGTAGGTGTGAGTGCTAGCCTAGAACTAACACACAAACTACAAATGGGCGATTGTATTTATCGTTAGCGAGCGGCGCGCGGCTAGCTTTTTAGGTACCGTTGACGCGTAGAATCGCATCGTTTTTGGTCGTGTTTTGGAGAGGGTTGCATGGTTAATAGATGTGAGACAAATAAAATGTTCGTGTCAGTGAAGATACAGGAAGGGGGTACGGGTATAACCAAGATGCCATGGACTATCACGACTGTGTCTCAAATGTGCACTTTGTTGCAGTTATTTGAGTCAATTGTCGAACTCGGTAACAACAGTGTTATTAAATAGTAGAAAAGCATGGGTGCAATTCCCATTTGAAATGTGTGGACTGATATAAATGTGTTTTGTTATTTAAATATATCTTGATCTTTAAATAAATAAATACCTGGGAAATGGTGAAAGATTTTTTAATAAATACAAATTTGTGTATAAGTTGATCAGGGTTGTTTTAACACACTATCAGAGGGTCGAGCGCCCTAAGTTTTGATCAAATTGCCGTTATTTTGCAAATAATGAAATGCTACAAAATAATGAATAATGAATAATGAAATAGTTGCCTCATTTGGGCTTGACAAAAATGTTACGGGAAACATAAAATCGAGTTTCATTAGCCTACACAAAATCCATGTATAGATTTTCGAGGTTTTCTAAGTAGCTAAAATTTCTTCAGGCTAGTTTACCAACATTCTTCCTTTGATATGTTACACTCTTATTCCACGAATCTGTAAAAGGTTTTATCTTGCAAGTGATAGGGCTTTTGTACAGGCAATGAGCGCTTGAGGCCAAATTCGTGCCATGAAATACGCAGCTCCATGCCTTTGCTATGGAGCTGCGTATTTCGTGGCACGAATTTGGCCTTACGCGCGCATTGATGAGCCTCTGCCTTTAAGTTATCATCTTAGACCAAGTTAAAGTTATTTCTTCTACTTTGAGATAAAATAAAAGGCATTTGTAGAAAAATATTATCTACGTGTAGATTATCAAAATGGGCTGCAGATCTAAGAAAGACCCTACAACATTTATTTTTCCTGAATTCAATAGGTTTGAATAGTCACAACCTTCACAGAACGAGTTCAGATGAGTTATAGAGACAAGTATTTTGGACTTGACATAACTGGGTTATTGTTAAGTGTCTCTCTATCATTAATTAAAGTTTTCCAGTAAAAAGATTAATAAGCAAACTCATACTTTATACAATGAAAATATCAAGTGTACATCTTCAACCCATCACTGCCTTTATAACTGCGACAAGAATGGAAACAAAAGGTGACTAAGTTGGCTTGACTATGGAGGTGTGCACGGCATAGTTGCATGTACTTGCAATTACAACAACTATGCAAGATAACACTGACAACGAAGACAGTACCTTATCGGTAAAGTCTCTGATTAATTCTACGCGGGGGTGGTACGGGAATGGTTTCTCACCATGCTTCTATTATGCATTCGGCCCATTAATCACAGAGACTGCAGGGAAGCTTTGTGAAGAAGTTGTGCATTTTAAAATCTGAGTTTCAATTTGAAGGGAAAATCAGATGAGAAAGAGGTGCCATGAAGTCTGTAGCTGTCCTGGCCTATCGGAATATCAGACAGATCTTTTAGTTTGCCCCCAGCTAAAGGCCGGCCATCTACACGAGCCAACATTTGTCGGCCAACAACGACACACATGTACATGTATAGTTGGAACTTGTTGGGCAGTACATGGATGTGTTCGACCGTGCGAACCAACATGTTCCAGCATATCTCGACTGCAGTTGGTTGCTGCCTTAACGTGACAGGCGTTCTAATCTGCTATTGGCCTGTTTATCCAACAAGCTCCAACAAAGTCGGGCGATAGAAACATGTTCCAACATGTTCCAACTAGTTGGATATGTTGTTGGACGTTGTCTGGAGTGACGTCCACACAATCCAACTTTTGGTCGGCCGACATCGTCAGACACGTGTTGGACCTTGTTGGCCAACAAATGTTGGTTCATGTAGACCACCAGATTCACACCAGAAAGAGTATTCCCAGGGTATCGTAATATCAAAGCTGGATAATTTTTGTCAGCCAAGGAATTTTAGCTCCCATATATGCCATAAGATCAAGGGTAAATTTACCAAGCACTCTTGGGCAAAAGCACCTTGCACTTTTCCAACTGACAACAGTGACCCTACGGAATAACAATTTATTAACTTGTGAAAGGTTTGAAAGATACCAGCTCAAGGAACGGAATAATGAATTGTGAATTCATTGATTACTTTGAAGTCTTTACTCGAGTGTGTCCTCTCCATGTCACTGAGATAGACAGGACAAAAGAAGACACGACCGACTTAACCCAGACACTGTTTACGGCTGCTAAATATTGCACCCTTTCTGTGATAAATGCCGGCGCTTATCACATGCATTTATCATCAGATATCTACGGCTGTAGTTTTTTTACAAGAGGTATTTTTTGTCAGCTACAATTTTGACTAATTATTGTAACAAGATAACAAGGTAAAAACATTTGAGGAATGTCCGAAATTGATTTCGGACATTCATACTTTGTAGAGCATTATTTGTAGTCCTTGAAATATTTACTATAATTTTGCTTGTTGCTATATTTCAGATCGAAGTGCAGCCGGATGAACCTTCCCCCTACCTCCTGCACCGTTCTTTCTGAACAAATATGGGTTAAGGGTCATTTTCACTGCAGGACCGTGGGTAAACGTCCCCCATTGTCAAGTACTGCTCATCCAGTAAATCTGTGTCATCATTGGGCTCCTTATATGGAGCCTTGTCCAATCTGAACAGTCGGTGAACTTTCAAATAAGTGTCGATCCTTGAATTTGAGCTTTATGGTGTGCAGTGGGAAGTTTTACCACTGACCTTGCTCCACATGTTAAATGTGAATAAATGTGACTCGCACTGCCTCGAGAAAATGCAATGTAGAGCCAATTTGATGTGAAGTGACAGACTGAAAACCACAGGATCACAAAATGCTTGCCGACCAAGTTGATTCTGCGGTTTTCGGTGCATTATTTTTACATAAAATTCTCTCCACACTACATTTTCTCAAGGCAATGCGTGACAAATTTATACACGTTTTAAATGCACACAAAAAGGTCAGTATGAATCCAACCTTACTACGGTTACCATGGAGAAAGGTACTCCTCCACTGGCATAATGTTACATCAACGAAAAATCAATTTGTATCATGGAAAAAATGTATTAAGCCGTATGTGTAAAGTACTTGTAAAGTAAAACTGACACCATGATCTCATGACTTATGAAACTTACATCTTTGCATTTTCTCTCTGCAATCGGACAAAGAAATGTACCCATTCAGAAACACAACTTGAATATACATGTAGTAAAGTGTTCTTTCCATTTTTTATTCATCCGAGTCCTGCAAATACTAAAAATAGGTACATTGTACATATGGAACTCTTCAAGACCTTTCAATTAAGCTCGTGCCAATGACGTCATTCTGGGAGTTAAATAATGCCGCGTCGTTGTGGAAGCAATGTGCGTGCGCGTTGTGTGTGTCCATAGCGCGCGTAACGCGCTATGCTGAGGCTCCCATTGGTGAATTAAACCGCATTACGCCCACCAGAGACACACACAACGCGCACGCACATCGCTTCCACAATGACTCAGCATTATTTGACTCCCAAAATGGCGTATTCGCACGTGTTCGAAGGGGGTCAATAAGGCGCTGTTACAAAGTAAAGGTAACAAAAACATCCCGTGAGACATCACTCACAAACCTGCAATTAAGTAATTCAGCAGCAACATTCTTTGGAGAGAAAAAAACCTCTCCAACATCTTTCATGACAGCATAATATTTGGAGGAGATATTCTCAACAATCCCCACACAATAGGTACTGATGTGTCACTCTCTAAACCACAAGAATGGGATGCATCTTTAGTGTCCACACTAATAAACCACCTCCCTCTTCGGAACAGTGCCAAGAGCTAGAGCTTACAAATCCAATTGTGATAGCAAAGAACAGCATGTAGGATTTACAATGAAGTTGCACCAACAAGGTGTTAATTACATATACTTATAAGGTCAATTGAATTAATTTTCTAGACTTTTTTCTTCAGGTATTCTCATTTAGCTCGGATTTTGAATACCTGTTGAGAGTAATTTGTGTCTCCTTTTGAGATTGTGTTTTTAAAAGGTATAAGGGGTTGGAGCTAAAGGCATATAGGATTTTATATAGTTGAAAATGGCTGAGGAAAGGTATGAGTTAGATGCAGTGGTGTCGCCAAGGGAGACAGCCTTGGGGGGAGCACATGCCAAAAAAGGTGTCATACACCCTCCCCCTTGTTCCCCCTCCCCAAATGAAATTTGAGGTTTGAAAATCTGCATGTATAATTGGAAGAATTAGTGTGTTTTTTTCCCAAATTGTTGTGCCACCCCTTTGGCACCTCCCTACTTTGAAATGTCTGGCGACGCTACTGGTTATGAAGACAGGGTCATGGTCTTGACTTGAACTATTCAAAAAGTAAAAGTGTGAGGTGATCAAAGTTTCAGCTTGAAGGACGACAAATGAATGCATGACAACACCTTCCGAGACAGAAACACAAACTTTGGTCAAACAAACTAGGCAGCTGGCAGTCAATCAACAAAGACGCACAAGAATTCACACAACTCCCAAATGACCCTGGTTAACACATTTGCCTCGTCTGATCTACTTTTGCAGTATCACTTCACAATACGAACGCTCCCCTCCTTCCGCAAGAAAAAAAATGTTCAATTCATACAAATATGAGTTGGAAATTTGAGGCTGAAAAGAAACTCTTTTGAAGGGGTCTGTACAGTTGTGTACACTGTCTACCTCCCGCTGTTCACCTAACGACACAGCTCAATACCTTGTGCGATACCAGTTCTTTTATCATAGAGCTTTTGATGGTTAAAAGCCCAACTTTTTTGTTTTCGAAAGAAAAGCTCCCAACCTCCAACAAAATACAGACCAATCTTTGTGGAAAATGTCTTTTCAATTCAGCAATATATCTGCTTTTTGTTGCACAGGGGAATATTTCATCTCCACAAGGGGCACTGTATATAGTACAACATCACTTAAGATTTTCTGATTAATTTCACACCAGTTTTTGAACTAAAATCTATTATTAATACCACCATCAAGACTTAAAATCAAGTTTGAAATTTGTGATCGGACAGTAAAACAATTTGACTACCAACTCAAATCATTCATCCCCTCACAGAAATATTGATCAGGCCTAAAGTATCAACAGACACAATGGATACCGAACTCAATTGAATATTCAATAACTTCCGGAACCAGGCAGTGAGCCAGTGTTCTGTGTCTAACACCATATCAGCTATGGTTCACGGGCCAAGGAGTATGATATACGTAAGCGCAAGGTTTGTAAAAAGTTAATCCTGAGCAATTGAGGAGAAACATACACTTTACAGGTAGCACCTGTATAAAAAAGTATGTATATTTTCTAGTGTACATTCAAAAATGTGCACCCGACATATTCCTGTTGGAGCACCCCCTGATAGAAACCTAATGATACAAAAATCTCCCCCTCCCCCAGAAGTCCCAGCATTTTGTACTGTGCATATTGGATACTTAGTTATAGAACTTTGCAGATATAAAGATCATATTAGTTTGAGCCTATAAAAAGTGCTCTAATGAGAGTTCATTATTGTATGTAAAATTTGTAAATAAGGATCCATTTGTTTGGGAAGGACATGGAGTGTAAAAACTAGATATATAAGTAACAGTGGTAGGCTAAACCAAGGGACCTTGGATTGATGTTCTGATTTATTTATCCTTCCTTAATTCCAACAAAAATATAGTATTTTAAACCTACATAAATAGGCATTTATGCGCTTAAAAGTTTGTATCAGTGCTATAAATACTACTTATTTTGAATGGGTCTTGATTTTAACCTAGACGAATCTGAGTTTTCAGAGAAAGCACCTGAGACCACTTCCTCTTGAGACCACTAAAGAAAACAAAACACAACAACGCCATTCTTTCGTTTCTAGCAATCCACAAGCATTCACTGCACACACATGAGGCCAGGCACTGGACTATAATTTGACACTAGTACCAATTGAATTCCAGGTGATTACATTCTTGGCTGGAGACTGACGCCAATATCCTTTATAGAACCATCACACGACCCACTGAACTTCCTCGAGGAACCCTTCTCCTAATTCCAACAGCGAGGACGTACTTTTGGTAACCTTTTTTTGTGTTCATTCAACTGCTGGTGTACGTTGAAACGATATTGCCGCTAGAAGTGGCAAGAAGAAAAATTTCCCTGCAGACATGCTTTGTGGTTGAACGGCAGAGTAGCAAGGTTAAAGATCCTTGTGGGTGTTCTTGACTTTTATTTTTGGCCAGAAAATGAATTTGCCTGTTGCTAGTTTGAAGTAATAATAATACTTTGGGGAAGAGTTGAATTGAATGTCACCCAGTGTGTGGTGGTCTTTTCGGCTTCGATTGGCAGGAATGTGGGAGAAACGGAATTGATGGAGTACAGGGATGCATGGCACTCAATTCAGTCACAAGGAATCTATGAATCCTACATGACAAAATGTAAAATCTTGATGCATACTAGACATCAAGGAGAGGATCAAGAAGAACTTACAAAGAAAATATTTTACTTAGTACATAGAAACCATATGCAGCTGTAGTTCTGAGCAAAGATGTTAAAATGCTTCATCATTCAATGGGGCATTTCACACGAGCGCATCAAACCTCAAGACCATAGGTCTCTTTCCCTGAGAGCTACCCAGATAACGGAAGAATTTAACCCTGATATTATACCCTGGTTAAGTGTTCATTTCCCATCCACAATCTTGTGCTTGCCATTTACCCGGGTTAACTGGCCAAAAATGGCACTTAATCTAGTTAACTATAGCCATGGTTTGGTCACTGTTGCACCTTTTTAATAAGGTACCTGCAGTGGATAAGTGTTTTGAGTTAGAATTTTAAGTGTGAAACGAAACTCCTGGTTATTTGCAGCTTCCCGGGTAAAAAGTTACCCAGGTCAGAAGGCCATTGAGTGACACATGTCTGAGTTTTGCTATTTCACCCCAGTGGCATTTCACAAAAGACTCTAAATGTGTCTTACCATGGGTAAATTGTTCACATGGTTGAACTTTCCATGTTAGGAAAATAGCAATTTTGGGGTGGCTTTGCAGTGAAGATTTCATGTGTATTTCATACCTTATTTGCCCTGGGGCCGGAGAGTTTTGTTACGTAAGGAAGCGATTGGAAAGATAAGTGATTCCCAATTAAAGTCCGAGAGTCTGCCTAGTGTGAAAAGCTGCACATATACTACGGAGGGGTTCAAATTGTGGTAGAGATTGTACACTGGCTAAAGCTCTAAGCAACTTAAAACAAATTTGTTCTGACATGTGCCGCTTTCCCTGAGGTGTCTTGGAGAAGTCGTAAATTGGCTAAATCATTGCTCACGTTGTGGAGAATCATTCAATGTGTAAAACAGTTTGTAATTCCTCCCAGCATCAATTCCATTTCAGTCCATGGAAATATCTGAAAGTTTTATTCTAGAAGTTCCATGTGAACATTTTTATAGTTACTGACGTTAATACCTGAATGCATAACTGTCTGGTTTCTTTTTTCCCTCACAAAGGTGAAGCCAAAGTTAAGCATTATATATACTCCCCCCTTGCAGAGGTCTGACTTGCTCTGACCCCTGTAATGATGAATAGTTCAATTCTCTGGGCAAATTTTTTAGCAAAAACTCTGCATGCCTGAGGGCAACCTGTTGTCACAATGTGGTCGAGGGGAAAAGGGGAAAAGGAGAAAGAAAAGCTTGCAAATACCTAAAAAGTACAGCAGTTATTAGAGGGGGGAAAATTGACTTGCACTTTCACAGGAGTTTCGTTCTTCCATAGAACTTGAACTTTGGTCTCCGAGAGTAATTTATGGATCACTTCTTGCCTTGCCACATCACACCCTGTCCTGAAGAATGTTAGCCTGTAAATTGCCTGGGATATGACTTTTGGCCAAGAGTTAAGTTTGCATTTTCCCTGGTTCTACATTTGCCAAGACCTTGGCAAAGTTGGGATGAACATTTGGCTGGAAAATCGATCTATAGACCGTATCAAATAGCCGCCATTTCGTGGGGCATCTTTTGTTACTTAAACCATTCAACAATGGAAGCACAATATGTGCAACCATGAATGTCCTCAAGGAACAAAGAAACTGCCCCACAAAATGGCTGCTATTTGACATGGTCTACACTTACATGTATGGGAGGGCATGTCCAGCCTTGAACCAATTTCACAAAACGTTTGTACACATTATGGCATTGTTTAAAGGCACAGGCTCGTCAGCAATGCGTGCGCGCCAAATTCGTGCTACGAAATATGCAGCTCCATAGCAAAGGCATGGAGCTGCGTATTTCGTGGCACGAATTTGGCACGCGCGCATTGCTGACGAGCCTGTGCCTTTAAAGACACTGCATTCAATTTGCTTGTAACACTGGTTAAATTTGTTTCTGTGCAAAATGTTTCACTAATACGGTGCATGGACGGTTTTACAACTTTTAGCAGAATGGTTTTATCACACCGCTAAAATAGTGATCTTAACAAACCACCGCGGAGGGTAGGTTTGGTACAAACGACTGCAAATAATTAGTATGATGCATGAACGGTTTCAGCTAAAATGCTTTCAGTTTTAGCCAGGGCAGTTGTACCTGAGCCACATGGTTTTGCTATAATAAACAAACATGGTGGTACATATACAAATCTGTATACGTACTGATGTCTTACATGAGTGAAAGTTTTTATCACACACATCCTCAATCACTTTCCATAGCAAAGATGAGGATAATCTGGTTGACAGTGGTTCTTTCATTGTCTTATCCTTCTGTGGCCCGGCAGTGGTTTTAATCCAGTATGTGGATTGGATTTCTAAAACTGAGCATTTTCTCCTCATATTCTCTTAGATTTGATGACAAATAAAACAAAAATGCGACAAATATGAAGAGTTTTGTCATCTATGTGAACATTACATAATACCTAGGATGTATGTCGCAGCTAGTGACCTGAAACCTTTTTGCAAGATTTAGAAATACTCAACAAAAATAACCAGTGTTTGAATATAAACCGGATCTTACCCCCACAACGACATTGTGTGGTAGTCGATATAAAAGCTCATATGTGGGTCTTTTCAACCCTCAAAATGCCACTGGTGGTCGATTTCATTGTCCAAAACTTCCTTTTGGATCTTTTCGTGCCAAAATAATAATCTGCCCTATCAATTTGCCAAAATGATTCGCAGCACAGGTAGTTTGTGTCTGTTACTAGATTCAGCATTTCGTCCATCTCTATTTCAGTTCATATTTGTGAGTTTTGCAGGTTATCTGATTTAGCAGTTTACAAGTGCAAATTGCAAGTAATTTTGATAAATATGCGTCAATAACATTACACATAATTTTACAAGTAGTTTAAATGAGGGTGGATAGCTCAGTTGGTGGGGGTGGATAGCTCAGTTAGTAGGGGTGGATAGCTCAGTTGGTAGGGGTGGATAGCTCAGTTGGTGAGGGTGGATAGCTCAGTTGGTATGGGTGGATAGCTCAGTTGGTAGGGGTGGATAGCTCAGTTGGTAGGGTGTGGATAGCTCAGTTGGTAGGGTGTGGATAGCTCAGTTGGTAGGGGTGGATAGCTCAGTTGGTGGGGTGGATAGCTCAGTTGGTGGGGTGGATAGCTCAGTTGGTGGGGTGGATAGCTCAGTTGGTAGGGGTTGATAGCTCAATTGGTAGGAGTGGATATAGCTCAGTTGGTGGGGTGGATAGCTCAGTTGGTAGGGGTGGATATAGCTCATTTGGTGGGGTGGATATAGCTCATTTGGTGGGGTGGATAGCTCAGTTGGTGGGAGGATAGCTCAGTTGGTAGGGGTTGATAGCTCAGTTGGTGGGGGTGGATAGCTCAGTTGGTGGGGTGGATATAGCTCAGTTGGTTGGGTGGATAGCTCAGTTGGTAGGGGTGGATATAGCTCATTTGGTGGGGTGGATAGCTCAGTTGGTAGGGGTGGATAGCTCAACTAGTAGGGGTGGATAGCTCAGTTGGTAGGGGTGGATAGCTCAGTTGGTAGGGGTGGATAGCTCAGTTGGTAGGGGTGGATAGCTCAGTTGGTAGGGGTTGATAGCTCAGTTGGTAGGGGTTGATAGCTCAGTTGGTAGGGGTTGATAGCTCAGTTGGTAGGGGTTGATAGCTCAGTTGGTGGGGTGGATAGCTCAGTTGGTGGGGTGGATAGCTCAGTTAATTGGTAGGGGTGGTATTGCTCAGTTGGTGGGGTGGATAGCTCAGTTGGTAGGGGTGGATAGCTCAACTAGTAGGGGTGGATAGCTCAGTTGGTAGGGGTTGATAGCTCAGTTGGTAGGGGTGGATAGCTCAGTTGGTGGGGTGGATAGCTCAGTTGGTGGGGTGGATAGCTCAGTTGGTGGGGTGGATAGCTCAGTTGGTGGGGTGGATAGCTCAGTTGGTAGGGGTTGATAGCTCAATTGGTAGGAATGGATATAGCTCAGTTGGTGGGGTGGATAGCTCAGTTGGTAGGGGTGGATATAGCTCATTTGGTGGGGTGGATAGCTCAGTTGGTAGGGGTGGATAGCTCAGTTGGTAGGGGTGGATATAGCTCATTTGGTGGGGTGGATAGCTCAGTTGGTAGGGGTTGATAGCTCAGTTGGTAGGGGTTGATAGCTCAGTTGGTAGGGGTTGATAGCTCAGTTGGTGGGGTGGATAGCTCAGTTGGTGGGGTGGATAGCTCAGTTAATTGGTAGGGGTGGTATTGCTCAGTTGGTGGGGTGGATAGCTCAACTAGTAGGGGTGGATAGCTCAGTTGGTAGGGGTGGATAGCTCAGTTGGTAGGGGTGGATAGCTCAGTTGGTAGGGGTGGATAGCTCAGTTGGTAGGGGTGGATAGCTCAGTTGGTAGGGGTGGATAGCTCAGTTGGTAGGGGTGGATACCGTAGCTCAGTTGGTGGGGTGGATAGCTCAGTTGGTAGGGTGGATAGCTCAGTTGGTAGGGGTGGATATATATATAGCTCAGTTGGTAGGGGTGGATAGCTCAGTTGGTGGGGTGGATAGCTCAGTTGGTGGGGTGGATAGCTCAGTTGGTGGGGTGGATAGCTCAGTTGGTGGGGTGGATAGCTCAGTTGGTAGGGGTTGATAGCTCAATTGGTAGGAATGGATATAGCTCAGTTGGTGGGGTGGATAGCTCAGTTGGTAGGGGTGGATATAGCTCATTTGGTGGGGTGGATAGCTCAGTTGGTAGGGGTGGATAGCTCAGTTGGTAGGGGTGGATATAGCTCATTTGGTGGGGTGGATAGCTCAGTTGGTAGGGGTTGATAGCTCAGTTGGTAGGGGTTGATAGCTCAGTTGGTAGGGGTTGATAGCTCAGTTGGTGGGGTGGATAGCTCAGTTGGTGGGGTGGATAGCTCAGTTAATTGGTAGGGGTGGTATTGCTCAGTTGGTGGGGTGGATAGCTCAACTAGTAGGGGTGGATAGCTCAGTTGGTAGGGGTGGATAGCTCAGTTGGTAGGGGTGGATAGCTCAGTTGGTAGGGGTGGATAGCTCAGTTGGTAGGGGTGGATAGCTCAGTTGGTAGGGGTGGATAGCTCAGTTGGTAGGGGTGGATACCGTAGCTCAGTTGGTGGGGTGGATAGCTCAGTTGGTAGGGTGGATAGCTCAGTTGGTAGGGGTGGATATATATATAGCTCAGTTGGTAGGGGTGGATAGCTCAGTTGGTGGGGGTGGATAGCTCAGTTGGTGGGGGTGGATAGCTCAGTTGGTGGGGGAGGATAGCTCAGTTAGTAATGGGTAGATAGCTAAGTAAAAATGAATGAAAGTGTATGGGTGGATGTAGCTCAGTTGGTACATGTACTGTACTGGTCCAGAGATCCCGGTTGCAAATCCTAATAATTAAATGCAATCAACTTCTAGTCACATTTTCTTTGTATTCAATTGAACAAAATTAAAACAGTCCCTTAGCAGACTATACTGTGCCCACCCCTGCCCTGCATCCCACCCACCCACCCTCACCCCGAAAAGATGGCAAATAAAAAACTACATATTATGTCCTAATGTATGCAGTGCACTCCCAGCAGGTTTTGTGCCCCCTATACCCTCTATTCCTTGTACACCCATTCTTCCTTTAAAAAAATCTGTAACAGCCCCTGGGACGAAATTTTAATGTTCTTTTACTGGAATAAAGGGGGCTGGACAAACAAGCTGCTGAACACACTCCCCAAATTTGTAATATAAATTCATATATGCCCTACAGCCAGCTTGCAGCACCGCCCACATTTTGGCAGTAAAGTGCAGGGTTATGTCCCCGCTTGAAACAGCCTACATTCCTAAGCACAGCTGTGTATATCCAACCACAATACATAGATATCTTCAGGCTCTGCACAATTCTGCACAATGATTTTTCTCCCACAGGCTAAAGACAAGTAGTCTCGTGCTGATAAATAGCCTCCCTCTTATTGGTCAAAAGCTATTCAATACACTGGCACCAAAGCTGTAACTTCCATCCGACGAATTGGGTAAAAATCCCACCCTGGGAAACACCTAGGCCTATTTGCTCAAGAGAAAAAAAATAATAAAATAAATTAAACTGAGAAAAAAAAATGCTGAATAGAAACCTACTAACAAAAGAGAGACAAAAACCCAGAGAACCATTTCATTTTTTCCAAAAAAGTCTGCCGGGGCAAAGAAGCGTGATAACTCAGTGGTCGCGTGCTCGACAACTAAATGAACAATACGGCGGCACGTGTCAAGGGCAGAACAAAAGCTAATAAAGGTTCAACCCCTCTGTGTATTGGAATGTGCCAGAGACTGCAGGTGGCCGGCAGAGTGAACAATTACCCCTGGATTTCAAGATTAAATTAGTCCGATTTGCCTGATTAGAAATAAGCAGACCCTTAAGGTGACTCTATTGAAAATTTACTGGTTTCTTTCCTCTCTTTACACACACAAAAAAGAAAACTTCTTTGTGAAGAAGGCTTTTTTTGCTCGAATCACCACACATGTAGTTCCATGAACTTGTATTTCTGCAGGTACTTTTGAACTTTTAATTTGCTTCGCAATGGTGCTCTTGCTTGACAGTGTCCATAAATTGGTTGTTCATAATATTTTTCAATCTTCATACCTTGAAGTGAGTGTTTTTTTCCATTTCACTGAAAAGACAAGGACCCTTGTTACAAATTCTTCATCATAGTTTCTGGTTTAAGGAAGACACTATTGCTCTTTTTAGCCTCCTAAAATTTGAGACATAAGGAATTCTGCATTTTCAGTAAGCTATTAAGTATTATAGCAAAAATTTACAAATATGTTGATTTGATCCCATATTCTGAGCTGTTCTCAAAGTCTGAGTCAGTGGAGTATATAGCAGTACTTTTCTCACCTTCCACTCCTGTGGCCCCGGTTTGAATCCTGTCGCCAGGTCAGTGGATTGGGTTTTCAGTCTCTGCTTGATTTTGTGGGTTTTACGTACCTATACATGTGGAGGGGGTTTTCCTCCCACCCCTAAAACTGAGCATTTTTCATTGTCTTCTCTTCACATGTTTCCTCAGGATTATAAGCTACAGTGCCACAGGTGTTTTTGAGGAATCCTTAGTTTCAAAACCAGAAATATTTATTAAAAATAAACATGTAAAGCCACTGAAAAGTTGTAGCAATTACCAAAGAGATTGGAGCCAGAATGTCTCCTTTCTGAAGGAAAAAAGTTGATGCAAGAATTTAACACCACCCTCTTGACAACACTTGATGGGATTTTAACCTTTCTCACCTCCATGTAACCCCAACAATGCGACAAGAAATTCCTGTGATTAGGGCAACCGGCAAGTACTTCCAACAATACCGACAGGATTGGGAGTGGGCTCTTAGACTGCACAAGGGTAAAGTGGCCTCTAAAAAGGGGTACAGACAAAGTTCTGAGGCACCAAAATCTTATCACAAGAGATCAAAGAGTTCACTGGAGTGTAAACAGAAAAAAAATCCCCAATGGGAGCTGAGACTGTTGATTAAGCTCTGGGGCGCGTGCCACCCAGGGTAGACAATGCGCCTTCCACGTGAGGACCCTATTGTCCCCTGGTAACCACACAGGAAACGGACCAATCATAAAGTGACCTCGTACCAAAAAAAAGACCTTCTCTTTTGACAACCTGATGTGGCACGAGCCTCAGCATTTTTGCAACACCTGGAATCACCTGCCCAACCTCTGACCCACAAGCTCAGATATGAAGCACGACTGTTAAGTACAATCCCTTTACAATAAACGCACAATGGGGATTTTTTTTGTAAAGGTCCACTGATTAGTAATAGCAACACCCCCCCCCCCCCCCCTCCCCCCTTCCTAATAACAAGAGACCGGCGGAAGTATGGCCTACTCAATACAAACAACGACTTGCTTTGGGGTGAATAGACTGATTTTCATGACCCATTTGATTCAATATGCTCAAGGCCTTCAAATAAATATTAGCACTGCCATTGGTCAATCTGTCTCAAGTCTAGGATAAAGGAATGCAATTCAGAAGAGAGCGAGTCGGCTTTTCTATGGCACAAGCTGTGCGATAGGCTGACCACTTAACAATTGGACATTTTGACTGGACAATGCCAGCACGTCCCTTATGCTCAGAAGAATTAAATTTGATGCCATAAATGGGATTTGATAATTCTTACGACCCCTGCTGACGGGCAAAAGGACAAAAAAAATCAAACAATAGCAGGCTATAGGCCAATGGACATTCCGACACTTAGAAGTTTAAGAAAATATTTGTCAGAAAGAGCAAGAATGCCGAAGGGAGGGGGGTTGAGGCAATGAGGGAGGGTAAAGAGACTGGGGGTAAAGGGGGTCAATATCACCTTACAAAATTCTCAAGCAAGCAGAAAGGCCACCAAATTTAGAAGGGGCAAACTCAACAAGAAACTACAGTATGGTCCAAAATCATCTCCAAATCTTTGCGTACATTGTATGTTTCAGTTGATGTCAAATTATTCCACTCCGGCCATCCATTAAAGTTCACTTCAGCCATCCATTAAAGTTCATTACAGCCTATCAGGTTTTTCAAAAATTTTAGAATGGGATCTCTATCAGAACTACAATTTGTTTTTTGGTCGTGTGTAAGTGTTACAAATGTAATTCTTTTTGGTTTGTTAGAGTTTTCATCTGGGGAAAAATCGTTGAAAGTCATAATGCTTTGTAACCTTTAAAAAAATGTTTCAAAAAAACCCCCCAAAAAACATCTCCAACACCTGTCAAAAACCACACGGTGGTATTCTTTACAATTCATTCATTTTTTGAAGCCGACTTGGAAATATTCAGCCCTTACAAAGATAAAACACACATGCTTTTATCACCATTTTTTATGACGCATGTGCAATTGTAAATGACAAACTACCATTTAAAATGGAGTGCTAAATACTCTTCCTGTTTCCACAATGACGTCTGTGACTTTTTATTTTGAAATATTCATGGCCTGTAAAAGCAGCCGGAATGTCCTGAGGCAAAATTTTAGACAAAACCCTTGCCGCAACCGAGTCGGCTTTGTTATAAATCTTTTTGTACATCAGACAGCTTTTTAACTATTCTAAAAATCTGGTTTGTGCACCAGTGATTTTATCACTTGCCCCGGTTCGAATCTCATCCAGGCTGGGGCAAGATGGGTTTTCAGTTTTTACTTGATTCTGTGGGTTTCTATTTACACAGTTCGGAGTGTAGTCGAGATCTCTGTGAGAGTTTTTAAATACATGTAAGAATAATTAAAGATAGTATACATGATTGGTAAACTGTTACAAATAGTTTTATCCCCTGTGTGATTGAAGATATGCATGATTAAAACCAACCTGAGCAAAAACCAGCTCCGTACTTCATCTAACTTTTGAGAAAACAGTCAAAAAAGGGTTTGCAGTCATTTCGCCCCAAAACCACTTCGCCCTGAACTATTTCGCCCTGAACCGGAACCACGGCCTGTGCACGAACTGGTTTGGGGGCGAAGTGGCATTTGGGCGATGTAGTGTTTGGACGAAGTAATTTGGGGCGAAATGTATAATGATGGCCTTTAAGTGATGGTCAAGAAATGAATACGGATTTTCCATTATGGAATGGACACTTTATACTATTTTTTAAGTACTCGTCACAAGTTACAATCAATTAAATTGGGGAAAGCTATCAAAAGGTCTTGGTGAGACCATTCCAAGGCCTTTGACAAAACTGTCTCATAATCATTGGTATTGACCAGGATTCGAACCGTGGGCCATGCACCCAAAGGCCGAATGTGCTTTATCAGCACCATGCCTCCAAAACAGAGTCAGGAAACTTTCTACATGTTATGTGAGCACTACCACACATATTTTACAACCCTAGCAGTTCTTAAAGACCAGTGCATGCTTAAAGGAAGGGACAAAACTTGTTTGAAGTTATCAACAAATTTAATCAAAAAATATTACCGATGTATTGCCCAGTGCGTAAACCTTCATGAGAATCAGAGAATTTTGTTTTCAATGTCGGCAACCCAATTAATTAAAATAAACACTGCAACTAATGCAACTATGTGCTGGGCCATATTTGAAATTTTGAAAGGAATGCATATGATGACGTCAACCATGCAACGATTGCACGGAAGACATCAAGATTGATGCCTTGTTTCCCAACTCCCATACGGCGAGAAGTATGTAAAAATCTGTTGTGTCCTGACTAATGCCCTCTCAAGTTCGAGAGGCCGAACTGCAAAAGATGGCGACTTACATGAACCGTACAGAATTAGGCGAACCTTTGCAAGAGTTGTCCCTTCCTTTAAATTAATTTACATTTCTACCAAAACCAACCATCCCTTTAAAAGTTCACAGTCACACTTTTGGGTCACAGGGGTACAGCAGCATGGTTACAAAACTTACAGCATGATCTGCACCTGGCAAACTAATATGCAAAAGAGGGGCACCATTAAGGGGGTGAAGGGAAATTTCCAAACTTTGCGTAATTTGTGGAATTTTGGGTCCAGAAGCTATCTACTGAGAGCTCCTGCACACCTGCCATGTTTGTGGTGCCGATGAACTTTGTATTGTGATAAAATGCAAAGCTGATGCATTAGGCTGCCAGTGTTTATTTGAAATACTTGACATGGAATTTAAATTTGAGCTGCAGTGAGTTTGGGGGGGGGGTCGGTGTTGCCTTGCCCCACCCCTTCCTATCCCCCTCCCCACCCATTTGATTACAATTAGGGCGTTTCACAATGCATAGCGCCACCAATCGTTTCTGTTGGAGAGGGCATTTTCTGACAGAGCGGTCGACATCGGTGTATTCGTTTATTGCACAAACAATTCAGATTTGATTGAAAACGAATACATTCGACAAAATAAATTTAATTCGACAAAATTAATTTTTAATGTGAACACTTTCTTCAATTTACGAAGTGATTACGCAGGCCTGGTCACATGTTCTTCAACTGTCAAAAAGTTGTTTTTTGACACGCCTTTCATGTATTCAACAAGCACTCAGAGCATCAGATGCTTAACGAATATGTCAAAATTACATACAGGCATCTACCCTTAGCATGGCAGTCATCTTAGGTGGCAATCACATTGTTTCATTTCAATGGTGATCAGGCACCATACCAGATATTGCATTCCTGACTTAGAGGTTGAAGTTTATTTAGGAAGCCTAGATTTTTTTAAACATGGTTAACAATGTTTGCGAAGAAAAAAGTTCAATCTATGCTCTTTTCTCGAGGATAGATGTTTTGTCACACGGCTAAGCAATGCTCGTTTCAACTTTGTTTCCCTGACGCGCGCGTGCGCACAGTGAATGTAGCCTTTCCACGTCAAACTCTTGGTGGCGCCTCTACTGTAAAACGCCCGCAGTGACGGATGGTTCCATTTTACATACTCATATCCAGTTTGAACCCTTTAGCCTAACTCTCTAGGGTGTATGTAAAATCATATTGGTAATTGATTTAGCTTGCATGAGGAGTGTTCCCTCAAAGCTAATCTACAGTAACATTCCTGAGTCAAAGACCTTGTTTACAACAGGGAAGTTGATTCATTTGACAAAGTTTAAATGAAGAGATTTGAGTCTTTTCACGGTAAAGGGGGCATTTTGACAAAACAGACCATATTTTCCAGAAAATACCTTTGTCTGGTCTCAAAATCAAGAAAATAAGTTTCAGTTGTTTTGAAGAGATAACTTAGGCCCAAAAAGGGTTACAAATAGTGTGACAACATGCCTTTCTAAAAACCCTGTGTACGAATTTCCAATATACGCTCGTAACTGCATGGGACGGCCTAAAATGTAACACAAGCGTCTGTCCCGGTTACGAGCGTATATTGGAAATTTTGGGCACCTCATTTGCATGGTTTGGGCATGCACTTTCCCAATGATTTTCACGTAAAACCTTGCACTTTCTCAATGTTTGAGATGATCGTGCGTGTTGTTTTTTAACACAAAACGCTCTACATGCACACGCGTCCCAAACCGCGGTCCAAACCAGTTACGGTGATGTGCCATTTAACAGTCATTTATTACTATAGCTTTTAATGGGAATCTGTGAATAGGAGGCATTGATCCTCTGATATGAAATCTGAGAACCAGTCTACTATCAAATATGCTGCTGAGCATTTTCACGTTGACTGAAATTACATTACATGTATAATGACTTAGCGAGCTACAATACATGTAGCATGTCATATAATGCAGGATATGCCGTGTCATAGGATGACACACTACATATGTACATGTAGCCTGCTGGGTCATTATATCCATTTTCACAGTAACTGATGTTACACCGTAATGTTACAAACCATGAAAATGCCAAGTCTAAATTTGTTGGCTTAAAAAGTTAAAATCACACACAAGTAAATGGAATGTGATCAAGCCGGCTACCTAGAATCTTCCACAAACTCATGTGGACATGTGCTATTTGAAGCCACAGCCAATGAACTCTGACACAGTCCATTTTGCTGACCATGACTACCAGAAAAAACCATACACCTCCGGCGCAACAATTACAAAGCAATTTTTTCGCCCTGCCATGCTGGATGTCCTTAACTATTTAAAGGGGCTTAGCAGGACCAGTTCAATCCAGTTCAAACCAGTCGTTCTCCCATACTCAACACCTCGCCCAAATTCCAGCAGTGTACGTGGACCCTAAACTAGACTGAACAAAGAAATTGCTTGTTCCGGAAGTAGTGCTACCCTGGTACCATTAGCTGAACTATGATGCGTAAAGTGTGGAGGCGGTTTCTCTGTGTAAAACTTATGACAACTGTAAATACAGTTGAACGCTACATGGTACATAAGTTTTGAAATCAAGCTACAATGTATAAAGGAAACACAAAAGAAAAGTGCGGAAAAAGCCTGGGGGGTTTGGAAGGTTGGGGGGCGGAGTGTTTGGGGTGCTGGGGAGCACATGTTAACCCTCCCCCCCCCCCCATTTGCTTCAAATGAGTACAGTGTGCTCATTCCAAAAGTATTTGCACCCCCACTGCTGGTAAAAGTCATCAAAAGCAAGGGCACCAAGGAGCCTGACCAGGGGCCAATTTCATAAAGCAGTTAAGCAAAAATATTTGCTTAATCAAAAATTAGTTTGCTTTAAAAAAATGGGTTAATAATCACAATTTTACGTCAACTTGTGTTTTTAGCAAGAATAGCAGATATTCTTGTGAAAAACGCAAGTCGACATGCAATTTCGACTATTGACTCATTTTTATAAAGCAAACAAATTTTTGATTAAGCAAATTTTTTTGCTTAATTGCTTTGTGAAATTGGCCCCAGATTATGTCAAGAAAAGTGGATTTCGTTCTAACCTAACAATCATATAAAATACTTCCCCAAAATACTAATTTGGATGTGGAAGCAAAAAGGTTGGTGTAATAACTGCACTGCTTCATGTAACCAGACAAATTAGTTTACTAAATTTTGGTGGATTTTTAACGATATCCCTGGAAATATACGGATTGAGAGTGCGAAATTTCAGGATGGCAATGAGAAAAATATGACACATGATATGGTATCAAAATCTCAACACCCATGGGAAAAATGGGGTTGTCACAAATGTGATCTGGTCATGCTCATTTAACGCAGAAGGACAGTTCAAACGTGTCCCCA